>JAMJFZ010001264.1:7002500-7720000 GCA_026225945.1 Cricetomys ansorgei
GAGATGAGCTAGCCTAAAACCAATCCCCAAATGACATCCAGGCATAAACATATACTGCAAAATGTTTGTTCCCTCTTTTATCCCCATGGCTTCTGTAAGGAGCTATGACTGCCTTTTGCTGCTCATAGTGCTATCCAGGAAAATATTAAAATTTAAAATTAGAACAATAGTTTCTACTGAAAACATATTTCTTTCACATCATCATAAAGTATAAAATATGTAGGTTGAACTAAGCTAACTCAAGGACTGTGTATGAAGTTGTAGTGTCTCCTTGGTGTTTTACCATCCCTAAACTTCTCTATTTCACCAACTGTATTATTAATAATTAGTTTTCTCAATGATGTGGTCAAATACCTAAGAAAAGAAGGGCTTATTCAGTTTATATTTGAAGGGATAGTTCACTGTGGTCCCCATAGGCTCATAGGTTTTAATGCTTGGTCACCAAGGAGTGGAACTATTTGAATGGATTGGGAGATATGGCTTTGATGGAAGAAGTGTGTCACTGAATATGGGCTTTGAGCCCAAAGTCTCTCTCTTCCTGCTGCCTGTGGATCGGGAAATAGAGCTGTCAGCTACTTCTCCAGCAGCATGCCTGACTGCCACCATGTTTTCTACCATGATAGCAACTCCCAGTCCAGTGCTTTCTTTTATAAGAGTTGCCATGATCATGATGTCTCTTCACAACAATAGAACACTGACTAAGACATTTATCATGGTATCAGTGGATCATGAAGTGGCATGGTCATGAGGCAGCTTGTTGCATGTCCTCCCCAGTAAGGAATCAGATAGTGATCAATTCCAGTACTCAGCCTGCTTGCGGCTCAGTCTAGGACCCCAGCCCATGAATGGTAACATCAACATTTAGGTTAGGTCTTCTCACCCCCATTAACATATTCTAGAAACTCCCTCACAGACATGTGCAGAGGGTCTTCTACATGATTATATATCCTTTTAAGCTGACAATATCAATAATCATGATGATATTTCTTATTGTATTGTTTTTGAGTTTCACTTTAAATTCTAATCAGGAATGGAATAAGAAAATACTGTCTTATGGTTTTTCTGTTTCAACAGCTTCATTCCTCTTCTACTGGTTTCTTATGTTGAAAGCTTAGATCATTAATTTTCCATCTCTTTGTTCCCCCTTCTGTTATAATAATTTAAAGTTAAAAGTATATATGTGTGTATATTAACTATTTATATTGTATTTTCTTATATTACCCCAAATCTTTTTATAATTGTAATTTCTTCTTTGATCCATGTATGATTTAAAGGAATACTAACATTTTGTTTGGGTCTTGATTTTCCATATGGGTGTATGTGTGTTGAGGGAATGGAGTTAATTATCTGACTACTGATTTCTGAGTGACTTAGTAATTACATTCTTGCCATAGAAAGTTATTTGTTTTTATACTAATTTGCTTTGTGACCTAGTTCAGGGTTGGTATTTTTTAGCATTTCTTATTGACTTGGTAGGTTTTCTAGCCATTACGAATTCCCACTTAGTCAATAAAGGCACTAATTTCTTTGTCCTCTGTTCCTCCATGCTCTGTGTGTGTGTGTATCTCTCTTCCTGCTGAATTAAATTTTTTTAATCATCTAAAGAATATTATTTTTCCAAAAGGTTTTACTGTTTAATTACATTTATCCACAAGTGTCTTTCTTTATCCTCTCATTTGAATGGTAATTTTCTAGTCATATAATTCTAAATTGGCAATTACTTTCCTCTAATAGTATTGAAGATATTTTTACAAACTTTTCTAATTTTTTCATTGGATATATTTTGACTTTTTCTCTCTGTATACTTTAAAAATATTTTTTCTTATAGATCCACAGTTTTTATGCTCAGATCTCCAGCAGTGAAATTTGGTACCTCTTTCTGAAACAGCTTGAGATTTCTGAATCTAAGAATTTATAACTTTTACAAATTAGTTCCCCCCCCCGGTGTTATTTCATTGAAAATTGACTAGTCCCACTTTTCTGCTTATTTCTTTCCAGAATGCATATAAGTCAAAGGAAAAAGAATGGGGTGGGGACAAGGATAGAGGGAGGGAGAGGAGAAGAAGAGGGGAGAACCTTTGCATTTACCCTCTGCTATCTGATGGACCAGTTTGGTATCCATATACAAATTCTTTGGTTACCAAATCTGGAAAGCATACTCACCTGCTTCTCTCTCTTCAAAATCTGATTTCCACTAACCATTTCCACTAACATCTGGGATTCAGTTTCTTGCTTTGGGCTTTTGAGAATTTTTGACACTTTGGTGTAAGCACAGCCATACATGTTAAAATGATACTTGTTATGATTTATTTAAGACTTCTGGAGAAAATGAAAATTGGTCTTTTGAAAAACTTTTTTAAAAACTGTAAAAGCTCATAAAAAATATGTTCAATGGTCAGAATGTAAAATTCAATGTGGACCTACATAGCTTCCATTCCAAATTGGTATCCACCATTATAGAAGTTCATTGAGATATATAGACTTTAGGTCTGATGTGTGAGTTTGTTTGCTTGCTTTTTAATTTCCAATTTTTATAATAATTTAACAGATTTTGTAAAGCCTTGATGTGTTAATAACTTTGAATTGCAGGCATGATCCTTGGAACTTTTAGAAAACAAGAGTGTTGCTAGAACTACAAAAGTTGAATTGGTATGAGACAGAAGATACTCTCCTGGAGCAAAGACCATGATGGTTCTCTCCCATGGTTCCTCACCACAGAGCAGGAGCATGGGATATCGAAGCTCAAACAAACGGAGATAAAAGTCCTGTGTGCCTCTGCTGCAGATATAGAACAGTCAGCAAATCCTAGGCTCAGTTAGTGCAAGGCAGCCTGTGAGCAGGAATGGTAAACAAATACTGTGGCTTGGAGCATTTCATACGCATTCATTTCTTTGCTCTCCTGTCAGGTACTAAAACCCATTCAGAGAAAGCTGTAATGAGCTAGGGACTGGGCTAGGTAACAACTCAGAAGAAAATGCCTGCCCTTGTAGAACTCACATGCTACTCTCGGGGAAGAGACAATTATGTGAACACGCAGGCAAGTAAGAATGTAGAACATGCTGGAAGTACCAAGAAGAAATTTTTAAGCAAGAAAAGGGATTGGGACATGTCAGGAGGGTTGTCCTTTTACATAAAGAGCATAACTGAGAAAGTGAATTTAGAGAGAATGGAAGATGAGGGAGCAAGCCAGGAGGGCATCTGGGTGGCTGCAATGAGATGATGAATCTGAAAATGTTACTAAAAGCATGCACTGCAAACTCTTACATTAATTAAGCTGTTTATTAAACTTTAGAGAAAGACAGGTTAGAGGAGCTAGGGACCAGAGAGCAGGACACTGCTGAGCAGTTCTGAATGTCACTGTAAACAATTTTGATTTTTCCCTGAATGAGGTGAGGAGCCTATGGGAGGTTTTGCAGCAAGGGTCACACTGATGTTTCAAAAAAAAAGAAATGTCAAAAACTGGAGGTGGCCGAGACTGGAAGAAGAGTTTCTTTGGGGAAATGGGGAAATGGGGAAATGGGGAAAATGATGATGTATTTTTTTATCAATGGCAGAATTCAAAAGAGGGAAAATGGATGAGTGAGTACAAAGAAGGGAAGGAGGCAATTTGCTGCAGTGGCTTCCTTAAAGAGAGAGGAAAAGATGGAGTGCGAGTGGGAGGTGCTGCTCTTGGGCAGCATCCTGGACCCTCGATAGTCACTAGTCATACTAAGATCATTGCCAGGCAGGTGAGCTCCCTGCAGTGAACATGTGAGAGCAGGAAGAAGTTTCCTCCTGATTCCATTTTCCTCCGAGAAATGGGATGCAATGTCAGCTCAGTATGACCATAAGGAACAATGTGCTAGTGGCTTGTACAGGAAAATAGAAGGGCCCTTACACAGAGACCCATGACTGACAGGTGGTAGGCCTTGGCTATGACCCTTTCTCATTTCTGCTACTCTGTGCTTCTTGAGAATCAATGGTAAGAGCCTTGTCCTCTTTAAAGTCATCTCATCATACAAACAAAACTCATATTAGCACATTTTTGTGAGAAGGGAGACAAAATGATAGCAATTTCATTTCAATCTTTTCTTTTCTGGCAAGCACCCATGAATGTTGGTTGTTACCTGATCTCTGTCATTCATCAAGCACTCAATTGCTTATGATTGGTTAGATTGTAATGTTTTATACCCACTCTCTTTTCAGGAGGTTTGTGCTCACCAAGCTTCGAGTCATCCCAACAGGAGCATTTTCTGGATTGGGGGACCTGGAGAAAATGTAGGTATCTGATGGCACTGTGTGAATGCCTCTGGTGAGCTATGGACAGGGACCTTGAATCATGTCTAGCATGATGTTCTGTACAATTGTTCTTCTTTATCAAGGAGTCCCTTATCAGCAGATTGAACAAAGCATGGACTGAACATATTTGAAAAAAAATACTCTGGTGTGTGTGTGTGTGTGTGTAATTGTTATTGTTATTCCATAACTGACATAGCATTACAACTATTTAATAGGTTTGTTTTGCATTAGATACTACAAGTAAGCTTGATTTGATTTATGTGGCAATATTCAGGAATATGTGGGAAGATTATACATGTCCTATAGCACTTTATGTAAGTCTTGAGTACCTATAGATTTGGGAGTTAGGGACATGCCTAGAACCTCTTTTCCATGTGAAGGGCTGCACTGAGAAGTCACCTGATGTGCCAAGCATTTTTTTCTTTTGCATGTCTCCCCATTTCCATTGCCCATCATGCTTCCTAAGCAATGGTGTTTAGGAGCACTTGTTTATCCTAATAGAATTAGCAAAGGCTCACATTAAGCATACATCATTCCTTTTTGTAGAAAGAGTTGGTTTCCAGATCCCTTTTAGTCTATATTTTATAAACTAAATCTTTTTTTTCTGCTTATATCATTTTTCTTTCAAAGATACTTTCCTACTAGTTTTGGTTGACTTTTAATTAACAGCAAGACCTAACATCTGGGATCTCAGTGTTCTTTAGACCTCTGATTCCCAAGTCATGCATGCAAGAAAGTAGTCATTGATGCACAAAGGTTTAAAAGTATTAAGAACCTTTGAAGGACTGACAGAGAAGCCACCATTACTAATAAACAACACCACCTTTTTATTTATGTGGTTTAATTTAGAGTTGGCTCCAAATGGGGTTTTCTCAAAGTGAAGTGCAGCAGTAAACCCAGAGTGAGTCCCCCCACACTTCAAGTAACATGCCCTTTCTTTGAAGGCCTCTGACCTCTGCTCTCAGGATTTTAGAATGGAGCTGTGCTCTCCACAGTGGCAAAGCCAAGATGCAGGCTCACGTGCCAGTAAGTACAGTCATAGATAAACTAAGTCTTCAGCAAAGGAAATATGTTACTGTGATTTATTTAAGGTGAAAGCCACTCTCCAGCTCATGGGCTTCTCTTTCTGGAAGTTGTTGTATTTTTCCACTTAGTTCTTTCATCTCCCTCTAAGAATATTTCTTGCTGGGGAAGAGAGATAATAATCTATTAACAAAACAAACACAAAGCAGAGAGGAAAGTACTATGCTTCCACAATTAAACCGTCTGATTGGAAAAGTGTTCAGAATCCTGGTTGAATAGTAGTCTTCATATAAACTGTGCAACCATTAAGTATCTTTTCGTGACTTTGCTTCTTAATCTGTGTTTGAAAAAGGAGTTTTGAAGGAGACCTTCATTGTCTTATTAGATAAGAGCTCAATTTAAAATATTCTGTCTTCCAATGTCTTTACCTGGTTTAAAAAAAAAAAAATTCAACACATGGGCAGGCAGTCATCTGAACAGCGTTTACCATGAAAGCCATGCCATGGATTTGGAGAGATTTGGGCTGGTTTTCTCCTTGGTAGATTAGCCAATTCCCTGCCGATGTTGTGACATATACTAGATGACTATACTAGATACTCCTGAGCCCCACAAACATCCTTCTAATTGCATGGAGACAGAAATAACAACTATCACAAACAATCTAACTTATAAAATTTAATCCAGCACATATGGCAGGCCCCTCACAGGGTACATAGCATCAGACAAAACCATATTATGGTCTAAGAACTGGCCAAACAAGCTGACACGGCAATAATGCAAGCGAGGAGGCTCAATAGTTCAGCATCTCCAGACATAGCTTGTCCATTCTTGCCTCACATTTTTATCAGTTAGCCTTACTGACTACAGTGAGTTATAAAATGAAACTAATCTTAACCTTTGATACTCTTCACCCTAAAGCATCCTTTATTCCACAGGCCTGGACTCTCAGAAATAACCTGCTCCCGAGTCTCCAGGTTGGCCCTCCTTCCACCAGTCCCACACTCCAGCTTTGTCACAGCTGAGTTCTCCTGTCCTTCCTAGACCCGTCCTTTTACCTGCTCTCTTCCTTTACGTTTAACCCCTTTCCCAAACTTAATAAATACTGGCTTCATCTTCTATGTCTTCCTCTCCACAAATCTCCTTGATTCAAATTCACTTCTATTCTTACTAAAAGGAGAAAAGACAAACACTTTATCTTAAATGCCTCCTCCCCACCATGCATTTCCTTCTCCTTCTATTGGGAGCACAACTGAAGAATGGCCCTTCCTGACCTCTGGCCTCCTCCTTTAAGTCACCTGCACCCACTTGCTATTTGGCTACAAACTCTTCAAAACTACCTAATTAGTCTATCAAGGGTTTTAAACAACAACTATAATCACTGGATGTAGTGACTTTGGGGAGAATAGGAATAAACAATGACTGTAACAGGCTTCAGTAAGTACCTGGCACATGGCCACGTCTTCAATGAATGTCAGCTGTAGTGATAGTTACTGTGATGACTCCTGCTATCTTTCAAGTCTCATCTCTACTCCAGAAACCTTCCCCAACCACATGGGCCACAAAAACATTGCCCTTTACATGACAGGACTAATTTTCTTTGCAGACTTGTTTACCCAATTATCAGCATCTATGAGGCCCCACTACCCCACCCACCCCCACAGCACCTCATCGGTGGTTTCAGTTTTGTTTGTGGATCTTTTTTTCTCTCACACTAAGTACATGTGGTTGGGGAGACATTCCTGACTCTGAAGACAAGCTCATAACTGAGGTGACAGTTTGAACATCATGCTCTCTTAACTTCAGTAGCTGCTGGAGGAGTCGGTTCTGTAGTCTGAGCAAATAATAAATCTTGTTACTTTTATAGGAAAAAAGAAAAGTCAGTTCCTTTTTCAGGAATAGAACTTCACAGAGAAGACAGGACAGTTGTCATCACGTCTCCACTAGGGGTGGTTATGGGGATAAAACTAATTTAATGGAAGGGAAGACTCAGAGACAGCCCATGTCCTAAGAACACTAGAACTTGAATAAAGCTACTCCTAAAGCCATTATTCCTCTTTGACCATCAAGTTAAATGAACCATTAAATTCCCTTCAATTCTTTTAAGCCTGTCGAGAGTTTATTTTCTTCTGCCTCTCAGAAAAGAGTCCAACAAATGTTCATATCTTATCATTGATTATGCACATAGCTTCTTATATATTTTTACCTTGGACTGCATTTTAATGTGACTATGTAATTGCCTGTGTCACAGAAGATTCTCATGCCCATCTGTCTATCAACTCCCTCACTATTGACCGTAGACATTTATATTATTTAGTATATTCTGTTCATATTTAGAAGTCTTCTTTTGTGACCCTAAACTGATTATATTTGTTCACTCATTTTTATTTCTGTGTTTATTATGTATTTATTGGATGTACCTGACTCTCTCTGAGGCACCGAGGATTCAATACTATGTAAAGACAAACACAGCTTTGTGCTTGTGTAATTTATATTCCAATAAGATTGTTAGAAATTAAATGTCACATTAGTAAATGTAAAATTACAAGGTGATTGCCACTATAGACTATTGATTGGAGAGTGTGTATACCTAAGAGTATTTATGGTAGCAATTTTTCCCTACTGGAAAGGTTAAAGAGAGCTTTTCTGGGGAAATGACAATGGCATGGAAATCTGAAGGAGAAGGAGCAGCCACCTAAATGAAAGTGACAGATTAGAAAGGATATTCTAGCCAGGAGGAATGACATGAACCAAAGCCTCATGGTTGGCTCTGCAACACAGTACATTGTATGGACTGAACGAGGGCTGGCAGAGCCAAGGAGAGCATGCAAAATGCTTTCCTCTTCAAAGCAGGGCTAGGGATCCACTTTCTTATATAGAGAGACTAGTAAAGTCAAAGCAGAATAAAAGAGGGATGTGTGTGTGTATAAGGGGAAATATGAGATGTGACACAATCAGATATTAATTCAGGAAATCTTGCTCTTGTTGCTGTGTTGTGGTGGGTAACAAAAAGCGTGCCAGTGGGCAGGAACAGCATGGGAGAAAACTCGATGTTGTTAAGAGCTGTGGCTTTTCATCCTCTTTGTCTGTTGCACAGGCAGTAGGTCTCACCATCAATGCTATTCTACAGATAAGAAAACAGGTTTACAAAAATCAAATAATTTTTTCCCAAGATAACACAGTGAATAAGTAATAGAAAAGGATACTCAGGAGTGGAATGTGCCTCATGCTCATGGACTTAATTCGATCATCCAGATTCTGAGCTCTCACATCTTTATGGCCTTCACTCCTTAGCTCTGCTCCATACTCGGTGAGCAGCTATCAGTATCCATGGGCTATAAAAAAGTTAATGATATCTTCTAATTCATAATGTTGTCTTAAATGTCCCATCTCTGCATCTGGAACATTGATGGGTTTGGCTCTTCAAATCTTCCTCCTGGGAAGAGAGTTTATGGGTGATGATGGAGTGTAGATCTGAGGAAGAAGATAGATGGGGGAGGGTGGAGAGAGGAGAGAGAGGGAAGGAGGAGAGTCAGGATATATTCTATAAGTTGTATGAGAGAAGAAAAACTTTTAAGAAAGCAGGCTGAGTAAGCCATGGGGACAAGCCAGTAAGCAGCACTCCTCCATGGCCTCTGCATCCTGCCCTGTGAGTTCCTTCCTTAGCTTCCCTCAATGAACTGTGATTCAGGATACATCAGCCAAATAAACCCTTCTATTTCCCCCTCCCAAATTACAAAAGGTCCATGCATTTTCCCATCCAAAGAGAAAGGAAAATGCGGTACACATCCCAACCCTCACAGATGAGTCTTCCTGGTTCATTAGTCCAGCTCTACTTTTATGAATAGTTAGCAGGAGAGTCTTCTGGGCAAAACAGAAGCTTCTCCATTACAGATGACAGGGCCACTGTTCACACTCTAGCCTTCATCTGCATCCTATTCTCAAGTCTCCCCACTCTTCATTGCTTTTGGACTTGCTGGGAGAAAACGGAAATCATTAAACTCTCTGCAATGTGAAGTGGCTTTGCAAAGTGCACTGTAAACTGTTTACATCGTCTTTAATTACTTTGGAGCCATATGTCAGCTTGGTATAAAGTGTGAAGATTATGCTGAATAGAGTGGGGGGAGTAGGTGACAATGTGGTGATTTATGGTAACCAGAAAAATTATGTATGGAAATGAGTACAATTTAAGAACACATCTACGTGCTATTATAACACTGGAGGGGGAAGAAAAGCCAGTTTATAACAAAATATCTTTGAAAATAGGAGCATGATGAATATGTAAATGAGATCAATCAACATCAGCTGAGATATGGTATATGCAGATGAGGCGGCAGTGAGCCAAAAAGTGAAATAGCTCCCAAACCATAAATATGAACCATATAAAATTCATTTGAAATATTCATGATAACATAAGGACAAAAAATATAATCAAGTGATGTATTTGCATATAAAAAAAGGAGAACACTGGCCTGACACCTCAGCCTCCACCTCCAAATCAGAGGGGAAAGAAAAGTTGATTTAACAGAAGAACCTTAGAGTGAGCACTATTGCAAGTACACTAAACAAAGCTGAGGTGCCCCTCAATTCTCAGTCCTTGGGGTTCACCCAGGACAGATGAAAAGAAAGGAAGCAAATCAGGAAACTACAACACTGATGGTAAATGAGTTCCATTGCTTTGCCTTCTTGACACTTCTTGGTTAGAGGCCCCAAGGCCCTTTCTACCCCAGCCTTCTGTGCTTATGACAATTAATGAATAAAAACCTTAGGTCCTGCTTGCTGGAATTAAAACAAGAAGCCAGTGTAGGCTTGGCAAATTCTAAATGTGAAGAGGGGTCCTGAGTCTCTAGGATCCCAGTTGCATTTTGGTGCCCCCTATGGCTCTTTGGAAATAATCCACATGCCAGAATATTTGGAAATGATTTTTAATCCATTTTCTATGACAGATACAAACAGTAACCCATTTAAAGTGTCCTTTATGATTTTAATGTACTTCTAGAATAGTTGCAACCATATAATAAATTCTAATTAATAATTTAAAAGAAAAATATTGTATTGGCGATCGCTGTCTTAAATTTTTTACTCCATTTGTTTACTGTGTTTGTGTGTTCATGAAAATGCACCTAAGCCCCACACGTGGAGTCAGAGGACTTACTGCTCTCCTTCCACAATCTAGATTCAGTAGCTTGAACTCAGTCAGGTTGCCAGATAATTGATGTCAAGTACCTTCACTCACAGAGGCCAATCACCAGCCTTGTAGCCATCATTTTTACAGAATTATCTATAAAATAAGAGGACTCAGGGGAGACAAAGGTTGCTGAGCCTTCTTTGGTATCATGTCCAACTAACTAGTAGAGAGAGTTTCTGTTCCTGCACATTGAGATCCTTTGGAACCAATCCCCAAAGTGGTTGTCTGCTGAGCCAGATTAAAAGAAGCCCCTTCTTTGGGTCTTCAGCTCTAACAAGCCAACTCACTCAGGTGAAACTCTTGCTGAGAGTAATTTAAGTCTGAGAATTTGCAAACTGGGAGGCCTGGTAAGTTGCAAATTAACATAGCAGTTTGGGAAAATTAATACTTGGATCCTTCAAGCTGTCATTGAGTCAGGTCAAGAAGAGTTAGTGTGCGGAGATGAGTCTTTATGCCATTTCTATTCTGTGTAAATGTTCTGGAAAAATAAGTGTTTTCACTGGATTTATGACTTCAACCAAGAACACAGATGCTCTCTTCTTGCCACCTTTCCTGTTCTTGTGGTTTAGCGTCTCCTATAAGTCTGCTTGTTTTCAACTGTTTCTAAGAGAGTCCTTAAAATTTATTCCTACAATATCTAAAAACTGCCAAGTTCAGAAAGGTAAAAATTTATTAGCTTTGTATTTATATCCTGTGGTTTTTGCATCTTCGTTTTGCTTTTATTCCTTCTGCACATTGGCACAAGGAGTAAATCTGAAAGAGGAAACAGAATTTCTAAAACCTATAATTTGGGAGATAATCCCAACTCTCTTTCACTACAACTCTCCATACTTCAGGCACTTAGGCTTCTTCCATGAGACTGGAGTAGGATGTCCTTGGCTGGAAGGATTGAAAGGGGGAAAGGTAGAAGAAGCACAGAGGTGAGAGCCCCACTGTGGCCGAGCAAGCTCTCAGTGAGCAGTTTGTGGGTTGTGCAGTCTCTTCCCTGGGAAAGCACTATTTCCTGCACCATTTCTTCTACCTCTAAGATCCTCCACCTCCTTTGCCATCCCCTTCTCCAACACATTCATCATCTAGTGATTCCTTCTTCATGTCTTACATTCAGCAGCTAAGACTTGTAAGTGGCAAGACTTGACAGAAACTACTCGAGGCTTCTTAGATCTGTCAGAAAGAGAAGTCATCTTCCATTTTCTAATCAATGGTTGAGACATCTCTAGCTTTTAAGATTTCTATATGAGCATATTTTGCTGTTCTGACCTTTTCTTGGTAGGTCAGGCTATGGAAGAGACCTTCTGACAGCACTCACAGGTATAAAAGAAGATAAACTGGCCTCCTTTTCCTCCCTGCTAGTAATTCAATGTTTGTGTCTGCCCAGAGATGATACAATTAAGACAGCATGACACTCAAGTTAATAATATCCTCATGGATGTGCTCTGGAGACTCTTGCTAGTTATTTTTTAATAGGACAATATTAAAATAAAGAAGATGTGATCTAAAGGCAAGCTCCAATCGATGCACAAACTATTTATTTTTATTTCCTCATTTAGCTCATGCCCATCACAGCTGCACCCATCTGGGACATTTATGACTTAATAAGATGCTTTAAACAATAAAAGACTCAATGGACTCTGGGCCCACTCACCTGCCCACCACCCAGCAAATAAACTGTCAAAGTCTAATACTTGCTAATCTCCCTGCAGCACCCAGAGTCACCCTGAACAGCCCACACAGAAATCAAATGACCATGGATGTAGTTTTATAGCTCATTCCATTTTAGAATTTAAACAACCGGGGAAAGGCTTGCCCAAGAATGAGAGATAAATACCAGAGCACCCTATGTGGATATAGTGGAAGTCAACCATCCCAGTGGCTCTGAAACTCTAAAGAGGGTCTGTGCACAGAGATAGCAATTATTGATGCCAAATGTTTTGCAAACATGTAATTTGTACTTGGATGCGAGGGTACTTTGCTAAATTAAAAGTACTTACAAATGCAAAGTAAAAGGAATGAGAGCACATATGCTCAGTTGTCTTAGTTGTTTCTCAGCCCAACCATCCACAGTTCTATCTTTTGCTCTTCCTCTATTTCTCCAGAGCACCCAGCATGAGGTTAAGATCAATGGAATGAGAATAACAGGCAGTTTGTCAATTTGTCATCCTTACCTCTTGGTTCCATTTCCAACCTTTCAGAGCTACATACACACACACACACACACACACACACACACAAATACTCACATACACACACAAGCACAAATAAACACATATACAAATTTTAGTTAGGTCTTATTTTAAGAAAGAAAGAAAAAAAATTTAAGATCTTATTTTAAGAAACTCACTTTAAAGCTTACTAGTCTTATGCTAAACACTTCTCCAGCAATACTGAAATATGGGCAATATATTTTAAAAGTGCATGTTTAAAGTGATTATATATTTATAATTTTAAAGTGATTATTTATGATCTATATGAATATAAACTATGAATTATGTTCATAATCAAACTCATTTAATAAGTCAGATCCTCAATTGCTTTTCTTCTTAATTTTTCTCTCTCAGTAAAGATAAGTCTGAAGACCTCGGTAACTCTGAAAGCCCAAGAGGCTCTTTATTGGCTCCTCTCAGACAATTTGCCTTTAGAATAAGAAGAAAAAGAGAGAAAAAGGAAAGGCTATAGACATTCTGAAGGACTGAATTACTAACGGTAGTATCTTTAATTGTGGGATACATGGAAATTTCTTTTTACTAAGTGAAAACACATTACTAGATTCACCATCCATCCATACATGAGATTACATATGGAGAAAGAATGTTCTCCCTGTGATTCTACTGATAGCGCTTTCAAGACTTATTCCCTCAAGAAAGTGCAGAAGGGCACCAAACTGCCTATTGCCAGTCTTTACATGGTTGTTTAAAATATAACCACATCCCTTCCTCTAAATCCCCTTTCTTGCTTCTCATTACGTGACATGTAACACTCAATGAAATCAAGTGCAATATGTCTTTTTAATTTAGTAAATCAAGCACTTGATTTGGTACGGAAAGATAATGTTCTAATGCCATACCAAGCCCTATAATAAAAGTAAGCCTGGCACTAACTTCATGAAAGTTAGGCCAATTCAGAGATCATTGGTTGAGGCTTTTTAAAGGAAAGAGATTTGTAGACTCCAGTCTAATGCTCAAGACAAGTACAGAGTGATGGATGACAGCAGCTAATCCATCAAATGATTCATCAGGGTTCATGGAATAAATGACTGAAACTTCCATCATCCCTGTTCATCTGTGAGGATGAGGCTTGTAAAACTTAGGAGCATCTTCAAGCTGTGTGCACCCACTTCTGGTTAATGTATTTTCTGTGTTTGCTCTGTCCTACTTGTGAACAACTCTAAGAGAAACTATGCAAATGAAGAGAAGAATAATCCACCCATTAGGCAATAATTTAATAAAAATTCCTCTTGAGCCCCCAAATGAATTCAATAATCAGGAAGTGAATTAATGAAGCTAATGTGCCAGCCACTGCTGGCTGCTATGAGCAACAGCATAGCCCCTGCTCTTCAGGAGTCACCCCATAGCTGAACAACAGTGACAAAAACAATTTGTTGACCCATATTTTAACAGAAATCTAGATGAGCTACTTTACATACATAATTTTATTTAGCTGTAACAATCCTACTCTCACCCCCATTTTATAGTGAGAAGGTTGAACTTAAGGTGAATTATGCCTTTCCCAGCATCGTACATTTAAGAAGTGGTGAGGCCAGGATTAGGACAGAGGTGTTCTTATTCCAAAGTTCATGTGGTGACAGTCGATATCTGTGAACTTAGTATAGACCATGTGACATCTGATATAGAAGGATGTCAACTTTGATCTGTTATGGAGAGAAGTAGGAGGTATATAAACACAGACTCATACAGCTCTCCATTTTATTTATGGGGATAGCTGAAAGCAGTTGTGTTGGTATCCTGCTGTAAAACTACTCTTGCACCTATTAGGGCCTTAGTCTCTCATACCAACCCATTAACAGGAGCTGAGATCAGTGATTGTGTGATTTTCTCACCCTGCCCTTAACAAAGATGGTTGTCTGATATAAGTAAGAAATAATCCAATGCTTGAGTAAATACATCCATTATTAAAAATTGGCCCAGCTTGGCAGGGGCAGGGAGGACATGGAGGCAGATAGATTCCCCAGAGCTCACTGACCAACCAGCCTAGTCAATCAATGAGCACCAGGTTTAAGGAGGGACTCTGGCTGAAAAACAGGGTAAAGAACAATAGAAGAAAACATTTAACAACGACCTCTGGCCTCCACACGTGCATACACAGATGAACACATCCACATATCCACATGCACACCACACAAACACGGAGACATGTCACAACTTGTGCCGCTAATGCAGTTTTTAAAGAAAATTTTCAAAGTCAACTTCATTTATTAGTTTGTTTCTTCTCTTTTCCTCTAATTCTCTCAGCCTCCTCTTAAAATTAACATTTTACTGGCATGTAGGCTCAACAAAACATTTCAGTGAAGACATAATACTTCATTCCGAATAAACAGGATAGTTTGTCAGTTAGTGTTAGAGACAGGGTCTCATGTAGCCCAACCTGACCTAAAAGTTGCTAAGAAGCCAAGAATGATCTTGATCTACTGATCCTTTACCTCTCTTTTCCAAGTACTAGATTCTAGATGTGTGTCACCATGTCCAGGAAAAATAAATCTTTCAGTTAACATCAGTAAGTACTTCATGAGCTCCTGCTTAGCGGCTCCTACAGTGAGATACATCAAATGTTAATGAATATGCCAACTACCTAGGGCTCAAACCACTACAGAAAACTAACACTCTCTGCTCCAAGTAGTTGATGAAATAGAAACAAAGCAGGGAATATATGTAGAACTTGTACCTCATTACTATTAGTTTAATGATAGACTATCGGGAAAAGGGTTAATGTTCTTTTTGCCAATGTCAGGGATCTTTTAATAGTTTAAAAAAGTCCTGAGATTTAGTTTAACTGGTCGCATATAAGAGTACTTGCCATTTCTGAAAGGCCCTCTGTTGGTGTTCCAGAACCAGCTGTGCACCAAAGAGCCCAATATACATCCAGCTGTTTCCAGAGCATGCCGCTATATGAGCATATGGACGTGGTGACCAAAGTACTCATTCTTATCTCAGGATATTGGGACTGAATAAAGTCACATGAGTCCTTGAAGTCTGAGGTGAGCAGAAGTCGGAGGGAAAGTGCAAGTCGAAATAGCACATGAGGTTTCTTTCAGGTGAGAGAGACATAGCTAGAATTGTGAATGAGCTAGGTTTGGAGGAGCACCCTGGAGGAAGGCACTCAGGTTGCTGGAAAGAAACAAAGAAACCTTTGTTCCTCCCTGTGCAGCCAAGACCTAGTGACATTCTTGCAACAAAGCCCAGAAAGAAGCCAGAGCAGAGTGAACACAGCTGGCCAGTATGAGTTCTTAAGGAGGATTGTGCAGAGCTAATCACTGGCCTGAGATTGCCATTTCATGCCCTTCCTCCACGAGCCATTCATCACGTTTATAGCAGCAACAGGAGTTCATTACCATGTTCCTGTTTTGCACATTCTTGAACAAGGTTATGCCTCCAATTTTAAGAGTGGTATATAAAATGAATGAGAGAGGGTGGGAGTGTGGAGAGGGTTCCTGGAGGGAACAGTAATAAACAGAATAGGTGTTCTTTGCTGCCTGGACCCACCTATTTATGACTTTGTATAATCAGAAAGAACAGCACATCACTTGCATTCACAGACTCATTCCTATTAGTGGCTGCTAAGCTGTTTTTACGAATATTACTAACCACTCATCTCTCAGCCACCCTTCTATATTAAGGGCTAAGAGAAAAAGGAAGAATTTGGTTCTAAAGAAATTTTTAATATACTTGTAGAAATAAGACCCAAAGCTCTAAAAGTTGCTGTCCAGATACCAGGTGCTGAATCAGTTCAGAGAAGTGGGAGTTGGAGACATAGAGAGGCTTGGTGGTGAACAGAGGATTTTTATAACCCAAGAGGAATGAGAAACATATTCTGTGCAGCAGATATTGATGAAACAGATTCAAAGTCATAATAGGCATCTGAGGTCTTCCTCAAAACGGTGTAGTCTCCTTCAGCCCCTGTCATTTGATCACATTATACACAATGAGCTCCCACTGAGCTCTGAATGTTCAAAGAGAAATTGAAGCAAAGAAGCTCCACACATTGGGATCATGGGACCAGAAGTCATAGAGTCCTGAGTCTTTATGCTCCACCCTGGATTTTGCAGGCAAGATACAAGGATCTTGTCAATCAATGTCCTGGTAGTGTAGGGACTTGTGTCAAATAGACACACTTAAATTACATCTAAAAGTGCTTAGTCTCATTGATTTCAGGAAGCTGATGTTTAAAAAGTCAGCTCTCCATAGAATAGATGAATACATGAATACATAAGAATACATGAACCTAAGATAATGGGGGATTTACAGGCACCAACTTCTCTTTTATTAAATCCAAATTATCTCAGTGTAAATTACATAGCCAAATCAAGACAAATGTAAAAGTCATTTTAATTCTCTCACACCTCAGGCTTTGTGGATACTCTTTACTATGTATGTGATGAATGCATATACTACTACTTGGCCTATCAGAACCTCACGTGGAAGAAGTAAATCATGCCTGGTGTAGTTTGGCAAAATCAAGGCTCTTGGTTCTAAGAAGTAGTTCTCTGTCCTGGAAATAGTGGAAGTTTTTCAATCCCCATTCACTATGATAAGAATAAAATCAGAAATGGAGATATTGTACTCCAGCTACTCCAACCCAGAAAACAATGAGAACAATTTCCCAGTCTCCTCTGCTAAGTGAATGCTCACTATTCTCAAATCTGGTTTCCTTGGATGTAGAGATCTGAAAAAGGGCTTGGTATGGTTTTCAAACTTTGCTGAGATCAATTATGTTCTGTTTTTTTATGAATTGCAATCAAATGTCAAGGATGAAAAATAAGCAGTCTGGTCAGTAGGTTCATGGATGTCATCACACTTCAGCTAACCTCTGCCTCCTTATGGTCCTCTACTTAAGCAATTCACACAGCAGGTTTCGACTGAACCTGAATATGCCATATCCACCGGCTTTTCTCGTTAACTCTGTCTCTTTGGCTCCAACTTTCTCCTACCCATGGAGTGTAGAAATGACCAGCTTTATAGACACATTTGGCCCATTCAAGCTTTATATATCACACTGGAAGCCATGGAAAAAGAAGAAATCTCTGCAACTGCTCACTAATATGTGCTTAAAAGCAAAACTTTATCCTTTGAACACTTCAAAGATGCAGCAATGCAAACACATGTGCAGGTTCAATGCCATCTAAGGAAGAGATAAGACTGCACATGGCAGTGAAGCTTTACGTTTGCTATCAAAGACATTGGTGAAATTTCAGATTCCTCTGTCCCCTCCTGAGACTCATTACACAGCCTGGATGACCCAGTAATGAGGTCATTATAGTTTTTTGCTCTTGTTCTATCTTGTCTTCTCAACAGCCCAAATGTTGGCCCACTCAACAACTAGTCTAGCCTTATTTCTTACTCATGAAAGTTTTAAGGACAAGGATGGCTGACCATTTTTGAACCAGACCACTAAGCTCAAACTGGGCAGGTTGGAATTCTCCTAGCTATAGACTGCACTAGCAACTGTGATGTGGAGGAATACATATTTGCTACGCCCCTTGCATATTTCCAGGGTGAATGACTATGTACACCGTAGTTGGGTGACTAAGGTACTTTAAGCTGCTTCCACTGCCTAGTTCTTTTGTGTGTCTTCTTCAGCCCCATGTTGAGATGGGAAAAAAAGTTTCCTTTAAGACTGAAGGAATTGGCTTTTGCCTTTCATACAAGGGAATGAATTTAAGGAAACTATGCATTGCATAGTCTAGACCTTCTCGGGCTGCCTTTCCATTGTTTTAATGTTTCTAGATTATTCCATTAAGAAATCTGCCAATGACATTTCTCTTGTGTCTCCTTGGAATAATCTAGAAATATTAAAATAAAATCAACTGTGGCAATCAATCAAATAACACTATATAGAAGGCATAAAGGGTCTCAGTTCTGCCCAACCTAATTAGAATTTCAATTTTCAGTAGTATGATTCATGGTCTCTCTCTGCCTGGCAGGAAGAGCTACTGACATGTTACCCTCAGAAGTTGGATGAAGCAAAAGGCATGCCATCTCTCTCTAGACACAGCAAAGGCGTGCTCATTGTAGCGTGTAAACATTTTATACTAAGTGAATTCCATTTATATCTGTACTCATCACAAATGAGCTCCACCAAAACACTCAAATACATATTCACAGTGTGCCTCCAAATGCACTGTATGAGAAAAAAAACAGTTAAAGCACAGGGCACAGATCCATTTCGTTTAATTAGAGCTTCAGAGATGCCTGAAGAAAAAGATTGGTGTCTCCTTAAGTGTTCTGCTTCTGCTCCAGTGTAGCTGTCTGGTATCATCAGGTGGTTTGAAATGAAATAATGCCAAGTGCAAAGCTTCTGAAATCGCACTGTTTGGTTCAGGTACTGTTATCACAGACAGAGGAAAAAAGGGAACTAGGTTCTGTTGTTATAAATTATGTACAGCATGAACATCCCTTTATTGTAGGTTAGGATGAGAGGCTCACTGTCCCCCTCTGCATCAGTGCTAGAACTTGACTCAATATCCTGTCAGAGCTTCCTGTTCGGTGCTCAGTATGCACACTTTTTATTCTGATTTGCTTATCTTATTTTAAAGCTCATCTATTATTTCTTCTCTACCCAACCACCCAACTTTGTTTACCATGAATCTTCTAGACGTTCTGCCTACTGCCCACATGAGAGCCCTAAAAACCCAGCATACAACATCCCCTTTGTTAACTTCTCATTTCTACCCCTATGCCTTCTACACTGCAATGTACCTCATTTCTCTTCATAAGCACATAGCTATTTCTATGCATTTCTTCCTTCCACATACATATTTTGCTACAGTCACATTGCTGACAAAATAAGCATGGATCCTTTCCTTTGAGGAGTGCAGATACTGGGAACAGAAGACAAACGATACACCTTTGTTAAAAAAAAATCAAGTGACTTATGTAAAGGGTAAAATGGAGGTCTGTGAGGTAGGGAAGACAGGGCCAGGCAAGGGAGATGGGAGTGCCTCTTCTAACCTCCCTCCCTCAGTCTAGCATCTGCAGCTCATGAAGTTCTCAAAGACCATGGCAGTCCTACCAAGTCATAGACCTTCTGTGGCCACCTCAGCATCATCTCCAGGGCATGTTCCTAAAATAAAGTTTCCTAACTGTAGCTAAATATGAAAATATAAAGTGAACAGCAGCCATTTTTTCCAGCGACTCCTATACTATAGTGTATACTGTTCCAGAGACCACATGCCAGACACCTGGGAAGACTACAGAATTCCTGAAGCCATGGAATCAGTAAAGCAGCCCCTGATAGAAGTGCTTTGGGTTCTGTGTCTCTGAACTGGGGAAAGAATTTTTGTGCTTCTGAAAGTGATGCATATCAGCTGTAGAAAAGGAGGGATGATACTGAAAATTTAAATAGTAATTAATTTAATTCTATGATGAGATATCTACGACTAACATTTTGAAGAATGCTTTTCCATAACCTTTTCTCTATGTATACATACCCTTAAGAAAAAAAAAAAAGGACATGTTCATTTATAACCCAAAATTTTCACTCAGCTTTATATTCTAGAGGAAATAATTAGCCCTTAAAGTAGTCAAAGCAATGAGTAGGAACTTCTAGATAAAGAAAACTATGATTGATCAGTAGAAGGGACCATATGCCGGGAGGGGAAAGAAAAAAGGAGGAAGCTTCAAGAAATGTCACCTCCAGTGAAAACCAAAAACCTGCAGAATGTCCTAGCCCAACTCCACACATAATAAAGACAACAAAGGGACATTTTCATAGGGAAAACTTTGTACTTTCAGACTGCTATATGCCTCCCCTATGGAAGCTGAGTCCTCTCTCAAAGGAACTCTGTCTATGTTGTCTTTGCAGTCAGTGGCATTGAATACCACTGGCTAGAAGACAATATAAAAGGTATCATGGCCCCAGAATACAAGTCTGGCAATATAAGAATGAGAAGACCATGGACCCTTTGAAACACTAAAACACACGAATGGTAAAGGTCCCTTAGAGCCCCTGACACTGATAAACAATCTACTGACCGTAGATGTTAATGCAGTGGTACCTGCAACAGAATAACCAGGAGAAGTGCATTCTTGGTCTATGAATATTTTTTTTTCTTTTATTTTCCTTCTTTCATATAATACATTGTCAAGACCCCTCCTACTCTCGCTCCATTCCCCCTAGTTCCTCACACCCTCCCTCACCTCCTTTTATATATCTTGCCCATCCCCACTCACTCCTTCACCTCTTCTCCCAGTAGAAGAGAGCAGTCCTCCCAGGGTTACTGCTCGCATAGGGCACACCACATGGGACAAGGCCAGGCACCAGTCCCCACATTGAGGGTGGACTAGGCAAACCAGCTGGTGGAAATGGGTCCCAAGGGTAGGCAAAAGCATCAGAAGACCCCAATGTATACTCTAGCCTGCATGTTCTCTGCAAGAACTCCAAGCCAGTCAACTACATAACATATCTAGGAAACCCTTCAGGTTCCCTGTGTCCTGACTCAGGTTCTGAGGAACCCCAAATGTGTAGGTCCATTGACTCCGTGGGGCCTGCTATGCTCCCAACCCCTCTGGTTCCTGAAATGCTTTCTGTGGGTTTTCCAGAGCTCTGTATGATATTCGGCTCTCAGCCTCTGCATCTATTCCCATCAGCTGGGAGCAGGGCCTCTCTGATGGAGACTGGGCCAGGTACCAATCTACAAGTAGAACAAGATATCATTAAAAATCATCTCCTGTCTATCCAGTCTCTAGTTCCTGGCCCATCCTGCAGAATAGGGCATCGGTTCTCTTCTTTGGCATGAGGTTCTGCCCTTCCATTGTCCGAGTGGGTTCTGTAGGGGGGAGGGTTTATAGGTCGAAGCTTTTGTGGAGTAGTGTCACAGTCCATCCACTAGGACCTTGCCAGCTACATGAGATGACCTCTTCGGGTTCCCCACCTCCATTGCTAGAAGTTCTCACCAAGGTCTCCATAGTGGACTCCAGTGAGTTTCCACTGCCCTTGGTCTCCAGAGCCTCTCCTCAACATCTCCCAGTTCTGTCCCTCCATACATTCCCTCCCTCCATCTCTTTCCCCACACCTGGCCTCCCCTCCTCCCATTCCCATCCTCCCCCAGCCCACTAGAATCATCTGTTCCACCTGCCCATATGAGGGAGATCTCCAAGTCACAACCCAGCCTCTCCATGTTGTTCAGTCTCTCTGGGTCTGTGTATTGCAGTGCCTTTGTCCTTTGCTTAACAGTTAATAAATGAGTACATACCAAGTTTGTCTTTCTGGGACTGGGTTACCTCACTCAGGATGATATTTTCTAGTTTTCTCCATTTGACTCAAAAATTGATGCAATTTTTTTTATTTTATTTATTTATTTATTTTTTTTAGTATTTGAGTAGTAAGGACCCCATCGTGTAAATGTAGCACAATTTCATTATCCATCCTTCAATTTAGGGGCATCTAGGCTGTTTCCAACTTCTGTCTATTATGAAAAAAGCTGCTATGAACATAGTTAAGCAAGCTTCCTTGTGGTTGGATGGAATGTCCTTAGGGTATATGTCCAGGAGTGGTATAACTGGGTCTTGAAGTAGGTCAATTTCGAACTTCCTGAGGAATTGCCATATTGCTTTCCATAATGGCTGTACAAATTTGCACTTCCACCAGCAATGAAGAAGTATTCCCCTTGCCGTACAACCTCGCCAGCATGATCTGTCATTTGTGCTATTGATCTTAGCCATTCTGACAACTGTAAGATGGAATCTCAGAGTAGTTTTGATTTGTGTTTCCCTGAAGGCTAAAGATGTTGAACATTTCTTTAAGTGTTTCTCAGCCATTCGAGATTCCACTTTTGAGAATTCTTTGTTTAGTTCTGTTTTGATCCCATTTTTTGATTGGATTATTTGGTTTGTTGATGTACAATTTCTTGAGTTCTTTATATATTTTGGGTATTATCCCTTTATCAGATATGGAGTTGGTGAAAATTGTTTTCCCATTCTGTAGGCTGGTGCTTTGTCTTATTGACAAGTCTTTTGCCATACATAAGCTTTTCAATTTCATGAGGTCCCATTTGTTAATTGTTGACCTTGGTGCTTGAGCTACTGGTGTCCTATTCAGGAAGTTGTCTCTTGTGCCAATGCGTTCAAGACTATTCTCCACTTTCTCTTCTATCAGAGTCAGTATATCTGGTTTTATGTTTAGATATTTGATCCACTTGGACTTGAATTTTGTGCAAGATAACAAATAATGGGTCTACTTGCATTCTTCTACATGCAGACATCCAATTTGACCAGCACCATTTGTTGATGATGCTGTCTTTTTTCCACTGTGTATTTCTGCCTTCTTTATGCAAGATCAGGTGTCCATAAGTATATGGATTTATGTCTGGATCTTTGGTTCAGTTCCATTGATCATTATGTCTGTTTTTATGCCAAAACCACGTGGTTTTTATTACTATAACTCTATAATACAACTTGCGATCTAGGGAATGGTTATATCTCTGGAAGTTCTTTTATTTGTTTCAGGATTATTTTACCTATCCTGGGTTTTTTATTTTACCATGCGAAGTTGAGTATTGTCTGTTCAAGGTCTGTAAAGAATCGTGTTGGAATTTTGATAGCTTTTGTGTTGACTCTGTAGATTGCTTTTGGTAAGATGGCCATTTTGACTATGTTAATCCTAACAATTCAGAAGCATAGGAGATCGTTCTACCTTCTAAGGTCTTCATCAATTACTTTCTTCAAAGACTTAAAGTTTTTGTTAAACAAGTCTTTCATTGCTTGGTTAGAGTCACTTAAAGATATTCTGTGTAGTTTGTGGCTCTTGTGAAGGGTGTTGTTTCCCTGAATTCTTTCTCAATTCATTTGTCTTTTATATATAGGAGAGCTACTGTTATTTTTGAGTTGATCTAGTATTCAGCCACTTGACTGAAGTTGTTTACCAGATGTAGGAGTTCTCTGGTAGATGTTTTTGGGGTCACTTATATACACTATCATATCAAAGAATACTTTGACTTCTTTCTTTCCAATCTGTATCCCTTGATCTCCTTATTACTGTCTTATTGTCTTATTACTCTGGCTAAACCTTCAAGTACTATATTAAATATGTATGAAGAGAGAAGACAACCTTACCATGTTACTGATTTAGTGAGACTGCTATGAATTTCTCTCCATTTAATTTGATATTGGCAATAGCTTGCTGTAAATCGCCTTGATTATGTTTAAGTATGCCCATTGTATCCCTAATTTCTCCAAGACTTTTGTTATGAAGGGGTATTGGATTTTGTCAAAAGCTTTCTTGGCATCTAGTGAGATGATCATGTGTTTTTGTTTTTTTTTTTTCCTTTGTTTATGTGGTGGATTACATTGACTGATTTTCATATGTTAAACCATCCATACATCTCTAGAATGAAGCCTACTTCATGGCGGATGATATTTTTGATGTGTTCTTGGATTTTGTTTTTGAGTATTTTTTGAGCATTTTTTCATCTATGTTCATGAGGGAAATTGGTCTGTAATTCTCTTTGTTAAATCTTTGTCTGGTTTGTGTATCAGCATGATTGTGGCCTCATAGAATGAGTTTGACAGTGTTCCTTCTGCTTCTGCTTCTACTTTGTGGAATAATTTGAGAAATATTAGCATACATCTCTTTTTGAATGTGTGGTAGAATTCTACACTAAAACCATCTGGCCCTGGGCTTTTTTTGGTTGGGTGTCTTTACTGACCTTTTCTATTTCCTTGGGGGATATAGGTCTGTTTAAATTATTTATCTGATCTTGATTTAATGTTGATAGTATCTATCAAGAAAATTGTCCGTTTGTTTTAGATTTTCAAATTTTGTGGAGTACAGGTTTTTAAAGTATGACCTAATGATTCTTTGGATTTCCTTGGTGTCTATGGTTATACCCACCCCCCATTTTGTTTCTGGTTTTATTAATTTGTATATTCTGTCTGTCTTTTAATTAGTTTTGATAAGGGTTTGTCTATCTCGTTTATCATCTCAAAGAACCAACTATTTGTTTCATTGATTTTTTTGAATTGTTCTCTTTGTTTCTATTTTATTGATTTTATCCCTCAGTTTGATTATTTCTGCCTTCTACTTCTCTTGGGTGTGCTTGCTTCTTTTTGTTCTAGGATTTTCAGATGTGCTCCTAATTTGCTGGTATATGATCTCTCCATTTTTTTTTGATAGGCACTTTGTGCTTGAATTTTTCTCTTAGCACAACTTTAATTGTGTTCCATAAGTTTGGGTGTGTTCTAGATTCATTTTTATTGAATTCTTTAGTTTACTTCTTTATTTCTGTCCTGACCCTGTGGGCCTTCTGTTGTTACTGTTGTTGAAATACAGCTTTAATCTGCGATGGCCTGATAAGATGCAGGGGATTATTTCAATTTTCTCATATCTATTGAGAGTTGCTTTATGTCCAAGTATGTGGCCAATTTTGGAGAAGGTTTCATGAAGTGGTGAGAAGAAGGTATATTCTTTTGTATTTGGGTGAAATGTTCCATAGATATCTGTTAGATCCGTTGTTTTATGACATCTGTTAGCTCTAGTATTTCTCTGTTTAGTTTTTGTCTGGATGACCTGTCAGTTGGTGAAAGTGTGGTATTGATATCAATGGGTATGAGTCAATGTGTGTTTTAAGCTTTAGCAATGCTTCTTTTACAAACATGGGAGCCCTTGTATTGGTGGCATAGATGTTAAGAATTGAAATGTCACCTTGGTGGATTGTTTCTTTGATGAGTATGTAGTGTCTTTCCCTGTCTCTTTTGACTAATTTTGGTTTGAAGTCTATTTTGTTGGTTATTAGAATGGCTACACTGGCTTGTTTTTTAGGTCCATTTTCTTGCTAAATCTTTTCCCAACTCTTTACTCTGAGGTAATGTTTATCTTTGAGGTTGAAGAATGTTTCTTGTATGCAGCAGAAAGCTAGGTTCTGTTTTTGAATCTATTCTGTTAGTCCAATGATTGTTAGGTCCTGTTATTTTGTAGTTGTTGTTGGCTTTGGTGTGTGTGTGTGTGTGTGTGTGTGTGTGTGTGTGTGTGTGTGTGTGTGTGTTTTCTGTTGGTTTTGATGGTGTGCAGTTATATATTTCCTATGTTTTCACGTATGTACTTAAGTTCCTTGGGATGAAGTTTTCTTTCTAGTCTTCTGTAGGGCTGAGTTTGTAGATAGATATTGTTTGAATTTGGATTTGTCATAGAATATTTTGTTTTCTTCATCTATGGTGATCAAAAGTTTTGCTGGGCATAGAAATCTGTGTTCCCTTGGAGTCTGTAGTACATCCGCCCATGCCTTGGCCTATAGAGTCTTTATTGAGAAGTTGGGTATAATTTTTATTGGTTTGCCTTTATATGTTACTTGCGGTTTTTCTCCTGAAGCTTTTAGAATTCATTTTGTATGTTTAGTGTTTTGGTTATTATGTAGTGGGGGATATTTTTTCTGGTCTATTCTATTTAGTGTTGTGTAAGCTTCTTGTACCTTTATAGAGATCTCTTGCTTTAGGTTTGAAATTTTTCTTCTATGATTTTATTAAAAATGTTTTCTGGGCTTTTGAGCTGGGATTCTTCTCCTTCTTCTGTTCCTATTATTCTTAGGTTTGTTCTTTTCATAGTGTCCCAGATTTCCTGGATGTTTTGTGTTAGTAGTTTTTTGGATTTAATGTTTTATTTTACTGATGCATCTATTTCTTCCAGAGTATGCTCAACTCCTGAGATTCTCTCTTCCATCTCTTGTATTCTATTCCTATAGATTTCCTCTGTTTACCTTGTTTCTGTTTGCTCTTGTGGGTTTTTTATTTCCAGAATTTCTTCATCTTGTGTTCTCTTTATGGCTTCTATTTCCAGTTTCAGGTCTTGAACTGTTTTGTTTGTTTCCTTCAATTGTTTGCTTGTTTGTTCTTGAGTTTCTTTAAGGGATTTATTCATTTCTTCTAATTGTTTGTTTGTGTTTTCCTGGCTTCTTTAATGAGTTTATTCATTTCCTCCCATTATTTGTTTGCCTTTTCATTAATTTCTTCGAGGGATTTACTCATTTCCTCTTTAAAGTCCTCTATCATCTTAATAAAGTTGGTTTTAATCTTTTTCTTGTGCTTCAGCTGTGTCAGAATGTAGTATGACAATTGGGATCTTGAGGTGACATATAGCCCTGGTTGCTATTAGCTGTGTTCTTAGACTGGCCTTTAGGCATCTCAATTTGGAATGATTGAGGTTTAGATGTTGAATTCCTAGGTTTTCTTTAATAAATGAGTGTTTTGTTACTTGGTTTCTTTGTCTTCCCTAGTCTTCTGTGTTTTGTGACTTCTTGTTGAGCAGGGGGTCTCTACCTGAGATTGGTGCTGAAATTCTGGTGGTTGCCTTGATCTTTGACCTAGCAGAGAGTTTCCTTCTGAGCTGGAGACTGGGTCTTGGAAAGTGTTCTTCTGTGTGTTTTGTGTAGCCTGATCTAGAATAGGCTGTCTGCCTGGTCTCCTGGCTAGGTTGTATGGTTAATGCTAAAGCAGGAGCTGTATGTCCTAGTAGGTCTTTGGGCTATTCTTCTGAAGTTGCCTTGCTCTGCCTGCACAAGGGCAGGAGCTATCTCTCTTAGTTGGTCTCTGGGACCCAGAACCAATGTCTAGAATTGGTGGGGGTGGGATGATGAGGTAGATTGTGGCTTTGTGACTGGGCTGGGCTGAGCAGGTATAGGGGGACAGGGTCAGTGAGCAGTACTTCTACCTGATCTCATAGAGCTCGCTTGCTCTGCCTGCTCCAGAGAAAGAGCTGTCTGCCTGAGTTAGTCCTTGGACTCAGAAGCAATGTCCAGAAGGGCAGTGGGGGATGGAGGGCTTTAGGGCTGGGCTGGACAGGTGTAGCAAGAAGGGTCAGGGAGTAGGACTCCTACCTGCTTTTTTGGGGCTGGCTTGCTCTGCCTGTGCCAGGGGAGGGGATGTCTGCACAAGTGGGTCTCTGGAACTCAGAACAGCAGTGGCAGGAAGGGGTGGGGGAAGGATGATGGAGGTAGTTTGGGCTTTGGGGCTGGGCTGGGCAGGTGTAGGGTATCTAGCCTAACCCAAGAGATCCCACCTGATCTCAGGTGTAGCAGGAAGGGTCAGGGAGCAGGACTCCTACCTGCTTTCTTGGGGCTGGCTTGTTCTGCCTGTGCCAGGGGAGGGACTGATCTCCTGAAGCTGTCTGGCTCTGTCTGCTCCCAGGCAGAAGCTGTCTGCCTGAGGTCTAAGGATATGCTTAAACTTCCTTTTGTATTTGTAGTAAGGACAGGAGGAGGTATTAAAGAAACAGAAACTTATGAGCAATCAAAAGCTTCAAACACATACAGAGAGAAACATACACAGACATATACGCTCAGACACACACACGCAGACACGCATCTATATATATAATAGAACTTTTCTTGGCAATGCTCTAAATGCCATTAGAATGTCGTTAGTTCTTATCTCTCACTGCGTACTGTTCTCATGAACCCCAAATTAATCATTAGAGTCACTAATTCTCACTAAACAATATGGTACTTTATGTCAATTCTTGTCTCCATTTGCAATTCCCCGTGTTATTTTTGTTTAGTACTTCAGTTCTATCTTGTTCTTAAGTTCCTCCAAGTTGTTATTAGACCTGTGCTTGAACTTCTCATTCAATTAAAATCAGGATTCGATTCAATTTAGTTTAGGTCAATTCAATTCAACTCAGTTTGGATTACTGTTATTTAACAAAGATCTTACTTCTTAAACTCTACATTTTTCTTCTGAGTTCAATTTCTTCTTGATAAAAAAAAATCATTTAGCTATCATTTCAGTTAAGATCATGATGTAGAAAAAACAAGCTGGAACTTAAATGGAAGCTTGCTCCTTTAGGACTTACTTTTATGGTTCCAGAAGGTGCTATACAGGCTTCTAGAGGAAGGTAATCAATAGTCTTACCCATCTGTCAATCTTACAATCTATCTATGAGATGAGGACAACCTGCCAAGTAGGATGCGTCTATTTGTAGCACGACTCTGGTTGAATCTGAAGCCCGTTGAGCAAGAGAGAATACATGTCTGGCACTGAAAGCCTGATCAAAAACCCATGACAGGGCAGATTCAGAGTTTATATAAATTGATGTAACATGTTCTACATATGTCTTCTAAATATGTATGATTCTAGCTATAGATAAATACTGCTTTCAGTCTTTATCAGAGAGATCTCCGTTTCCAGTGGGCACTGGTAAATGCAGTGAGTTATGGCTGTACAAGGTGCTGAGACTATGTGACAAATGAGTACTTAGCCCTAAACAAGCCATTTCTACAATCCTTTCTAAGACTCAGAAAAAGGTGGAAGAAGGGGTAAAAAGAATATAAGAGCTAGAAACAAGGAGAAGGGTTGTGAAATAACATCTTCTGGGCAAGAAATGGCCACTGCAAGAGCAGTTGCAGGTACTTGAAATGAGCCTACACAAGAATGCGCATGGATGGAGAACAGCTTCAGGGGGCTACTCTACATTGTTTAGCTATTTACCATCAGCAGATTTAGAGAGACAAGAAACACCTGCCTTCAGTTGTGTACCCACTGATGGCCCTATTAAGCACCAAGACCCATTAGGCACCAAGAGATGTTCTCAATCCCATTGTCTCAGAAATTGCCCTGGTTAAACTAAATGGGTCACAAAACAAAACCCGAAGTCAAGGTTTTGGGAAAGAGACGGATAGAGATGGCAGTGAGAGGGGAGAGTTGACAGGGGTAGAAGGGAAATAAGAAGGGGTAGGGTGAGATTAATCAGAATATATTATATATTTATATGAAATTGACAAATGACAAAAAGAACCAATAAAAACAGCTAATTAATGACAAGCTCTTCTCAGTCTTTATAGGTCTGACAATGTCACCCCTTCTCTCCTGACTTACTAATGATATACTAAGTAAGTTTATAAATCTATCTTTACCATAATTTCCATTCAGCACACAGAGCTATTTTATTGGTACTTATCATTGCTTGTCTAAATTATTCAGCCAAAATCTAATTTTTGGCACGCCATTCATCCTGATAATATTCTGATGTTTTTCTTTGTCTTTGAGTATGATTTTGTTTTCAATTTCTATGCTTGTGGTTTAATGGCTTCCTTAAACACAGCAAATTTTTGATTATGTAATATTTTTTGTTATCTGTACCCCTTTCTTATTTTTTTCTGTCCTCCTAGATCTCCTATTAGGCCTGTGTTGAAATTTCTTATATTACTCACTGTCTTTCTGTTCTATTCACTGTGACAGAAAACCTGACAGAAACAACCTAAAAGAGGAAGAATTTAGATTGGTACACACTTTGGGAATTTCAGTCCACTGAGGCAGAATGCATGGTGGCATGAGGAAAGCTTCCAGAAGACCGTAATTTAGACTACATTCTGCCTTGCCCGGATTGAGCTGCCTAGTGGTACTGAGGATCTAGATGAAGAAGGAACAATGGGAGTAGAATAAGCTGTGGAAAGATGCTTAGAACACTAAAGCCAACTGCCCAAATAGAATATATAAGAATATATACAGATACAACATACCTATATAGAATATAAATGTTTATGTTATATAAAATACTTGAAGAGAAATCTTCTACATAAATAATATCTACACATAAAGTAGTATCCAGCAACAGAAACTTAATAAGCTAAGTTTAATCATTTATCTTAATTATAGTGCAGAGAAATATCTTCAAGTTATGGGATGCAAAGGAACGATAGAGTAATGTCTTTAAGAACAAGAACTAAGTGAATCTGACCATACATTAAACAATTCATACCACCTCATTGGCTCCACAGCCAGGTAATAGCATTATAACCACACTAGTCACATACATTTTCTTTGTAACATGTAGTTTACTTTTTAAAGCATTTTTCTGCCTCCTGTTCACTTATCTTCTTGGCACATGCTGCTAACATGGTCTTCTCGTTATCCTAGAAAAGTAATGAAATAGGCATTATATTCACATAAGTCATGAGCCATCTAAAATCCATTTAATTTGGCATCCCATGAGCCAAAAGCTAGTGTGCGGAAAAGACAGGAAAAAATGTGACTTACTGGCTGCATATATCACCTCCTATTACACTGCCTTCACCAGTTTACACATAGGCAACAATGAAGCAAAGTTGATTCAGAAATTGGACAGGAGTATCTGGTTCCTCTTCTAAGCTTGACCTTTAGGCCAGTGCTCCCCTCCCATGAGCTCCGGAGGTGTTTCGTTTATGGGAACTTATTATTTGAAGAAGTTCAGAATCATGATACAATATGCAACTCACCATTCAGTCAGCTTTTAATAAGCTGGATTTTCAAAGCAAGATCACTCTGAACTGATGGACATCTGCAAGAACCCTTACTCAGAGGCATAGTCTAAACAGTTTGAGGAAAGTTTGGCGGCATTCAAAGCTAAGGTTATATAATGTTCAAGTACAAAGTAGAGTGTAAACAAACAAAAACTGAACAAAAAGGATGGGTGGAGATGATGAAGATCAATGACAAAAAGTTTAATCCTCCCTTGGTAATGAAAAGCAAAGACACTAATTTCTTCAAGTAAAGTGTTCCTCCCATCAAAATCTTTGGGCATAGTTCTCATAGGAAGTAAGAAAATGCTTGAATGTCAGGTAATATAAATAATTACAATGGCAGAGTTTAGTTAAATGTCCATATAAGTTAATACAAATGTACAGCATTTATCTATCTTTTTCCTAGCTAGGATCTAGCATGTGTAATGTCTGTATTTCCTTATCCTGTAATGATCAGAGATGCAGAGGTGATGAGAGAGATGCAGAGAGAGAAAGGGGGGGAAGGAAAGAAATGTTCCCTTTCCAAATGAGATCTATATGTTTGGACTTACTAGTGATATTCACCAAGGGCAATAAGTATCAAGTTCCTTGACTTACAACCTGAAGAATACACATCTAAATCTCTATTCACTCTGAAAGCCCTCATTCTATAGGCCTTCCAGAATGCCCAAAATTCTCCTAAATCTTTCACAATTTAAGGATGGTAGTTTCTTATTAAAACACAAAGCTGTTGCCTAGAAACATTAATACATAAACACCAGCACCTGTGAATGCCTTGGGCAGCAGGAGACCTTCCTCTGGCCTCAGATTCCTTAGAGGGTCAAACTAAATGGTCTCTAAGACCTCTCCTCTCATTCATTTGTGGTCTAATTCTGCAATATGATATCCCCCAGAGGTAAGATTTAACATAAGGCCAGGAATCAAGGAGGACCCATAGCCTTCAATGGCACATGAGGTAGTTGAAGTGGAGGGGTGTTTACCAGTCAAAGAAAGCAAATCCGTGAAAGTCTCAGTTTGAAAATTCATTCTTAGTTAAAGCAGAGGAAAGAATACCACTGAGGAATGACCCTTCACAGTTTTGCCCACACAGGGCATTCTACTCATGTATATACAAGGTTCATTATCCTTGATTCCTTCTGTCAGTAGCAAAGGCTCCTAAAAGGTGAAAAAGAAAGTGTGAGATCAATTAAAAAGTTTGATAAAGCCATGCTTACTTGAGATCTCCATAAGACACCATTAACATTTCTGTTCCCTTCCTTTTCCTAAAATTTTCAGTGATTGCCTTTTCTACAACATTGAAAAATATAGTGTACATTTCTTAATTGATATATATGTATGTATATAATACACACACAAATAGATAGATGGCTATATATAGCCATCTATCTGTTCCCCAGGAATCAAATTCATTTCCTTAGGCTTGGTATGGTAGTGGGCACCTATGTCTACTGAGCCATCTCACCAGTACATATTACATTATATTTATATTTCTACAATGTTATTTTTATTTATGAATGTGTTTTGTGGATATCATATGTCATATATGTTTGGGTACTTGCTAAGGCCAGAGAAGGCATTAAATCACATAAAGCTTGAATTGCTTGCAATTGTGAGTCTCCCAGTGAAGATTCTTGGAAGCAAACTCCAGTCTCCTGAAGTGCTGAAGTAACAAGTGCTCTTACCCACTGAACCCTCTCACCAACCCGCAGTATGTCTAGAACACAGTCATCCACTTCTGAAAGAGCATTGCTGTGACATATATATCCCATGATGATGATGTATATGGCCCATGATGACCACCCCCAATGCTGAAGAACACTGAAACACATGGAATGTGACAGTGACTGTATCCTAGGGCAGAAGCCCTATCTGCAGCACTATCTGGGAGCCCTGTGAGAGGTCATTGCAGTGAGAGAAAATTCTAAAATAAAGCATTTCTCTAGTTTACCCTAATGCCTAAATTCTTCATCAGCACCATTTCACACATTAAGTATCACCACGGATCTATAGATATTTTTAATAGGGAAAAGAAATATGAGGTTACAGAAATAACTCTAGGAGCGAATTATCAAGCTGCTTATAAGTTCCATCTTTGAAAAACTGTGTATCTTGGGGAAAATAACAATGGAAAAGAGGAAGCAGGTCAAATAATAGGTCATAGAATGACAATACTCTCAAATAAAAACCATACAGCTGCTCCTCCACCCTTGCTGGGTAAAGTTCTATTTTCTTCTGTTGCAGTTACCCATAGTCAATGCGGTTTGAAATTAGTGAACTGTAAGATCCAGAAATAAATGGCTCATAAGTTCTAAATTTTACGTTATTCCAGCAATGTGATTAAATCTCATACCTTTCCACTAAGTCTCTTCCAGGATCTGAATCCTGCCACACCCTTTGTGCAGTGTATTCATGCTGTATATATTGCCCACCTACTAGTCACTTAATAGATGCTTGCTATCAGATCAACTGTTATGGTAGTGTGTGTGAGAGTGTGTGTGTGTGTGTGTGTGTGTGTCTGTCTGTCTGTCTGTCTGTCTGTCTGTCTGTGTGCAGGTCTGTATGTGCATGACTGAGAGACAGGGAGAGACACAGAGATATAGAATTCATGTAACTTTTATTACAAAACAATACTTTCATTTATTTTACAATTAATCAGTTATTAATATCTTACTGTGTCTAAATTTACAAGTAAAACCTTATTATCAATATGTATGTAAGGAGAAAATGGAAGTATATGTAGGATTCAGTATTATCTACAGCTTCAGACATCCTCTTAGAGTCTAGGGGCATACCTAACACTGATAAGGGGAGGCCATTATAGTAACAGGATTCTTGTAATAATCATTTTAGCCATTCTAAATTGTATGTTAAATGCTTTACAGTTCAGAGATGCATTCATAGATGCCATTTTGCTGTTTTTGTTTTTGTTTTTTTCTCGCAGTGCTCATGACATTTGGGAAATTAAAAGATCTTATCCCAGGCTACAACATAACAAATCAAGTGAAAAAAACTTCAGCTAGATACTAACTATTGACTGCCACGTACCTTATTTTGTACTTAAGGTATCTGGATGGTCATAGACATGATGTAGTAGGGATCAGAGATTTAGGGGTTTAAACTACAGGCTTAACATGTCAGACTTGCTTAACTACTAAGAATTTTGTTGGGGGGCAAGGAATGCTCTGATTTCCAAGGCCTTCCTCATATGTATCATCCTCATATGTATCACTGCCATTTTCTGTTGTGTGAGAACTGCTTCTCCCACTCAGTCCTGAAGTTGAGAGTGCCAGGAGAAAAGAGAGGAGAGAGAAAGAGACAGGAAGCACATACACAAAGTCAATCACTCTCAGTTCCCTACTAGATAAAAATAAATACTGGAGTCCTCCAAACCGTAAGTCTTGTATCTTCAACACAAACATACCCAGACATTGTGCTTTCTGTCTACTTCCCTTAGGTTTGCACTATGCCCAAGACACATGTGCACTTTGACCCCAAGAAAAATGACCTCACTTTCTATCTTCCTACAGATTAACATCTAACTGTGAAACCACAGCAGGCCACAGATATGTCTTAGGGCATAGTAGAAAAGTTCTAAGGGTCCCAGAGCATCTCTATTACCTGCTCCTTTGTGCCTAGTATTGAGTCTCCTTTACTAAAGCTCTTCTCTCTATGAAAAGACACACCTCCCCCACGGTGGTCAGACTTCCATTGGTTGTCAGACACTAACTGTAATTGGTTGAGTGTAAATGAGTTTCTTGTCTTTGGAGCAGAGAACCTTAGAGGGAAAGAGAACAGAGTAAAGCACTGAGAAGGCCCTGAGATGCCAGTTGCATAGTCAACTCTGCTTCCCTCGGTACTTAGAACCCAGCCATGGCTCACAACCTCCAGTCTAGCTTAGTACCAACCATCCCTTTTCTCACATAGCTTTCTCCTTATTTTAGCTGAAAACAACTCTCCTGCACTTGCCTCTTCATTAACTACCCTTCTGCTGCCATTTATCTTCCCTTTCAAATTGATGATTTTCCATCTTTAGTTTATGAAGCGCTTGAGGAACAGTCTCCTGTTGGCAGATTATAAACTGTTGCTCCTGGTCAGAGATACGTTCAGGTTACACAGGCAGACAAAGGAATCACACGCGACTCTGGGTGACACGTCCAAGAGTTTCCCGTTTCCTCACTGCACACCAGCAGTACTCTTTAAGCACCACAGGGCTTACCCCTTCACTGACCTTGTCTAATCGTATTGATTGTCAGCAACTGCAGTCTAATTAAAAAGCAAGTTGCTATGGTAACTTCTGTGTCTTACATCTTACACTTAAAGACACAATGATCCTAAGGTGGGAGGAGGGGATTGCTTGTAGTTGGTGACAGAGAAAAACATAATTAGATATGCAAATTATAAAATAATGTATTTAAATGAATTCTGAAGTCTAAATTGGGATTTGCTATAATAAATTGGCCACACAATTTCTATCAAAAACACACTTGTTCGGAGTATATTTATTCCCCTCCCCCAAACACTTGTATTTTTTTTTTAGGAAAAGAAAAAGGAAAAAGAATGTCCAGTTACCTCGGTTGGGTAGATCAAGGTGCTAATGAAACCAAAGTCATGGGTTGATCCTATAGGGGCTCTTTATCTTGTAGGACAGTTGCTCTCTTTGAGCTGAGGATGTAGCTTAGTTCGTAGAGTGTTTGTCTAGCATGCTCAAAGTCCGGGGTTCCATTTATAGCACTGTATAAACCAAGCACGATATTATAAACTCGTAATCTCAGAGCTCAGGAGATAGAAGCAGGAAAATAAGAAGTTGAAGGCCACCCTTAGTTACGTAGCAAGTTGGAAATCAGTCAACCCTGTCTAGAAATAAATAAACAAAAAAACAGGGGAATGGAAAGACTGCTCAGCTGTTAAGAGCATCTGTTGCTCTTGCAGAGGACCAGAGCTCAGTTCCCAACACCCATGTCAGGTAGCTTATAGCTGCATGTGACTCCAGATCTGGAGGGTCTGAACCCTCTTCTGGCTTCTGTCGGCATCTGTTGCATATACCCATAAACTGAGGTTCACACATGCACATAAAAATAATAAAATAAGCCTTTTAAAAAAGAAGAACAAGCAAAAGAAAAAAAGACAAAAATATCCCATGAATAAGTAGAAAGATCAAAGCTGAAAGCCAGGCTAAAGGGAGCCTATGACACTAGGACACAGCCCTGGGCCTGAGAGAAAACCAGCATGGAGTTATGCTACTAACTGTTCCTTCTTCCTTTTTTAATTTATTGGGAATATCAGCTGGCCTTCACATTCTTTGCCAGGCTTCTTGTGTAAATATGACTCAACTGTGCTTTTATCATTCCTTTAGTCTATCAACAATCGGTGACTGAGCACCAGTGATCAGGTAAACTGCAGGAAGCAATCTCCACCCAAATACATTGCAGAAGGCATTGCCACTCCTATTGGATTCTAAGCTTCCTAGAATCAGAAGCCACTCTCTTGTGTATTTCCAAAGAAAAACAAAGGAATTTAAGATTTGATGTCAAAAATACCAAATCACTGTTTCTCCTCACTCCCCCAACTTAACGAAGGTGGAGAATCTGACAAGTACGATCTTGGCATCCTGGTATGAGGGGTTAGGGTTAGGGTTAGGGTTAGGGTTAGGCTTAGGGTTAGGGTTAGGGTTAGGGTTAGGCAGGGAGCTGCAAACAGCAGTGCAGCTGGTGGCGTCACTGTGATAGACTGTTTTGATACATGCACAAGCAATGTCCTAGGGAAGCTGAGAGGATGGGACATCTTAATTCAAGGTGATTAGAGCAGTTTCCCCCACAAGTTACATGACAAGATACCACAGAATGAATCTGAGATTTCCTTTTTACTCAGGAGTAGGGAGAAAGTCTATTCTTACTACATTCATGGACAAAGGGCTTCAAGTCCTGCAAATGTCACCTATCCATTTGACACACACATTCATGGAATGCCTGGGGACTGACTGTGCACCTTAGTGTGTAGTTACCCTGTGAATTGGGCTTTAGATTAGATTCCAATAATTATGACAATAAATACCAGGACCAAGTCTAAAAATATGGCTCAGTGCTTGCTGATTCAGCAGAAGGCCTGAGTTTAGTTCCCAGAAGTCAGGCAGCTCACAATCACCCATAACTCCAACTCCAAGGGGATCTGACACCTCTGGGCTGTGCACATAACACACACACACACACACACACACACACACACACACACACACACACCTACATGAGGATCAAACAGATCTCTGTGTTTCTGAAGGGTCACAAAGGACAACTGGAACAATAACGTTAGACCATCAATATGACTCAAATTCAGAAGTGGCCAAATACAGCTCCTTCACTGTGACTCATAAAGTAGGTTCTTTCATGCCAAGTGTAAGAGTTAATGAGGTAGAAAATGGAAGGGCATAAAATATGGAGCAATTATGAATTACAGAGCAAAAACGGAGGCTTAAAGAGGAGGGATGTTAGCGAGGAAGAAGGTGTGGGTTACAGGTATGGCAAAGGAGGCAAAAAGGCACCACAAACCTAAAATTATTAAGGAAGGTTTTGAGATGCTGCGATGTGAGAGCAGTGGGCAGGATAGCCTTTAATTACTACTGCATATATATGCATGTACACATAGTCACACACATTTGAACACTTGTTCTTCTGTTCAAGAGGCTTGGGATATGTGTCAATGAAGGAGGAAATCAACAATGGTTTACAGGAGCCATCAATGGAAACCCCGCTATCCTGACAATAAAACACACACTGTCTGCAAGAGAATGATGGTTCATGCTATTGGTTCTCGCCTAGCCCAGGCTTTGAAAGAATGGCTGCTGCAGAGACACTGCTGCTGCTCTTTCATGGGTCTGCCCCAGGGGAGCTCTCAAATGAACAGTTGCAGGCCCTTGAGAAGGCTGCTTCCTGGAGGCCTTCCTCGTCCCAGTCCATTAGAAATGGAAACTGGCTGTCATGGAGAACTACCCACGATGTGGCTGGCTGCTTTTTAATAACAGAAATAATTAAAATCACAAAATTCTGAGGCTAGAAGAGACCCTAGAGATTATTTGAATCAACAGTGTTGTTTTATAGATGAGGAGCAGAGGCCCAGGGAAGATAACTGATTTGACTCCAGGAAGGTGGTTAATTAGTGGCAAAGTCGGGAGTAGAACCTAGGTCTCCTGACTCTGTGAAGTAATGAAAATGACAGGAAGCAACGTGACCTCTGCACGCTGCCATGTGTCTCCTTCTAGTGCTGGGTATGCATTATTCATGTGATCCTCAATAACTCAGCCAGGCCAATAGAAAGGATTAAAGATACATGCACTGACGGCCAGAGGACCTTAGCAACATTTTACAGATGAAAATGGACCTTAGACAGCTCCAGTGATTTGTCAAAGTGATGAAGAGCTTCCTCTCATCTGTCTGTTCAAGAAACTTTGTCATGTGTAGCTCTGCATCTCTGAATTGTAGACAGCTGGGGACTCAGGTCTCTTAACCTGAACACCCTCTCAGGCTGTGCAGTCTTGAATTTAGCAGCCCCTGTTCTTTAAATGTTGTTTTGCTGGCAGACAGTTTTGTTGTTGTTGTTGTTGTTGTTTGGGTTTTATTGTATTTTTTTTGTTTTTTGTTTTTTGGGGAGTTTTTTTGGTTTGTTTTTTTGGTTTTTTGCTTTGCTTTGCTTTTTCATGAAATAATTGAAAAGGGAGAAAAAAGAAGCCAAGTGCTCCCACATATAATTCAATAAACAACAACCACTTGCTGTGTTCACTGTAAGTGGCTAGGCAACTCAATCACAGGTAATAAATACTGTCACTAAAGGAGAATGGCTTCCAGTTAAATGAGGTCAAATGCAAATTTGGTTTTAAGAGGATTTTGTCATTGTTTGTTTTCTTCTAATTGGCCAAACATCCCTCCTGTATGATTTCTAATTAACCAATGAGTAAGAATTTGTTTAGCGTCACCATGTGTATCCATTTTTTACCAGATGGTAGATGCAAAACTCTTTCCAACCCTCACCAGAGGAGCATCAGTTGATTAAACACCAGGTTTCACCCTGGTAGCTAGCCTCATCCTTATGTACTGTAGGTGACAAAGAGCATCAAAATGTCAAGGACTTCTTCCTTATCAAGTGGTCCAAAGTGTGCTCCTCTGCATTCGATCTAGATAGCATTCTATTCAGAACAACAGCAGCTTTGACATCCCCAGCTGTGGATTTTAAGGTTATCCTGAGTACCTGCAGCCACCAGCAGGAAAGGAAGCAGAGTATGAAGTAGCAGTCTCTTCTACTCACATGCCCGGAAGGAGTTTTCTTCTCTCTCAATGCAACAAAGCAGAAGCTGAAACAGAGTGTGTAGCCTATCAAGATTTTGTGTCAAAAATGTTGTTTAAGAGGCTGGAGGTATAGCTGAGTTGGTACAGTATTCAATCTCCAATACGATGTGGAGGTAGGAAAGCAGAGAAGGAGGGAGAGAGGAGCGAGAGGAAGGCATGTATTATGTAGCTAAGCATCTGTGAATGAGAAGGGTGGATGGCTTTTTAAAAGACAGCTGGAAATATATTCCACACCATATATTATTTCCATTATTCTCACAAAATCTCTACACGGCTATACATTTATCCCTATTGAAATAACCAAATGTCGTGAGTGTTAGCTGACTTGTCCCAGGTCACATTCACAATGAAGAAAGCAAGAATCTGAATCCAGATCCAAGTGGCCTCCAGTGCATTATGTCACTCATATATGTCTACGAACTAGACAAGTACAAGCCAGCCGAGCCATTTAGTGAGATTGCCTGTGTCGAACATTTAGCACTGTGTTTACTATGCAGCAGACATCTAATAAAGGTTAATTACTATCAGCAGCACCATTGCTGCTCCCTGCTGCCTGGAATACACAGCTCAAGCTTTCAGGTGTTGAGCCTGGAGTCGGCTTGCTGTCAGCTCATGTGTGTCAGGCTGTTACAATCACCCATTCCCACTCCCAGCTTTGGCCTCTGATAAAGTTGAGAAGACATGGAAGCTGATTTAATCAATGTCCCTGTCCCCTCCCTCTTTCTTCGCTCTACACCGTGCTGTCTCTTTTTCTACCTTCATTTTTCAATGCTAAGAAAACAATGGACTCCCATTTAAACAATCTCTGACAGGCACACACAGTAATAAAATAATTGTCACCTTTGCTAGCTTCCAGATCTAATCTGGTTCTACTTGTAGAAAGTGAAGCTTCTACTTGAAGCTCATTTGTTTTCCCCAAACAACAACCCCACACATGGCTTCAAAAAACAGGTACTGTCCATACTTCTCTTCTTCCCAGGAAGACAGCTTCCACTCAACTCTTTTCTCCACTGAATAATCTACTGCAACTATTGTTGTGAGATAAATTCACCAGAAAACACACAGAGACACTCTCCAAGTCAAATAGAAAGTCTGTTCTGCCGGCAGCCTGTAGCTACATGGGGAACTTGCCCAAATCATGAGGCCCAAGCCCCACTGTTCTTTGTCTTTTATGTACAAACACCACATCTTGGTTGACACACCTCACTTAGCAAGAAAAATTAGTAATAAGTGAAACTACAGAAGACAAATGTAAGTTTCATATACTCAGGGACTTTCCCAGATCCTGGGCTTGGAAAATGCTAAGATTTAAAGACAATAAAGCGGGGAAATAGGAATTTGGGAGAAAACCCACCGCCAAGCTCTGTGATGGGCACTTGGCATCCTTCCCTCTCTTCCCTCACTTCTGCTCTGACTTTTCAATCTCTATTTTTCATACATACAACTTTTATTCAACTATATTGCAGATTCTTAGAAGACAAGGGTGCTTTTTTTAAATATGTTTTATCCTTGCATTAAAAAAAAAAAAAGCACCTATCATATGGGCCACTGCTTGGAAATTTGATTTGTCTGAGGAGGGAAATTTTGAATGGGAACTTGTATATTGATTTGTCAGAACTCAAGTGCCATGCATCAGGAAGGGAGCAGACAATGTGTAGTTGTTTTCTAGGTCTCTTGACTCTACCACAGTACCTGCTCTCTCGGAGATTAAAATGACAGTAACAGGATTTTCTGAAGTGGGAAGTTTTTAGGCACTGGAAAGGTGGACCCTCATTTGGTAGACAATGGATGAACATTCCCTGTTGTCTTTACAAGCTAGAGGGACAGTGAGGAGGAAGTCAGGTAACCTCCTTGTGCCTCTCTTCGCTCTTCTGTAAAAGAACTATTTCCTGAGGCTATTGCGAGTTTCAAACAGTGAATAAGTATGAAACACAGAGGAAAAAAATGCCTTGTACATAATAAACGCCTAGGAAATGTTGACAGCTATGATTATGATAATTTCATTCCTGTCTTCATCTGCTTGGGAGAAGTATGAGAAATATGCCAACATATGCATGACCATATTCAAGATAAAAACAAGTGGATATAATTAGACTAAACTCCTGAGGGTGACTTTATCTCTGTATCCTTTTGGGGTGTCTTCAGAGCTGCCTCAGCAAAACCTAACCATACCTGTGATAAGGAATGAATTCTGGGAAGGAAGGACTGTCCTGGTCATACTAGGAAGCAAAAGGAGTTACCTGCTGCCATAGTGGGGGGTCAGAGGAGCACTTTGGCATAGCTCCCAATTCACTCGGAAGATGACCTGCTACACTGAGACTGATGTCTTCCTAAGGGAACAGCACACTTCTTTGGTTATAGCTCCAGGAGGGGTGACCATCCATGCCAAGGCACCTTGCTGTCCTGCCTAATCTCCTGGGTATGGCCAGTGAGGTAGACGGCCAGTCTCACTGTGGGAGTCAGAGTGGAGCTGAGGTTTGAAATAACACCATAGCCTAGTTGAAGAATGCAAATATCCTGTAGATAGAAATAGCAAATGGCCTGTATTTCTCTGTATAAGGCCTGAAGAAGGGTTCCTAGCACATGTGCCAGCAGCTGTTACCCAGCACTATGGTTACCCAGGCCAGCATCTCCTGAATTCATCATCCTAGAGGGATTCAACCTTAAGCACCAAAAAGGTAGAGAGGCATGTAGTCAAGCAGACATGGTAATATTTAAATTTTTATCAGACAAGCATTTCCTTTCACATATCGCTCAGTCCCTCTGGAGCCCCAGGAGGCAGCTATTATCAACTCTTACACACAGAGACTCTAAGTATCATTTCATTAGCCACTGATTAGTCAGATGGAGCAGGTTCATATCCTTCTCTTGATTTTAAGGTCTCTGAATCAACCTTAAGAGACTCTAAACAGGGCATGGATGTAAATTTAAAGAGCTTTATAAACTTCTCTGGAAGACATTTTCCTGAGAGATTTCACTGACATTTTCTAACTTTACACTGCCCAGCGCATTTCCATACAAGATGAAAGTACAGGAAATGACAGTATATGTGTGCTATATATACATTATCATGAATGACATGTAGCCTATGTTTGCACTAATATGTTATCATATGTATATATATATATATATATATATATATATATTATAATTACATGAAACATGGAATGGCACTCGTTTATAATCATGCATTTTATAATATAATGAATATTGTGTAACACTTATACTATTAACATGTAATATATTACATATGTGTATTATAATATGTGGTTTATATCAAAAGTCCTTTCATTGTAAAGCATGCAATAAATGTGTTTGTGTATAATGTTTTTCTCTCAACTCCTCTAGAAATGCACTTTGTAACTAACTATATGTATATTACATATGTGTATATTATTGTGTACTTATGTATAGTATATGTTATATGTTAATATGTACAATTACATATACCATTAGATTTAAATACAAGCTACCAAAAATCATTTTATTTTCCCCCATAACCTAAATGAAGCCCAACACATAAATCTAACTAGACTCTACGAAAACTGCTAGGACCCAGGACTCAGTTTATTTATCTCTAGATTCTGTCACCAACATCAGCACCCAAAATACAGAAGCTGCTTGATCAAAATTTGCTGCACGTTTGTTGAATTAGTTCTCCACTCCTTAACAATCTCACTCCGAGATTTTGCTGAACAAGAAGCTTCCCTCCTGTGTTAATATGCAATTTGATTTGCAAAGATTGTTTGCTGCATGTGTTCAAGAGCACAGTTTTATTGTTCAATAAATAGCAAAGTGGGAAAATCTTTCCTAATTGCTCAGAGCTAATTCATTCATTTAGCGAGCAGTTGTCTGGGAGCAGGAATACCAAGACAAAAGGCAGCGGCATTGCCCTCCAAAAGTTCTCTGATGAGGGAAAATTATTTATTTAATCTAGTAATTCATCTACAGAATGCAGATCCAACATAATATGAGAGAGTATCACTGATGCTGATAGAAGATCTATGAACCCCTAGATTATGGGGAACATATAACTAAATTTACTCTAAGGCTATTGTGGTCCCCTTGTGGAAACTGTCACACAGAAGCTATGGGTCAAGGGTGCTTAGAACCTGGCTTGAGGAGCTGGCAGGATCCCTGGACCCTCCTCTTTGCAGTCTCTGCACTGACACCACAACCCACAGCAAAATTCTACTCCCTTCAAAAGATGGGCTTCAATTGGCAGAACTGCTTACCTAAGTCCCTGTTCCCTGGGATATGCCTATCCCAGCATCCCTGTTTTAGCCAATGGCCTTTACCTCTGAGTACCAAAGACCCTCCTCTACCTGAACCCCATAAAATGTCACAATCCTTGCTTTAAAGAGAGAGAATGCTCCTCTGACGGCCTCTCCTGAGAGTCTGTTCTTACTCTTGTCAGCTCTGGGCTAAATCTAAGATAGGCATGGTTGTATAGTAAGAACCATACCATGCCTTGCACGCCACGCCCAACCCCCCGTGGCTTCCCACCTAGGAGCTGCTACAGCTCTGGCAGGCTGGAAGGACAAGGACATGGCTGGGGTATGTGGGTGAGTTTCTTTCAACAGGATATTAAATTTTATTCCAAATATTTTAATGTGATTTAATGTGATTGTACCCAATCAAGGAAAAACAAACTTTATACATCTTCAATTGAATGGTAGGGGAGAGAATATGAAGAATTCTGAGTAGATTATCTCCTATATTAAAATAAAGTTCTGTGAATTCCTTGTCCATTTTTTGTTGCTGTAACAGAACACCTAACATGATAATATCCAATGCAATTGTCTCACAACTGTCTCACAATTCTGATGACTGGAAAGGCACCACCATCTGGCTGACTCAAAACATGACAGAGGGGCAGAAAGAAAATCCACCATGTGCAGAAGGAGCATGCCTTCTAGTAAGAGACTAGGAAGGGATGAGGCTCTGTGTTGTAACAACATACTCTGGAGGAAGCTAAGCCAACCCTACAAGACCTAGTGTACTCCTTGAAGAAAGCACTAAATCCTTCACACAGACATGACTCAGTCAATCACCTCCCATTAAGTCACACCTCTTTCCAGATACATCATCTCTTATCATGAGCATAACAGGAACCAAATTTTGAGCATATGAACTTTCAGACATTTGAACCAATTTAAGCAATAGCCCCAAGCCTCTCAAATGCTAACACATTGGCAGTGACCCAGGACCTTTTAAAACACAGGTTGTCATTAGAAAGGCCCGAGTAGAGCCTCAAGCTCCACCTTCCAAAACACTTGGGTACTGGTGGTAGTATCAAGTCTGCGATATTCTTCAGATCAAGACCAATAACACCCTACCAGACATTCACAAACATGGTAGGGATGAAAAGCATGCTAGAATAATCCGATTATGTCAGCTCAAGGTGGAGCATGAGATTCTTGATTAGTCAATTATTCTGTATCCTCCCCCAAAAACATTTATAGCCATTGTAGCTTGCCAAGTGCCTAAAGTCTCATAAGACTGTCCCAGCAATTATCTCATCATCATTGTGCTGCTGCTTTACTGTTGTCATGATTCCATTTCCTGATCTCCCAGTCTGATTTCACTGGGTTTCTGGAAAGTGTCTTATTCATCTGCCTCTACACTGACGACATTTAGCAGGGCTTTGGTATGCCTTTAAGGCTCAGCTAATGACTAGGGGGTTGATGAAAAGGTAGAACAATAAACGTTCAGTCTTATGAGTGGCACTCTGATGAACTGCAACAGAGATGAGATTTGTCCATGGTTTTCCTTTGTACCTTTGTTAATTGGCCCCATGGCCAAACCTAGCAAATGACAATAAATCTCCTGTTTTAAGCTATTGCTTAAAACTTAATGCTTTAAGCTATTGTCCCAGGATTTTGTTTTCTCTTTTGTTGTTGTTCTTGCTGTCTTTCTAATCTACAACATGCAGGAAGCACTTGCTTGCATTCAATCTGTTGTACTAAAGCATCGGGGTGCCTTTGAGTAACTTACTTCGCATTGCCATAACTTTTCCTAGACATTCTGTTTATAAGATGAGGTCCTTGAATTGATAGAATAGCCATAGTAGAGAAAGAAGGAAGACTGCCAACCATAGGAGATTATAAATCACCTGATTGGAGATTAAAGGAAGTTGACTTTGAAGGGACTGACTTTGCATGAAATGCATGTTTGTATAAAGAAATGGGAAATGTGCTTTCATAATACAGGGGGTGGGAGGGGGCAGGACATGTGCTCTGGAGATTTCAGCATGCAATCACATTCCTCAGTTGTACATTCTTGTGGTCAAGGAAGTGGTGTTTATATTCAGTACATTTGAAGAAAAAGTAAGTCTCAATGTTCCTAGCAGATGAACTTTTAAAAACATTATTTTTACTGAATTTTGTGTTTGTGTGTCTATAAGAGCATGGGATTGCAGATGCCATAGAGGCTAGAAGAGGGTGGTGGATCTCTTAGAACAACCAGTTACAGAAGGTGTGAGCTTTCTGACCTGGGTTCTGGGAAACAAACTCTAGTCCTCTGCAAGAGCAGCCAGTGCTCTGAACTACTTAGTCATTTTTCCAGCCTACCACTAGAGGGAATGCAAAGTACTAATTGAGCATTTTGAATTTAGAGATACAGAGCAAAAGTTTAACCTACCACTATTATAGAGTGACCATAATGTGTCTCTGGCTGTCTGTATTCAGTCTTACCTGATCTTGGAAGCTAAGCTGGATTGAGCCTGGTTAGTACTTAGACACGGCAATGTTATGAATATTCCTGCCATGACAGCTTCTATGAATTTGCCAAGTGCTGGTGCTGTTCATTTTGAGCTGAGTTACCACAGGTTTATAGAATAACAAAATACAAGACCTGTGGCTGGGAGTTAAAATCCTCACTAATGCTTCAGTCAAATGAATTGGAGGAAAGGATATAATAAGAGATCAACTGCTCAATGCTATGGTTTAGATATGGTTTGATTGTCTGAAGGTTTATGTGCTAGAAATTTGGCTCCCATCTCATGGTAAGAGATGAGGTAACTGGAGAAAGTTGGGGCTTAATGTAAGGTGACTGAGCTTCCTAACTTCCAGAAATTCAACTTCTGAAGAACTGTCCTTGAAGAAGTGACCCTGTGTTACACTGATCTGGAAAGGACTTAGCAAATTATCTCACTTACCTCATTTTATAGTGAGGAACCCAAGGTCCAGAGAGGTACCTAGCATGGCCTGAAGAGAAAGAAGAAAATGTGCAAGACCTGCTGACATCAGAGATGGTTCTGCATACACAACCAAAATGACAACTTCACAGTCATGTTGAGTGAATTAAAGAGGATGTCTGCATGTCTAATAAATAGAAAATACCCAATAAGTGATTTCAAAATAACTAGAGACAGAAGGGGGTAAAACAGAAAAGAGTCCAAGGAATCTCTTATGCTTTCTGCTACTGCACCCTGTCCTCTTTGCCCAACCCCACCTGGCCACAGACACACTCCTCAGTCCAGTACTCACTCCTGTCTCTGCAGTTGACACTAAGACATACGAACTACTTACTGAAAGAATTAAATTTAAAGTGTTTATTGTCTAGTTTATGGTAATAATTTCTGTTGTGGGAGTTTATTAGTTGTGTTTAAAATAATTGTTTTTGTGCACTGTTGGAAAAGGGGATGCGTAGGCCTTGGCATCTTGTATTGTTTGCAGGTGTTTTGTTTCTGTTGGGGATGTTGATCTGGACCTGAGGAGTTCTGAATCAATAAAAATACCTGAGCTGAGATGCTTGGGGCTCCACTGTCCAGTATGGCACTGGCCAAGATGGTGGTTCCCTCTGCTGAGGTCTGGCAGAGATTACATGTATGAGAATGCCTCCTTGTCTCCTTGCTGAGCCACCCACAACAGCATACTACTACAAATAGTGTACCAATATGGGGCACAGGGCACAACATCACACTAGCTAATCCAATGTGGGGACAAGGAAGAACGAAAAAGAAACTCCAGATTTCACAGAGTCTGGTAAAGTATGCTCCGGGCAGCTCCTAGAGGACAGAGATTATATATGCAAAAATAATGAGTTTGCAAACCTTTTGGAGGATCCCAGAAGATTGTGAGTGAATTCCAGATAATTGGACATTGATAATGTTTTTCTGCTGTCCAAAGACATTGTGAAAAGCTTGATAGATGTTTGGTTTCATTTGGTCCTGTGCATTAGCAAACCTTGTGATTTTTCCTCTTGTAAATAGTTTTGCTGGTGTAGTATGAAATTGTGTTGTAGAGATATACAAGCAATTTTTTGATTGGCTTATACAGAAAAGGGGAATTGTTATAGAAGCTTATTTTGAGTCATATATAAAATAATTGTTTTATGCGCTGTTGGGTAAGGGGCTGTCTAGAGTGTTCTGTATTGTTTGTAGGTGTTGGGTTTCTGTGGGGGTTGTTTAATTGCTAATGATCTTCATGTGCTAGCAGTAAAATACCTGAGGAGGTCTGAAAGAATTAAAAACATCTGAGCTCAGAGGCTCAAGGTTCCACTGTGAGTATGGCACTGGCCATGACAGTGGCTCCCTCTGCTGAGGTCTGACAGAATTTACATCTCTGAATATGCCTCTCTGTTGTCCGTGGTGACCTGCTCAGTAGGTGTACAACAACAAATTTCTAAAGAATTTTGAACCTCTCAATATGTGAGTTGTTAAGGAGATGTGTCCTGACATTAGACAGCATGCGTGCTGAACAAACTCAGTGCTGACAGTGAACCTGGAAATATTGTAGGAAGACAGAGTCTCATGGAGCTCACTCTTTTAAGCTCTCCTTCTTACCTAGTCCTGTCCTTCATGCAGCTTTTTCACTTGTCTCCTTAAGTGTTCAGTAAATACCTTTTGGGCTATTGCCAAGTAATAGCTTTGTACTTACAAACCCTTATTCACTAGCTTATGAAAAACGGGGTTGACACCCTGGGTCCACACATGCCTGATGTTCTATCTATTTCTTAGACCTTCTCCGGAGCCTTTTCAGAAATCTTAGTCTAAGTCCCAGGCCAGCAGACAGCATTTCTGCCTCAGCCCATCTGAATGCACGCTGCCTGTGAGGTTTCCTGGGACAGTCAGCTGAAGCATTAAAACTGCATGAGAGTCTCTCCAGGAGGCCTGATAACAGCGTGTTTCATGTGGGTGCCACTTTATAAACATTGAGCTGGCCTGTCCCCTCACAAGCTCAGGTTTTCACATAGCAGACACTGCTCAGCCTTCAGATTCCTCCAGAAGGAAAAAAGCTAGGGCCTGAAACATATGGTGTTTTATGCCAAGCCTCATTAATACCAAAGGCAAGCTTCACTTCAGAAATGCTATGAAGGAGGACGAGTTTTAATCCATGTTTACTTTTAAAGTAATTGATTAAAAGACATAAAACCAGATCCATGTCATCATGTATAATAACCAATTCAAAAAACATCAACAACCTGAATGTAAGACTTGAAACTTTGAAACTGTTAGATGAAAACGTAGGTAGAGCATATCAAGGTATAGGGCTCAATAGCACACAAAACCATACCCAAAATTGACTCAGAAAAGTGAATTGTCGCGAAATTGTCATGAAATTAATAAGTTCACAGCAAAGGAAATATGGCCAGAGTAAAGAGAGACTGCAGACTGGGAGAAATGTTTGCTACCTGTACACCTGACGTGAGATTAATATTTAGAACCAAATAAGAACTGAAAAGAAAAAATTAAAAAAAAAGAAACCCACGGGCAATGAGTGAATGGACTAGTCCACCAAATAGTTCTCAAAGACAAAAGTACAAATGGCTAATAAACATTTTTAAATAATTTTAAATATTCAAAAGCCTAAGTCATGATGGAATTTCCAATTACAACAGTTTTAAGATTCCATCTCACCCCAGCCATAATCCCTACCTCAAAAAACAAATAACAAATTCTGGCAAGGATGTGGAAAATATGAAAACTTTGTACATGGCAAGTGATTATGTAGACTGGTGCCATCACTATGGAAACCAGAATATAGATCCTCTAAAGAATTAAAAATAGAAATATACTAAAAACAGAAATACGGTATTACCTAGTGATCCCACTCACTCCTGGGATATACCCAAAGTGTCCTAAATCAGCATGCATCAGAGATACTTGTATGTCCATATTTCTCACTATTCACAACAGCCAAGGTCAGAAACAAGCCTAAAATCTACCAATAGAAAATATGGTACATATACACAATGGAATTTTACTCAGTTGTAAAGGAAACAGAAATCATGGCATTCACCAGAAAATGGTTGAACTAAGTTCATTGTGCTAAGTGAAATAAACCAGACTCAAAATGACACATATCACATGCTTTCTCTCATACGGAGTATATAAATTAAATTTGTGTGTGTCCATGCATATGCATTGTATTTGTGTGTGTGTATAGTTGTAGGATATGAAAGGACAAATGGGACCAAGAAAGGAGAGAAAAGGTCTGAGGGGAGGAGAAGGGAGGAACAAGGGAGGGTGGAGGAATATATGTGCTGGGAAAGCAGAAAGTCATCTGATTTGGGAGGGGGAAGAAGACCTGTAATAGGGAGTGAGACAATAAGGGGCAGTGGAAATAGGGTAAGAATGATTTATACGCATATATAACATATAATTTAATGATGTACATGCATCAAACTGCCATTTGAAAATGCTATTTCTTTTTATTCTAATAAAGAATTAAAAAATAATTTTAAGAAATCTAAGAAAACAAGAATGACAGCAGATGAGGGAGAGAAAGAGGGAGTAAGAATGAACATCCACATTCTCAAATACCACAGCCAGTGTAACAGGGAACCTGCTTCCATAGTTGAAAGCAGGTTCGATGAGCCACAGCCAATTGGCCAAATAAGGCCCCCTTTTTAATAAATAAAGTTTTATTGGCATATAGTTCATTTCTCATGGTTTCTTTAGAACTTCATTGTTTCTGATAGTTTCAACATAGACCAAATTATCCACAAAGCCAATAAATAGTAAATGATCCACAAAGCCAATAGATAGTTCCTATCTGGACCTGTAGAAAGTTTGCTGACCCTGACCTAAGGAACATAGTTTGCTCTAAATTCCTTTAAGTAAATTTCCTTCAGGCTTCGGTTTCTAAAGCTGAACAATGTCTAATCTCTCAATGAACCACTACCTCAGATTTATTTTCCCACTCTTCTGTAAACATTAGCATCCAGTGTTAATTTAGAGTTATTACTACCGCTGATGTGAAGAAAGGAAAGCAATTTTGTGTCTTATTAATCCTCTAAGACACAGGGCTCTCATTGAGTCCTGAAAAGGTTTATGGAGGAAAATGAACTAACCTGAATTATCTTTCTTTTGCTGCAGAGAGATCTCTCAGAATGATGTCTTGGAAGTAATTGAGGCAGATGTGTTCTCCAACCTACCCAAGTTACATGAAATGTAAGCAACATGTGTGTGTGAGTGAGTGAGTGTGTGTGTGTGTATGTCTGTGTGTGTGTGTGTGTGCAGAAGAGGGTCATGACTTTTAGAAATATCTTTAAAAGTTCTTTTACATTCCTGGGAGGCTCTGACTCCTTTCTGTCCTCAGATATATAAGTCATCATTGTATGATGTTAGAGGCAGCCTAATAGGGACTGTCATTTGTCTCTGGCTAGAGATCCAGGCACCAGCCTAGAGCTTAGCTTCATTCTCTTTACTGACTCCCTCAGTTGGTTTGCTTCTTGTTTTGTGTCACAGGCTCTGGATCCCTTGCATGATGACTGTGGGAAAATTCCTTTATCCCATCATCTCATTCAAGATTATACCACAAAGGTCAAAATAAATCCCATTAGATGTGACTGAAGCTGAATAACCCCACTCTGAGAACTGCCTATGCATATACATAGCATTAAAGCTCAACCAAGATACATAATCATCTTAGACTTAATTTTCTCAACTGCAATACTAAAATGAAATCCACATGCACAGAGATGCTATGATGAATAATGGACATGATAAACATCAGTTAAATTTAGCATACCAACCAGTATAAAGCAATTACATTGTAATCACCCATGGTTGTTCTACTAGTGCCAACTTACTTTCTCCTTTTGACCTTCTAGTTGTGTGTGTAATACAGAGAGCTAATTGTGTTTCACACAAGTGTCTAATTGTTTCTAATTTCCAGAAGATAATTCATAGACTTATAGGATGTCAAGGCCACAGAGACTTTGAAGACTGTCAGTTCAAAAAAGTTTCAAAGTATATTCTGTTTGCTACTAAGAACTCAAGAAATTCTTTGTGCGTCCAATAGAGAAGAAAGAAAAAGATGTTGTGATCAAATAAGATTAGGAAACACTGAGCAAATAGAAGAAATAATCTCATTTATCATAAAAAAACTCAAAAGATGTTTTATGCTAACATGCTTATGTTTTATGGACTCTCTGAGAAAAGTGTTGTACATTGTGTGTGTGTGTGTGTGTGTGTGTGTGTGTGTGTGTGTGTGTGTGTGTTTGTGTATTAAGGACTTTATTTAGAAATGACAGCCTGCCCAATTTAGTAGACTCCTTTTATTCTTCTGTCTGCCCATTTTGCCTACTACCTTGTTCTTCCTAATTTTCATTTATTGTTCCATTATTTTCTCTCTACCTGACCTCATCTTGCCATAGTTAGGAAAAAAGACTTGATGTGGTCTCAAAGTCCACAAATCATATCAGCAAAATGACCAAAGACATGGTGTAAAGTACCCTGTAAATGCCATCCAGTGGGCAGTGGGCTGATGGAATAGCTCTTGCATCTCTTCCTTGCATGGAGAGACACTCACCCCCATGCAACACCGACTGTGTTTAAGGTGATTAATTGCCTGGTACTCGGCTCTGGTTAGCTACAGGTTAGTGCAACATAAAAGCTAATGAAACAGGAAGGAAGTAATTAATGAGAGTATCTCTGCAAGTATACATTGATCCAGCAAGAGAAAAGATAGGTTCTCTGCAAGAATCCAAATGTGAACAGGTTCACTTCCAGACTATTGATCAGGACATAGCACAGGCCAAACCCACTGGGCAGAAGTCACCATTCCCCATCTACTGTGAGGGTCCACCTCAGTCTTCAGAATGGGAGGAACCTGGAACTTGCTGCCTTAAACCAGACAGAAACTGCTTTTCTCACAGATGTTATTTTTCTTTGTCAATCCATCTCTGTTTCTCTAATCTCTTTGGCTGCCTCACCTGTACCCCTTCCTTCTTTTTCTCATTTTCTTTTCACCCTTTCTGGCTGGTCTGAATGTGCTTCTCTCGTCTTCATACCATTCACTAGTTCAGTTCCCCATGTTAGTGACACCTCCATCCTCTCAGTTTACCCTGGTTCTGGGAGACCCTTATTACTAAATTTCTTAGCTCTCCCAGTGGTTAAAAAACAGCTGGAGAATAAATACCAACTGATGAGTGTTGATACTCAGTTTTACAGTTTTATATAATAAAAGAAACTACATGCTTGCTCAGTATTTGATGAAATGATGGCTGAACCGATAGATAGACGAATGAATGATTATTTACTGATGTACTCTGCACAATATGAAAAATGCCATGACACCCCTTGCTGTTCAAGTCTCTTACACATACCTTTCTCTTTTACAGTAGAATTGAAAAGGCCAACAATCTGCTCTACATCAACCCCGAGGCCTTCCAGAACCTTCCCAATCTGCGATATCTGTAAGAGCTCATACATTATGGCACTCCTTCTATTATTAAATTGTGTGTTATTTTAGCAAAATCTCCTGTTGCTACTGTGAGGAATAATTGCTTTTTCATCAAGGAAGACCAGGGGTTACCAAAGCAGAGGTGGGGAGTCAGTGGTGGTGAGTTTAGATTTTTTTTTTAATGAACAAATTTCACTAATGTAATTGTATTTTGTTTTCATTTTCAAGTGAGGGATATCTTTCACATTAACAGGATTGTCATGCAGACCTCTTGCAGAACTCAGTCATAATTTAGGGTTAATGAGATACAATCACACATTCTGCTATCTTTCATTTTGCAACCTTGAATTCAAAGATATTGTTTGTCTCAGTTGTTTTGCATATAAGCATTTTTTTTTCCTCAGAGAGATTACAGTGTTTTACTTTGTACATTTTGGTCAATAACTGTCATGGCATTTTATCAGCAGAAAGATTCCCAATGTCTGAACTCTGCCCTTCAACCTGTCCCCATCAGCAAAAACAGTTTTCCTACACTTGAATGACTTTTACATTAGCCAAGGGCTTTGACAGATACTCGAATGTTATGATGAGATCTTACAAAGTAGCAGACAAGCCTTTAGACTCTGGAGTTAAGCTTTCTGAGTCTATTCACTAGTTGTTTATCAGAGGCAAGGTCTTAACTTCCCATGGCTTATTTCTTCATCAAGGGAAAGGAAGTAACAAGAAATGTACGTTGTTCATGTACAGCATCAACCGTCTATCATTTCTTACCTGTCTCAGTTGGTCAGCCAAATCAATCTGCTGACCAAGATGTAGTTTGCCTGACATCAGCCAAACTTGCCCAAACTTGCTCATCAGCCAGACTTCCATCTTAGCTAGTCTACAAGTCATCTGAGTAAGGCATTCTCAATGAGATCTCAGTTGGAATGACTCAGCTCTCATTCCCATAATGATCATCTCCACAGTTCTGGGATAGGCTTGTTCTCACTGAGATCCCAGAGTCCCAAGAGAGACATCTGAAGGATACAAGCTCCTTCAGCGTACACACTGAATAGCTTTCCATCTCTGTTGTTTTGTTGTTGTTATTATTGTTGACGTTGTTGTTGGTGGTGGTGTTGGTGGTGGTGGTGGTGGTGGTGTTGGTGGTGTTGGTGGTGGTGGTGGTGGTGGGTTTTTTGTTTATTTTTGTTTTTGTTTTCTGAGACAGAGTTTCCCTGTTGTAACTCTGGTTGTCCTGAAACTCATTCTGTACACCAGGTTGGTCTTGAACTCACAGAAATCAGGCTGCCTCTGCCTCCTGAGTGCTGGGATTAAAGGCGTGAGTCACCACTGCCCAGTGACATGTAGCCACAGAAGTTCACAGAACCAGCCTAAATTCAAGACACAGAAAAATAGGTGTCACTTCTTGACAGTAGAAACTGTAGTCACAGTATAGGGGGGTGTGGACACAGAACAGGAAAATAGGCTTGATGTCACCTTTGCAATCAATCCAAAGTTTATGAAAAGTTTTTCACCATGCCTATTGTCATGGGGCAAAAGACTATTCAACAAAATCAGAGTCTGAGCTTGAGACTCTTTATAAGGCCAGCTAGCAACTGGCTGGAGAGAAACAGTTCATAGAGAATCCCCAACTGCTTTCTATAGGGAGCTTTTAAAGGCAAAAACAATCTTGTTGGCAGCTGCAGGGGGAAGTAGAGCAAGTAAACAGTTTAACAGAAGCAAAAAGTGGCAGTTAGCTGGGGCATCTTGACCTCAAGACCCTAAGACAGGATTGGGCAATTTTCAAAGAGACTTTCCAATAGGAAGGAGTATGGGGGGGAGGGACAAAAATCTGTGCCACTTGTCATCAAGCCAAGCCTCCTCTTCGTGACCCTTTCTTAATTTTAGGTGAGTAGTCCTCTTGAGTCAGGGGAGGGCTGGTTTCATGGACATACAACCTGGGAATTTGCTAAAATCTCTATGCTTAGATAGGTCCTATATTGATCCTATTTGGTTCCTGTATTTGTTGACAGAGAGATAGGTGAGTGGTTCCAGCCACATTTGTATCTTACTGTAAGCTGGGTAGCTTAAATCACAATCTTCTATTTGTCAATTGTCTAGAGGCTAGAATCTAACATTACATGCTGCATGGTTAGTTCTTAGAGAGGGGTCCTCTTTCTGGTATATAGAGTCTTCCCATTGTGTCTTCATATGATCTTAGAAGTCTGTATGTAAAGAAAGAAGAGGAAACCCCATGTCTCCACCTGCTTTTATGACATCACACTCTGGTTTAGGATTTCAACATAAATTTCGGAAAAACACCCAGTGCATAGTAATGACATAATTCTATACTGTACAGAATCTGCTTACATCTAGAGTCCTGTGGCTTTCTCCCCATTAGGAACTTGAGAATAGGAACTATACACCTGAAGCCTTTTGACTTCTGGCAAAGCTAAACCTTCCCCAGATATGTACTACTTCAGCATGCAGTACATGAAACCCCCTGGAGGTTTGAACAACTCTGCACTCCAATACCACTTCAACAAACAATACACCTCTTCGGGGCTTAGACTGCAGCTCTTTTGAAATATTTTCTAAGCCACTAAGACACATCAGACAAATGCACAGGGAGTCCTCCATCTGGAAGGTTCTATCAGGGAAAACAATGTCCGGGGAATCTCCCATTCTGTGTTAGTCAGATCTGGCAACTATAGCAAACTATTCAAGATAGTTTAGATTCAAGATAGTTGGCATAAGAAAAAAAATTTATTTCAGTTGCAGAGGCTGGAAAGTCCAAAATCAAGGCACTGGAAAATTGTGCCGCTGTACCAAGTCTCTTCCTGACTTGCAGATGGCCTCTTTCCCCTCGTCCTCAGATAACGCGGAGAATGGGAATGCACTCAAAAAAGTAAGAATGAGTAAGAGTGTGCCTTTGGTGTTGATTCTTGGAGAGAGACTAAACCAGTAGGATTGAGGTCCCAGTCTTATCACAACACCATAGCTTAACTGTCTCCCAAATATTTTCTTTGCAGACACAGTCACAAGGAGGATTAGACCTTGATATTATGAGCAGCGGAAGGACACGGGTTAGTCCCTAGCAAACCTCTAGTGCTCCTTCCTGTCACTGCAGCAGCCATCCCTCCAGCATCATTCAGCACCAGAGAGACACAGAGATAAGAATTTCACATATTCTCTGGGATGGTGAGAACTTGCTTTAAGACAAAACAAAGGCACAAAAATGGATGAAGAAATCCAGTAGTGATAAGTAGGGTTGAGCTGCTGTTTGTTTGTTTCTAACATTGTTGTCGTTTTGGTTTTTGCTTCCGTAAGCCAGGATAAATATTTAGCATCAGAGCAACCAAAAGCTGGAAATTACTGGAGGATTGGGATAGGATGCCATTCGATTTGAGCATCCTAATTGCTGCACATATATATTCAGCAATGTTGTTCTGAAGCTCTCTGTGCTGATTTCACTTCACGCTGTTCATTTGATAGCACAGAATTCGGGACAACTAGAAATCAGCACTCTTCATCAACGCCTTCATGCCTCACAGAGGAACGTGAAGTAGCTAAGAAAAAAATCTTATAAATAAAGAAATGTTCTTTAACCAGAATATGCACCAAAGGATTCATCTGAATGGATTTTAAGTCAATATTTTATTTGCAGGCACATTTCTTATTTTTACTGCTTTGCCTTCCTGGAGCTGACCTTTTATGTGTGAAAGATTATCTATTGATCTGTAAATAAGGTTTATACAATATTCTCTTGCCTTTGAATCTTGTCAGTATAATTCCCAGGCAGCTGGGTGTTGCTCTTTGATACTCAATACACCATAACTCCATTTAAGTAAGCTTGTCACACTGCCGTGCACATGACCCCAAGCCACCACTGACAGCCATCTTCCACTCACTTGTAAGCTTCTAGACCTCCTCTAAAGCACCTGATAATGGCTGTCAGGCAATTCGCTTTCTACAGCTCAGAACCATTCTGGAGAGATTCCTTCCAGAGCAGTCCAGGCTGTTTTATCCCCAGTCTTGGCTGTAGAGCTATTCTGACATGAATAGACACTGTTCCTACAAAACAGATCACTCTGGAAATTTTGGTCCTCAGCCATGCTTTCCTCTCTATGGTATCTGGAACGAGAGCCATGCAAAGATTCAGTGTTAGACACTGTGGCTGCAATATGTATGTTCCCTCTCCATTTGTTTCATCATCTGGATTGTGAATTGTCTACTCAGTAGAACTCATTCAATAATTCATTAAGAAATAAGCAAGGACATACTCCATATAAGGCTTTCTTATGCATAACATTCACATTCTCATTGTGGAGATAAATAATCTTGAATTATATTGGATGATAATGGTGCTATCAAATATATATTTCATAGAATATAATATTAAATATATCAAAGAAAGTAATATTTGGGGAAGGCTGACTAAGAAAGCATGGAATAGACAGTTCTGTGCAGGATATAGGATGTATCTATAGGTCACTCTTACTTCAAGGAAAAGGTTTTACTCTTGAACATCCAACTTCTGTAGAGCTTGTGGGACCGGCCATGCATGAGAGGATTGGGCCAATGCCCTGAGCCAGATAAGGCATGCAGTAACACATTGGAGTAGGGCAATCACATGATTTAGAAAACAGAGAAGGAAGGAGTGGAATAAATGTCCTCTATGGGGGAAAACATAGCAAATAAGTACATGCAACCTGAAAAGTTCAGATGGCGAGAAATTGAGCCCCAGAGAAACTCACAGAGAAGGAATGTGACTATATTTTGGTGGATATGTCTGAGTAAAATTGTAGGGGCACCTGAGGCAGAGAAGTTTAGCCCTAATAAAATAGGAAACAATAACAATAAGCTTTCCAAGATTATTGAGCAGGAGATTGACATGATGGTAGTAATTCAGGCTGTAGAATACCCCATAGCAAACTATCCTCAAAGGAGGCTTGCTAAGGGCCACAAGACAGAGGTAAAGTAATGCTGACAACAGTTGGCAAGTCAATGAAAATCAGTGTCCTGTGATTTGCCTTTGGGCCACACAAGGATATATGTAATTGAAATGATTTTGGCCCACTGCCTTCATTACTCTGACTGGTCCCCCATTCACCTCCCTCACAGCTGTGTTGCAGATGAAGCTCATCAAGAATCTAGTCAGTTTACAGTGAACTATGATTATTAAGATGAAATTATTAGCCATCTTTTGGGCTGTCAGCATTGCATCTCAGGATGTTGCCATGACTACTAAGATGCTTGGTCACAATGCAGATTACAGAATTGCTTATTTTATCAGTAGCCTGTCTTCCAAACTCAACTTTGCTTACCATTGCCGACTCCAGGAAAATATGGCTGTTGGAGGGGAGATATCCACCTGAGAATGATTCCTCCCTCATGGCTTAATTTTGGCAGTATTTGTATGCTGCCAACCTTCCTCCCTGTGCATAACACTTTCTTTTGCAAGAGCTCAAGCCTTTAAGTTTTTTCCATCCGAGAGGAAATCAACTGTCTATCAATCCCTATCAATATGCTCAAGTCTTATACTCTCCTCTCCAGAGTAATTACCATTTTTCTGTGTGTATTCCTGCATATTATGCATGTCTAGTGTAGGTGTGTGAGTGTATACATGGCTGCATATTCATGTACATGTGTATGAAAGCATATGTGAATGTGAAGCCAGAGGGGTCAACTTCTAGTATCGTCCTTGATGTTCTTCAATTTATTTTTGAAACAAGGTCTTTCAACCCAGAGCTCACCAACCGGATAGACTGTCCAGTGAGGTCAGAGCTTCAGTGATCTATCTACACACACACACACACACACACACACACACACACCCCTCTGCAGATTCTGTGTACAGTAATTTGTTCATAATAGTTCTTATGTGTTAGGTGTGTCCTCACCTCATTAATCTGAAGTAAGACTGGCTCTGTCTCCTTGCTAGAAAGCAGATACAAGGACAGGTCCACAGAAGGATTCAGTAAGCACAAGTCTCAGATTAGCTGAGTAGATCTTAACCCTGTTTCTTCATTGCTAGTACCATCTTTCACACACACACACACCCAGACAGTGATTCATCGATGCCTCCATGTTTCTCCATCTGAATAACAGAATTATCAAAATGTGCTTTCAAACGGCTAAAAAAAAAAATGCCCTTTAACTCCCCTAAGATCTCTTTCAGCCCTCAAGTGCTTGATTCCAGACCTGTAAGCTTCACAAATCTGGGGCTCTCAATGCCACACCTGTCCTAAATCCAGAATCTATCTGTAAGACAAGGGAGTCTAGCATCTGGCAGACATCTTCATTTCCAGATGAAGCTCCCATTCCCTGGGCTTTAAATGCCATAGTCTTGGAGGTGCACCAAGAAAGTCCAGCCATAGACTTGAAGCTTGGTTACTGTGCTAAAAGTCAGCCATAGAACACATTCCTGCTATGTTGGTCCCTCACAAAAAAGCAGAGGCAGACAGCAGGCACCAGTAGAACCAGAGACAGCTTGGACAGTAGAATATGGAAGAACAGGGGAAGAGCCCACACTGCAGGACCTCTTGCTTCTTGCTTCAGCACTGGCAGTGTCCTTATAGATGCCTTTGGACTTGCAGTTATCTCTGGAAGAGGACACAGGAAAAGATCCACAATCTCTATAGAAATTGGCCAGAGGATGCTGTAGGCAGTAAGAGTGGGCAGGACATAGAACAAAGGAACAGAGTCAGACGAGTGAATTTCTTCCCTCCTTTTCTCCCCTCCCTGACTACCTGCTTTTCTCCTCTCCTTTCTTCCTTTTTTCCAGGATATGAACCAAGTTTTCTTTAGCACTATATTCCAATGCATAAGGAGAGTGATTCCAAGTGCACTGTAGCAGAGATGGGAAGGATAGGAAGAAGGAAGGAGGAATGGGGGGAAGTCATCTTTCTTTGGAGCAGCCTAGTTGTGATGTGGGCTCAATGCCCAGGTTCTCACCTCATTCTATAATACTTGTATTTTCATCCTGCTTTCATATATTCACTTGTGTCATCTACCTTAACATTCATAGTATATTAGTCTGGGAGCTCCTAAAATGGATGTATTCTAACTAAAGGACCCAAGCCCTTGGCCCCAGATACAAGGACTGATTGGCTTAGGACTGAAGAGCGATGAATTGGCAGACAATGTATGCCCTTTATTGTGCCCATACCCTAGCTAGAGCAAGCATTGTGACCTAGACATCTCTGGGTCTGTGTAGAGCCAAGATTGGCACACAGTAGGCCCTTACTGAGAACGTGAGCCTGGCATGGAAGTTTTCTGTTTGTATGGTGAGAGGGGAGCAGCTGCTGTTTTTAAGGAAATATCTTGGGAATTTGCAGAGTGTGAACACTGAAGTGACAAATGCTCTAAGGAGGAATATTTTCATCTTCAGCAGACATTGCATAAATGTTCTGCTGTGGTTTAATCACAAGCTCACCCACAATGATCAACCCACAGATAATGCCTAGTTCAAGAGGCAGAAAGCTCTTCCTTCAGGTGGGATGCAGAGATATGGATATAGAGCAGATGGTTGGTGGGCTTGTGAGAGAAGCATCTTGGCAACCGCCTCACAAAGTTCATTCATCACCATCTTCCTGACAAGGGCTAGACCACACAGACTCACCCACTACACACTATGAAAAAACCATTCCCCTAATATAAGAGTCTAAGAGCCAGGTTCCAGCCCTGGCCTTTCTTATGAGAATGAAAACCTCCCTGGGTCTCAAGAAAAACAGAGAAGGGGTTGAGGAAATAGCCCAGTTTTTCCAGCGCTTGCAAAGCAAGTTGGAGAGCTGAGTTTGAGTTTCCGAACCCACATGTGCAAGTTCCCTTCTGTTGCTGTGATAAAACGGCCAGATAAAAGTAGCATAGGGGAAGAGAGATTTATTGCAGTTCACAATATGCAGCTCCAGGTTATAACCCATGGTTGTAGGAAAGTCAAGGCTGAAACTTCAAACAGCACATCCAGCCAAGAGAAGAGACAAGGGAATGAATGCATGCTCACTTGCTTGTTTGTATTCAGCTTGATTTCTCCAATGTTATACAGTTCAGGACTCCTTGTCTAGGAAATGGTGCCCCAGCACTGGACTGGGTCTTTCTACATCAATCAATTAAATTAAGGAAATCTCCCAGAGACATTCTGCACAGGCCAAACAAATATAGCTGATTCCACGTTGAAACTTACTTTCCAGGTGATTCTAGATGGTGTCAAATTGTCGGTCAAAGCTAACCATCACACCCATGAATGCCAGGAAGCTCAGTGAGAATTTCAGCCCCAGAAAGTAGGCACAGGGCATCCCCAGAGCAAGCTGGCTGGCAACACTAGCCATATCACCAAGATCAAGGTCTGCTTAAGAGACCCCACCTCATAAGAATAAGGTGGAAAGCAACTGAGGAAGATTCCCCACATCAACTCTAGTCCCTGCACGTGCACACACAAACACACAAACACACACACACACACACACACACACACACACGCATGAACACTCATATGCACATCCGTGTGAACACACTTACACATGAGTACGTACACTGTGCATGCATGCACATAAAAAGAAGAATTACAGCTGTCTCATTTCCAGCAAAAGGTTTCTGTAATAGAGGGAAACTGGCAAGTGAAGACATGCAGCATTTTAAAGTGAAAGGGCGTTGGCCACCAGTGTAGGTACAGGTGTCAGACTTTTCAAAGCGCTTTCGCTTCGCACTCATTTTCTTACAAAAGCCCCGTGGACTAATTAGTGACAGATCTATGTCATAGGTGGAAACATGAGGTTCTGAGACACTGAATTGAACAAGGTCAAAATTTGGATTGCAAAGTTATTTCGGGGCAGGAGGCCCAATGAAATTCTTATTGCGCATACATATATCACAAGCAGATTCGGAAGTTGGAGATTTATTTACACAATTTGTTTCGCCCTTAATTCTCCCCAAACAGTAAGATAGATACCTTTCCCAATTCACAGATAAGGGTTTTTAAACCCAGAGATAATACAATATATATATAATGGAGAACCAAAGCCAGGCTATCCCACGATCGGAAATGTGTACAATTCAGAGCAAACCAATGGAAATCTGTCCAGTGTTCAGAGCACATTGACACTTCAATAAAGTGTTTGCCATTTGGAATGTGTGATCATCTACCTGAGCAAAGTTGAAGTGTACCTAAGAAATAGCTTTCTAAATAATTTATAATGGAAGGCAGTTGTGGGAAAGGGTGTGTAAACTGTTTAAAATATTAACTTTTTTGTGGCTCCCAAATGTAATGTAAAAGTAACTGCTTGCCACAAATTGCTAATTTGATTAAAGTTACTCTTACTTCAGCCTCCAAGAAGGTCTCCAAAGGTTGATGCTTGGCAACAGCATTAGCTATGAATCTGATCAGGACTATCTTTACGTTTTGAGAGTTCCTACGCAGATAACAAAGTATTCTGGGAAGAATATGATTGACAGGGTGCAAGCCGAAAGACTGGCTTCGGGTATCACATTTTCCATTTCGAATCACTTTGAAGTCCCTATCTTGTTTTCCTATTTGGAAAATGTGGCTGATAATAGTACCTTCTTCACAGACATGTGTGTCCTGGTCAATGACCTTCAGAAAAATGTGACACTTGCACTGCAGCATGGCATGGACTAAGATTACAGGCATGTTCTAACAATTCTCCCTGGTTCAAGTCTATAACTTCACCTGTACCTTTCTAAGTCTTGCCCCTCTTAACGGTAAAAATGGAGATTATAAGGCAGATTATGTTATATGTGCTGCAAAAGTAACAGGATATGGTAACTTCTGTGTGTATTCTCCTTCGAGAGAACTCTTGGGACTGTGACTTATGTAACCGGCTTCTAGGAGTTCACTTACCTCCTCAATAGTAGCCTCTTGCTCTGTGGCCACCGCGAGCAGCTTCTTACATAAGCCCAAGTGTGTTTCATCTATAAAATTTGCCACATGGCCTTCTTAAATTCTCACTTTCAACCTAAGTGGACCTTTGCCAGGGTGGGTTGTCAAGGAGAAACTCAAAACTGACTTCAGAAATGCTTCTCAAAAGTTTTCTCCCAGATTCCATTCTTCACTCTGTCTTCATGGATCAGTGTGTGAGAGAGATGTTTCCAGAAACCTAGACAATAGCATCCCTATGTCAGAGAAACACTGTGACCTCTGGTTATCCAGATCTGTCCTAGACATTACTGTGCCCTTTAGCATGCTCTACGTAAAAGGGCAAGCGATGTCGGCAGCCAGAGCTGCAGGTGTCCCACTCCAGTCTCACTTCTATCAGTATTGCATTATAACGAGACCCATTTGTCAGTGATTCTCTCAGGTTGGTTCTTTTGACCCAGTTCTCCATGATCAATTTTCTTTTACCTGGATCAACACTGTCATAGGTGAACTGCTGAGTTAGGAGTGGGACTCCCTCCTGAGGCTGATAGTCTCCTCTAGATGAGTTTGCAGAGGCTCCTGCCTTATCTGTCCTAGTCACAGTCTAGAGAAGCCATCATAAAATGTCTGCAAATGTTTGTAGAAATTAACCCAAACTTCACCTGAGAATCCACCCTCTCATTAACGTCGTTCTACTTTTCTGCACTATCAAGTTCTGATTTACATCCTGGTTGAGGAACAGACAAACTGACTAATGAATACTTTGCATGAGAGAGATTCACCGGTTCTCCCTTTATAGTAATGGTATTTTTAGCAACTAATCTGTTGTCAAAGAAATTAGTATAGATGCTTTACTTTCTATTAGGGCCTTCAAGGTTGAGTAGAACACATCAAACTCAAGGCAAGGAGGACAATGCGATTCCCTCTCAACAAGAAACCCTTTCACATTTGGGTGCTTTATCAGGGGTAGGAAACCAAGATCTCAGCAGTACAGTCTTTCCTTCTGGTGCACAGTTTTCTTAATGAGAACTGTGGCAATCATAGACATACAAGCTTGATTTAGATTCAGAAAGACCTGGTCCAACCTCCAGTTCAGTCTCTCCTTGTGTTACTTTAAAAAAGTTCCTGGTTCTCTCTCAGTCCTCAACTCAGAGGACAGTATTACCTGTCTCCTAAGGTGATGCAGAGGAATAAATAAAACAATCAATGGTTAAGTGCTTGGTGTGGTACCTAGCTCTTAGGAAGTGTTCAATAAATGTTGACCATTATTATTATGAATCTATACCTACTTTCCAGAATATCACAACACAAATCTATTACCATTTCCACTTGGCTGTTCTTCAGAATTACAGGCTGCTCTTTTCAAGTAAACACCCTACATGTTAGAGTGGGAGATCCTAATGTCTCACCTAACCCCCACCCCCAATTACAAATATGCTCCAAAATAAGTTGATTTCTTTATAAAGTAGATATTGATACAAGTAACAGTACCATGAACCTTAACTTATATGTAAAACTAATCAAGGCTGAAATCAAGATAAATAACTAATGTGTTTCTACACTTTTATCTTCCCTTACACAGTGTTCTACATGGTGCAGAGGTGTTTTCCTTTTTCTTTTCTTTTCACTCACTACATATAATACTGTACAGAAAACAATGTCATGGGATAGTAATTCATCATTTTTCTAATGCTCACTTTAACATGAGAAAGGCAATCTACAGATCATATCAATACCAGAGATTAATGGCTGCCAAACACAAAAAGACACCACTAAAATAAGCAGATCCAAAAGAAGAACTTTGTAATTACAGCTCCTGGATTATCACACTTAGTGTTCTAGCTTATACTTTTAATGCAAATATTTTTGGCAAAATTCAGCTAGTAAATTATCTTCCCGAATACCAATCAGATGTTCTTTCAAACTACCTGGGAAATTGTAGTTTTGTTTTTAATGAAAACATGCAAGAGCACATGGAAACATTTTAATTGACTAGAAAAGGTGTATTTTCTTATTTTTAAAATATGCAATATGAGACTTTTCATATATAGTGACATAAATCGTTTTGGTGGTAAAATAGCCGTTTGTATACATATATGCTTCATGCTTCTTTTCATGTAGCTCCCTTCATAACATACTTTTTTTCCTAATGCTGTTTCACTCTTCATTGTCAATATATTATTTGCCCTTAAAGAAACAAACAGAAAAAAAATGTATTTAATTTGAAAGTATCTGCTTTATAATATAATTTCCAGTGGTCACTTGTTATTGCAGAAAAGGTAACACTTGAACCACTTGGCTCTTAAAATGAGTAAGTCACATAGGTCGTTTCTAATTTTGTCAATGCCATCACTTTCTTGGACATGTTATGTTAGTTACTTTCTATTGGCATGACAAACCCTGACCAAAATTATCTTGCAGAGCAAAGGGTTTATTTGACTTAAACTTCCATATAAGAATCCCTTCTTGAAGGAATTCAGGGCAAGAACTGAACAAGAACATTGAAGCAGCAATCATGGAGACGTGCTGCTTACTAGCTTGCTCTCTGAGCTCTGCTCAGCTTGCTAGCTTTTTCAGGCCAGAACCACCTGGCCAGGAGTGGCATCATCCTCAGTGGGCTGGGCCCACCCACATTAATCAACAAAATGCCTCCACAGACATGCCCACAGGCAATCTGATGGAAGCAATTTCTCAGTTGAGAATCCCTCTTCCCAGATGACTCTAGTTTATGTCAGGTTGACAAAAACTAACCAACAGACATGTCAAAATTTTAAGTGATAGTATGACACTGATGAAAAAAAAAAAATCTGAGATTCAGAATCAGGCCGGTAGAGAGGTGATTCAGGGAGGTACATAGAAGGAAGCAAGAGATAGTACAAAAAAAGCAAGGAGGGATTCGGGAAACTCTAGTGTGGCCAGCTACTTGAATGTTACAGAGGTCAAGGAAATAGCATTTTAGCACCACAGAGAGAGAAATTCAAGTCAGGCCTGAGAGAAATAAGACAGAGTCTTAGTTTTGGCAACTAAGACAGAAGGTTGGCATCTGACCACAGAAGTAATGATTCCAGGAGAGCAGATGAAGCTTACTTACAAGGCAAATCCTATTTCCCTGGATAAAAGGAAGAAAATTGGTCCTTAGAGACTTCAGCTAACTTCTGAGGCTAAGCCAGGACTTCTGCCCAGATTCTCTGGTTCCAGTTCCTTTGAAACAGTGCTACATGCCCTGACCCAAAGCAGAAGCTCATTGCTGACCTGGAACTCTGGGTCAGAACAATCCCCGGCCACACAGAGCTAAACTCTTGGAAGTGCTGCTCTTGGACTAATTAAGTTCCCTGTATTTACTATGAAGTCTTGTTTCCATGGAGATTAAGACATATTTGAATTGAATATTGGAGTTATAGTCCAAGTTTTGAAGGTATAAAATTGGGGTGGCAGGAAATGAGACTCTCTGGCTGTCTCCTACAATTTATATGCATAGTCATTTTACAGAGAGAAACTAGTATTCTACAAAGGTAAGTCCACTGGTTGGAAATCCACCAAGCTCGGCACACCATCTTTGATTCTACTCATTGTACTAAAGCATCTTATCCAGCTTTCCATCTAACACTAAGATTCTGTGATACTGAACCATCCAAATCTTTATTCAGTGATTCAGAAAGACTACATCAGCATCTTTATCACATTGATTACTGATATACACATTTCCCAGCTAATAAAGATTTGTAGTTAATAAAAACATCAACACATAAGCTATCCTCATAAACAATGGTTTCTTTTGAACACATTTGGTCTGGCTTTGCAGATTATGTATATTTCTAACATTTATTGACAACCCCAAACCAGCATTTATAAAACAGCTGGCAGCATCCCCTCTCTAAATCAAATTCCCTAAAGTATTTGATGGGATGTTCAAGCTGTAACATGTGTTTCATGCCTTCTTTGTATCCTAAGCTAGAAGAGAGCTGGTTCAAATAGTCTCCGAACTGCTTATTCCATACTATGCTGGGTTGGGAGTAGACTATAAAAAAGTATATGATTGATTTGCATTAGGTGAAATGCCATTTTTCTAGACTTGCTTTGCTCAGTTTGGTAGGCCAAGCACTTGTTTCCGCTTTAGCTTCTCAGTTGTCCCCATTAATTTGGCCTGGTTACTACTATGAAGGTCAAGATGTTAAGCTAGTGAGAACAGGGACCTCCAATGCTCAGAGAAGCCTTCTTCTCCTTTTAGTATCCTGAAGGGGCTTCATATTATTCCCCATCAAACCTACACTTCTCTGAATACTATTAAGAGTTCATAAGAAATAATGTCCCCCTTTCCTTTTCTACCTTCTTCTGCTTCTCCTTGTCCCATATCACCCTACCCCCACTGTAGCCCAATTGTACACATTGCAAGACCAAGTCTCTATAGTTGACATCTGGCTAGTTGTTTTTCCTAGATATAGTTCTTCCTGGCTGTTCCAGTTTACTTTGTTTTCCTCAATCTTTTGAACTTTTAAGAAAATAGCATACAGTTTAGCACTAGATCAATTCCTTGAATGTTTCACCTGAGTTCATCTTAATCTGATTGACCTTCAAACTCCCTAAAGCCAACACATTGTCTCTGGCTTTCTCTCTGGATCATAAAGAAGCTTTATTGGGAGAATGATGCTTATACCAGTACAACAAAAACAGACTTTGTTAACTTAATAAAAAAAAGGAACCCATGAGTGCTATTGAAGATTACTTGGAAATCAATGAAAGCATCAATGATGCAAGGGTCCTTAGTCCCAGGGTGATTGTTTATGAAAGGTGAGTATATTAACCTGTGGCAGTAGAGGTGGGGATGACTCACACCAAGTACAAGGACCCCAATAAGTTTAAGGGCAATCTGACAAGAAAGGCACTAACACCAGCTCAGGATGTGAAACTGGGTATTGAGAGGGGAAAACTCCAAGCCAGTTACTTTTCTTTGAAAGACCTATTTGCAGAACTTAAATTTGCTGACATTTTGCCCTTAGGAATTTAACTGTTCCAGAACATAAACCACAGTTGAGTGAATCAAAATAATTTTGCAGAAAACAGTCATTTGACCAAAGCAAACCCATTGAGACACAGAGCTCCTAGCTGATTACCCACTTCCAGAATCCATCAGACCTGAATTTATTGATCAGAAGGGGAAAATGAATTGAAAACTAAGTGTTCATCAGAACTCCATTTCCTGCCTTATCTTTGGGTTATAGAGAGTCTCAGCTACAGAGTTATAACCAATAATGCATCCAGCTAGATGTTCGCTTGATCTTTTTAAGTGTCTTAAACTCAGCACTACTGGAATAAATTTTAGCCATTTTCACTGTATTTTCTTTTCTAAAAAGACCAAAGATCTCAATGTATTTCTGTGGACACTCCATAACATGAGTGTGGAAGCTCCTGCTGTTGACATTAGCTAAATATTTTGCGCTTGTGTCATCCTCATTGGAAAACTATGATTCTTCATTTCTTCAGTTATACAACACTCATAATTGTTTGAAGTTGCTAATACCATGTCAAATAAGTTGTGTGCTGTGGAAGCAGGTAATGCAAAATTTCTCATGTACCCACCTTCTGACAGCACACAGCAACATAACCTCTTTGAAAGCTTGGCAAGCATCGAGCACAGTCTGTGTATGAACCAGTGTATTTTCAGGGAAAACACAGACCCTGCCTTTGTGCCATTCACAGTGGGAAATAATATGTGCTTTGGAATTTTTTAAATTTATCTTCATCTTATATGTATGAATATTTTGCCTGCATAAATGTGTGTGCCACATATATTCCTTGTGCTTGCAGAGGCCAGAAGAGTAAGTATATCAGATTCTTAGGAAGTGGAGTTACACACTTTTGTGAGCAGCTATGTGGTCCCAGGAATCAAACCCAGGTACTCTTTAGGAATGGCAAGTGCTCTTAACTACTGAGTCATCTCTCTAGATCATGCTTTGGAATCTGAATGAATGGCTAAAAAGAAAAAGTGCTAGATGAGATGCAATTGTCTTGGAAGTAAATCAGGAGATATAATTCTTGTTTACTTTAATATAGTATGTTTTACTTTGCTAATTCTTTGATAATTCCACACATGCAAACAATGGATTCTAATCACATACAACCCCAATTCCCCTTTCACATTGTCCCCCAACTCATCTTTCTCACCCTTTCATGTCTTTTCCTTTCAAAATTAATAATCCAGTAAGTCCAATCAGTTGCCTTTTGGAATGCTGAGTGCTTTTGTTCTACAATAAGTTCACGGGTGAGAAATAGTCATGTCACATCCAGAAGACAGCATCTCACAGCACTCCCCCTCCCCATCCTTCAGCTCTTATATTCCTTCTTCTCCCTCTTCCACAATGTTCCCTGAGCCTTGGGTGGAAGGGAGGTTGATATTGATGTACCATTTAGGGCTAAGGACTTAATTAGTCACTTATTTTTAGTTCTTTGACAAGATCTGAATCTCTGCATTAACTGCTAACCAATGCAGAGAAGTTTCTCTGGCCAAGGTTGACAGTCACACTTATATGGGAGTGTAAGCATAAATATTTAGAAGGCAATTGAACAACATGTCCTTAAGTAAAACAAAACTAATAGGCTACTCTCTAAGGCCTATGACCTCCTGAGACATGTCCTTTTGATCAGGCGCACAGTGCTATACCTGAATTCTGGCCTGCAGAACCTCAAATTGAATCCAAAAATGATTGGCTACCCCCATAACCTTAATGCCACTATTGCTCCAGTGGGCACATCTTGCCTGGCACATCATGGCTGTAGTACGCAGGATTCACTGTAAGGATACCATTGATGAGTTTTCTCCACCAGTGATCTGTATAGCAACTGCTAGATCTGTGAAAGCTAGCCAGCAGGGAGGAAGTTTTCAAGTCAAGGGCTGGATTTCTTTATGCCCTACAATGAAAGTGTCTGGTGTCTTTAGCAATAGGGACTTACCACTGAGTTATGGTAGGCAAACAAAAGCAATGGAAATAGCTTGTGTTGTTTGGGGGCCTTCGGGGCTTTCACAACTAATAACTTTTAAGAAGGCATCACACAGTTGGCACTGATATGTTCATTTATTAACCGATAACTTCTAGGGGAAGCACTGTCTACCCATGTAAGGTTCTTACATTAGGAGCCCTAATTTAGTTCTGCAGTCAGACCTCTGAAGACATTCCATTTGTAACTGAACTCTGAAATTTAAATTGGCCTGGTAAAGAATGGGTAAGAGAACACCCATTGAAGCATATGCAAATATCTAAAGGCAAGGAGGAGCAAAGAGAAGGCGACTCTGGGGTTGAAGGTTTTGATGAAATGGCATGAGGCAGGAGCGTAAGAGTTGGGAGTACAGAATATAAATTTCACCCTGGGTCTTATGGGAAAAAATAAACCTTTCACAGCAAGGGAGCAAAGCAATCTGGTTTATGTGTCATAGTAGAATGTACTACATGCTGCTCAGGGAATGGATTGGAAAAGAACAAGATGAAGTGTGAGGCTAAAGGAATCTTTTTACTAAAGCCAGGAGATATTAGTGATAGTCATAGCTTGTTTTAGAATGGTTTCAATGGCAGACAAAATTACATGGATCAAAGTAAATGTTTTGGAATTAGAATCTAAGAAGGCTTTGAGATGGGCTGACTATTGGAGGAAGAGGAAAAAGCAGACAATTTTCTAATGTATAGCTGATAAATGCCAATGTTCTTCTTAGAAAAGAATCAGTGTTTTCCAGGACAAATTCAGCTATGATAATAGTCCATACAAGAGGATGTGGGAGATTAAGATATCATTCCTGGCAAACTAGAGAGGTCAGGCTGCAGGTATGAACCCAGAACTCACCATAATCAAAATCAGAAAGCCATAGGAAACAAACTCTATTTAGCCAGAAATGAAAAGAATGAATACAAAGGTTCATCAAACTAATAGAGGAAGGAAGGAAAACAGAATGTATACAAAAAAATATTAGAGAAAAGGAGTAACAAACGAGTGTACATAACAGAAATGGAGGAGAGACTGACGAAGCACTGGGTGGCCTAGAGAGTTCCAACAAAATGAAAACTTAAATGCTCATTACATTGGATAGTTGGTGAGTTGGTGAGTTCGGGACACAATAGTAGTTTTTGGTGAAGATATGTAGGTTGGATAATAAGATTGGAGGAGTCTAAAAGTATAATGAGATGAAATGCAATGAAGATGGTGTTGCAGATAATATTTTCTGGAAGCTTTGCTGAAAAAGAAGGAAGAGAAACAGGACTGAACTGCAATTGAAGACAGACATGAAGGCAGGGGAGAGCAACTCCCTGTGTTCTGTGCAGAATGTGAAGTTCAATGCAGGCCGGTGTCTGTCTTTTTCCTTTTTTGTTTTTTTTCCTTTTTCTTTCTTTATTTTATTTTATTTAACTTTTTTTTTTTTTACAGACAGGGTTTCTCTGTTGTAACTCTGGCTAAAGAGTGCATGCACTACCACCACCCAGCAGTCAGTGTCTATCTTAACCTAGGGTCTCCAAAAATACCTAAGCAAGGGCTTACATGAGTGCTTTATGTTTGCTTACAAACTCAGAGAAAGGATATAGATAAGTAAAAGAAAAGAAATGGTGAAAGAGAGAACATCATATCAAGAATATTTCATCAGGGCCAGGGTCTGGTGTTGCAGAAGTTTCTTTTTAGTTGTATATAAAATAATTGTTTCATGCACTGTTGGGTGAGGGGCTGTCTAGGGAGTTTTGTATTGTTTGAAGGTGTTGGATTTCTGTGGGGTTGTTTAATTGCTTATCATCTGCACCTGAGGAGTTCTGAATCAATAAAACACCTGAACTCAGACACTTGGGGTTCCACTGTCGATTCAGTATGGCACTGGCCAGGATGGTGGTTCCCTCTGCTGAGGTCTGGCAAGGTTTGAATCTGTGAAAAACCTCCTTGTCTTCCTTGGTCAGCCATAGGCTAACTGCTACAGTCTGCCTTTCTGAACTACAGCACAAGTTTAAAGTCCGCCTGGGCAACTTAGTGAGACACTGCTTTAAAATAAAAAGTAAAAAATCTGCTCAGGGTATAACTAAGCAGTAGGACACCTGTGCAGTATGCATAAGGCCCAAGGTTCAAGACCAGGTACTGTAAAAGAAAAAAAAAACAATGCATTCTTAACAATAATGCATTATTAACCCACTATGTTACAAACCTATATATTGTAACATACTACCAGATAATTGAGGCTCAGACATGTTATAGTCCTCTAAGGTATAATGTAAAATATATTTAGAACTGTTCACACATGAAACAGAAAAGGAGATTTTCACACCGATCAGGAATTGTCCCAAACATTTCTGGATTTGTCAAGTCCCCAGAATGCTTTAATAGGATTCTATAAATGCCTACCTTAAAAGCGGCAGGGAAGTCCAGAACAGAAAATCAAAGCCATTCAGTACAGCTGAGGCAAGCATCTGCCACATTAAACCTAACAGCAGCCTATTGCCATGGCAACAGCTAGAGCAAAAGTCGAGCCAAGAGAAGGTGAAATGGAAAAGGCGCGTTTCATGACGGGTCTACCTTGACGATCGCAGTCTACGCACTTTCACTTGGTGTCTAGTGCATGCCAGAGTTGGCATGCAGCTTCTCATGACCACTGGCCTCCAGACCTCTCCGCCTCTGTTTAAGACTAATTACCCCAAATGGCAGTGATATCTGACAAGCAAATTAACCAATTCAGAGTTTTGATAGATTCCTGGTGACAGACATAAGAAATGTTTTAGAAACATCGAGCAATTAACCCGATATTTCATGAGCAAATGCTGCATTCCAAACCTATACACAGAAGATTGTCAGAAAACATTAAATATGGTCGCTGCTTCGATGTCTCATTAGGAGACTACTGAAAGAATGCTGTGGGAAGAGACCTAGAAATAGAGAAGGCTCAATCTGATGACATAGGACTGTGCGGAGTCATGGGTCTTGAGAGTTACAGCAGTGCTCCTGGCCGGGCTGAGTAGTCTCGGGGGTTATTGAAGAGCAGTGGTGAAAGTTATTTTGGTAGAAGCTTCTGATTTCAAATACTAACAAAAGCTATTGCTGAGCCATGAGGTGATTTTTTACTTTCTTCTGTAAATACTTCTCACTATTTTTCATGAGTCTCATAATAAATACATGTATTACTTTGGTTTGAAAAGAATGCACATACTTTTTTAAATAACCAAAGTATGTAGAGCAACTGGCATTCTCAAACATTGCTGGTAAGATACAAAATGGTATATTCGTAATAAATAAATAAATAAATAAATAAATAAATAAATAAATAAATAAAACCACCAAAAAACCCCTATGTTCTCTCTCCTCTCTTTGCCTTTCTCTATCTGTCTCTGTCTCCCCCTGTCTGTCTTTGTCTGCCTCTGTCTGTCTCTGTCTGTCTCTGTGTGTCTCTGTCTCTCTGTCTCTCTTTCTCCTCTCTGTATATCCCTGTGTCTAGATCTCTGCCTCTCTTTCCCTCTCTCTTCCTCTTCTCCCTTGCCCCACAAAGATCAACCACACACAAACGTTTAAAGCACCTTTTATATGTGTGTAATACACTATATGAACAGTAATATATTTAACCACATATTTTTTTCCACAAAACTGGGGAATAGATAAGCAAATTATTAAGCATACAAAGAAATCCTATTTAGCAACTAAAAAACAAGGAGCTACCGAAACATGCAACAACATGGGAGGATATCAAAGATATCATGCTGCGTAAAAGCCAGCCAGACTCAAAAGTTGTTCCTTCTCTAACTCTATTTTTGAAAATGTGATCTTTTAGAAAAAGCTAAATTATAGCTTCAGAAAACTGGTGACCGCTTATTAGAATCCAGAGGCTAGAAGAGGTTAAATGCAAAGTGAGAATTCAAAGGAACCGGGACGGTGGCACTGCACTATTCCTGGGCTGTGCTGGTGACTATTTGCCTATCTGCACTTATTTTCGCTCATTGACTTCAATGCCAAAATATTAATTCTCTATACGGAAAAAACTTTTGAGACAGGCTCTCACTCTGTAACCCCAGCTGGCCACAAAACTCAATTCTCCTGCATCGTAAGTGCTAGGATTCCAAACCTGGGCTATAATATCCAGCTTTTAATTTTTAAAGGTAAATCAGTGTCATAACACATTCTACAAAAGGAAATATGAATAACCCATTGGGCCTAGTAAAAGCAGGAGGTCTTCCTGATTTTGATGGAAGTGTTCGAAAGAAAAGCTTAATAAAGTGAGTTCTAAGAGCAATGTTAGGAACCAAGTGGGAACACAGGCTCTAAGAGCCATTACAATAAGCCATAGAAAGGATTTTCTGACTCCCTGAATAGACGCAAGGAACAAAACACCAAAACTGAGTCCAGAGCTTTGGTCCTTCACAGTGATGTGTATATTGATAAGGGTTCTTCACATTGCAAGCAACAAAGACAGCTGCAGCTTAGCTAAGAAAGAGAGGAAGGAAACAGAATAGAGCTATATTTGAAAGGTTTTGAGCAACTCACAGTAGGAAAATTCTAAAAAGCAGGGTGCCTGATGGTTTGTGTGTGTCACTAGAAAACTCAAGCCACTGACTTCTACCAAATAACTTCTACCAAAATGCCATCTAACTTAATGAAGGTGCAGCTGGACACCACCATCTCACCCAGAATTTCCTATTACACACTTTCTACTCCAGAAAGTCATCTGCACTATGGTAAGAGATACCCATTCAAAAATTACTGGATACACACAAACATCTAAGCTAGAAGTCAGGCATTAATAACATGATACTACCTTTGGCCATCAGGAAATATGAATCTCTCCCGTCACTGCACACTCTTTCTTCAGAGCAATAATTCTGATACATATTCTGAAGATCTCTTAAATCAGGTCCTTAAGATTAAGGAACAGCACCAGTAGCAGTGGCTAACTCCATTACTCATCCTGATGCTGACTAGCTTTCTCTTGCTTCATGCTTCATGCCTTGGATGCTCTGAACTTACAGTATCCATTACTTTAATCACAGGCAGCCTTCATCTCAGACTCTCTTGGGAAGGATCCAGGGCAGGTCTGCTATCATGAGATGTAGGGATTTATAAACCATCTCTCCACTCATGATAGAAGAAAACTTATCTCCAATGAACTGCTACTACTTTCCAAGTGGTATTCGAATTGGCCCTTCTTAGGTTGCTTGTGTACTCTGAAGTCACTTAGAACTCCAAAATAACTTCTTTGAAAGGGGAAATACTAGTTCTCCATCAAGTACACCAAAGCTGAAAATTGGGGAAGTGAGAAATTCTGTTGCATTGTTGTAAGTTATTTTTGAACAGTGATAAGTTACCAGTATATGAACAGTATATGAGTGTTGGTAGAATATCTCCCCCTTGCAAAAAAAAAAAATTGTAAATTTCTTTTCTCCAAGGAATCAACAACTGCCTAGATTCTGGTTAGATTCTTAAAACATGAAGCAGATATAAATGTATAATTAGATATGTTGTGGGGTCCCTGGTGGGTTCTTCTGACAGACCATAATTGATATTTTGAGTTTGGGAAGCTCAGACTCTGACAAATGTTTACATTACAGCTTCATCTCTCCTCACTCTCACTTTATCTCTCCCTAGGTTAATATCCAATACAGGCATTAAGCATTTGCCAGCTCTTCACAAGATTCAGTCTCTTCAAAAGGTTCTATTGTAAGTTTTTATTGGTAGGATGTCAATCAGCCCTCCATCTCCATAACAAATGCCTGAGATGAGAGTCTTGCAAAGAGAAAAAGATTACCTTGGTTCCCAATTTCCAAAGTTTCAGTCTGTGGTTGGTTTGGTCTCCGGCTTTGGGCTTATTATGGCCTTTTGGGTCTCTCACATTCACCATATAGCACGTTCTCCAAATACATGGATGGCTCTGAGTGAGCCCAGGGAGAAAGATAGACAGCAAAGCAGGCCAGCAAAGTTCATTTTTAATGAAGTTAACAGGCTCCAAAATAGATATTATCAACAAACAAGCTTATGCCCAAATCATAAACTTTTATTTACACTGAGGCTTTATTTTTGGCTCCCTGCTGCTCCTCATATTCATTGATCATTTCCTCTTATTTCCAGAGTTCCTTTACACAAAGAAACTATTTGGAAGATTCATATTAAAGTATTAGTAACATTATGTTTCCTTTCCCAGGGTACCTATAATTTAAAAAAGGAATAGGTGGAGCTGAAGATAGAGCTTAGTGCTAGAATATTTGTCTAGAAGGCATGAGTATCTGAGTTTGGTCGAGAGAGAGGGGGTTGGGAGAGAAATAGAGAGAGAGGTGGGGGAGGAAAGGAAGGAACGAAGGAAGAAAGGAAGGGAGGGAGGAAGGGAGGAAGGAAACAAACAAGGAAGGAGACAAGGAAGGAGAAAGAACAACTTTATTTCCAATAGTGAATTTGTAAGAATCTGGTCAGATCCCAAAGAAAGGATGGAGAGGGGTGTAAAGAGCTAAGGACAGAGGACAGAGAGAATCCTCTAGCCCTCTTGAGTTGTCTCCACCTGTTAGCACCTCTGCTGTTATATGTTCACCAGACCTAGTAGGTCAGTCTGATGGAAGGGTAAGTAAAACAAACAGAAAAAACTTTTCTTTATACTTAATGTAGGCATGAAAAATCAGTAATAAAATTTTTCTGTGGCTCAAGGGAAAATGAAGAAAAAAAACAATATATAAGAAAAAGAAAACTGACCTGAGGGACAACTCTGTAAGTAAAGTGATTGACTTACAAGTATGATGGCCTGCATTTGATTTTCTAAGCACATACTTTTAAAAGGACAAGCACATACCACCATGCTTATAGTCCCAACACTAAGGAGGTAGGCATGGGATGCTTGAGATTCACTGGCTAGCCAGCCTAGCCTACTAGGCCAGTTCTAGGCCAATGGCAGATGGTATCTCAAGGAAAAGGAGGATGGTACCTGAGGAATGACCTGGGGCTGTCCTCTCACCTACACACACACAAAGAAAGTACTAGAGGAATGGGAAAAGAGAAGACACAAATAAAATGAATAGCAAGATCAGTTCAGAGGTAATAGGTCAATGTCAGTGTCTACCCTACTGAGCAGAGACCAACTGTGGAAACAAGGCCAATAAAGAACCTTACTGAAGAGAACCTCAACACAGTGACATCCTCTAAGAAATCCTCCAGAGAGAAAAGATCCTACAGGTCTGCAACTCTGTCTTTAAGAGGAACTGACACACTATAGATAAAGAAGCCATTTGTTGCCCAAACTTTGAGCTGTTAGCCTCTGAACAGAAATTATATCAGAGTGTTATGCCAGCTGCAGATTACTTAGTGCCAGAAAACAGAGTGGGAAGGCTACACAGGTGGAGCTCACACAAACATCCAATCTGTCTGTTCTTTCTTCTTAGAGACATTCAAGACAACATAAACATCCACACCATTGCCAGGAATTCCTTCATGGGACTAAGTTTTGAAAGCGTGATTCTGTGAGTAAGGGGAAAATCCCAATGGCCTAACATTTGATTCCTCACTTACTGACCTCTGTCTTTACCATAACACAGGCTATGCCTTTGTTTGTTTAGGTAACATTGGCATTTCATCATTTAAATCATTCTCTAGTTCCTGTGTTTTCCTCTCATTTTACATCTCAGAATCCCAACATGGAGTCATGTTAATAATTCTGTAGTATGATTCAAGTATTTAAAATTGATCTTTGAACGATGGTCTCCTGTGATACAGCATTTGCTCCAAAGGACAGAATAGTTAATGTGTCAACAAAGCTGGTTGTTTCCTGGCAAGGCTTCTGTTGCCTAAAGAGAAATCTGGGGAAGGGGGTGTACTTGGGGGATATGGCTCCTTCCTCATAATCACGGGAAGCAGCTCCCATTTGGGCCTGAGCACAGGATGAGTGTCTCCTCTTCTCGGAGTAACCACACTTGCTAATGAGACTGAGTTATTCTATCTGAATTCTGAGAAAGTTTTTAAACACACTCCGTGTCAATAATGAATGGCCTTCTAATCCTCTGTGTTAGTAGACAGCATGGCAGTCCATCCACTCCTCCGGATAGCCAAGATATTATGAACCATCCAAGTGTTCACGGGCTCCATGAAACTTAGATGCACAGAATGACAGTCGGGGAATCACTGATTGCAATTACACCTGAAAGAAAAGAATTTCATCTTCCTCTCTTACAAATTGTTATTGGGTTCGCTTCATAGCATGATTCCTCCTGGGTTTTTTTTTAATGAACTTCACTTTGTACATTTCATCTAAAGCAGCAAAGGCCATACAGACCCTGCCTGTTCTTTGCCACTTTGTTTATAGGCACCATGTAATTCCCCCAGAGCTTAGTAACACACTTTGCAAGAGAGGATACTATTCTCTTGAGAGTCAACATTTTTCAGACATGTCTCTGAAAGATAAATTCATACTTGTAAGGACAACATCTTTCTTAGCTTAATCCGTAGATAATAGAGTCAGAAGATCCCTACCAACACAGCTATAAGTCTCTAGTTGTTCTCAATCGGGGTGTTTTCTCCTAAGAGACCCATCCAATACACTCAGGGGAAAAATGTCTAACAAAATGATGCTGAGTACTGAAAAGCTTTCTACCTTATCACATCTCCCAAACTTCTGAAGTCCAATTCTAAAGACAAATATAAACATTTATTTGTTCTAAACACCGTAAGATCATTAGGCCCTTGGCTATTGACTCAAACAATGAGCAATAAGAATGAATTTTGTAGGGCTCCTGAGCCCTAGCTCACCCACCTCTGGCACAGAAAACAGAAGGGTTCCTGGGAAAGCACCTAGTGATAGCCTTCCTGAAGAAAAGCCTAATTTAGGAGACCACAGGTAAGGTTATGATTGGGACCACTTATTCCCAGCATTCTCTGGCCTCAGGAAAGGACTGTATCATTCATGTTTTCCCTCTTCCTTCATTGGCTCCCATCCAGCTTACCCATCCTTCTAGAGTTTTAATGGGCAGAGTCTTCATGCTTTCACTCATCAGGGAAAGTCTCTGTTCAGTGAGCATACCATTTTGACTCTAGAGACAAAACAGGACCTAGGAAGCCCTGAGGCATTTTCCTTCACCAGGACAACCACACAGGTCTCTGTTATTCGCATCATCACAGGCACCATCATTATCACTCGGTTTTAAAGCAGGTATTCCCTGTCTTAAGAGACTAGGAACCAGGCCTAGAGATACAGGCCTATAATTCTAGCTACTTAGGAGACTAAGACTAAGACTGTAAGTTCAACAACTGCCTGGACTGAAGAATGAATTTAAAGTTAGCATAAGCAACTTGTCTCAAATTTTAAATATATGCATATATATGTAGACATATATATGTATATATACATACATACATACATACACACACATATGAGCATATATATGGACTAAGAATATATCTCAGAGGTAAACGCATGCTTAGATGATCAAGGCCTTGAGTTCACAGAAGTGCCAGAGAAAGAGACTAGGAGTGCACTTTATAGTCGTTGGTTACTCTGTGTTAGTAGTTTGGGGGTCCAATATCCTAATATGAAGCCAAAGGAAATATTTTTGACATAATTCATTTGTGTGATGATACACTGTGGACATAAAAATAGTCATCCCATCTTTTATGATGTGACCTGCTGATGAAGAAAACTATAAAGACAATGGGCTACTTTGAATACAATAACTATTGTAGTCTATATATTATTTAATTGTATCAATATCTTTTCACAGGGCAATTTTGTGCAGAAAAGATTGTCTTGTCTATAGGCAAGTAGGTAGAGCCTGTGCAGGCCTACAGAGTCCTTGGCAAAGATGGAAGATCAGCCAACTAAAGTGTACAGGCCAAATCTAGCTTGCAGCTAAGACTGGATTTTATAATTGACATATACAACAAAATAAAAAACAATTTTACCTAATTACTATATTTCGTACTTGTTCAATAAAATTTGTGAAATCATTTTATGAGGACCCGTACAAAGTAAATGACTTATTAGCCTTGCCTCTTGGTCCATAAAGTAAAGAAAGTTGTTGATACTTGTGGTTGATATCAAACCCTCATGGATAAGGTTAACCCCATAGGTTAGGAACCACTGCCTCAGTAACTGTCACCACCCTGGACAAGCTGATGTGTCTATACTCTAAGTGTTTCTGGGAGAGACCTCTCTGGGTAGTGGTGGAAGAGGGCAATATTTGGGGAGCGTGATGGCATGCACAGTTACTTCTTCGTCAGGAGAAGCCACCTTCTGGTTGCTAATGTTTGAAAAGAGCCACTTCTCTCTAGGTTTCTTTTGTTTTTTGTTTTGTTTTTCCCATTGACTTTCAGGAAGCAGGAAGAAAACGACACACAGTTGATCACATGTGATTTTTTTTTTAAACATCTAACTGTTCTACACAGCCTAAGAAATATCTGGAGTCTCAAAGTAGCTTCTCTGGGTCAGCTCTCAGAACAATGCTATTAGTAAACCACGAAGCAGCAGGAAAAAGAAGCTACGAGCAAACAAGAAGAGGTGGTCAGAGGCTCGGAGCTGGGCTCACCTGACCTTGGGGGATTGTTTTTGTTTGAAAGTCCATTCAGGAGGAGAAAAGGGCAGCCCAATGCGGTCTGAAGTGCCACTGTCCAAGCAAACCTGCTTCTCAGCCTTCTAAGTACAGGGAGCACAACTTCTGCACACCAACCCCACCTCCCCTAAAGTGCAGCCACTCTCACAAGCTCATCCTGCCACAGCCCACAGTCACTGTAATTGATTTCTCTTCCTTTCTGCCTTAACCCAGAGCCACCTCCACAAACCTCCAATAACCAGGGCCCCACGGGTCACTGGAGATGTTCAGATTGTCTGGCAACTTAATTAGATCACTTTTTGATGACAGTCAGGCCTGCTACTTTGGGTGAGCAGGGGGTGAAGAGCATGAAACCTTAAAGAAGGTGACACAAAATGTTCTTTCTCTGCCTTGGAAATATTTGTTCAATAATTACAATTTTCATCCTTCAAGGCACGGGAGATCTTTGATCTCCCTTTAGAATTTTCTCTGTACATGGGCAAAATGTGCAAAGATCTTATAGGTATGTGATCTGGAGAATGTACCTTAAAAAAAAAAACAAATTTCATTTATACATTCCTCTCCATGATGCTTAGTTATTCCTATGAATAGATAATACGCAGACATAACACAAGCTTCGAAACTTACAAAAGGTGACACAGCGATAAACCAGCCTCAGTCTCCTTCCCACTGTCCCTGAGCTTGAGGATTGTATCTTATTTATGCCCTAACTGTGCTGTCTGACCTTGCCCCAGTGCTTCCAATTACAAACCCCCTGTATTGTCTGCATCTGACATTATTATGCTTTTAATGGGCTTTTATTTCAGATGGCTGAATAAGAATGGGATTCAAGAAATACACAACTGTGCATTCAACGGAACCCAACTAGATGAGCTGTAAGTAGCCCTGACTGCTCTTCCAGGCCATTTAGAGGGAAATGGCTCTTGTAACAGGAATATTTATGTGGCTTTCTCTTTCTTATTCTTTCTCCAACTCCATCCCCAGGAATCTAAGCGATAACAATAATTTGGAAGAATTGCCTAATGATGTTTTCCAGGGAGCCTCTGGGCCAGTCATTTTGTGAGTAACTTCTTCTGTTTCCATGCAGAAGAGCTCAGCTTATATAAATTAGAAGTCAACTTTCTTCAGCTGAAAGAAGCCTCTAAGACAGGGGAGACAAGTCATGTCAACTTTGACTCATGATACTTGCAAATATTTGGGGACTGATTAGGGCTAATCTACAGTATGACTTTCAACAAGCACCAACAATAATAATAATAACTAGTAATAATAATAATAACAATAACATGTAATAAGTGTCATAGTATCGTGTATTGAGTGCCAGTGTTCTAAGAGGTTAAAATTTATTCTCACTTAGTCCTTATAAAAGCGTTCAGGGGTAAGAACTATTATTGCCATTTTAGAGAAGGAAAAGCTGGATTACCTGGAGGAGTTAACCAATTCATTCAAAAGTAATGCAAGTTTTATAGAAGGAATTTTGTGGTACAAACACCCTCTATATCTTTCTCAACAGGGAAAGATTAATTCTTCCTCATTGTCCTCAGTAGTGAAGAAATGTGTGTGTCTGTGTGTGTGTGTGTGTAAATATGTGTGTTTATATGAGTGTGTATGTATGTATATGTGTGCATGTATGTGTGTGTACATATGTGTGTATGTATGTATATGTGAGTGTGTGTATATGTGTATGTATGTATGTGAGTATATGTGTGTTTGAATATATGGGCGTGTATATATGTATGTGCATATGTATGTAAATGTGTATATGTATATGCGTGTATGTGTGTATGTATGTAAATATGTATGTATATGTGTGTATGTGAGTGTGTATGCATATGTGTGTATATGTGTTTGTGTGTATATATATGTGTGTGTATGTATGTATATGTATGTGTGTGTGTGTGTGTGTGTGTGTGTGTGTGTGTGTGTATTCAATGCAGTGAGATACACATGCACATTATCTTTGCATCTTCTTTTCAGATCCAATGGGAAGCATCAGTGCTTCACTCCCTACCCCAGAATTTCTTTCCCTACCAGTGCTTCCCACTCCTAACTTTCTACAAAAGTGGCTTTGCCCCTCTTCTTTTCTTATCCACAACCCCTTTCATTGAGAAGTCATGACTCCTCTCCGAGTCTTTCTAAAGGACTCAAACATCAGTGACTCTCCTTGTGATTCCCATTACCTTTGTGGGTGAGGAGTGGGAGGGACCCTATATGTTTTCTTTAAATGTGCTTTCCCATACTCTAAGCTAAAGAATGAATTAGCTAAAGAATGTTCTTTAGAAAGAAATACACTCAGGAAGAATAAATGAGGCACAGAAAGGCAGGTGAGCAAATAAAAATACCCATTCCACACCTAAGACCCTCCCCACCCACCCACCCACCCCCTGCCGGCTTGTTTTAAGTTCTATGGAGACATTTGGTAGCTATCCTCTTATTTGCCCGTCACCATGGGCTTCCATGCGTGGTCATTTCCTATCTGTCTGCCATCTGCCAACATCATTTTCACCTTCACAAATGGTTTGCATTTCCTTTTGTGATATAATCTTTGTATTTCCAGAATCATGTTCTTTCTGTATGGCAGAACAGTAACTCTGCAAATGTTTGTTATTGATGACAAGAGGTATGCTGTGCTTCTGAAATAGATTCTACCCTTTGAAGAAAAGAAGTGTGCATTAAGATAGATTTTTTTCATCCTGACCAAGTTCAAACATTAATCCGAAATGCCTGAGTTGAGACAGGCAGCATGAGCCAATGGAGGAAGCACTGGCCTGGTTAAAGCAGAGGTGTCAGCACAGGTGCCTTGGTTAAAATTAGGTCTTTCTCCTCTTTAAGCCTCAGCTTCCTCATCTAAAAAAGCAGAAAAAAGAGTGATGTCTATTTCTTGTTTTCTAAGACTTTAAGGCATATGCCCACAGGTATGTCCATATGTCTATGTACACATGGAGATAGATATATATATATATATTTGTGTGTGTGTGTGTGTGTGTGTGTGTTTATGTGTACGTATATCATCTTTCACTCACGGTATTTAACAGAGCATCACCCTGGTGTAGTGCAGGAAACCAAAAGAGATCCTACACCCCAAAACTTTATATTTTCTTGGAAGGGGAATCAGATAATAATTGTATATTTTAATATATCATATTATGATGTGTGCTTTGAAGTACAATGTAGGATGCAATAGAGAGTGCCAGGAATATCGTCTAAGTGTACAAGAACATTTAGAGTATTTAGAGCCCATAATGTTTTGTGTTCTGAGAGTTCTTAGGAAACAAGTGGATTCTGACAAAATATGTCTGGTGCTCTGTGGATGGAGAGAAGTTTGTCTATTTAATTTAGATAAATCCTGAGTACTTTTGTTGTCCCTAGTTGGCCACTGCTATCTCTTCTTGGTAGAACTTGTCAGCACTGGGATATGCTTTCAATATGTGACCTGTTGACTCTGTAGAGCCATAACCTACTCCATGTTCTTGAAAAGGTTGTGTTGGATATGATCCACATCAGTTCATTATCCAGCTGAGGCATCTAGGGCCAGAGGAGGAAATGATGCACTGACAGTCACACTACAGCTATAAACAATGGTTAATGTAGAAGCTAGCCCTGATACCTCACAGTCCCATCTATTCCCACCACAGATGCATCTACTAAGACATCTGAAAGTTTTTCATAACCTCCAACCCCCCTCAAAAAAAACAACAGTGACAAACTAAAAGAAAAGGTAAAATAGTTAAGAACTATAATAGGTCAGTGATACAGAAATATGGCACAGATAATCATCGACTAAGGTTGCGTTAGCAGGATCCAGGCCAGACGCTGACAACATGTCACCTCAGAATGTTAACAGAGATCACAAAATACAAATCTCCCATCCATCCTTACTGTGTGTGCAGGCAGGAAAGATAGCATGAATGGAAGCAATTCTGCAGGGTCCTAACTTCACTAGCCTGTAATGTCACCTCTTCTGCTGCTGGAACATGTATGCACAGAGTTGGGGGAATATAATTCTCAGAAAACCCAATGGGATTAAGAAACGGTTTTGATTGATTCAAAATGGTAGTGAAGGTTGGTGTGGTGACACACCTATAATCCCAGAACTCTGGAGGCAGACACAGGAGGATTGTCATGAACTGTAATTGGCATTAGTTGGTTACACAGTAAGTTTGAGACCAGCCTGAGCTACAGAGTGGAGTCTTTAAAAGTGCCTCTATCATTATTAAGCAAGAATAATACCACATATATCCCATGCTTTTTCATGTCAATGCATATGGATATATGTGCAAGAACCTGGCTGAAATCCCAGCTTGCAACTGCTAATTTCCTTCCATCCCTTCAAGGACAAGTTATCACTTTAACTTTGAGCCTCCCCTTCTGGGGCTTTCAGATTATTCCAAATGTCCTTCAAGCCACTCTGCCTCATGACTGGAATGCAGGCGATGACAACTTATCTCATTTCCTGCTTCTGCACTGTTGTGCACCGACTCAATTAAACCTGCCCAGTGGGCTACTTGTTTGGAGGACCAGCCTCCTCCAGTGCTTGAAACAAGAGTGCAAGAACAATATTATGCACAGATGGCCCACAGCACAGAAGCTGCTGCTTACAGGGCTTGGGTCAGATCCCCTGCTCTCACCCCAAATAAGAATTCAGGCTTCTAAATTCAGGAGGTCCACTACAGAGTGCTCCCTGAATGGGGAGTACTTGATGGAAGCTCAATCTGGCTGAGTGGGCAACTGAATAGCAAAGCATCTGTAACAGATCAGTGGATCCCACAGGGAGCTTTAGAATTAAGATGGGTCCTCAAAGTTGTATTGAAATACAGCAGGGAAGAACACCTCTATAGAAGCAGTCATTGGGTGCAGTTGAGCCTAGGAAAGAGCCAAATTATTAAGAAAGACTAGGACAGGTCTCAGAGCCTGGCTATGAGCCATCTGTGAGTGGTTTACGACTGAGCCACAACAGGGCTTCTCAATGTGATTGCACATCACCATCATCTGGAAGCCTGTAAATCATAGAATGCTAATTCCCAGCCCCAAAACATTTGATTCATTGACTCTGAACAAACGTCAGTTCGTAGAGTGCTTGCCTAGCATGCACAAAGACCCTGGGCTTGATCCTCAGCTCACCATGAAATTGGGCATGGTGGCCCACACTTGTAATAAATGAAATCTAGAAGTAGAGGCTGGAGGTAGAGGCAAGAGAATCAGAAGTTCAACTTCATCCTTGGCTGCATAACAAGTTGGAGGCCAGCCGAGCCACATGAGACTGTACCTAAAAGAATTTGGGGTGACTGATTCAACATCTCAGAGTCAGGGCTTAAGAACTGGTGTCTCTGATAATGCCTCCCCACTCCCGTGGTGCTGATGCTACTAGGCCCAGAAGCACTCCGAGCATCCTTGCCCTCGAGCCAGCATTGAGAACTTGGAAGCCATGCCCAGTCTACATAGTATCCACTATGGTATGTCTTCCTTTCCCACAGCCTTTCCCTTTGTCTCTAGCAGATAAACACAAGGGATTTAGGAGAGCTCATCCAAACTTATGACTGCTTTTCCTGGAGGTGAAATTGCTAACCATATGAGAAACAGTGAGCTAAGTCTAAGCTGTTTGGCTGCAAAGAGGAAACGGTGCAGGAAGCCAGGGGCATGCAGACAAGCTCCATCGCATGTCAAAGGCACAGCATCCCTAATCCCACTTACGAGTCTTGACCTTGAACAGCAGCAGCCATCTAAGTTTTCACCTGATATTCTGAACTCACTCGAGCTGGTTTTTTCTTTTTTCTTTTTTTGCAATCAAGCAATTGCTGTTTCCTTGGGAAACAGTTTCCTGTGGGGAAAATTTAATGTATTGCCTTTGCAGGCTGGAGCCAGTACAATCATATTCTGATGGTTTATCAAATTGATTTGGCTATAGCTCAGATTCATTTGATAGCTCAGATTCAAACACTGAGTTATTTGTATAAGAATGATTCTCTTCCATTACCAGTGTACCCACAGTCCTATAGATAGTAAATTGCCTTTTTATCCCGCCTGGGATCATGAAAGAGAGGTCTTCTAGCCATCTGTCAATGGAGAATACACCAGAAATGTGCTCTCACTTATGGAAATGATTGACCTGTAATAACATCTTTGCTGGGAAAAATAGAAATTGTTCAAATCAAATTTGTGGCAGTGGTTATAACAGACTGTATTAAAGGGGCACAGAGCACTATTTAACTCCTGACTCTCCTGCCTTGGTGTCATTACCAACTGCTCTCTCCCTTGTCACTCTGTAACTCAACACCAAGAATCCTAACGGTGTTGAAACAATTTAGGATTACTGAATTTCTGAGGACCCAGCCATCAGTCTGTGTGGTGTCTTTGTTGGTGTTTTAAGGCTCTAAAAACTATTCATTGCCAAAATATAACATGTGTTGAAATACTAACCAAAATAATATTTTAAAATGAAAAACTACAGCCATTTGACTCAGCCAGGCTAAAAGACAAGGACTAGACAAAACGGCCCACATGTCCTGCCACTTTGTCCAGCCATCTGGAACCAGGGCAGAATTGAACATCCTCAGGAACTCACTGAGAATTCCCCACTGTGTATCTAACACAAAGCTTGGAATTTTCAAAGTAGGCTTTTGTAACATACAACAGACTGCTAACTGAAGCACCACAGGTTTTGGTTTGGGTTTGGGTTTGGATTTTTGAAACATGCCTTAGCCTGTAGCCAAGGCTAGCCTGGAATTCACTGAACAGCTCAGGCTACCCTTGAGATTCCAGTGGTCCTCCTGATTCAGCCTCTCAAGTGCTGGGATTACAGGCATGAGCCACCATACTGAACAACATGCTACCTTGTGACCAGTGAAGTAACAGTATGAAAAGACAGAGTTTATCAACCCAGGTTTGAATTTGTAACAGCCACTTTATCTCTTCTCTGTCTTCAGTTCCTTTTCTTTCCAGTTTATTTGATATACAATTTCTTGAACGTCTACTGTGTGAAAGTCTCCAGGTGCTCAAGACTAATATGGCAAAAACTGGATTTCAATGAGTTGTTTTCCATCTTGTATAAATTCTAAATTCCTGTCTTGTTTTTCAAAGTTCAGCGTTCTAATCCCATCCTATGGTTCCCTGTATTCCTTAACAAATGATTGCTCAAATATCCCTCACTGTGTTTTCCTTTGTATTCTGGATCATCATGAAATACTACCCAAAATGTCACTAACCACATAGTGATTACACAGAGATTAATCACAACTTTCCAGAGATTCATAACCAATGGTATAGAAACATGTAGAGATATATGGGATGAGATTCATCAGGGGAGTTAGTTCATGTGGATGTAAAAGCTGAGAAGTCCCACTCTAGGTCATCTATATAACAGGGAGAACCAGGGAATCTGACGGCATGGCATAATCCAAGTTCAAATCCTCATCCCAAGGTCAGAGAGCACAAATCCAAAGGCTGGTGAACCTGGACTTCAGATACATGAGGGCAGGAAAAGAAAGGTGTGCCAGCTCTAGAAGTGAGAGGCAGTGTGGTTTGTTCCTTTCTTTCCTCAAGCTGGGACACCAGTCACTGGTTGATGCCCACCCACACTGATTGAAGGCCAATCTACACTACTGATTCAAGTAGAATATCTCCAGAGATGATCAAAAATAATGCTTTCCCAGCTCTCTGGGTATCCCTTAATCCCCAGTTAACAGCTAAAATCAACCAGTTCCATCAAAATCACCTATTTTCATAAAGATGTGAATAACTTATATCTATTTTATTACATTCACACACTCCATATGTATTTTCCATGTAGAAGTGAAGAGCATTTTTATAAATAAATTATAAAACTAATATCTTATTTCTAATTTACCTGGGAAAATCATAACCGGGCAATAAATTGTGTGTGTGTGTGTATGTGTGTGTGTGTGTGTGTGTGTTTAATAAAAAAGGGCAAATATGGGACTATTAGTGTAGTTATGGCTCAAAGAACATTGAACAAGGCTTACTTATATTAGTCCTTGCTGATAGAAATGTATATAACTTACTTAAAATATTGAGACTTTTTGTGTGAGTTTTGGGAGCTTAGTTGTACAGCTTTTTCAGGTGAACTTTGTGATAACAGTGTCATATGCCAGCATCTAAATGTTAGGCACAGGCACTGCCACTGGACATTCAGAGCTCTTCCATGGCAGCCTGGAATTCTACAAAACCAATTCAGAAGCTATTGATGCTCTTAAAACCTGTGTCCAGAACTTGAGTAGCAACTCTTTCATATTCTCTTGCCTCAAAGCATCACAATTCACCCCAGATTTAAGGGAAGGTCAAATAGATGATTAATAGAAAGACAGTTAAAGAATTTGCAATAATATTTAATCTACCAGCAACTATATTAGATAACAGGATAGTAGTTTTTAGAATATGAAAGTTTGTTTCATTAGACACCTAAAATTAATATGAATTATATACATATTCAAAGAAAACAACTGTTCTTCATTTTCATATTGCTTGTTTGTGTTTTGACAAATAACATGTACCCTGGTTTAAGTTGTTTGTGATCAACTTTAATGCTTAGATCTAATTCCATGAGCAGATCTTTGAACATAAAGAATAGGTATCTGGAATTCTTCCTGGGAGCTCTTCCACATTTGAGAGAAAAATAAGAGGATCCCAAAAGAAAGGGGAATGGGAGTTTGTTTACAGAGAATAGAGCACCCATAAGAGAAGGAAAAAATAGCGGAAAGATCTCCTAGAGCAGAGATGCTAGGAAGCTCTAAAACAATGAGGAGAAATGAGGAGCAGGCCAGCATAGTTTAACTTGTTTAACAGCAGAATGAAGGCTCTTCAGTAGGCAATGGTTTATGCTCCCGGCTTGCATCATCAGAGACTCCAGTCCTGAGAAATTATAATTCAAAGACTAGAAAACATGCCATGGGAACACCTGAACTTGTTTCCTATAGTGATAGCAATCACTAGATTAACTAGATTCTGTATATATGGAGTACCAAGAAGTTTTTCTAAGAGTTTGAATATGGGATCTGAAAGACAGGAGTCAAGGATGCCATCAAAATGTGTTTATGACAAGTTGGAACATCCAACCTGCAGTAGGTGGAGCAAATTTTTTTGAAAGATCAAGAGCCTAATTTTTAGTATCTAAAGCTTGACCTGCTGATTAGGTGGACATCCAAGCAGAGATTGTGGTGAGGTGGCTGAACTCAAAGTGTGGGTTTCAGGAAGGTAACCACAATATACATAGTGCTTTACTCACAAGGCTTGCTAGGCTCATATACAGAGTAATCGAAGGAAGAATAGAACACCAACACCATAGGCACTGAGCACCAGGGTGCCCATCCTCCTGACAGTCAGGAGGAGTTGGAAAATAAGAGAGAAGTTTCAGTGTTAAGAGGCAGTAGATGTGGAGAAAATCATAAGGAAAACAACTCCAAATTTACATGTACCTAAAAATAACCAAGAATATGTAAATCAAGAATTAATAAAACAAGAAACATTTAAATCCAGGCTTACAAGTAGACACTGTGTTGTACTTCCCTAAATAATGATAGAATTAGGGTTGAGGATCAGTAAGTACAGAGGATTTGAACTGGAATGAGCAAATTTGTTTAAATTGACAAGGGGAGAAGTATAACATAGTTAAGTACTGCCTAAAGGCAATTACTGGTTTTGAAAATGGACGTGTACCTGACTATCTAATAGGGGAATTGACAGCGTGGAGATCATCAATGGTAAATTGGTACTTCTAACCTCAGGAGTCAAAAAGCAAGTGACAAGTCATCTTCCTGTAGCCAAAAAAAATTTAAAATGAAAAAAAAAATCAGAGAAAGTTAAAGAAGCTAGATCTTTAGCAGATCTGTTCAGTAGCATCTGGAATCACAAAAGAGATTCAGATGCTGCCTAAGAAAGGAAGGAGAAGGAGGAGATGCTTCTTTGCCATCCCTCAAACCTCCCGATGGCACTGTTAACAAGGTAATGCATTAAAAATAGACCTGGCAGGGGTCAGCCCTCCTATAATGCAGAGCAGAACACAGATAAGGACATGGAATAGATATAGTAATAAACCAGGCAGAAGGCAGGCATACAATACCCAATGACCTGTCCTTTGTCATAAGAACCATGGGGACTTGTTGAAGAATTTGAGGTCACAGTATGATTGGCATTCTAAATTTTTTACTCAAGTTATGCTGTGAATATTGCATTGGAAAGAGAAGTAGATGGTCATAAAAGAAGAACTAAGAGTCCATTTCATCTGTCTATTCAGAGATCATGGTGAACCATCACTGAAATAACAAAAGCAAATCAAAAGACAGACTTGAGATGATCAAAAACTGTTGTCCAAGTGAAAAAGAGGAGAGAATCCTGATAACTCCCTGATTTATATTTGGAATAACAGGGGAACAATGTAGGAGAAAGTGCTGAAATGCAGGGAAAGGAACATGTTTACAAGACAAGTAAGTCCAGTCGTGATGCACATGGGAGTCATCAAAGTCATGGGGTCCAGTGGGGAATGGGATGTCTTGCTGGAGATCTGAACTGCATATGCATTTGGAAGCCATAACCATAGTGTGAAGTTAAGGGAGTATGTATAAGTTTAAACAAATCCCATTACTCAAAGGGCAGATAGAACATAATATATATGATAAAATAATAAATATAATAAAGTAAAATAAAATTTAAAAATCAGAAAGAAATCAAAGGAGATGTCTGAAGAAATTAAGGAGAACAAGATGCCAACACAGAGCATTTCAGAAAAAAAGGAATGTTCCACGTTCACAGGATAATTAAGAGGTCAAGAGTGTGGAAACCCAGGGGTGGCTTTGGTAAGCATTGTTTCTATATAAATGAAAAGCAGATTGGTGGTTATTTGGAACTAGTGGCATCATATACAGACAAGTAATATAAGTTTAGCTGGGAAAGAGAAGGGACAAAAGGGACAGCAGCCAAGGAGGTTTCACAGGATAATAAAAAGCCTTAATAAATGTTTGAGCAAGAGTCTGACACAGGGAGAAACAGAGGCTTTGAGAATGCCATTTTCACCAGACTGTGAGAACATATGGGGCAGCAAAGATACGTTCACACTTGGAGTTTCAGCACTCTGAGTGCCTACTGCTTTGACTTACAGAGAAAGACAACATTAAAAGATTCTTGAAGTCTCTGCAAGGGTCCCCTAAGGGAGCTGAAAGGCACCATCCAGCCCATCGCTTGCTACCACCCATCAGGAGCATCCGCTGTCAACCAAGTCATGCCAAGACGGTGCCATTCAAATCTCCTTGCTCTTACTAGCTGGTCTTGACTTTGAAGGTTACAGCTGCTAGAGTTGCTGCCAGAAATATACTCCATCACTAGATTGGCAGTCAGGGAGATTGGGACTCAGAGGCTTCCAGGAATGGCAACCAGGTTAAATGATTCATCTTGCCAGCTCCTACCAAACCTCTGCTGGCTCACCCAGGCAGACACTTACAAAGCTATCTCAGTGTGAGCATGTGCATGTGTGTGTGTGTCTGTGTGTGTGTGTGTGATGTCTACTACTAATAATTGCCAGGCCTTATATATTGTCTGTATATTTCTTCACTGTGAATAGGTATGTTTCTGTCCTCTCGCTTTACAGCTGAAGAAATTGAGACATGAAAAACAAGTAGTTTGACAAAGGCACAAGGACATAAAAAACAAATAGTTTGACCAAGGTTACAGATCTAATAGGCACAGGGGTAGGCTATATATGCAGATAAGGCTTCCATTGGAGCCAAGCTCATACCTGTAGAGGAATATTTAGGTAAAGAGTGATAACGAAATTAAGAATTTTAAACTAGGTCAGGTGTGGAGTGTAGAGGAATATTTAATCCTTTAATTCAGCAGCATGGCTGCTCTAGGGTAGAAAGAATGTTGAAACACACCTTTAATTCCAGTATTCAGAGAGCAGTAGTGAGTTACAGAAGACTCAGTGACAGTAGAGTCAGTTACACTCAGTCAAGCAGGCAGTATGAGGCAAGCAGTCTATAAGCAGGCAGAATGGTACAAGACACAGAGACAATAAAGTGGTCTGACTGGGGATAAGGCATAGAAGCAGAGAAGAGAGACACAGAGACAGCTCAGCACAAAAAGTCAGTATCAGATAAGAAGAGTGAGTCAGCTTGAAGCTAAGCAGAGTAGTTCAGTCTGAGGCACTCAGAGTGCTAGACAAAATCTGCCAGAGTCAGAAGAGTCCAGTCAGAAACAGTCCACTGGCTCAGAAGGTCAGTTTGAACCAGCATCTTGGAGGAGAGTTTGTACCAGAACAAGTGAGTTGAATTGAACCAGAAGTGTCAGTTCCGAAGGAGCTAGTCAGAGTGGTTCAGTCAGTAATAGGTCTCAGAGGTTGATTAGATTGTATGGAGGCTTAATTATTTTAGATTGTACTGAGGCCAAAATGCCCCAGAGCTCGGGAACTAAGAAGCAGTTATTAAATTAGGCAGAAGAATAAAAAGTCTTTGCCCTGAGTCAACAACAAATCTGGCCTGAATCTACACCTGCACACCTACACACACACACACACACACACACACACACACACACACACACACACACACACTGTCTACCTGTCACCTGGATTTCAGGCTGAGGCTGCCTCTACTGTCTGTCAGATTCCTCTTAGCATGTTCCCTTCTCATCATTTTCTGTGATTCAGGCCACAGATTCCACCTAAGTTCACCAGAGATATTTTTACGATTAGCCTCACAGTGGAAAAAAAATGACTTCAATCTCATCCCTTTGCAAATTATCAGACACAAATCAACTGCAGAAGAGAGATGGCTGATTCTACTCATCATCAAGGATTAAGCACCAACCAGCTAGGATGCAGATCTGTCCAGTTATCAGGGCAGCCTGTTAGCTAACTCCTCCCATCAGGACCCATAGGACCAGGACTAATCCCATGTGGAACAAATATTGACTTGACCGATGTGTGCTACTAAGCCTGGAATCTCATTTCTCACCAACACAAGAAATTCACCTGACTAGCATGCCTGCTATTTTGTCTATTATCTAGAAGCAGAAAACCTTTGACCCAAGGTGATCATGATATATTTGCCTTTTCTCCTTATAGAGACATTTCAAGGACGAAGGTCCATTCCCTGCCAAGCCATGGCTTAGAAAATCTGAAGAAGCTAAGGGCCAGATCAACTTACAACTTAAAAAAGCTTCCTAGTCTGGAGAAGTTTGTCACCCTCATGGAGGCCAGCCTCACATACCCCAGCCACTGCTGTGCCTTTGCAGACTGGAGGCGGCAAATGTGAGTCCTTCTGTGTCCATCCTTGAAGCCTGGCTTGGGCATTTCCACAGTGTAGAACCTCTACATATTAGTGACATACAGAAAACCCACACGCATGGAGAATTCCTGACTGAAGGTTCGAGCACATCCTGGATCAGGTTGTGGAGGGTGAAAGTAGACTGGGTTCTTAAGTTCTTTGTAAAAATGATCCCAGAGAAAAGGGTGAGTCACAAGGTAGAGCAGCTACTAGATACTAAATATGAAGACATGAAACTTCCAGCCTTGTCCCCCCCCTTTCCTTCATGTCAATATGAATTTGTCTTTCAAGTATCAAACTCTGTACCTCTTAAATGTCTTGTCCTACTGATACCAAAGTCAACTTGGGAGGAGGGAAGGAAAACTGCCTACCAGAAAGTGTGTGCACCTCTGTAACACATCCCCAGCACACTAAGCCCTTCAGATCCACCTCAGACATTAACAACACACAGAAAGGACAAAAACTGAGACATGTCTTAGCATTGGCCTTTACAGAAGCACAGACTTAAACCCGATAGCCAAAACAGAGCAAGGTTGCAGTAATCCTAGACAGGATCTGGAAAGAGGAGAGACAGGGAGGTTTGGGAGAGAGTCCATGTGTTCCAGACATTAACAGAGCCTATTAGTGGTAAGAAGTTACTAAACATTAGGTGTTCTCAACCCTCTCATCTTCTGAACTCACTTCCGGGACCCATTCTATGCAGTCTCACTCAGCAAAATGAGGCCTCCAGTGCTCTTTGGTAGTAGCCATCAGGGGAGGAAGCTCTCCTGATGTGTTATTTTACTGTTTGATGCACCCTCATCAGTTAGTCTGCCTTTGACATTAGCAAACTGCAGTAGCCAAATCACTTGCTCAAATCAAAGGAAAAGTAAGAAAAAAAGATCATCAAGACAGTCCATGCCATAGAAGGCTTCCAAAGTGACAGTACTTAGAGTCACGTGAAGGATCACCAGAAAGGGGGCTGCTTTGCAGAGTTTGTGTGCATCCCTGGGGAACTATCCAGGCTTAGAAACGACTCATAGATCAACCCAACAGTTGAACTTCTTCCCAACAACTAGAGCTCTTAAGAGCATAAGCCGAGGCAAACTGTTGCCTCTACAATACTAAATCCCCATTCCTTATTCCACTTAGGATTTGCCAAGACACTGCAGGACAACACCCACTTCCTCAGCTTCATTTCTTCTGCTGTCACAAGGGACATAAGCACCTCATGTCAGTGGGTGACTCCTGTCCCAAGAAAATGAGACCTCACTATTAAGTAGGTTGGTAGTAGCAGCAGTGATAAGAATCTCACACAGGCCAATAACCCCAGGAAGACAAGACTTTTTCTACATAATGAAGTCAGCTCCCATCCAGTACCCAAGAAGTTACTTTCGTCACAGGAGTTGGGCTGCAGCCAACCCAGAGACAGGATGGCCCTTTTGTCCCCTTTAAACTTGTCCCAGAGCTTGCCTCAATTAAGTTCACTGACTAAACCCAAGGATTTCCTGGATTCCAGTTCCAGCCACTTTCAGTTATATATGTTAGCTGTCCTCATTAGTGTAACTATGACAGATTTGAGAGTCTTATCAGTTTCTAAAATAAAAGACAATACTCCAGCAAAAGAAAAAGAAAGAAGAACTAAAACAGAATCCCTAAGGTCAAAATAAAATCACTTCTGGCCACTTAGTTCATTTCCCAGTGGCGAGAGTAAAGAGAGCAGGGTTCTCCATGATGCCCCTTCTCACTGGGGTGATGGGGAGCGCAGTCTATGACTCTGGACACACATACTTTTATCTTTTAGAATCAAATGAAGGCTGTTCCTCCCCCAGCCACCTGTCTCTTCTTAAGGGGACTTGTTTTAATGCTCTCTTTTACTTCCTCGCTGTCTGAGATTGTGTTAAATTTGAGAAAATGCTGTCATCTAAATTGCTGTGAACTTTCCCCTTGAGCAGAAAGGGAAGAAAGAGTAAAGATATGTGTCTGATTTCTTTTGCCATAAAAAATTCTCCCCATGTAAAAAAGTCACACTAGTTAAACCTTCAACCTCTATCCACCTGCAGAGTCTTAGTAGAATATTTATGAGTACACTCATAGGTGAATATTTACAACTTGGGATTCATTCAATTCTTTCTGTAAGTGCCACCATTCTGTTGACAAGATCTCTTAAATATTTGGGCTTAAAGGGGTTAAAAAGAAATGAAAATGCCCTGAGAAGATTAAGTTGTTTCCAGGGGTGTTACAACCTGGGAACCAAGTAGGCCCCTTTGAAACTTATATTTGCTCCTCTGGCCACCCACTATTTCATACGAGAGAGAAAAAGGCTTATTTTGCAAGGCAAACAAATGCCTGAGATATATTCTAACCTCTGGGGAGTGAGATGATAAAGCCAAGATCCTTGTAGTATTTCAGGAAAATTAGCTGGCCTCTCGATAGCCTGAGAACCAAAGAGCCAAAGGATGAGGCTGCTGAGAATTAATCACAGACTCCAATGCTCTGCTTTGTGCAGATAAAACTAGCAAATAAGCTGTCACTCATGTCAGAGAACAAAATCTTCCAGTAATTAGACTAGAGAAATTAGAGTTTGTCCTCCCAGGCACGCTAGAAGATATCTAAATGGAGACTGGGGAAGGAACGGAATGGAGAAAAAATCAAGTCTGTAAATTATTTGCACTTAACAGCAAGGGTTAGCTAGTCCCAGGCGCCTTCCTCCCCACATTCAGGTTGTGGCCAGATGGTTTCCCCCATGGGCCATCCAACTCTAGGAATATATATATATATATATATATATATATATATATATATATATATATATGTATACATACACATTATTCTGTTCATTTACAGTAAGTAGCATAAGCTCACGAGTCAGCCTCAAGGGCAGACAAGATGTTAGAAAGAAAAGCAATCTTAGGAAGAAACCTTATTATGTCTACTCTGTACAAAAAAAAAATGGTAATATATTTGCCATTCTGTACCCAGGATTTTGATTCTATTCTGTTTTGTGTTTTTTCTAGCTCTGAATTGCATCCAATTTGCAACAATTCTATTTTAAGACAAGATATTGATGATATGAGTCAGGCTAGGGATCAGAGTCTATCTCTGATAGATGACGAATCCAGTTACGGAAGAGGATCCGACATGATGTATAGTGAATTTGATTATGACTTATGCAATGAAGTCATTGATGTGACCTGTTCCCCAAAGCCAGATGCGTTCAATCCATGTGAAGATATCATGGGGTACAACATCCTCCGAGTCTTGATATGGTTTATTAGCATCCTGGCCATCACTGGGAACATCACAGTACTGGTGATCCTGACTACCAGCCAGTACAAACTCACTGTGCCCCGGTTCCTTATGTGTAACCTCGCCTTTGCTGATCTCTGCATTGGAATCTACTTGCTTCTTATAGCGTCGGTTGATATCCATACCAAGAGCCGATACCACAATTACGCCATTGACTGGCAAACAGGAGCAGGCTGTGATGCCGCTGGCTTTCTCACTGTCTTTGCCAGTGAGCTGTCAGTCTACACACTGACAGTCATCACCCTGGAAAGATGGCATACCATCACTCATGCCATGCAACTGGAATGCAAGGTCCAGCTCCGCCATGCTGCCAGCATCATGGTGATGGGCTGGATCTTTGCCTTTACAGCTGCTCTCTTCCCCATCTTCGGCATCAGTAGCTACATGAAAGTGAGCATCTGCCTACCCATGGATATTGACAGCCCTTTGTCTCAGCTGTATGTTCTGGCCCTCCTTGTACTCAATGTCCTGGCCTTTGTGGTCATCTGTGGCTGCTACACCCACATCTACCTCGCAGTGAGGAATCCTGACATCGTGTCCTCATCCAGCGACACCAAGATCGCCAAGCGCATGGCCGCACTCATCTTCACTGACTTCCTCTGCATGGCCCCCATTTCTTTCTTTGCCATTTCTGCCTCACTCAAGGTGCCCCTCATCACAGTGTCCAAGGCCAAGATCCTCCTGGTTCTGTTCTACCCCATCAATTCCTGTGCCAATCCTTTCCTCTACGCCATCTTCACCAAGAACTTCCGCAGGGATTTCTTCATCCTGATGAGCAAGTTTGGCTGCTACGAAATGCAAGCCCAAATTTATAGGACAGAAACCTCATCTGCTGCCCACAATTTCCACGTCAGGAATGGCCACTGCTCCTCAGCTCCCAGAGTCACCAATAATTCTAGTTACATGCTTGTCCCTCTAAGTCATTCAGCCCGGAACTAAAATGCAATGTGAAAACCACCTTGAATGACAGTTGTAACTTTCTTCTGAAGAAGAGGCCATGAAATAGCTGACAGAGTCTCCACTCCTTGCATCTAACTTAATCTCCCTTACATGCATGACATGTTACATGCATGACAAATTGGTCAGAAACCAGTAATGTCCCATGTGATGTATTTAAAAACTCAATTATTGATAACAGCAATAAAAATAATACAATACTGCAGCATGTATGTTTTATGCTTCTGCTTGGATTATCTCAACTGATTTTGTAAAACTCATGCTCAGTAGGCTGGGCAGGGCTTTTTTTTTTTTTTTTTTTTTTGAGAGTTTTATAAATGAGGAAAACAATACCCAAAGAGCTCAGTGATTTGTTTAAAATTGCTTGATACTTTAGAGTCAGAGCCGGGATGGAGTATTCCAACTCTTCATGAATTTCCAAGAGAAGTGTCACATCTCATGCGAATATTTATTGAATGTCCATGACAGTTTTGCAATGGGTCAATGTGTATGAGCTGAAATTCATTTTCCAGAATTCCCTTCCTTGCATGTTTCCAGTTCAGGTCTTAGGAAAATATGACATCAAAAAAATCAACAGTCAATACCACACTACTGATGTTGATTCTCTCAATGCTGTTAAGGTCACGTGGTAGGCCATCATCTGCCTCCCGCTGGGTCCTCCCTCAGGTTCTCTGAGTGGGTGCTGGACCACCTGTGTGTTCTTAGGATCATGATGAAGCATAAAACTCCTGCAGGATGTTTTATCACCAAGGTTGGAAGCAATAAGAACAGAAATGTGACTCAGTTTGTCTCCCTGGAGTTACACCCTGTATTTGTTGAGTGCATGCCTGTGATCTTTCCTTTAAGAGGACATATGCCCCGAGGATGTTGAGCTCCAACACCAGATCTGAGGACAACATCCTTCCACATATTGCTTAGCTAGCCTCCCAATTGTGTGAGGGACAATTCCCTGTAACAAATATTTACCACCTACACATATTTGCATTCATACATATGTATGATTGCTTCTGCTGCTCTGGCTGAACTCTAATGGAAAATACACCTATTATATGGCATGCATATAGATTACAATGTTAAGGATGCAGCAGCTTTGAAATCAGAGTTAAGATTTTATTCAGATTCTGAAATAAGCCAGGGCTCTAGCTCTTCAGGCTCAGCTTCTTCCTCTACAAATACGTCAACTATATCTCTAACTTTTAGGTCCCCAGTGGGAAGGAAATAAGCAATTATATAATGCCTCATGCTGTAGCAAGTTTAACAAATATTAGTTTACTTCTCTCCTCTCAGACTCGTTCCTAGGCTAGTAACCAGCTCTTCTGGCCCTCAGTCTCAAATTCATTCTGTTACTATCCAAGGTCTTGGTGGGGTTCATTTCCTTTACCACTTAAAGAATTAAAAGGAATGAAAAATCTTGAGCACAACAGGCAGCAGCAAGGAAATCTGGAACATAGAAGACAGAATCAGCCAGTGAAGAAAAGCTTTATTAGGGATGGAAAAATACATTCAGCAAACACAGAGAAAGTTCCTCTGTAGAGAGGGGACACTCAGGAGTCTGATCTCTCCTGAGGCTGGGGGTTTTAAAATCTTTGAGGGATCTTCCTATCCTAATTTAGAGTTGGTCAGCTTGAACTTAAAAACAGGAAGGAAGACAGGTCCAAATCTTTGTGATAAACATGCTCTGGTCCAGCCTTGAGCTTGTGACACTGGTCCAGAGGCAGAGGACCCTACTGTCAGAACAAAAGGCCCTTTTAACTTTTACACCTTTGTTCCCCATTAGGAATATGAAGAAGCTGAAAGTCTGCTGTCTTTATTATGTATCTGTGACCCCTTCTCCTATCTGTCTGCCTACCAGGGGATCTGTCTAGCCCCTAGTCCTTCAAGTCCATTATAATATATAGATACTGGAAAATGAGCATACTACCCACACTTGGATAAGGCAATCTGAATAACTAGATCATACCAAACTACCATAAAATCTACCAAGCACTGTGTCATGGCCAGTCCACTAAGCTCTGAACACCACGAGTGGGAGTGGATAAGTGACCTCTAAGCTACAAAATTTGTGCTGCCCTTGTGAGGTCACTGCCTGGACCTGACACTCTGGCTGACTTCCTGTGCCAATGAAGGAAGGGGCTGGTTGCCCCCTCCCAGTCATGGCATCAATCCTCCCTTCTTCTCTTCCTCCTAGATATTCTCCAACTTAGTAATCAGGTCTTCCTCTTAAGATCGGTCAATGGTCCCTGATAGCTTCCCAATTAAATTAATGGTATGAAATGGTCCTGTCCCTCCCTCCTTCTTGGCTCCACTCCTGCAGAAGGTAACTGTTGGTTTTATTCTCAATTCTTTTTCAATTAACTTGTGTTTTTCCCACTCCCTAAGCCTCTGAGCCAGAAAGGAGGGGCTTAGAGTCCCAACCACTGAGCATCCAGCCTCTCCCTGTTGAGTTCTTGGTCTCTGGGCTGGGGGAGGACATAGATCCTAAGTTTTTATAAATGTCTTACCGAAGTTCAAAATTCCAGCTTGTGAATCGACTGTGTCCCTTTGACTTGGTAAGCAAATCTTAGGCTTTGGGGTGGGAGGGAGGTCTGTAATATGAAGCAACTTTTATTGTCTTTTTTCTACCATTGTTGTATATAACTTTTAATAGTCAAGCCCCAGATTTGTACTTTGGGGTATTCTGTTTTGTTCTGTTTCTTCCTTAAAAAAAAAAATCCTCTTTTACCCAGACTTACTGTAATATTTGGAAAAGAAATAAATGTTGTCCTTTAAAAGAAAAAAAAAACTGATTGCAAAGGAGCAAGGGGGCGGGAAGGATTGTATTCCACGCTGTAGAGGGTACTTAGAGCTTTGCGAACTAACCATGGCACAGCGTTAGGAGAAATTTGGAAGGCTTCTTGAAAGAGAACGTCTTCTTGAGTATCTTCTTGGAGGAGCCCTTTCCTTTGGCCTCAGCTCCTTGGCTGGGAGGGAGGGTGGAGGTATGCTAACTTGATGCCTGTTCATGGGTAACTGCCTATGAGTTGGCCTTCTGAGGGTGTAGGGGGAGCCCCTACTACCTCCTTTGTGGTCACATCACCCTGGAAAGCCTTGGGCCTCTGGCTGCCCATGATAGAAGTCTACCGGAAAAAGCTACCCCCAGCTTCCTTCCTACCCCCAGGTACCCAGTAGACCTTGGAAGGATATAGTTCAGTAGGGATGGCCCAGGAGGTGGAGGGGTGGAGCTGCACCCCAGTGTGTGGGAGGAAAGCAAGCTGCACCTCTGTTCCACAGCCAACCCATCCCTGCATGCCAGAATTCCCTGGAAAACACTTTAAAGGCTTTTCCTAAATGCATTAACAAGGGCATCCTGTTAGAGCCAGACAAAATGCAGTCACCTCTGTCCATCTGACATGGCACTATTTCAATCAGTGTATTATGAGTTGAAATGAAAAAAAAAAACGTTTAGAGGATGAAGAAAGAGAGAGGGAAGGCAGAGGAGGCAAGAGAGGGAAAGAGAGAGGGGGGAAGAGGAGGAAGGAAGAAAAGAAAGGAGTGAGTTAGGAAAGCATTCCACTTCAAAAAATAGAGTCTATACCAGTGAGATGCCTTAGAAGACAAAGAACTTGCTAAGCCCTCCACAATTTTCCCCTCACCTCCATGTTTGAGACATTGCTACACTAATTTATTTGCATTCTTGCTCTGTTATATTAAACACCACACATACACATACATACACACACACATATACACACACATTCACACACTCACACACACACACTCACACACATACACACACACACTCACACACACTCACACACATACACACACTCACACACACTCACACACATACACACACACTCACACACTCACACACACACACACACACTCACACACTACACACACACACACACACACAGATATACTCATACACATACACACACACACACTCACACACACACAGACATACTCATACACATACACACACACTACACACACACACAGACATACTCACACGCATGCACACACTCACACACACACACTCACACACACACACACTCACACACACACACACTCACACACACTCACACACAACACACACTCATCATCATCCACATAATAACATTTAAAAATCAAATCCAACTTTCTCTAAGTCTTCCAAAACATATATGTATTGTAGAATGTTGTTGTCTAGTACAGTAGCTACTAGCTGCCCGTCACTACACAGCACTTAAAATGTGGCTAGTCTTAATCAAGACGAGTGGAAAGTATAAAACATACATTGGATTACAAGGAAGTAAACAAAAAAAAAAAGAAGAATAAAAATAGCTTAACAATTCTTACAATGATTACATGTGCTTGGGCATATTGGGACAAACATAACACAATTAAAAATTAATTTCAGCTAGTTTTACATTTTTATTGTGGGTTCTACAAAATTTACAATTGTACATGTCGTTTGCTTTCCATTCCTGCTGAAGAGATGATCTAAAGCCCTAAGAAAGCATAGCGCTTTCCCTTACTACTCTCCTCCTGCTCCCCTACTCCTACCCCTCCACTACCCTCACCCCACATGCCAGTTTGCTATACTGCTGGGCTGTACCAACACCATCAACAATCATTATTCTTCCTTGTTTGTGGCCAGAGGCAATGTATTTCTGAATTTAGAATCAAAAGTGGAAGCTAAATTATAAATATGACCGAGGAATAATCATCTCACAACATAGCTGCTAATGACACGCTGGTTTAAGAGACTGGCTCTGACAGGCAAGAAGATGTTCAGAGATAAATACACAGCAAGAGAAGTTCAGAAGATGTCCCACCCATCACTGTCACTGCGGCACTTCCTGCCACAAGATGGGACGGTTCTTAAATAAGCAAATGTATTTTGGGGTAGCTAAACTCAGTGCTTCTAAACCCTTTAGACAAGTCTCTAGAGAAGGAGACACTGCCTACACTTTCTGCACTACAGCAGAAACTGTTAGAATCCAGCTCACCCGTTCCTCTTCTGCTGAGAGTGATTGTCCAGACAGCCCTCCAGAAGCTGTGCCCCTAGTGTGGGGGTCTAACGCCCGCACGATCAAAAGAAGTTTCAAAGAGGGCTGAGACTGAGGCTCACACAGGCTGGATTCAGTCGAGCACCACAAAAGAATGGCATCATCTGGGGACAGGTGCAGCTGAGTCTCCATCATAGGCCGCTGCAGAGCCTGCGTGCTTTTCTGAGTTACTCATGACTTTTACTTTTGTACTTTTAAAAAGTTTCAAAATGGGGCTAGGAATGTAGCTCAACCACAAAGAGCTTGCGCAGCCTGTCTGAGGGTCTGGTTTCAGCACTGCAAAAAAAAAAAAAAAAAAAAAAAAGAAAAGAAAATGGAGAGAAGGAATTTCAAAGTAATAAACTACTAGTTTCTTTCAGTTCAATTTTTAAGGTTTTATTTGATTCTTAAACACCACGAAGAGGATGAGTTGCTTCCAGAGACTTCTTAACATACCTATATCCCTATTTAGAATATTAAACCATTGATACAGCACTGACATCTGGGGTTGGATACTGACTGTGGATCTTCAATTTGGCGCCCTGGCACACAATGGGAGTGCTCTGCATGTTTCATTGCTGCCCTACACTTACCCTGGGACTGTTCATATGTCTTCAAATGTTAACCCCATAAACGCCTTCAACTCCATCCTGGCAGGCCTCTACCCCCATCCCCACTTCCCTCTTTCCTCCAGCTATTCCCTTGCCAAACACAGGCAACATGGTAGGATCCATCATGGAGGGATGGACGCTGAAAGAATAGGTAACTGCAGAAGCTTTTAGAAGGCCAGTGAAGAGGGGACTCATTCACTGGTTTTAATCTTGCCATTCAGTGCAATGATGAGGACAGGAAACCGATAGTGTTGTTTCACCAAGAGCCCTGTGTATTGAAACAGTGAATCCTTCAGATCCCTTACCCAGTAAGAAGAAAAAAAGCTAGAAAAAATGCCTTTTCTCCCATATTTAGTTTTTATTCATAATCATAAATTTATCTCTGCAATCCAGATCAAGAGAAGTAAGTAAAATTTGAACCCAAAGACCTGAAGCGAGACCGCAAAGATCATATGCACAGGAGCAGGGTGCTCTCCTGAGCTACAGAAGGAAGGGTCTAGCAGTCAAGACGCACACAAGTCAGAACTCTCAGCATTACAGAGTAAGCTGTGCTGAGCTTCTTGCTAGATTTATTGTTCCTGGACCCAAAGTGCTCCATGACTTCCATAATGCTTATACCTTCTTCTCAGTCCCGAAGACCATGTTCGTCACCCAACCATTCAGCCTCAGCAGTGCAGATGGAAAAGTAGGAAGTGTTTGTGTTTGATCCATTACTGGCCAGGAACAAGATACTAGAAAGTGTATGCTCAGGATGAAGTTCTCATCCTCAAATTTCACACCATAGACAGACTCACCACCAGTGCCATTACATCACATGAAGTTACCACCCTGGCAATGAATCTTGGAATAATTAGGGGAGTAAAGAAATCCTTGCAGCCAAATTCTTTCTCTCAAGTGCTCAGAGCCTCAATATTGTCTGCTGTCTCTGGAACTTTGTCTGCAAACAGCCCAAAGGAGATGTGGCCCTAGGGGCTCTCCATTGACAACAATATCACTCCAGTGCAGGCTCTATACTCAGGAGAAAATGACCAACATGAATCATATTCCATGCGTATTTTAGCAGCTCTTTTATTTTGTTTTGTTTTAAAGAGAGAGAAGGAACATGAAGTTGGGTAGGTATGAAGTGAGCAGGACCTGGGGCAGAGTTGGGGGATGGGAAAGAATATGATAAAAATACATGAAGTTCTTAAGGAATAAACAGACAATAAAAATAAAAATTAAAAGTACACACTTCATAGGAAGGACACTTGAGAGAAGAGACAAACACATAGTGTGCTTTATTTGATTAAAATATTAACTAGTACATCTAGAAACTCTCTGTTCTTTAGCTCTGCCATCCTGAGAGTAATTCATGTCATCCTTCCTTGTTCAAGGTTGCTACAGTAGGTCCATATGACAGTCAGGATGCTTCTATAACATCTCTTTTCAAAGGAAAAAAAAAACATCTCCCTAATGACCTAAAGGAGAATGACTTTCTACCCAATATTCAAGATTGATGCCCTGACTGCAGATGTCAAAAATAAGGCCCTGCCACATGTAGCCCTGTCGTGATAGGAATGCTCTCCAGCCATGCAGGTAGAAGGGAACCTGGATTAGGGGAATGGACAGAATCTCATCCTCCAACATGAGTCATCTGAAATCCTCCCTCATGAGAGGAACCAGTGAGGTCCAAGGTCAAGCTATGGTGCCTTCACACCTCTTATGTATTTATCCTGCTCTGTCATCTCCAGTTCCACCTTCCTGTGTCAGTCTGTACCATCCCTACCGGGAACAAATCACAATCAAATCCCACAAACAAAATGCAGTCATTGAGGCAGATATTGCCCAAGAAATGTCTTGTTTGAGATAAGAAAAATGTGAAAGAAAAGATACAAAAAGAAAATGAAGCAATGAATAAAAGACTTTTTGTTTGTTTTTTGAGACAGGGTTTCTCTGTTATAACTCTGGCTGGCCTCGAACTCACAGAGATCTGCCTGCCTCTGCTTCCAAAGTGCTGGGACTAAAAGTGTGCACCACCACCACCTGGCTAAAAGAAGTTTTTAAAAGAAATAAGTACAGTAGGTGAGGGAGAGAGGAGGAGTGAAGAGAGACAATGACCAGGTAAATCAAAGAAAGAGGTAGTGTGGAAGAAAGCCATCTTAGTTCTATTCCTTTGTACTGGTACTTCTTCATCTTTGTCTTAAGAAAACCTTGTAGGGTGACCAGAACCGACTGAACGCATCCCACTTCCACAGAAAGGCACAAGGATCCTGAAGCGGTTTCCTTCACATACCATAGAGTAGGTCTCCAAATGGAATGGAAAGGATGAATAGTGGAGAAATACTCCTGGAGGTTTCCAAAGCCTCCCCACCTCAGATGGCAGATATTGCAAAGCCAGCTTGGTTCTGTTCATGGTCCAAGGTCTTCACCATCTCCTATTCCTTCTCCCCACAGCAGCAGTAGCCACAGCCCAAGCATCCTGTTAATGTGCTGATCCTAAAGTCTGTAAGAGAATCCCTTTTTCCCTCTTGCTTCCTCTTCTTGTTTTATTCACAAAACAGTATCTATTTAATCTTAAAATATTTCTCACAAACACACACACAAAATAATATCATTAAAGATCATCTTATTTTTAGTAATATTCTCCACATAATAAGATGCAAAGAACATTTTCAGCTTGGCATTTAGAAAGCTTTCGGGCAGTCTTTCCCCCATGTATCATTAGCTGGGGTCATTTAAACCACCAGGTATTAATGTGTTGCATAAAAATGCTATCTGGCCAAGGAAGGTTTGAAGTTGTTTCACAAGCACCAGGAGCTTCTCATCTCCCAAGAATGTTCCTATCAAGCAGCTTTTGTTAAAATTGGAAATTTGAGAGGAGCAAGGTCAAAGGGAAAGGGGTCTCTAGTAAGATTTTGGGTACCCCCAAAACTCCTTGCTTCTTGCATTTGCCAAGTCAGAAGGCATTGTCTTCCTGAATTTGAATGAGTCATTGCCTTCTGGCCTTGCAACAGGAGGTACGTGAACAGTGTGAAGAGTACCCTTCATCACCCGCTGTACAGCCTGGCTTCCCTTTCTGTTACATGCAGTCACGGAATAGAAGGCTTAGGAAACCACGGAATTATCTATACAAAAACTTCTTTCAAAAATGAGAAAATAAAGAAGGAGCAGCTTGTCAGTTCAGCTATGTATTTCAGCTACAGCCCTTTCTTCACAATTCCCTCCTTAAACCAAGGAACTTCGTGGCACGAACACTCACAGACATACACAGTACACCCCACACTTGAGAAGAGTCAGCTTGGGGCTGGAGAGATGGCTCTGCCTCAGCTCACCTGATGCTCATGCAGATGACCAGAGTTCTATTCCTAGCATTGGAACAATAACTTACAACTGTCTTTAAATATGGTTCCAAGGGATCTAGAATCTCTTCTGGTCACTTCACAAAGTACACTTACATACAAGCAAGCAAAACTCTCATGCACATAAAATAAAAATAAATAAATCTTTTTTAGAAAGAAGAGCCAGCTTCCCTGAACTAAGGAGACCAGCCTTTAAAACTATTTGTTCATAGTGATAAAATATCAAAAGTGATTTTTAAACAGCTATAAGAATTCACGGCCTTCCCCTTCCATTTGTATTGATTTATTGCTCTTGTTTACTGAAGGTTCAGGTGCTCTGATCTCACTCAATACCTCCTTGTAGCTGTCTCTCTACTTGCTTGTGCCTCTAGATCTCTTGAGTCAACTAGAAACTCTCTACATTCAAAACAGATGTAGGTCATTCCTTCTGCACAGAAAAGGAAGCAAACAGAATGGAATGATGTAAACTGAAGTTCCCAGAAAGGAAGCCATGACTACTTTAAACAAGACTGATCGACTGATTAGAGGTTCAGTGATTAGGGAGAGTTGGGATATTACAGACTTGGAGCCAAATTATCTTGGGCCATCTTAGCTGTGTAAATAGTCATTTATTGATCACTTCTGTGTGAGACCTAAAATCTTTGTGACTATACATTAAACCATTCTGCAATGTACAAACAGACCACTAACTTCCATCAACACAAAAGTTAAGAATGTCATCTGGCAGTATCTGGAGCCTATCTATAGCAGAGATATCTGATATTTTCAGTAAGGTACTTAAAAGATCTCTTGATTTACTGTGTCCTTTGCTCTCAACTTTAAAAACTTCATGAAACCATCACCGCATTGGAACATAGCATTTGGGTGTAACCCACATTTTTGTTCCTGGGCCATGGGAATACAAAATTGTTCCAGGTCAAGATCTTACTAAGGTGAGAATGATTTTTTTTTCCTTCAGCCATGGAAATGCATAAGAGAAATGAGTAAGGCAAAAAAGGGATAAGAAGAAAAATTACAGAAAGAGGAGAGAAGATAAGGTAAAGAAAAAGTAAAATGAAAGATACTATGAAGAGCAGCCTCTTGTTTAATAAGTGGGAGTCTGCACTCCAGGCTAGGGACATAGGTAGGCTAACTGCAGATCTTCACCTCCTTCTCCTCTCCTCCAAATCCAATCCTTCAGTCTCATCACAAAGTCTGCAGCAGACCACCTGTGCAGATTCCCTCTCTGCTCTCCTCTCACCTCCACAGGATCATGCAGATGTTCTCCCCCAACCTTCCTTCCTACTCATCCTGTTATGCCAGTCCCCAACTCCAGCAGGCATTCCCAAGGAATCTTCCAGCAAATTGCCAGAGAATCAAGTAGACCAACAAAACAGGTAGGCAAGTTTCAGCTCTTCCAAGCTTCAGCTTTTTACTCTCCTTCCTCTCTTCCAATTCTTACCAAAATACAAGAGATGGAAGGCAGAATCTAGGGCACTGAAGATAAGATAGAAGAAATGGATACCTTGACCCCCCCCAAAAAAAATATATATCCAGGCATAAAACATCCAGGAAATCTGGGACACTAAGAAAAGACCAAACCTCAGAATAATAGGAACAGAAGGAGAAGAAGTTACATAGATCAAAGGCACAGAAAATATTTTAACAAAATTATAGATGGAAATTTCTCTAGCCTAAAGAAGGAGATACCTATGAAAGTACAAGAATCATACAGAATACCAAATAGACTAGAACAGAAAAGAAAGTTCCCGTCAGCACATAATAATTAAAACATTAAACGTACAGAACAAAGAATAGTGAAAGCTGCAAAAGAAAAAGACCAAATAACATATAAAAGCAAATTTTAAAAAAAGCAAATAAAAAATAAGATAACACACACAACTTCTCAATGGAGACTCTAAAATCAGAAGGGCCTGGACAGATGTGCTGCAGACTCTAAGAGACCACAAATGACAGCACAGACTACTATACCCAGCAAAACTTTCAACCACAATAGATGGGAAAAGAAAGAGATTCCATGATAAAAAAAATCAAATTTAGGCAATATCTATACACAAAACCAGACCTCTAGAATATACTATTAAAAACCTGCAACCTAAAGAGGCTAGACACACCCAAAAAAACACAAGGAATAAACAATCCCAGGCCAGCACACACACACACACACACACACACACACACACACACACACACACACCAGCAAAATAAAAGGAATCAACAAACACTGCTCATTGTATCTCTCAACAGCAATGATCTCAGTTACCCAATATAAATATGCAGAGTAACAGAACAGATGCAAAAACAGGATCCATCCTTCTTCTGCAACCAAGTGACACACCTTAACATCAAGGATAGACATCACTTCAGGGTAAACGGATGGAAAAAATTATCCCAAGCAAATGACCTAAAAGCAAGTTGATGTAGCCATTTTAATATCTGATGAAACAGACTTCAAATGAAATCTAATCAGAACAGATAGAGAAGGGCACAACATACTCAAAGAAAAAACCACCAAAAGGACTTTACAATTCTTAACACCTATGCATCAAATACAAGGGCGGTGAAATTTGTAAAAGAAACACTACTACAGCTAGGGTTAAGTCTTCAATACCCTACTCTCCCAATAGCCAGGTCATCCAAACAAAAATCAAAGAGAGAAATCCTGAAGCTAACTGACATTATAAGTGAAAGGGACTTAACAAACATTAACAAAATATTTCACCCAAACACAAAAGAAAATACCTTTTTCTCAGCACCTCAACAAGCTTTCTCCAAAACTGACCACATCTGGGACACAAAGCAAGTCTCAACAGATACAAGAAAATTAAAATAACATCCTGCATCTTATCTGACCACCACTGATTAAAGCTGTTTATCAACAACAATAGAAAGCTTACAAACTAATGGAAACTGAACAATTCTCTATTGAATGAAAAATGAGTCAAGACAGAAATTAAGAAAGGAATTAAAGACTTTCTAGAATTGAATAAAAACTTACAGGACACAAGGAAGGCTGTTCTAAGAGACAAGCTCATAGCACTAAGTGACTATATTAAAAAAAATTAGAGAGATCTCTTCCTAGTAACTTAACAGCACACCTGAAAGTGCTAGAAAAAAAAAAAGAAATCACACAAAAAAGAAGTAGGTGGTAAGAAATAATCAAACTGAGGGCTGAAATCAATAAAATAGAAACAAAATAAAACAAAACAAAGAATCAATGAAATAAAGAGTTTGTTCTTTGAGAAAATCATAATATAGACGAACTAAATTAACTAAATTAACGAACATTAGTCCAAATTAACTAAAAGGCAAAGAGGGAATAATCAAATTAACTAAATTAAAGACAAAAAGGGGGACATAACAGCAGACACTGAGGAAATCCAGAGAATCATAAGGGTGTATTTTAAAAACCTATACTCCACCAAATTTGAAAATCAAAAAGAAATGGATAATTTTCTCAATACCACTTATCTAAGCTAAATCAAGATCAGGTTGGTAATTTAAAGAAACCTATAGTCCCTAGTGAAATAGAAGCAGTAATTAAGTCTATCAACTAAAATAAAAAAAAAAAAATCCCAGGGCTAGATGGTTTAAGGGCAGAATTCTACCAGAATTACAAAGAAAAGTTAATATCAATACTTCTCAAATTATTCTACAAAATAGAAACAGAAGGAACATTGCCCAGTTTATTTTTTGAGGCTATAGTTATCCTGTTACCCAAACCACACAAAGACCCAACCCCCCCCCCAAAAAAAAAGAATTAGACCAATTTCCCTTATGAACATTCATTTTTAAAAATCTCAGTAAAATACCTGCAAAGCAAATCCAAGAACACATAAAAGAGATCATCCTCAAAGATCAAGTAGGCTCGTCTAAGAAATTCATAGATGGGTCAACACACATAAATCTACAAATGTAATCTACCATATAAACAAACTGAAAGGAAAAAAGCACATGATCATTTCATTAGATGCAAAAAAGCCCTTTGATAAAATTCAATACCCCTTCATGATAAAAGTCCTGTTGAGATTAAGAACATAACATAATAAAGGCAGTTTACAGAAATTCCATAACCAGCATGAACTTAAATGGAGAGAGACCCAATGCAAGTTCACTAAAATCAGGAACAAGACAGGGTTGGCCATAACCAACTTCATATTCATTTCAAGTGTCTTTATGTCTATTCAATACAGTACTTGAAATCTTAGCTAGAGCTATAAGGCAACTGAAGGAGATCCAAATTGGAAAATCAAAATATCTTTACTTGCAGATGTCATGCTAGAATATATATAAGAAACCCTAAAAATATCACTGGGAAACTCCTAGAGCTGATGAACATTTTCAGCAAGGTAGCTGGATACAAAATTAACTCTCAAAAAAAAATTAGTAGTCTTCTTATATTCAAATGACAAATAGACTACAAAAGAAATCAGGGAAACACCACCTTTCATGATAGCCTCAGATACTACAAAATAGCTTGGAGTAACGCTAACCAAGCAAGTGAAGGGCCTGTATGATAAAAATTTTAAGACACTGAAGAAAGAAATCAAAGAAGAAATCAGAAGATTGAAAGATCTCCCATGCTCATGGATCAGTTGGATTAATATAGTACAAATGGCTATCCTACCAAAAGCAATCTACAGATTCAATGCAATCCCCCATCAAAATCCTAATGCAATTTTTCCCAGAATATGAAAGGACACTTCATATGGAAATACAAAAAAAAAAAGAAATCTAGGATAGCTAAAACAATCCTGAATAATAAAAAAAGTTCTAGAGGTACCATCATTCCTGATTTCAAGTCATACTACAAAGATATAGTAATAAAAACAGCATGGTGTTGGCACAAAGATGTATCAATTAGTGGAAAAGAACGAAGACCCAGACATAAATCCACATACCTACAGACATAATTTTCTTATATAAAGAAGCCAGAAATACATACTGGAAAAAAGACAGTATCTTCAACAATGGTACTGATCAAAACTGGATGTTTACATGTAGAATAATCCAAATAGATCCATACTTATCACTCTGCACAAAACTCAACTCCAAATGGATCAAAAAGCTCAACATAAAACTAGATACACTGGACCTGATAAATGAGAAAGTGGGGAGAGGCCTTGAACTGAAACACAGAACAGAACACTATTAGCACAAGAACTAAGATCAACAATTAATAAATGGGACCTGATGCAACTGAGAAGCTTTTGCAATACAATCACTTGGACAAAGTAACAGCATACAGAATGGGAAAAGATTTTACAACTACACATCCAATAGAGGGTTAATATACAAAATATGTAAAGAACTCAAAAAAATTAGATATCAAGAAAATAACCCAATTAAAAAAATGGGATACAGATCTAAACAAAAAATTCTCAAATGGCTGAAAAACACATAAAGAAATGTTCTAAATTTTTAGTCATCATGGAAATGCTAATCAAACTACTTTGAGATTGCATTTTACACCTGCCAGAATGGCTAAGATCAATAACACAAGTGACAGATCATCCTGACGAGGATGCAGAACAAGAGGAACATTCCTCCACTGCTGGTGGGAGTGTGAGTTTTTGCAGTCACTATGGAAATCAGTGTGGAGTTCCTTGGGAAGATGGGATTGATCTACCTCAAGAACCAGCTAGACCAGTCTTGGGCATATACCTGAAAGATGCTCCACCCTATTACAGAAACACTTGCTCAACCATATTCATTGCTGCCCTATAGATAATAGCCACAGACTGGAAATAACCTGTATGTGCCTCTGTAGATTTATAGTGAATAGACAAAGAAAATGTGATCTATTTACACAATAAAATATTACTCAGCTGTTAAAACAATAAAATGTTCATAAATGAGTGAAACTAGAAAAAAAAAATCATCCTGAGTGAGGTAACCTAGACCCACAAAGACAAATATATGTTTGGTTATTATGTGGATATTAACTGACAACTCAGTGATAACCAAGCTAGGAATCCCCAAATAACCCAGGCTGTTGTCAAGACTATAGGTTGCTCTCCGTAAACTGGCATCAAGCCCCATTGCTAAAGACAACACCTAAACAACGCATTCAACATGAAGAAGTCTAATTGGTACCTACATATAACCTTCACCCCTGGAAGCTAGAATCTTTAGTACAGGAAAATACCCTGCACACTACACAAACCCAACCACAAGCCCTTTGATCTACAATGGTGTTCTGCCATCGTGATATACTAGTGCAATGGTGGCACAAAACTTGTGGGAGTAACCACCCAATATCTGATTTGACTTAAGGTCCACTCCATCCCACTCCATGGAATCCACACCTGACACTTCTTGGGTGACCGAGAAAGCCCAGGGACTTCACTGTGCAAAGCCTTAACTTCTTCAGGAAATGGTGCAAAAAGAGTTATCTCTGTCTTCAGCTGTGGAAACACTGGGTGTGGGTTAACCAATCCTAGAAGCGTGCCGTGCTTATAGAGACCTAGCTTTCTGTGTACTTCAGTGAACAACGTTAGATCAAAATTCAAAAGCAAACTTATTTTTAGGAAAGACTGTAATCAAAAGACATAAGGACTGACATTTGGAATTGTGAAAATATTTGGTGTTCTGATAAATTATATCACTGGCGGCCACCTCCAGAAATCAAAATTAAACTCTGAAGAAGCCCACACAGTTATGTTTTCCATTCAGTCATTCAATCATTTAGTCAATATTTACTGAGTGTCTACTAGAAAAGAGTGCCGTTCCTATAGCTGGAAGTACAATACTCAAGTGGACATGCTAAACAGAGATAAGGGCTAGTGAGAAAATAATAACATAGTAGTAGCAGTAGTAGTAGTAGTAGTAGTAGTAGTAGTAGTAGTAGTAGTAGTAGTAGTAAATCAGGAAGAGGTACTGGGATGGGAAGATTCAGAGTTGACTTGGAGTTCAACAGAGACTTTCCTGGCTCTTGGTAGGCTAGGCATAAGGTACTAGGGTTCCAGAAGATTCAGTATATCAAAACCATCCTGAGCCAGAGCATTTTGAGTTCTTGTCTCACCGACCACAGAGGGCAAGTTGTGGAGAGAAGTTTATTATAGATTCGTAGGTGGGAGCATAAGAGAAAGGGAGAAGGAAAAACTCTTGTTTAGCAGGAAGGAGCTAAGGATATTGACTACAGTACAGCTGCTAGTCTAGGAGTGTTTTAAAAACCTTATAGCAGGAACTGGGGAGAAACATGGGAGGAAAAGAAGCTGGTCAGTCAAGAGGTGACAAGGAGCCTGCACCCTCTTCTGGCACCCTGCCCCTCTCAGAACTCCTACTTTGGGGTCCCTACCCCACCCAGCTAGTTTCTACACCCTGTTCTCATCAGAATGATGCAAAATCTCAGGAAGCACTTACAAGCAGTGACTTCTCTCAGGAGGTGACTTCTACCTAGAGACCTAAGGAAACAGCAGGTGAGACATGTGCAAACTGAGGGGAGGGGATTCCAGGTAAAAAGAAGGACTGTGAAGGGTCTCAGGGTCAGGCTTAGTGTCCTGGGAAAACATCACGTAGTTGGAACTGAGGAAAAGAGTCAAGGAGGGTACAGAGTGAGACAAAACATGGAAATCCAGAGCGTTTAGATTTCTTTATTTCTCAAGAGGTGGGAGCTGAGTGGTAAATAAATAAATAAATAAAGTTAAAAGGCAAACTCCTGAATGTTGCCATATTAATTATGATTGCCTGGTATTTGCTACTAGGGCATCTTGAAGTCCAGTCACCTTTCATTACTTTTTCCAGCTTGCTTCACCTCTTCCTCTCCCTCATCCACCCTCCCTGCTCAGGTCCCCGTCTTAATCCTCAGCACCTTCATCTCTCCACCCTCCTGAGAGCTAAGCCCTCCTCCCTGGAGCTCTCATATGGAAAAGCTGTGATCAATGCCTCACATTACTGGGATAATGTTCTCCTATTCCAATCCAATAGGATTTTAAATATTCCAGAAGACTTGGGCTTGCAATGGCTGGACAGATCTTCAAAACACTCCACCCATATAGGACAGAGGGTTTCCTTCTTATAGAAGAAGAAATCACATGCCACAATCAACTAGTGCGGCTAAGCTATGGGAAAACAGCAGGGTTTGAGTCCTCTGGTTTGAGTCCAGTTTAGACTTTAGACTGTCTTCTTAGTGACTGTCACAAGCAATGAATCTGTTTTAAAGAGTTACAAATACCAGTCTTAGCAGGAAGAAAGGGCCATGGCCTAGATCAGACACCACTAACAGCAAGACTGGGCCCACAGCAGACCAGCAGCTGTGTGTTCTCCTGGTCCCTGCTCCCTGGTCATGCTGAGGCCTCTGAGGGTTAAATTTAATCAAGTGAACAAGGAAAAAGCACAGCACAGCACTCAGGTGGCAGTGTTTTTACTAATTCCCTGGAATATCATTTCTCCTGATCTTGAGTGTCCCCCTGACTGGCATGCTGCTGAGCTCAGCAAAAGCCAGGGAGAGAGAAATGAAGGCCGTGAATCAGGCTCTGGCCCAGGAGAGTGCTAACTCCAGAGCCAGGCTTGGCTCTGGGCCCAGTCAAGAAAGGGTTTGCAAACTCTGAGGTGTTTCCTCCAGAGGAGAATAACCTTTAATTCGAGTGTATCTTTGTTCATCTCTAAAAGAACCCATTTATTGAAAAAGAACAGACAATCCCATGACTTTTTTTTTTTTTCCTACTGTAATCATGCATTTCACAAATGAGTGCTGGTAGGTAGTGCAGAGCAGCAGCAGAAGCACTCAGGTCTGAGAAACTAAGACGAGTACTGCAGAGAGAGTCCCACTCTGGCCCTCTATGGTATACTGCCCCCACTCACCAAGGACTCTGAGAGCCCATAGGGCCAAGCAAACATGACTACCCAAGAGTACACCAACATGCTCCGTGAGAAAATCTGGAGTCATGGTCAGCCTTGTCATCCCAGGAGAACTTCACACCAATGTGCATACCACAGGCTTGAGAATGGCTCTGAGGGGGCTCACTGGTACAGGGTGCAGGCTGGGAAGGCCGTGGATGGATACAGTGGGGTGGACAGAAATGCTGCTGGTTAGGTCTTCCATTTCCACTGCTGCCTGAACTTACTGGGGGAACTCCTAAAGGACTGGGTGTGAACCCGGTCTCCCCCCACTGCTGAGAAAGAACCCCAGTACAGCTGGCAGGCCTGCCGTGTCGCTTTCTAGTGAAACAGACTCATGTCGGTCCCGCCCTACCTTTCAAACCATACCTCTATGTTTATCTCTTTGCACCATATTTATCGTAACTCACTATAGTTTGGATCTTACTTGTCACCTGAAAGAGAAAGAGAGGGCTGGAGAGGTGGTTCAGTGGTTGATGGCAGATGTTGCTCTTCCAGAGGATTTTAGTTCAGTTTCCAAAAGTTCAGGTGACAGAGGCATGTTCCTGTGGGCGGTGCTATTGGGAAGTTGTGAAAACTTGGAGAAATGGGAAACAGTAAATAGGTCTTTCAGTGTTTGGAGGCATACCCTTAAAGGGAACAGTGGAACACAACTTCCTTGTTCTCTTTTCCCCCCTGGCTATAAGGTGAATAGTTTCTACTTTGCATGTGCTGCCACTCTGATGTGCTGACCTGCCACGGGCCCAAAGCAACATGGTCAATCAACCATGGACTGCAACTTTTATAATTGTGAGCCAAAAGAAAAATTTTCTCTTTATAACAGCTCAGGTATAGTAAAAGAAATCCTTACCCATGTGCTTGTTCCCAGGGGCAGCTTTCCCACCCAGAGGAGTGGCTGCCCCTGGCTGGCTGGCCCCAGGTGAGAAAGCCATGTGGGAACAGGCATGGAGGGACTGTGGTTCTTACTACATTTCCATCCTGTCTTTGGTGAAGCCCGGTAAGTCAAGGAGTATACAAACTTGGAAAAAATACATCATAGGGCAGTCTCAACTTTAATGCAAGTTTTGGGGTGTCTTTTATGGGATACAGTCGGGGAAGTGGTCTGGCCACATGAATAGGACTCATTGGTTGAGACAGGTAAGCAATTCTGCCAATTACAGCTGCTGGGACTTGGGTGGAACCTTGGTCTGTTGAAGCAGAAGGGAGAAGTAGGTGCTCTCTTTGCTTGGAGAACAAATGGCACTAGTGCCCTCTGACCTCTGCTGTGAGCCTTGACCTTCCCGGGGTACCACAAAGGTATTTTGTTATAGTGACAAAGGGTAACCAACACTCCACTGGCACTCTCTCAATCTCCATTTCCTTCCCCACTCCTACTCTTCCCTGGTGTCTTCAGCATCTTCCAACCAGACTCAGTTCTAGCCTCCTAGTCCTGTGACTCACTCACCAGGGCCCTACACTTCCATACATTTTGGGACACTAATCACATCAAGACACTAATGGTCTTGATCACATCCTGCACTCAAAGCTTCTAGAAATAGCTCTCTCCCCTCTGGAGTGCTTTCCTTAAGAAATTCCCCAAATCTGTGCTTTCGACCTTTTTCTAGCTTTCTAAGCTTTTCTCATGAGCGTGACATGTCATTTTAGCTGTCAAGCCTCTGTGCACGCCAAGCTCCCTGCCTAGAAGCCTCTCACTGCATTCATGTACTGGGCAGAGCTTCCTAGTTTATGCAAACTCAGCTTAACCAACAGCCTCTCATTCAAGGTGCACCAATTAAATACCTACTAGACAACAGTCATTATGCTGGGTAGCAGTTTACAAAGCTTAGTCAATGCCCTAATGTGAACTGAATAACGATGACATCTGTGAACATGCCAAACTGGAGGCCTCAACGCTATACAAAAAACTACAGGCAACTGAGGAAAGCTGGGAGCTGGAGAGCGGAGTCTTCTTCAGGGAAGAGCACACCAATTGGCTGTCCAGTGCCAAATGATCAGTCCCAAAAACATACAAACAAGTAACATTATATGGACTGAATGGGTTATATTTAGGAGTGAGTGTGTGTGTGTGTGTGTGTGTGTAGTAACAATTATTGGGGAAGTCTTGTGATACAGTCTCCAAAAGACAAAAAAATCTTAGAAATATGGCTTCCTTCCCACACAGAAATTAGCTCAAGAAGTCTGCAATAAACACAATTCCATGCATGTATTCACTTAAACAAGTTACTGTCAAGAGGAGTTATGTGTTTATGTTACCAGATTTAATTTTTCCGTGTAGGGCTGCATCCAGTGAGAAAGAAATATACTTTCCTGGAATTTAAGCGTACAACAAGTAAATAGTCGTGTGTGTCATGTCATGGTCAGCTGTTACCCTGCTGTGGTCCTGCGATGAGGCAGGCTGTAGGGAGAGTGACAGCACATGCTGAAGGAGGCTACTCACCTTGAGACCTCCAGGAAACAGAGGGGCAGGGAGGGACCAGGTCAAACAATTGGCAGGGAAAAGCACCTTTCCATCCCCTCCTCTCTCTAATGAGGCCACACTTCCCAAAGTTCCCGTCCTCCCAATAATGCTAATTATGAATGTACTAATGAGTTAACCTGTAGATCAGGTCAGAGTCCTGCTGATCCAGGAGCTTCTCAGTTATTGGATTTACCATCTGAAGAAGCAAATCAATACATGAGCTTTGATGGCTACTTCATATCCAAACCCTAACAGTGAGATTTATCATTCTCTCATTTCATTTCTTCCTTCCACTTATGAGCTCACAGTGTGTGCAGATGCTATATAAGTCTCTGTGGATACAGACACAACAGGTAAGGAAGCTATTACCACAAGTTGCATTCTGGTGGCAAAGACAAACTATTAGCTAAGTCAAGAATCTGGACCCCTGACAGCTTATTGATAAATGAATGGCTAAGTATTATCAAGGGGATGTGGGCAGAGTATGGTAGATGCTGTCTGAAGTGAGGTAGTCAAGGATCTGTCTGGTTGCCAAGTGCAGGTGTTTCCAGAATCTCTTCTGCCTCTTTGATGTGCTTCAGGAGTTTATGTGGCAACCAATCCAGGGCCCTCTATTCTTTCACGTGCTCCAAGACTAGTAAAGGCTTACAAACTGTGCTGTGTCCATTGATTCTCAAATGCCTTTTGCTAAGGTGTTGTGTAATTCATTTAATGCCTCTTACCTTGAAGAGAATGTGAAGGACACCTGAGTTTGTGTCAATGCATTACCAAAGTGGAGGATTCGTAAGGTAAGTCATGACAAATGCACGCGTTGCCAGCTGCGGATCAGTTAGGGTGCTGTGACTCAGGTTGCAGGTATGTGCAGGAGTAAACTCCTCCCCTATGATGTGATTAAAAGTGATTAATGCTCGTTATCCCGTGCTCTTCTCCCTCCCTTAACTCAGAATCAGATTCTCCTCCCTACCAGTGCCCAGTACCTGAAATATCCACCTGTGTCAGACATTTTTCCATTATTACAATAAAATAAAGAGGGACCAGTGAGATAGTTCACTTGCCACCAAAACTAACAGCCCAAGTTCAGTCCCTAGTACTGTAAGAAATGAATCAGCCAGGAGGTAGTTGCACACACCTTTAATCTCAGGACTTGGGAAGCAGAGGCAGGCAGATCTCTGTGAGTTCAAGGCCAACCTAGTCTGCAGAGTGAGTTCCAGGACAGCCAGAGTTACAACAAAGAAACGCTGTCTTGAAAAGGAAGGAGTAAGGAAGGAAAGAAAGAAGGAATGAAGGAAAGAAGGGAGGGAGGGAGAAAGGGAGGAAGGGAGGAAGGAAGGAAAGGAAGAAATCATTATGATTCGTTTTCAGTATGAAGTACATTTAGTGCTTACCCATGAATCCCAGATAATCAGGGGGTACTGAGTCTCTGCCTTCCCTCACTAGCAGCTGACACTGTTTTGCCCAGGTCAGTTTATCTTACCATTAGTTTAACTTAGCATTGAAAAGTTACACTCTGCTATGTGACTGAGGCTATATATCTGAAAAGGGAGGTGATCTTCATCCCCAAGAGGATGAGAAAGAAGTTTGGGGTGCGAGCTATGGTGGATAAGTGGTAAAGAGTGTACCTCCCTGAAGAACTCAGCCAGTGAGAAACCAGGGGTCAAGGAAATGAGATTAGAAATGCAAAAAACACTGTTGTGCTTCAAATCAACACACCAAGCAGTTTTTACCTTTTGTACAGACTGATGCCCAACTTCTGCAGAGCCAAAATTAAATCTGCCTCACTTCTACTACACCGAGTCTCCAGTATTCTTACAGAGTGAGAGTCATTGTTCACAGAACCCACATGATACAAGGAGAGAATTAACTCTCACAAGCAGTTGACCTCTCCACATGCACAAGTGTGCACGCACACACATGCACACACACACACACACACACACACATAAATGTAATAAATTAAGTTGTCGAGAAAAAAATTTGAATCAAATTTTCTGGGTTTCCATTACAAAACCAAGGCACTTTATTTCTTCAGACTTCTGAAAAAGGTTTGGGTGAGAACTTGCTGCAGGGAAAACTGCTTATATCATCAGCCAGAAGGCATAAAAGCAGAGGAGATAGATATGTGCAATCTTCTTTGTGGGTTTGCCTCCAATGACCTTAGGCCCTCCCACAGGCTCCATCTCCTAAAGGTTCTTGATCCATTGGTGGCACTACCCCCCCAGACCAAACTTTTGACACAAGGCGCCTTTGGAGCATCCAAAGGCCTTCAATGCAGAGGTAGTATGGCATTAGCCTGCCTTGTGCTGGGGAGAACACAAAATAATGTACCCAGAGACCCAGTTTGAAGTTTGAACTTTACTGGACTTATGATCTTGAAGAAGTCACTGACTGCTTATGGAGCTCAATTTCTGTGACTGTGAATTGGGAAAACACCCTGCTCTGGGGAGGATATATGAATTAGAGTATGAGAAAGAATGTCTGAGACTGTCTATTTATAAATATTGGTCCAGTTGAAATGTAAAGGTTTCTTGGGGGTAGGAAATGTGGCAGCCCTTCTAAAGAGGGGTGTGGGCACTCCTGTCCACATCTTGGGAAGGTTTAGTTCATGTGATTTAATCAGCTGACCTCCTTCCATCCACCATTGCTTTCTTAACCTTAGAAAATGATACTCACAAGCAGTCTGATGTAGGAAGGAAGATACCAGGAGAGCCAGGCTGGAAATACAGTCAGCACTTGCTGGGGGTGCAGGCATAGATATTTGTGAGCATTTGAGAGGCAGTCAATAAAAAAAAAGAGAGAGAGAAGGAGCATTGAAGAGAAGGTTAGATCAGGCCACATGCTTGTACTATTCTGGGGGCAATAAGGCATGCAAGTATAGAGCTAGCTTAGCATACTAGGGTCTCAGGTAGCTTGAGATTCACACACACACACACACATACAACACCTCCCTACAAAGCATTTAGAAACCAGGGCTCCCACCTGAACCACATTCCACACACCCCTCTCTCCAAACAAAGTTACCAATCACTCCAGCCTATGGTTCCCTACCAAGCTTTAGAAACCCCCTTTTGTGATCAAACATCCTGAAGCATATCCTAGCTATGGATAGTGGACTGATCCAGCCTGAACTGGTTTGAGATGCACGTTCAATAAGGCAAACTGTGTCTCTGAATAAACTTTTAGGGAAATTTCCTTCTTTACCATAATCTTATAACTATGCAGGATGGAGCCTGCATATAATTAAAATCAAAATTCAAATGCATCATAGAAAAGGGCATGAACAGTGAGCAAAGGCCTCCATAACCCACAACATCAAACAAGACAGAAAACCACCTGGACTCTGCCTCTAGCAACCAACTCTGCCTCTTCCTGGGCTCACAAGAGGAAGCCTGGGCAGGGGCCAGGCACTCCAGAGCTTTCTGCTTGCTCGGGCCCACTGCCACCTTGCAGTGTTCCAATTCTTTGCTTCACCTTGCTTTTGGACAAAATCTTTGCTACTCTGACTTTCGTGTGTGTTTCTTTGATTCTTTGAGCAAGATGCCAGAGTATGGAGACATCTGGTATACAGACCACCAGTAACAGCAGAGCATCACCCAGGAGAATGCCTGGATCAGTGAAGGCCCTTCTCACAGGCAGCCATGGAGGACCCACAGGAAGGCAGTGCAATCAGCAAAAATCAACTTAGCAGCCCCACAGCTACCTCTCTAGACTCAAGAGCATCGAGTGTGCAACTGTGAACTCTGTCTGTCAACTGTGGCAACAGAGCAGCCTTTCAGAAATCTGGGGGGGGGGGGAGCTTTCTGGATTAATGCTACACAGAGGCATGTGACTAAGTGTAATTAACACTTATTCCTTTAAACATCAGTTGCCTGACTCCTTCCGTAGACCAGGTTGACATCCAACCACCCAGGACAGCCAGGCTATTCAGGGAAACCATGTCTTAACACCTCCCCCAAAGAAAGAAAGAAAGAAGTCAATTGCTTAACAAACAATTTCAAGATGATCAAACTGCTTAGAATGTTAAGACCTTGTGATATTTTGGATAGGACAGATGAAATGATTTTAAACGCAGAAAAAGAATTTTAGCTAAAAATGAAAGAGAAATCCTTGAGTAGGTATGAAATACATATACAGATTTGGGCTCCTAAAAGTCAAAATTTAAAAATAAAACAAAAGATTGACCTTAGTAAGAAAAATTTTCTAATCGGTACCCACAAAGCTCTAATCATTAAAAAAAAAAAAAAAGGAAAAGAAAGATAATCAAAATTCAACATGTCTGCTCTTCAGTATCTACATCTACAAAAATGAAAGGCAAGCCAAAACCCAGGAAAGGTTTCTCTCAAGGTATGTATCTGACAAAGAGCTTGGATCTAAGAGCACTCATTGCTCTTGCAGAGGACCCGAGTTCAGTTCCCAGCACCCACATCAGGCAGCTCACAACTGCCTGGAATTTCAGTTTTAAGGGACACGACATCCTCTCTTGGCCTCAGTGGGCAGCTTCCCACATGAATAACCACAGAAGGGCAACCCCATCTACCATTTGATCCAGAAATACCTTTTCTGGAAGCTTTTAAATACATCACAAAACAGATATGATTATAGCAGTCATATTCCTATAAAAACAAATTATGACCATCAGAAAGTGAGTGGACAAATTACGGTATGTTTATACAATGGTGTATTTATTTATGTATTCATTATGTCTATATTTTCCCAATCTCTAAAATAGTCTAATGTTTCCTTTACTGACAATTAGAAATTAGAGGACGGGGTAGGAGGGGGTAGGGCACCACACAACTATGAACACTACCAGGTATGCAGGAATCAATACAACAGACAAGCAGCAAGACTTTCACAGTTAGAAAACCCAAAATAAAATCTACATAAAAAGAGACAAATATGATCATCATCATGAATGGTCAACATCCCACAGATAACTACCCTGCCTCTAAGTGAATGTACATCAATCTAATGGCAATTAAATTCCCAACTTTAATTCAGAATAGAGAGATTTCTGACTTTTTTAGAGCTCATTTTGGCCGCAATTTTCCCTTCCCAGGTTGTGCTCCAAGGAAAAGCCTCATCTCATGCATCAGAAGACATATTTGATTACCGCCATGTGTGTGTGTGTGTGTGTGTGTGTGAGTGTGTGTGTGTCGTGTTGCTGGAAATCAAACCTTTGCACATACTAGACAAGTGCTTTATTGTTGAACTATATTCCTTGATTTTTTTGATGGAGGATTTCACTATGCTATATAGACTGACCTTGAATTTGTGATCCTCCTGTCTCTGCCTCCGAAATGCTAGAATTCCAGAACACGCAGCATGCCCGGATGGGCTATTCTAAATCAATAGTAAATTGGTAAGTTGCTTTTAATTATGTCTGAGTACTGAACTGTTTTATAGTTGGTGAACTGGTCTGTATGAGGTTGGATCTTAGGATGTAATGATAAATCCTCAGCAGGCTAATTTCACAGTCATTTTTTAAAGTAATCTTTGTGTTCTCAAACTGTGCATTCTGTGTTTGTTCTTCCCTCCCCTCCCCTCCTGGCATCATTTAATTCTGGTCTATGTAATTGCATCCTCCCACAATTCTCACTTTCCTTCTCACTGGAATACATCCTTAAGAAGTTCTCCAAATACATCCCTGTATAGTAATAATGTGAAACCACATATGCCCCCAATTGCCTGTTTCAACCTCACCTAAGAATAATAATTTTGCCATGGACTGGTGGTAGCTCAGGGTAGCTCAGAGATTGAGATAGTTCATACTGTCAACCTGACAGGGTCTATAATCACCTAAGAGACAAATCTCTGGGCATGGTCGTGAGGCAGTTTCTAGTTGGAGTGAATTCAGGTAGGAAAACTCACTCTAACTGCAGGTAAAACCATTCTATGGGTTGGGGTCCTGGACTAAATAAAAACAAGAAAGCAAGCTGAACATCACCTTTCATCTCTCTCAGCTTCCTGGTGGTAGATGCAATGCCACCAAATACCTTCTGCTCTCTCATCATGCCTTCTCCGCCTTGAGAGACTGCATTCCCCAGAACTGTAAGCCAAAATTAGTGGTTTTCCCCTTAAATTGTTTCATGTCAAGCATTTTGTCATAACAACAATAAAAGGTAAAAACTCGCTGCTATGCCCCAGGACCATCAAGAAAACTCTAATATTGTAAATAATAATTCCCTCACTATAAAATTCTGGGCATACTGTCTTTTTCCTCAACACTTTGAAGAATTAATTCACTGCTTTACCACATCTAGTGCAGCTTTGTAAAGGATGACTTTAATCTGATTTTCTTCTTCCTTTGGGTAATACGCTTTTTATCTTTGAAAGCTTGTAAAATTTTCTCTTTTTCTTTGATATCCTTTAATGTTACTGAAGAATGACTCTGCGTGAGGTCACCTCTCCTGCCCAGCACTCTCTGTGTCCTCTCAGTACAGGCTCCCTTTTCTCCTTCTGTGATCTTCTTAGATGAATATTATAGCTACTTCAACCTTCCATGTCTGTTTGCAGTACTCCTTGCAATTTTGTATCCTTTTCCAGTGCCTTCTAACAGAGTTTCTGGTTCCAGGATTTCAAACTGCTAGCATGCTCTTTGGCTATCATCACTCTGCTAGGCAGGCCATCCATGGAGTTCTTTACTGTGTAAATTACATGTAGATACCCACTGTCTCCAGTTGGTTTCTCTTTGTGTTTGTTTCTCATTGTTTTTCAGTGTTATCTCTTTAAAGATAATTGCTACATTCATTCTGTTTCCTCTGGTTTACCTTATTTATTTTAATGTATTCTCCTAAAAAATTCCTCCTCCTCCTATATCTAGCTTTCTTTTTCCTTATTAACTAATCTTTTATCCCCCTAGGACTATCAACTGCTTTCACAAATAGCATCTGCAGTTTTTAGCTTTGTTTCTTCTTCAGATGAATTAAAGAAAGATGGTCTTAAGGTCTCAAAGGTGCAATTCTACTATTCCCAATCCACCACTGCCCAGCACTGCCCTGGCCTCTTGCTGATGTCTTCTCGGGTTCTCACAAGAACAGGTAGACTCTGTTAAGACTCATGTTGAATGGAAGGTGAAGGCAGGATAGCAGAATGCTCAGAGACATCCTGGCCTCCTCTCAGCTGGACTCCCTGCTGTTCCACCAGTGTATCGTGGTACTGTTGCTTTCCTTCCCAAGAAACAGACAACACCCAAAAGTAACCCAGTGCAAAGGAAGATACATTAGAAAGCTGTCTCGGCCAATCACTTCATACCCCCTGGCTTCCTTGCTTGCAGCTGACATCTCCCTCATCCAAACATCTATCTGAGGATGTGGACAATGTTTTCATTAGTTAATGAAAAATTTCACTGTTGGATTCAGAAAAGAAAACCAACACCATGAAAAAATCAATTGAGCCATATGGAACTTCAGAAACACTAAGACTATACAACAAAAACTTAGCCAAGAATTCTTAAAGTATAGGAGAGAGAGAGTATGTGACTATGTGGGATTAGATCATATACAAGATCTCAACTCAGACTGCACAGCTTTCCTGACCACCCTCAAACCAAAGAGAGATTATCAGAATCAATTTAATTTAATTGAAGCTCACAAGAGACACTAGAGAGAGAATATTTGACTACTTTTGACAATTATTCAGAAGCACTAATTCCTGGGGGTGCTGAATCTGTAATCACAGACACACATCCTCCTTTACACAGTCCCTAGCATCATCTAGGTCACCTTTTCTCCTTTTAAAAGTCTTTCTGTGCTTAGTTATTTTATGTGCATGAATATTCTGTTTGCATGAGCATCATGTACAGGCAGTGCCTGTGGAGGCCAGAAGAGGGAGGCAGATCCCCTGAGCTGGAGTGACAGAACTGGTGGGCCACCAGGTGGGTGCTGGGAAGCGGGAAGTGAACCTGAGTCATCTGCAAGGACAAGGTGCTCTTTTTTTCTTGGCTTTTTTGTTTGTTTGTTTGTTTGTTTTTTGCTTTTTGTGTTTTTCAAGACAGTGTTTCCCTGTTGTAACTCTGGCTGTCCTGGAACTCACTCTGTAGACCAGGCTGGCCTCTGTCGCCTAAGTTCTGGGAATTAACAGCATGCACCATCACTGTGCAGCCAGCAAGGTGCCCTTAAGGGCAGAGTTATCTCTCCAGCCCCTTCACTTTTTATCTCAAGTCACCCCTTCCCCCACATACTCTCTATCCCTCCTCCCTCTCTTCCCCTCTCCCCTCCTTCCTTCTCTCTCTCTCCCTTTGCCTTCCCTTCTCTATTTTTAATTTTTCTGTGCTAGTAAGAGGATCTAGACAACAGTAGGAAAGACACTTTGGTAATCTCTACTACCACACAAGTTATAATTTAATTGTTTTGGTGAATTCTTAGGAATCAATAATCACTCTAAGATAAAGCAAGATGCTTCCTGTGAAATTCTGGACTAAAGAAGACAGAAGCAAGTTCCTTTTCTGTGCCAAGAGCAGCCCAGCATCTCCACAGAATCAATTCTCCCTTCTAGGGATATTATTTTCTCTTAGTGAAACAGCATCAATTTCTAAGGCAAGTCATTTCTGGGTGAATGGATAGGGGTGTCCTACATGTGTAGCCCTTGGATTAAGTATGACATAAAATCACTGATCACAATTACACTGATATGAGACCTACACTCAGTCTCTCAAAGATACAAGGCCATCATCATGTTATTCTGAGGTCTTAAAGACAGTTAAGACTGATCAGTCAACAACATTAAGACAATTCCCAATGATGATGGGCATTTCCTACTCTCCATCTTTTCCTGGTCATAGACCTGAGTGCACACACATGTAGACATTCACATGTCACAGAGGACTCTTTCCCCCTCTCAGCTTTTAACCATCTCCTTCTCTACTCTCTGCCTACAGCAAAGACCCATACCCACACCTCTCTCAAAGGGAAAGATGTCTTTTACAAAAATCCCATCTACTTGAACTGGAAAGTGGATTATTTAATGCAGACAATGACCAACTGAAAAATGTTTGGTGCCCTCAGACCAAAGAAGCTTTCTCAGTCACAGCTAGAAGAAAATGAGGATGGGGGGGGGGGGTAAGTGTCCCAGATCCTAATGAGTACAGTCTTATCATTTCCCATTTTGTAGATGAAGCTGTTGACACCCTGAGGAGTTCTGTGCCTCACCAAATATACCACAAGCAAGCGGGAGCAGCTGAACTAGAATGTGGGTTTGATGCTCCTGAAACAGTGTTTTAACCCATGCTCATATATTCTCAACCCATTATATTCTACGAACAGGTCAGAAAGATACTAAAATCCCTCACATTTTATTACTTCAAATCTCATCAGCCATCTCATTTCACAACGCCAATAAAGTTTCCCAATTTCACTCTCCTGGGTTTCAACTACCCAGACTTGACTATGCCATCCTTTGTCAGTGGGCAGATCACCAAGCAAGGACAAGATCAGCATCTAGTGGTAATTACAGTGACTGCAGGTTACCAGGCACATCCTAGATTCTTCTTCCACACACCCCCAATTCTGCTTCTAAATGCACTTATCCCAGACAACTTATTTTCAGCAAATTTCCAAAAATAATTTTCAAAGATAATCAAGATTTTCCTATTATATAAGACATGAGGTAAGTTTAAAATATTTTTAAATGTAGGCATGTACTAAACCAGTACACTTCCAACCCTGCCAGCAGACTGCAACAGTTCTTAGCAGCCTCCTGCTTCCAGATAGACCATGCTGCAGAAAATTGCAGCAAGTCAAAACTGTAGGTAAGTGGCTTTAGAGCCAACATCAGCAAGTTCCTGAGAAATACATGTCAGGCAAAAATAGCTCCTTCTCAAATATATGAATTCTGGTTCTTCTTTCAAATAAGGATTTACTGGACACCTACTAGAATGTACAGATAATAATTGTATGGTTATTTGTTATACACACACATACACACACACACACACACAACTTGGAGAACATAATGGAAAGACTGTAAGAGACCAAGGTTGGGGAAAACTGTTGGGAAACAGTGTATTGTCTTGTGGACATAAAAGGACCAGTGTGTTCATGAAGTTAGGGTGGCTATGATTGCCTGCACAAGACTTGTACAAGATTGAGCCAGTCAACATCCAAAAATGGACTCACATCTATTGGTAGTTGATTCCTTCGGGGACAGGGTCATTTTTCATCCTGGTAGGTGAACCATATTCCAGTGGATGCTCTATACCCACGCACAAATGAGCAACACTAACTGGATAGTGTGGGTTCTTACAGAAGTGAAGGAGTCTGGGAAAGAATGGAGAGGAAATAAGTGAGTATGATCAACATACATTTTATACATGTATGAAACTCATAGAATAAATAAAATTACACCACTAAATAGCATGAAAATTAAAATTAATCCTTAAAATTAAGATAATTCTTGGTCTGTCTATGGTTTCATACTTGTGTGTACACATGTGCACACCACAATAGAGCATAGGTCTCTTTCCTCTCTATTTTCAACCCATCCTTCTCCACTCTCTGTCTGCAGCAAGACATGGAAAGATGGTGTGGTGGTTTGAGGAAAAATGGCCCCTATAGGCCATAGGGAGTGGTACTATTAGGAGGTGCCTTTATTGGAGTAGATGTGGCCATGTTGGAGGAAGTGTGTCACTGAAGGTGGGTTTTGGGGTTTCAAATGCTCAAGTCAGGCCAGTATCTCACTCTCTTCCTACTACCTGATGATCCAGATGTAGAACTCTCAGTCACCTCTCCAGCTCCATACCTGCCTGCCACCAAGCTTCCCACCATGATAATAACGGACTAAAAACCTCTGAACTGTAAGCCAGACCCAATTAAATGTTTTCTTGTATAAGCATTACCATGGTCACAGCAATAGAAATCTTAACTAAGACAGTATTTACAAAGACTCCATTCATTTGATCCCAGATACTACTTAAATAGTCCTCTAGCAAACTTGCTTCTACTCATTCTCTATTGGTCTGTGGGAAACTTCTCTGGCCATCATTTTACATTTTCACCTACCCAGAAGACATTGCTCTCTGCAGCTTCACAGTCATTGCACCTAAATCAGAGATGAGTAACTTCACCTCCAAACTCTACTTCCCTTCGTTCATGGCCAAACCCTCAAGGTGCCACATTCGGCACCGACAGAGGCTTCATCATCCCACCCATGTCCCACAGTACAGTGATCCAGATCTCCCTTCTCTCCCACTGTGACCACAGCTTTCGTTAAGTATCTATTCAAAATATGTTTGGTGAAAGCCTTTCATGTACCAGGTGCTGACTAGTTCCAGATAAAGGGACAGAGGCCATCAAGACAGCAGCCTTTCTCTGGCAGGGCTTTTGAATGATTGTAGGAAAAGGAAATAAAAATGCTTTAAAAAACAAAGATCTGAGCATTCTCACCCCCTGTTCAACACAATCAGACTCTCTGTCCCTATTCCATGTCACCCAATAAGCCAGTTTTAGTGAAACTCAGAAACACCAAGAGGAGTTTCACATAGTCAGTCAAAAGAAGGAATGGCAAATACCTGTTTTCCTCAACCTCAGGTCTTACTTAAATTTTTAAATTCATTTTCATAAATTAGCAACTTTGAAACTTTTGAGGGGAAAGAAAGTTAATTAGGCAAAATAAAAATGGTACATGTGCCTTGCCATAGCTAAAACTGTGAAACAAAACCAGCTTTTGTTTCAAATTAGCAATGCATTCCCATTTTGATCATTTTGTTAGAAACCTAAAATTTTAAATTGTGTTTATCATGCTTAGAAGAATTAGCTCATCAAATTGATGCTTATGGAGCCTAAGAAGCAATCAGTAAGTCTTGTGCTTGTTTATAGTCCCAATATTAATTGATGATCTATAAGGTTTTTATATAACTGATTGACTGATTATTTGATTGATTGATTGGTTGGTTGGTTGGTTGGTCCGTTGGTTGATTAATGATTGATCCACTCTTTCTCACTGGTTATCTGTAGAATAGTCCCTATGGGCAGGCATGAGTGGACTTTGGAGAAACACGGTGTCATATTTGTCCTCAAGAAATCTGCAGTCTAGTATAACAAGAATCTGTGAAATCATAAGAGATGCAAAGTCTAAATAGAAATTCATATGAGGTTCTATGTAGAAGGTTCTGTGGAACAAGACAAGTAAGAGTCAGACAGGCTTCACCAAGCAAAGGCTTTCAGCTTGGGTCTTGTGAGTGCTTCCACCGGAGTTGAAGAGCAGTATCACAGACAGGAGTGTGCTCCTAGATGGTAACACTCCCCACTGAAGCAAGATCCTATACATGGGACTCCAGACAACAGATGGAGAATGAACCTGGTCTCGAATGTTCACAATTATCAACAAAGTGTCACAGTTTCACAGAATGAACAGATGCAGTTTCCCATCCCAGCTTGTTGGACATGGACTCAAATGACCAAAGATCATATGTGCAATATGGGCTGACATATGTACAAATCTTCTCCGAACACATAACCATTCCACAATTCCTCCAAGGTCTTAAATTAACATATCATGAATGTGCCTAGTTTTTGCAGCAGCCATGAATTTATTAAAAGAAAATTTTGTTTGCTCATTTGTGTTATCCTGTGTTCAACTATTTGTATGGTTACCACAGCAACATTTGGAGGGGATAAATTGGGCACAGAACATGTGGCATTGCTAAAAAATTTGCTTTGTGGGGTACTTTGTGATATTATTTCCACCAAAAGAGTTAAAGATAATGTAACAGAGCCACTGTGTGAGTCAGGATCAAAACTGCAGAGGAGGTGAGATAAAGGCTGTGCTCAAAAGGGATTCACAGGCTCTGGTCCATTGCAAGTAATTATTAGTTCTTACTGGAACATCTCTGAGACAACCATGGGTTGAAAAAGAAAAAACAAAACCAAAAACCAAACTAATAATTTCACTATAAACCTGACCCTCCTAAAGGAGAAACAGGTACTCAGCTTCCAATCTAATTGGCCATGAGTCACTTTTTTTAAAAATGTATTTATTGTTTTTGGTGTTTGAGATTATAATGTAATTACATCATTTCCCCTTTCCCTTTCCTCCCTCCAACCTCCCCCCACCAACGCACTTTCTTCCCCTTGCAAATTAATGCTTTCTTTTTTGAGGCCTTACTGTTAGTGTCTCTGTGTGTGTGTGTGTTTATTCCTAAATACATAAATATAGATTGGTCAGTCTATATTATGTTACTTGTATATCAACAGAAGGTAAACCAGGCCTGGCAATGGAAATCTACTCAACTACCCAGGGTTAGTAAACTCATAGATCTTGGAGGAAAACCTACAATTGCCACTTTACTAAACCAGCACATATTCCCTAAATATATTTGAAATATTTGTCTTTGTATTCACAGATAAGTGTAGTTCTCCCCGCTCATCAAGAAGACTTCTCTGCAATAGATGGAGACCATTACAGAAAACCACAACCAATCAAAATGCAGAATTTCAGATCCTAGTCCCAGTGGATATATCTACAAAGTAGCTCCCACACATAAGGCTCAGGGATCATGTCAAAAGAAAGGACAAAGATTGTAAGAGCCGGAGGATCAGGGAGTTTTCTATGAGCTAAAACTTCATAGCCAGGTGGTGGTGGCACATGCCTTTAATCCTAGCTCATGGTAGGCAGAGGCGGGCAGATCTCTGTGAATTCAAGGCCAGCCTGGTCTACACAGTGAGTTCCAGGACAGCCAGAGTTACAACAGAGAAACCCTGCCTCAAAAAAACAAAAGGGAAAAAAAAGAAAGAAAGAAAAAAGCTTCATTTTATAAAAGTCCCCTCCATGTGTGAAATCCCATCCAGCATTGGAGAGCTTGAGGCAGGAAGGTTGTTAGTTCCAGAACAGTGCAGGCTAAAGAACAAGAACCCGCATCAATCAGTCTACTTTTTAGACTCTCTTATATTCTAAACAGGAAAACTTTAGAATTAGAGCAACATTCTGTCCCTGAACCATGATCCTGAAGTTCCTTTTTGACACAGGGAGAACAGGGCTACAGTGAGCAATTAAGTGATACCTATGTATGAATCTTCATGCAAACAGCAGAGGCTGAAATCCTTATTTAAAATACAAAGAGTATGAAGCACTCTTGATAATGAGACAAATTTAGATAGATAGATAATGATGATAGTTAGATAAATGATAATAGATAGACAGACAGACAGATAATAGAAGATAAATGAAGTAGATAGATAACAGGTAGATGATAAATGACGGGTTGATAGCTGAAAGAAAAAAGAGAAGGAAAAAAAGAAGGAAAGGAAGGAAGGGAGGGAGGGAAAGAAAAGAAAGAAAGAAAGAAAGAAAGAAAGAAAGAAAGAAAGAAAGAAAGAAAGAAAGAAAGAAAGAAAGAAAGAAAGAAGGAAGAAGGAAGGAAGGAAGGAAGGAAGGAAGGAAGGAAGGAAGGAAGGAAGGAAGGAAAGAAAGAAAGAAAGAAAGAAAGAAAGAAAGAAAGAAAGAAAGAAAGAAAGAAAGAAAGAAAGAAAGAAAGAAAGAAAGAAAGAAAGAAAGAAAGAAAGAAAGAAAGAAAAAAGAAAGAGAGGAAACATGAGTTATTAGAAAAATACAATGAGCTAACATTTACTGGCTTTACCCTTTGAGTAGTAAAATCGTGGTGGGCTTAGGTACTTAGTAACCAATTATGAATATTGTCTTCATGGTAGCCACAAGTCTATGAGGGGAAATATTAAATCAGCAAAAATACAAACAAGCCTACACATGGTAAGTATCACTGAAGGGAAGACGTGTTTCACAGCCTAGCTAAAAACAGCTTAACCTTGGATCTGGTAGACTATAGAATGCTTTCCTACAGAGGTGTTATCAATCCATCAAAATCCCAAAGCAGTGATTGGGACAGAGAAAGAGCATATGTAAAACCCCTGGAATGGAAGTAGCAGTCAGTTGCTGAGAAGCACTTGGCTTCGTAGAGAGTAAATGATTGGAGAATGGAGAGCCTAGCAGGGCTCAGCCTGCGGGACCTTGAGGGTATCTGAGAAGTTGGCCTTTTGTTCCAGCAGAATGTGGAAGCTTTTTTCAAGGCTGTGTGGGAAAGCACCATACTATGATTAATACTGTGACTGCATAAGATGAACAAATTGGAGGGACCACTCAGCACACTTGTGGGTTCAGTCACTGACCAATTCTCTGATGACACAGAAAACCAGAGAAGAAAGCAGTTTAAGTTGAAGTTTAAATTCAGCATCAGCCAAAAAGTCACAGCTGCAATGGGAGGCCTGCTTAGGAACATCTAGTCCTGCAGTTAGCTGCAGGAAGCTCATAACCTATCATCAGCACGCAGTGTCTGCCCAGGTATGTGGTAGGGGAGAGGGAAGCAGACTTCTGTGCACAGAGCCTGGTCTGAGCCAGCTCAAGAGACACTGTGCAAAGGAAGCACCAAGGAAAAGCCTTGCACATTCATTCCTCAGCTTCTGAGGGCCACTTTAGTGCCCAAACTTCTGCTGTTTTCACAGCATTTCCTCTGAGAGCTGTGATGCTAGCTAGCCATGGCGGTCTGAGTCGCTGACATGCCATGACCAAGAATTAGTTAATAAACAATAGAGAGCAAAATAAGCTAGCAGAGCCCACCCAAGAGAAATTCTGACAAGGTATGTGGTTGTTTGAATAACAATGGCTTCCATAAGTTCATATATTTGAATGCTTTGTACCAGGGAATGGTACTATTTTGTACCTTTGGATTAGAAGGATTAGGGAGTGTGGCCTGTAGGACATTGTGGGAGGAACTTTGTCACAGGGGGTGAGCTTACCTGCATGCTGCCATGTTGCCCACCGTTATGACCATGAACTAAACTTCTGAAATTGTAAGCAAGCCCCCAATTAAATGCTTTCTTTTACTAGAGTTGCCTTGGTCATGGTGTCTCTTCCTAGAAAGGAAGAGTGACTGTGATAGGGGAGAAGCAGCAGCCAGGGACTTGGTGCAGGCCTTCACTCCATTCCATCTTCTTGCTTGAAATTGGAATAAGGAGTCCGAGGTCCTGCTCAGTTGTAATCAAGCTATTTGGCCTTGGGTAAGTCATTCTGTTTTGGAGCTTTTTGACTTGTTGACTGTGAACTCTGAGCAGTGAGCCCTGTGCTCAGGAAGACCTCTTTTCCACTGCTCAACCTCTCACAGTGGATAGCCGGGGGTTACTTCCAGCCCAGGGTCTGTGAGAACATCAGGAAAAGAGCAACTCTGCTGTACACAGCATACCGCACACAGCCCTCCGCATTTTGAATGCTTCACACAAATCCACGCTGTGCTATCCCACCTTGTACCACCACGCTCAGAAAGCCAGCAGACTGGAAAAGCAGAGAGGTTATATAGCATGGGTAGATCCCTGGCTCACTGGGCTACCAATGATAGTCAAACCATATAAAATAAGCTTGCTTTTGAAAATTTGCCAATTTGATATGAAATAAAAGAATTTGAAAATATCTGCTTGGTGTGAAGACTGTGGTAATAGTTCAGTTTTAAAATTCTTGCCACGCATGAAGATATGTAGTTGATTCCCAGACAAATGGAAAAAGCTAAGTGGGACGACATACATGCCTATAATTCCAGTGCCAGGAGGTAGAGACAGACAAGCAGATTCCTGGGCTCATTGACTAAGAAATCCCATGTAGCATTCTGTATACAGCTTTATCTAGGAAGAAAGAAAGAAAGAAAGAAAGAAAGAAAGAAAGAAAGAAAGAAAGAAAGAAAGAAAGAAAGAAAGAAAGAAAGAAAGAAAGAGAGAGAGAGAGAGAGAGAGAGAGAGAGAGAGAGGGAGGAGGGAGGAAGGAAGGAAGGAAGGAAGGAAGGAAGGAAGGAAGGAAGGAAGACAGAAAGAAAGAAAGAAAAAGAAAGACAGCTCCTAAGTACAGTGCTCAACTCTGACCTCTGGCCTCCATGTGTACACACAAACAGGCACGTACATTCCATAAGCACATGCATCCACACACACACAGGAACACACACAGAAGCACACACACAGTGACACACACATAAACTACATAACTGAAGAATCAAAATTTGTTATTTGCTGTGGGAAATATAAAAAGCCCAAAGTGTAGCTTCTTATAGATGAAAAGATCCCTTGTTGTGTATTAGATGATGTTTGAAACAGAGTTAGAGCCAATCTTCCTGTGAATTTAGAGAGCAGAGTAGGGGAGTTCAAACTGAGATTTGCTTCGCTTTGATAATTGTTGGAACTGGGTGATAGGTACATTCATTATATTACACATTATATTGTTCTCTTTACTTTCATATCTGTTGAAATGAACTAGAATTAGATACTGAAGAAAGTTCCAGACAGCATGAATTGCACACACAAAGGCTGAGAGCTTAAGAATGCCTGGTCTGTCAGGGAGGACCACATGGCATGATCCAGCTGGGATTTCCCAATTTGTCCTGTGTAATGATACCTAACAACAGACAAAAGTGTCCCCATTTTGGACAACTTATGTCAGCTTTCTATTCTCTGGTATAACTTGGAGGAAGGGGACTACAAAGAGCAAATCACTGGCCAATTCTCAGTGGCAAAAGGCATGTACAGTGAGCCTACAGGCCTGACAGTAATACAGGGTATTCCAACAAAAGTGGACAAGCCAGAATGGAGAGTGGTGTACCCAGTTATGGCCAGGCCTGTCACACAGAGAAAGGAACAGAAAGAGTAAGACTAAAGGGAGAGGCGAATGATTCTACATCCTGAACTAAGATGAACAGTTAAACCCTGACTCTCAGATTGTAGCTGAAGAAGGCCTCTGGGCAAGGCAGAAAAACTTGATGCTGTGGACAAGTTAGTTCAGGATGTTAACCCTCCATTTGAGTTGTTTGAATAACCTTACTGGGGAATTTCAGTTTACACAGTGGGCAAAGAAACAGATCCTGTGTCCCTCCCCAAACAAACACATTGCAGGTAGGAAGCCATAGAGACACTGGAGTTCTTAAAACATCCTGTTGCCATCTCAATAGAAGACAACATAACCTCTTCATTACTGGCACAGGCAATTTCTGAGTGTGCTTTGAAACCTAAGCCCTTTTGTGAGTTGGAGATGATAGAGCAATAATGATAGAAAGATAATTTTCTCACCAGGAAATAAGTGTTAGTTTTCGGACATTTATACATCTCAGTGTCTGGTTTTTAGGAACCCCGGGGCTTTGAAAGAAAAGTCATGTCAGCCTGTTCAGGATGATCTGGGGATGGACTTGTCCCTAGAGTTAATGTTGGTAGAGCCATCCTGGGGTAGACTACTTGTACTCAAGAGTGTCTTGGGTCATTGGTCTCTGACAACTCTGTCTGACAATTCTTATCTTTCGTACCTTTGTCTACATTCTTGAAGAATTTCTGTGTTGTCTGGGCTCCTTGTGTTACAGATCTGTCATTCATTCATAGTTTTCCCTCGCTACTTGAAAAGGACATCTTAGAAAGGACAGTAAGACCTGTACCCACAGTGAGTCTCAGCTTCTGCCTTCATTCCACTAAGTTCTACTGATTTTTACCTTCCCAACTTCATGACCACATCCTATTCCACTAAAGGGTTGGGAGAAATGTGACTAGTTGTGTGTCCTTACAGAGGAATCTTAGTAATATTCAAGGAAGAAGAAACAAATGTGTACCTTCTGAATGAACAGAAGTTTCAGGACTGGGGCCATAATAACAGCAGGTGTTGATGGGAAGGCATGAGGGAGTTCTCTAATGCCTGTTGGTCATGCCTCAAATTCAAGGACTCTTAGAACACTGAAGCTCAAAACTAGTTTAGAAACTACCTAGTCTACTCCATTCATTTACAGATGAAGAAGTTGAGGTCTAGGGAGATTAGGTTATACAAATTACATGCTTTATTATTATAATAGGTATTTGGCAGAATATGAATGCTATCTATCATAGAAAGAGATAGTCACATGTGGTTGCATCTGGTAACTGCCAGAATCTCTTACTGTTTTTGATGTGCAGTTATTTGCAAAAGACGTGGCTTGTGTTCTAATGTTCAGTCAAGTCAGGAGGTAAGGATGCTGCTGCTCTGATGAATCCTGATGTGCAATCAAGTCATGAGGCATGGGTGCCATTTCCTGGTGGATCCTGGTGTGGAGTCAAGTCAGGAGGCATGGGTGCCATTTCCTGGTAGAAAAGTGGCCTAAGTATCCTTTATTCCAGCTTCATTTAGATTTTTTTATTTGAACTAAAGTTATATTTTTCTATAGGGCAGGGAAATTTAGATGGGGCTTTAGTTGGGAATATTAGTCCCACCTTTTTATTCTTGGTTAGTTCAAGAAAAGGACAAAAGTGTCCTCTGTCTCCCTCCTTAGCAGGTATTGTGTGGTTAGTGAAATCACTGGTTAGAAGAAGTCAGGCACCAGCAAACATTTACAGTTTGCTTTTGCATTATAACGCCAAACAGTATCACCATAAAGAATGAGAAAATGAAAAATGAGGCACAGAAAATTAAAAAGAAAACAAGTGTTCTGTGTTCCAGATTTTGCTGAGGTTTCTTGTCTGTAACCTTTTGAATAATTGAACTCTTTGGCCCATTTTCTTATTTAAAAAAAAAAAATGCCTGAGCAATAGCAATAAAATGGCTCCTAATGGCATACTGATATACCCATAGAGGAGGGAATCTCTCAACCCTCATCCGAGAAGCTTCTTCTTGCAGCAGATGGAAATTAATACAGAGATCCACAACTGGATGATGTGCAGACTGAGAGACTTTGGATCACTCAGCCAAAACTGGATGTTTTCATCAAAGCCCTCCCCTCAAGGCCCAGAGAGTTATGCAGAAGAGGATGCAGTAAGATTGTAAAACCCAGAGATGACAGATGGCTCTAAAGAAACAGAAATAGACACAACTGGACTGATGCACATATGAACTCACAGACACTGTATCAGCACACAAGCCCTGCACAGGCTCAAACCAAATGGGGTCCTAGCACTAAGATGGGAGTGTAGATTCAAAGCCCCTCCTAACAGGCTATTTGCAACTTGATGCCTGTTGGAAAAAGGGAAATCAGTGTTCTTCAGTGGAGTGTTGCTGGATACATCTACCGCATTCCAGCTGCTCCACACTCAAGAGTTGTTGGCCAACACAAAATCAAGTCCATGTTTTGCTCTGGGCTTTTTGTTGGTTTTGTTTTGGCTTGGTTTTACTGATTTCCTTTTTCAGTTTTGATTTTCAGATTTTTTAATTGTTGTTTTTCCTAGTTTTTTGTTTGTCTATTTTTTTATTTTATTATTACTGTTATTAATTTTTTTTGTTTTTTGAGACAAGGTTTCTGTTGTAACTCTGGCTGTCCTGGAACTCACTCTGTAGATCAGGTTGGCCTCTCTGAGATCCCTTTGCCTCTGCCTCCTGAGTGCTGGGATTAAGGACATGTACCACCACCCTCTGGTTTGTCTGTTTTTGTTTTGTTTTGTTTTGTTTTGTTTTGTTTTGTTTTGTTTTAGAGAGAGAACAACAGTGGATGGGTGGGAATATATTGTATGAAAAAAGAAAAGAATTGAAAATAATTTTAAGATGCTTGTTTATTCTAAAGTATACTGTGGACATGTCATCTTAAAAGTTATCATGACCAATATTAAAGTTGTTATTTTAAAGCTACAAAAGTGTGGCTGGCCAGCAGACATCTCAGGGAAGTCTGTTAAGAGAACACTCTAGGAAGCCCAAGTGTATCAAAAATAGCCTCACTTGTCTGACCCTGAAAGGAGACAGCTCATGGATTTCCCTTCCAATGCCCATCCAGTGCAGAGTGCTTCACTGGCCCAAACTTTTCTGAAAACTCTTCTCCCAGCCCCAACCCAAACCTCTTGTTTCCCTCATCACTTGAGGTGGTCTGGGTGACAGGGTCCACTCAGCTTTGCTTCCAACCCTAATATCTGGGCAGAGTCCTTCCCAGTCATCTGATTCCTACTACCCTGGTAATGGGTATCACTTCAAGGGGACTGGACTAGTGGTTGCCCTTCAAGTCTGTCACAGCCTTACTCCAGATCCATCCTCCATCTCAGCTGGGAGAATCACCCTAACAGGGCTTTCTCTTTCACCTAGAGGGGCTTCTTTTCCAGGGGCTCTTGTCCCCAGACTCATGTGAACAGATAGTTGATAAGATGACTCCTTAAGAGTCATCTGTACCCCGAAGTAATGACAAGGGACCGCACACAGTGAAGCTTTCCACTGAGATGGCTCCCTCAGTGCAGTGATGCATTAGCTCAGCCATCAACCACAGGAAGATCAGGATTTTAATTTGAGATCTGTCATTACCTATAAAATTAAATTCATAATATTGACCTTTTGATGTTGCTGTGAAGATAAAAATGAAATAGTGTATATAAAGGACTCTGCAAGGGTATCTGTTACTTTTATTTTCATTTTTATCATGGTCACTGGCAGTGCTATGAGATGTCCTGGGCTTGCTCTCATCAGAATCACTTGTAGCTGTATTCTGCATCTCATCTCAGGAATTGGCCTTTCAGCCCCCCTCCAGGTAGCTGGTGGCTATGTTACCTGTCTCCCCTTATTCTGGCATTCAGGTCCCCTCCTCACCTCAGTCACTAATAGATATTTGAACACGGTCATGGTCATCCACCTGCACTGATAATCCTTGGAAGTCACGTGTCCATGTTGGAAAGCTGTTCACATCCCTTTAGTTCAAAGTCCATGACACCTGCCTCAGTTCTACTGAATTCACCTGTTTTGAATGAAAGTTTGTCAAGACCCTCATAAGGCACTCATGCAATTCCGTAAACAGGCTTGTCTAGAAATAACAGTGGTGATGAAATATACTGATCAGAAGAGCAAAGCCTTGGCTTTTTAGTAGTCAAACATATATATTTTCATTATATTGAGACCCCAGGTAACGAATAATAATAATAATAATAACAATAGCAACAATAATAAAGGCATATGGTGAAAAGTCAGATAACATCTGGCTCACAGCATCAGCTGGACATCCAAGAACGAAGTGTCATATACAAGAATCAGGGAGAGATGCTTCTTTAAATTGTCATTTCTTCCCACGAGGAAGCTTTCTCACTCCTCCAAAGCCAGTTCTGAATGGCTCCTGCGGCCAACGATGTCTATCCTCCATGACAGATACAGGGAACTCGGGGGCAACGGGTAAGGCCCATGAGAGCAGAGGACATGCACAGCATTTGGTTCCCTGCTCAAGGCTTCCTGCCCCCAGGATTGCTGCTTGCTATCCCAGGAAACCCAGCTCAGCTTCTTAGTACACCATCTAAGGTCTTCATCTGTGCCTGCTGCTCAGCATGCCAACGCCGTTCCCACCACCTCACCTCACTGACTCTGTGCTCACAATCACCTCTGCCCATCTCCCTGAGGCCTCACGTCTCCGAACTCTCCATCCCACATCGCTGTTTTGATTTGTTCAGATCTGTGTACTATCCTCTCCTTAACTGAACAGTGATTCATTGAAATGGGTGTAGGGGCGTATACATTTTTGGAAACCCTATGGTTCCCAAATAGGAATAAATTCATAAGTATTCTTTCAAAACCCCACAAAATTATTTTGCTATTAAATTTTAAGAAAATGATAAAAATTAAGATCCTGAATTTTTACAGTAAAGAGCAATGTCAATCTTATATCCTTGGGGACAAACTGTTAGCTAAATAATCAAAGTTATTTTTAAAGAATGATTTTTAAAAGAACAACATATAACCCTTGAACAAAAATAAATATAAAATAAACATGTACTAAATATTTTATTAGCCCATTAATTAACATGATAATCAGCAAGATACTATAATACGTTCAAAAGAAAATTCAAAGCACATACACATAGCAGCCCTGAGATGAATTTACAAGCAAGAAGTCCCAGAGCTAAGTAAGGGTGTTTGTCAAACCTGGGGAACTGAGTTTCTTCCCTGAATCTCATAGTGGAAGAGAGAATTCTCCCCCCCCCCCCTCTCTCTCTCTCTCCCCTCTCTCAGTAGACCACTTCAAAATCTTTTGTTATTATTTTAATTTGACTTACATGTAAGAGCTTGAGCAAGGAGAGGGGTAAGAGAGTTGTAATGAAGTACTCCCGTGAAAGTCTTTCCACTACTTACCCCCAAGTCTTCAGTATAAGGAACTAGGTATAAGATCCCTCCTACCTAACTTAAATTTAAATAAAGCAATAAAACCCAGTGCTGCCCAGGGAACAGGGACATAAGACATTACAAGGGAACACACTAGGAATGCCTACATACATTTTAACTACGATCACAATCCTCATGTGTTTTGTATGAAATAAAATTTTGAGAAGCCATGGTTCTCAAGTCAGTGTTTCAGTTCTACTAGGCACCAGGCAGCTGTGTCACTTATGCAAGCCAATTCACTCCTCTAGGCCTTGGCTTCCTTACTGTGAAGTAAAATGGAACACTGGACTTGACATCCCCTCCTGTTTACTGAGGCCTCTTACAAAGGCTTTCTCTATGTCAAGCGCCAGATCCATGTCACCGCCTTAGACCATGCACAGATTACCGAAATCTGATTTACATTTTTCTCTGGGAAGAATAAATTGACACAGTGACCCTAATAACATTAACCCTGTCTCTGGAGCACCGACAGCATGCCAGGCTTCCCTGGGAGCCAACTGAGTACGAAATCTTGCCATCTGCTTTCAAGTCAGGAATATCCACATTTGCCGTCTGATTGAGTGCATTACTGTTAGAGTCCCAAAATAATCAATTCTGACAAGAAAGATCCAGATATGCTTTTCAAATTATAAAAACACACAAATTTCCTGACAACCTGATAAAGTGAGAAAGCGAATTACCAACTTGTGATTTTTAACTTATTTGTTTTCTTCAGTCAAGCTGGTCTGTTCCACAGGGAACCTCTGACCCCAAAGCTGCATATACCAGCTCAGAACTTCTCAGAGCCCTCCTCACCATGGCAACACCTAGTCCCTCTGCAATGAGCTAGAATTACAGTCACTCCTTGGGGGAAGGGGAGACTATCTAGAGGAGTCTTATAAGGAAATGTCCACATTCTAACACAGATAGTGCTGCCTCTCTGCCAATTTTCCCCTTTGTTACTTAAAATCTATGTAAAGAATGAAGAATTCAGGACCAAGGGGTCCCATGGCAATACTCAAACCCTCACGGGTCCTATAAGTAATACCGCACCCATCAAAGAATTAGGGGCAGGCCTTGGCCCTTTGCCACTCACACTTCTTGCTGTCTCAGAGTTTCCTCAAATTATTCAACCACTGGCGAGGCTTGAGTTTGGGTGGTAAGCCAGGCTGACAGTCTCAGACCTCACCTGAGGCTTGGAGGACTGATGTGTGGTTCTACACTGGCTGGGACATGGGTGGCTTCCCCGTGTAATTTCCACAGTGGCACCTGATCTGATCCTGACAGTGATGAATGCTCAAAAAACACTTCTCTTCCTATCCTCCAATTTCTTGTCGTGACTCTCCCCTATACACTTAGGAACATTTGATGTTCAAAAAAGGAAATGACTTTTATAGCAAGAATATAAAGAGAAAAAAGTACTCAGTCCATTTGCAGCTTTTGAATTTCAAAACAGACTTTTCAATCTGCTATCAGAGCAGACTGTCTTGAAAGCCAAAGCCTTCATTGGGGAATAGTGGCCTTCCTAAGAAATAAGAGCTAACGGGATTCTGAAAGTTCAAGCAGTATCAACCAGAAAGCTTTGAAAGACTCAGAGACTTAGGAATCAGAATGATGAGGAACACCGAAGAGTTCATTTGCATATTTACATGGTCTGGGCATTAGCAATGAGGGAGAAAATTAGACTTTGTAAGTTTTGATTGTGGTTTTTGACATAATGTAGAATCCTCTGAAAATAAAAGAATTTCAGTGAGGCATTGGCTCAGTAAGATTGGCCTTTGGGAATGGGATGTCTGTAGGGATTATCTTCACTACATTAATCGGGGTGGGGAGCCCTGACCACTGTGGGTTGCACCATTTCCTAGGTAGGAGATGGGGAAAGTGAGCTGGGCAGAAGCATGTACTAATTCACTACTTCTGTTCTTGTCAGTGATGTAATGTGAGTAGCTGCTTCAAGAGTTTGCTGCCTTGATTCCCTGAAATGATGGACTGAAAACTGTAAATGATGGAATTTTGGGCTAAAATAGGCTCTTTCTCCCCTAACTTGTATTTGTCAGGGTATTTTATCAGAATGCCAAATAACGAAACAAAGACAGACCCCAGTGATAAGCCAGCCACATATTGGCAGTGAGCAGAGACGGAGTGGCAGATTGCCTCATTATGGTGCTACAGAATGTGATTCTAGCTCTTGTTAATGTCCTTCCCACACTGTGAGACATAGCACCAAATCTTGATAGAAGCTAGGCAAGTACCATGATGGAAAATAGGCCAAAAGCAGTCCTAGACACAGACACAGAGACCAAGGACTTGACACTCTCCTAAGTGCCTTCACAAGCAAGCACACTCACGAATTAGATCCACGGAGCCTCCAAGTTGGGTGAAATATCCAAACCGGGTGAATTTAACTCAAAATAATGGAGAAAATCCTACAACTGATGATATTTACTGAATTGACAAAATTGCAGGCTTTTTAGGTGATTAGACACCTAAAAGTAAGATATTTAAAGTAAGATGATTGCCGTGTAAGCCATCCTGTCGCATATCTGAGTCAAACATAGATCTCTGCTGTACTAAGTCTAGCTTAGGGCATATTGGGTGAGAGGGTGGCTACCAGATGAGTTAAACATTCGTAGCAGAAACAACACAAGTAATGCTGAGACCCTTCCTACATATGAAACCTTCTTGGCCTAAGTAATTGATAGTCAGTGTGCCTGGGAACCGGGTAAAGAAGGGCCTCCAAATCAATGTATTAAATCAGTTAATGGACAAAAGACTTTGCCCTCGACTGGTGCTGTTGGGAGGTAATGGAAACTTTAAATGATGGGACCAGTCACTGTGGGTGTGCCTTTGAGAGATCATGAGCCCCCAAGCCATAGTGTAAATAGTTCTGCTCCTGCCATGTTATAAATTGTATTGGAAATATCTGCCACAAGATCACATTTCAAATGCTTAGTCCTCAGTGAGTGTCAGCATTTTAATATGCCTGGATACTTCTCAAGCTAGCAGTATCACTTGGCATTGTTTGTTTGGTGCTGCTTTTCCGTGAATTCAAAACACAAGAGGAGACTTTAAGATTCCAGAGAAAAGCCTGAGGAGTCAGACAATATACAACAGATTCCCTCCAGGGAGCCTCAGGGGGCTATCCATGAATCTGTGACGGTAACGCTATAGTGACAACAGAGACCAGAGAATCCAGGATGTTGGAGATGGAGGAATGCAGAATGGCTCCTGAGGAAACTTGCAGGTAACAAGTAGAGCCAGTCATGAAAGATGCTACATATGCTTCAGCTGACATCACCATAGGGGTGGGGCTGTCTGAGCCCATTGGAGCCCATTTGATGATGCCTTGTGCCCCAGGTATTGCCTTGCCAGGCTGCAGCTTTGCTTTGGTCCAGACTTTTCTTGCTACTCTCTTGGATCTTCTCTTTGGAGATAGGATGTTTTCCTTGTGCTTTGTACATTGAAAGTTTGTAGCTTTCTTTCTTTTATTTTATAGAAACTTAAAATTAAGGGTTTGCCTTCAATATCAGAAAATACTTTGGACTTTGGACTTGTTGGAATTGTTAAGACTTTGGGGACTGTTCACGTTAGACTAAATACACATTTGCATTATGAGGTGGCCTAGGCCTATAGGAACGGCAGCATAATGAAGTTAGTATTTCAAGAGGCTCATGTATGGAGTGCCTGTTCCCAGTCAGATGGAAACATTTTAGGTTATGGAGCTCTTACAAAGGACATAGCTGATGGAAGTAGGTCAGTAAGGACAAGCCCTTGAAGATCACAGGCTGACCCCTAGTTTTTGACACTTTGTGCATCCTGGTCTGCTACCAGATGAATAGCGACCGTGTGAACAGCAACTGCCAACACAAACTCTGCCGTGCCTTCCCCACTGCAGAGAATTAAAATATCAGGAGCCATCAGTCAAACAATACTTCCTCCCTTCAGTAGCTACTGTCAGGTATTTGACCACAGTGACACAAAATTCACTAATGTACACCACACTGGCCTGATCTGCAGGCCACGCCCCAGGTCCACATGCACGAGCCTGTACCGAAACCTCCCCTGAAGCCAAAGTAAGTCTTTCTCTTTACAGTCAGTCTTCTGTGTTTGCTACTGGAACAGCCGACGCACTAAGTGACATGACATAAAGACATTGGGCCAAGACTTCTATATGAAAATAAATTTAATTTTGTCCTCAGAGCAAGGAACGGAGGCTTAAAGGACTGTGAGATGAAGTCAATGTATCGTCACTTTTATGCTTTCCACTGTTGTATTCTTTACATCCGTTCTCTGCTGCCACCACCCCAATCTACAGCTTCACATGTATCTGCTCCAAAGGCCCCAGAATCCACTGTCCAACACTGTAGCAGTCACTCAGCTGGTGGCCTTTCCCCCATCCCTACAGAGTATTCCCTGCCTGTGATCTGTGCAGCGTCTCAGTGAGGTCACTTCAGAAGCTAAGATCAGGATAGCAGAGACTATTATAATGAGATTGGGGTCAAAGGGCAAAGAAGGCCCAATGATGCCAGTTAATTTCCCCGTGCCCTCCCAGCAGAGTTCTAGACAGGTGTTCACAAAGGACAAATGAAACGTGGAGAGCAGCATGCTGCTTTATTGATAGCCGCACAGGCGTGATTTGCACATAGCTCTGATTAAAGGTGGAGCTCAGTAAGGGTTTAGGTCAAAGTGAGGTCTCCTGTTTACTTCCTCCCTCTCACTTCTAAATGTTATAACTGGGATATTCATAACTGTCTACTGGGAATGAAAGAAATAGCTGAGCTCATAAAGAGAAGGTTAGAACTGAGGTCTGACCCTTTTTAGCTATAATTAACCTCATTCCCTTTGAGACCTAATCAAAGTCTCAGGCAGTGACCAATAACCTTAACAGAAGGGGTTTGTACCTGAAATTCCAGACCTGCCAAGGAAAGTGAGAAGCAGAAGTATCCAATCTACTACCAATGCTGTAATTTGGGCTATAGCTTAAGCTACTAGTCTAAAATCAATCGAATGACTGCCACCATAGGGGGAAAGGGAGGAAATGCTCAGGGAGGTTTTTTTTTTTTTTTTTTTTCTCAAAGTATTGCTGTGAGAATCTCTTGTGTAAAGGACTGGCCCAGTCGACTTTGGTTAGATTTGCCTTTGGGGTTTTTGTCTAACATGGGGAATTCTGGAAGAGGGCTGTAGGAGCTAATTTAGACACAGTAATGAAGAGTCAGTATTTCTTCATTATTCTCTTGAAAAATTCTCTTGAAAAAAATCCTAAACTTATCCAAAAGTAGTGAAAATAAAGAAAATCAAAATGATTAGGTCCATTTTCAGTAAAATTAGATCACTAAAATCTCAAATCTCTACTGTTACATTTTAAATGTTTGTGTTTCTCCAAAACTCATATTGAAACTTAATTTGCAGGGTATTTGTGTTAAGAGGTGAGGAATTAGATCAAGAGACACACACCCCCCCTTTGTGGGCAAGATATGCTTTGTACAAGATTCTACAATGTGCAAAAAGGAATAGGTAGTCCCCCTCTCCCTTTACCATCTGTGGACACAGCATCAAAGAACCACCTTGAAAGTACAAACGGTGCCTTCGCCAGACCCCACACATCCCCTTTGACCTTAGACTTCGCCTCAATAACTGTAAGAGATAAATGTATACTAGTTACAGATCATTCGCTGTTAAGTATTTTCCTATAGTAGTTCACACGGATTAAGACACCTACCGTTGCCCTGCGTCCTGCAAATATACAACTGCACACAACAGTTGTAATTGAGAAGGAAATGCTCTAGAAGGAGCCAGAGGGATAAAGGTTCTGAAGTAACACATATGTTCCTTGAAAGGGAAGGGCACACACACCACACACTATGTTGCAAATTGTAGTTTGGAGTCTCCAAGCTGGGCTGACCCTCTGAAATCCAAGAGTCACATACCATATATTCAGCCTGTCTCTGTAGTATCAGATGGGGAAAAAATGAAAGTAAATAATAATAAAATAAGTAACTAATAAAAGGAACAGGTATTATTGTCTTTACTGAGTAAAGTCTAAATAAACTTATACATAAAACATAAACCTCCAGGTGGTGGTAGCGCACACCTTTAATCCCAATACTTGAGAGGCAAATCAGGCGAATCTTTGTGAGTTTGAAGCCAGCCTGGTCTACAGCGTGAGTTTCAGGACAGTCAGAGTTACAACAGAAAAACTCTGTCTCTAAAAAACAAACAAAAACAAACAAGAAAAAAAATATACCGAAGAAAATTCATCTAGAAAAGCTTTAGCTTCTCCTGCAGGTCAAAAGATATTTGTCTTTAGCTGTATATGGTAGCACGGTAGCACATACACATGCAAACCCAGCGTTTAAGAGGCAGAGGCAGGAGAATTCTGAGGCGAGACTGGATTACATGATGAGATTCTGTCTCCAAAGACAGACAGGAAGGAAGGAAAGAAGGAAGGAAGGAAGGGAGGGAGGGAGGGAGGGAGGGAGGGAGGGAAGAATCCCTTGTATCAACTGCCAACCCCTCAGCCAATCCCAGGAACCTACTGGTGAGTAAAGCAAATAGGTGCTCTTCAATATCCCTCCTCTCGTCCAAATCCAATCTCCCGGTCTCACTCCCAGCTCTACAGCAGACCACCTGAGCAGCCTCCCTTCCTTCTCTGTCACCATTTCCAGGGGACTATGCAGATCCTGGTGGCATAGTCTGCTCTCTTTCCTCTTGTGGACTCCCTCAGCACTGCCCGCCCCTACACACACACACCTAGCCCATTCCCATTTCTAAGTGTCAGCTCCAAATACCTAGAAACACATTCTACCCAGAACCCCCCATGGTCACACCTAGCAGGATCCCAAACCTAGATGCCTACACTAGACACTAGCAAAAAACACAATAAGTAATAGCAAAGACAATATGTCTCCACTAGAGTACAAAAAGCATACTACAATAGTCCCTGAGAACTATAATATGGCTGGAGCACAAGACAGGGACACCAAAATAGCCTTTATGAATATGTTAGAGGAACTTAAAGAGGATATGATTACATCCATTAGTGAAATCTATGAAAACACAAACAATAGAACAGTTCAAGACATGGACATGGAAAGAGAATCAATAAGGGAAAACCAAACTGAAGAAAACCTGGAAAAGAAAAAAAAAAAGTTAAGAGCTAGAACAGAAATCTCAGAAGCAAATCTCAACAACAGTATACAATAGAATAGAGAACCTCAGTCACTGAAGACAGGATAGAAGAAATGGATTCCTCAGTCAAAAGAAATGTTAAATTAAAAAGAAAAATCCAAGCACAGGCACAAAACATCCAAAAAAAATCTAGGAACTAGGAAAAGACCAAATCTACAAATAATAGGAATAGAGGAAGAGAAGAAACAGGTCAATGGCACAGAAAATATTTTCAACACAATCATAGAAAAAATTCTCCTAACCTAACCAAGGAGGTGCCTGATAATACAAAAAGTATACAGAACCCCAAACAGATGCACTAAAAGAGAAATTCCCCATGTCACATAATAATCAAAATACTAAACATACAGATCCAAGATAGAATTGAAAGCTGCAAAGGAAAAGGATTAATTAACATATAAATGCAGAACTACTAGAATAACACCTGGCTTTTCAATGGAGCTCTAAAAGCCAGAAGGACCTGTACAGATGTTCTACAGATTCTATAAGACCACAGATGCCACTCCAGACTACTATATCCAAAAATTTCACTCACAATCAATGGAGAAAGATATTCTATGATAAAACCAAATTCAAGCAGTATCTATCTACAAATCCAGCTCTACAGAAGTTGCTAGAAAGAAAACTTCAAGCTAAAGAGGTGAATCACACCCAAGAAAATACAAGGAATAAACAATCCTCGATTAGCAAATCAAAAGAGAAGAGAAAAACGCATATCAAAATAATGAAATAATAAGACACAACTAACACTGCTCATCGATAACTCTCAATCGGTGGTTTCAATTTCCCAATAAAAAGACACAGACTAACTGAATGGATTTGAATCCATATACCTGCAGCATTCAAGAAAACAACTTAATAGCAAGAATAGACATTATGCACTGGGTAAAGGGATAGAAAAAGTTATTCCAAACAAATGGACATAAGAAGCAAGCTGGTATAGCCATTTTAATATCTCACAAAATAGATTTCAAACCAAAACTAATCAGAAGATAAAGAAAAATCATACTCATCAAGGCAATATTCTTCAAGGGTATCTTGCAATTCTTAACATCTATGCACCAAACACAAGATCATCCAAGTAAAGGAAACACTGCTACAGCTAAAATCACATGTTGACCCTAACACAGTGATAGTGACTTCAATACCCAACTCTCACCAAAAGACAGGTCATCCAAACAAAAACTAAACTAAACAGAGATATGCTAGAGCTGACTGATGTCATAAACCAAATGGACATAAGATATTTACAGAACATTTCACCCAAACACACAAAAAATATAGCTTCTTCTCAGCATTTCATCAAAATACCTCCAAAACTGACCACATACATGGACACATAGCATATCTCAATAGATACAAGAAAAGTTCAATAATGTCCTGCATCCAATCTAACCACCACAGATTAAAGCTGGATATCAGCAACAACACAAACAACAGAAAGCTCACAAACTTACAAAAATAAACAATTCTACTAAATGAAAATGGATATAGACAGACAGAAAGAAATTAAAGACTTTCTAGAATTGAATAAAAATGAATAGAAAATATGCCCAAACTAATGAGACACGGGAAGGTGGCCCTAAGAGGCACAGCACTAAGTACCTACCTCAAAAAAATGAAAAGATGTCACACTGGTAACCTAACAGCATACCTGAAAGCTCTAGAACAGAAGGGAGGAAGGAAGGAAGGAAGGAAGGAAGGAAGGAAGGAAGGAAGGAAGGAAGGAAGGAAGGAAGGAAGCTCAAAATAGTAGTGGTAAGAAATAATCAAACCCAGAGCAGAAATCAATAAAATATAAAAAAAAAAATACACATAATCAATGAAATAAAGAATTTGTTCTCTGAGAAAATTAGAGACAAAATAGGAACTATAACAACAGACACCAAGGAAATACAGAGAATCATAAGGACATACTTTTAAAACACCAAATTGGGAATTTCAAAAGATGTGGATAATTTTCTACAGTTAAAACAAATATACCTCTGGTGAAGTAAAACCAATAGTTAAAAGTCTCCCAACACATCCTCCAAAAGGTTCAGTTGGATTTAGAGCAGAATTCTAACAAATTTCAAAGAATTAATGCTAATAGCCCTCAAATTATTCCACAAAATAGAAACAGAAGGAACATTGCCCAGTTCTTTTATGAAGCCACAGTTACGCTGATACCCACACCACATAAAGACCCAACAAAGAGAGTTACAGACCAATTTCCCTTATGAACAAAGACGCAAAAAATTCTCAATAAAATACTTTCAAACCAAATTCAAGAATGTGTCAAAAAGATCATCTACCATGATGACATGGGCTTTATCCCAGAGACTCAGGGATGGTACAACATATGTATATCAATAAATGTAATCCACCATATAAACAAATTGGAAGAAAAAAACCCACATGATCCTCTCATTGGATCCAGAAACAGCCTTTGACTAAATCCAACACTCCTTCATGATAAAAGTCCTGGAGAGAGTGGGGATACAAGGTACAGACCTCAACATAATAAAGGCAATTTACTGCAAGCTCTCAACTAACGTCAGCATAAATGGAGACAGCTGTCCACTGTCTCCATAACTATTCAATATAGCACCTGAAGTATTACCTACAGCAGTAAAACAACTGAAGGAAATCAGGGGGGCACAATTTGAAAAGGAAAGAGTCAAAACATCTTTATTTGCATATGATATAATAGTATATATAAGGGACCCTAAAGATTTCCGCAGGTAACTCCTACAACTGATAAACACTTTTAGAAAAGTAGCAGGATACAAAATTAACACATAAAAATTAGTAACATTCTCATATACAAATGACAAATGAACTGAAAATGAAATCAGGAAAACACCATTCACAATAGCCTCAAATAATATAAAATATCTTGGGGTAACTCTAACCAAGCAAGTGAAAGACTTGTATAATAAAAACTTTAAGACACTAAGAAAAAAACTGAGGGAGATCTCAGAAGATGGAAAGATCTCCCATACTCATGGATCGGTAGAATTAATATAGTAAAAATAGTCATCCTACCAAATGCAGTCTACAGATTCAATGTAATCCTCATCAAAATTCCAGCACAATTTTTCACAGATCTTGAAAGGACAATTTTCAGTATCATATGGAAACATTAAAAACAAACAAACAAAAATAGGAATGCTAAAACAATCCTGAATGATAAAAGAACTTCTGAATGTATCACCATCTCTGATCTCAAATGATACAATAGAGCTATAGTAATAAATACAGCATAGTATTGGCACAAAACAGACATGCCAATCAATGGAATCAAAAGGAAGACCTAGGCATAAATCCACACAGCTATGAACGCCTAATTTTTTATTTTAAAAAAAGTCAGAAATACACACTGGGAAAAAAAGAGAGCATCTTCAACAAATGGCGCCGGTCTAATTGGATATCCACATGTAGAAGAATGCAAATTAATCCATACTCATCACCTTCACAAAAATCAAATCCAAGTGAATCAAAAACCTCAACATAAAACTTAATACACTAAACCTGATAGAAGAGAAAGTGTGTGATAGCTTTGAATGCACTGACACAGAAGAAAATTTCCTAAACAGAACGCTATAGTGTGCACACTAAAATCAACAATTAAAAAGTGGGACCTTGTGAAACTGAGAAGATTCTGTAAGACAAAGGACACCTTCATTCAGACAAAGTAACAGCCTACAGAATGGGAATAGATTTTTACCAACTAAATATCCAAGAGGACTAATATTCAAAATATATAAAGAACACAAAAAATTGGACATCAAGAAAACAAATAACCCAATTAAAAGTTGAGTTCAGAGATGAACAGGGAATTCTCAATAGAGGAATCTCAAATGACTGAGAAACACTTAAAGAAATGTTCAATATCCTTATTCATCATGGAAATGCAAATCAAAACTACTTTGAGATTCCATCTTATACTGGTCAGAATGGTCAAGGTAATAAAACAAATGACAGCTCATGCTGGTGAGGATGTGAAGTTTGCTGTGGAAGTGCAAACTTGTATAGCCATTCTTAAGGAAACTGAAAATTAGTCTACCGCAAGATTTAGCTATATCATTCTTGGGCATATACCCAAATGATGCTTTATCCTACCACAAAGACATTTGTTCAACCACATCCATTGTTGTTTTTAATAATATCCAGAAACTTAGAAACAACCTAGATGCCCCTCAACAGATGAATGGATAAAGAAAATGTGGTATATTTACACAATGAAATATTACTCACATTTAAAAAATAAAATCACAGATAAAAAATAGAGCTAAAAAAATCAGAAACACAAATATGGTATGTATTTGCTTGTATGTGGAGTTGGATAATTTGTAATTAGGCTACAATCCACACAACCACAGAAGTTGGTAGGGAGTAAGGGACTGGGGAACGCTCCCTAGGAATGGGAAATAGAATAGATATACAGATGATTGGGGATGGGGGAACTGGAACTGTAATGGGGGGATCAAACAGACAGTGGAAGGGAAGAGGGTGGTGAGGGAGAGAATATAGGGATAGACAACTAAAGCTAAGGGGCCATTAGAGGGGTCATATATAACCCAATATAATAGAAGCTTCCATACACACACACACACACACACACACACACACACACACATGAAGGGGATCTAAATGAAATCCCCCAAATATTGGGACAGGCAGAGACCCAGGACATCTCTCATTGATTAAGTTGTTGGCCAAAGAGGTGCATGGGAATTCCCAAATAACCCAAATAGCCAAGGCTATTGATTGTTCTCTACAGTAAGACCCTCCTGCAGAAGACAACACCTACACAACTCTTCTTCATGTTCAATGAACTGCCTAGAGTCTTCACCCCTACAGACTGGAAAGTATTCTGCATGCTATCAAAAGAGAAAGGAAAACACCAACCATAAAATGACTTTTAATGGCATTCTGCTGTACTTGCTCAGTACTAGATCAGTACTTGCTCATCCATCTTCACATAAGCTCTCTCCTGCAGTAAAATGGAAACATGTACAGATACCCAAAACTAAACAATGTACAGAAAGTGAGAGACCTTGCAACATTCATCCCTAAATTGGATGTCTCCATCAAATCCCTCCCTTCAAGGCTCAGGGAATCTTGTGAAAGAGGAGGTAGAAAAGGTGTGAGTCAGATGGAATGGAGGACACCAGGAAATGAGGCCTTCTAAAGACAGCAGGACTGATGCACAGAGACTGTTCAGCACCCACAGGGCCTGTCCAGGTTTGCCACATGAGTGCCTAGAGCTGACAGAAGTGGACAGATGCCCCCATCACTAAGCCAGACGCTATCTCCAATTGATAACTACTTGCAAGTGAAAAATTAGTTTTCTCCAAGAAAGTCTCAGTAGGTATACAATGCCCAATGCCCAACACAAAATTAACTCAGTGGCATCTTTGTCTCATAATGTGTCATGGCATATTTTTTAACCTTATGGGTACTTTGCATACATATTTATGGCTTCCAGTTTTGTGTTTTTTATGGGATTCCTTTGTATGTAAATGTGTGAGTCTCTACATCCATATTTGTTTCTCGTGCTTTTTTTTTTTGGCTCTTTTTCTTCTGTTTGTTTGTTTTGTCCTATTCTGATTTGTTTTGTTTTATCTTATTTTATTTTATTATTATTTCTTAAATGCCTGGATGTTTCTAAGGAGAGACAAAAGGGATCTTGGATGGAATGTGACATGGGGAGGAGCTAGGGGGAGTTCAGGGAGGGAAAACCATAATCAGAATATACCGTATGAAAAGAAATCTATTTTCAATAAAAGAAAAAAAAACCATGTAGAAAAAAAGACAAATAATTCTTTTAAGAGTACAAAATTTAAGAAATAATATTAACAACTAAGTAAGAGTGAAAATGAGAAAAAGAATCAATAAAAGCAAATGCACAACAGTGCAGGAAAATTGTGATGTAAATTTAAAATATTTAATAACATGAGCAATAAGCAAACATATAAGACCTCAAGGAAGAAGTAGCAAAATGAGAAGAAATTAAATATGGGCTGAAGACACTCAGGAAGGGAAACAAAAACTAAAGCCACCACAGGAATAAGACCAAAATCAAGAAACAAAGGGAAAATAAATAGCAGTAAACCTAGAATGAAACATGAAGAATGACGGAAGAAAATATGTTAAGCGGAAACAAAAATCTTTTAAGGAGTTAAGAAACTGTAATTGGGATGGGAAATAAAATTTTACCAGAATAGCGATAATTAGAAAGCTAAAAAGAAGATTTACAGAAAAAATTAAAATTAAGAGACCGAACATAAAAATGGGCAGGATTCAGACCATGCATAGACACCACTCCACCCACCCCCTGCAGTGCAGGAAACCAGGCAAGGATCCACAAGGCAAGTGGCCCAAAGCAGCCAGGGCCATCACTGCCAGCTTCTTTGCTTTGTATCCCTGATTCTATTTAGGAACAATATGAAAAGACCAAATCTGTACCCCAAACACAAGATATAAGATGTCCACTTCTGGATGGTGGATCATCTATCCAGACACCTATAACAAAACACCATGAGCAGGGTGCACCACCAACAGTTTCTCACAGTCTGGATGGTGGTGAGTCCAAGGACAGGTCATCAGCAGATTCAACATGGTGAAAGGTGCCGACAAGGACACATTTAGAATCCATTCACAAGAACTCTGCTTCCATAATCTACTTCCCAAAGGCACCAGAGCTTATGCTAACAGTGGAGACTAGTTTCAACAAATGAATTTTAGGGAAACAAAAACATCAAAAAGGTAGCAGGAACTAATGTTTTCCTTGTTGTATACCTGCAGAAAATAGTAAACAGATCAACAAATAGAAGACTATGGCCATCTCCTTGAACGTGGTGTTTGTTTTTCCTGTTGGTTCCGAGACATACTGATATGTAGATTATTGATAACCTGTTTGAGAATGATGAAAATGTTAATAAATAGTAATCAGCATCTTCAGATTCCACTGTGATAAATGAGCAATTAATAACAAAATAAAGATGATTGGAGAGCCACTTATTAGAACTAAAAGCAAAGCGAATGTGACAAGGAATCCATTGCCTTGAAAACATTTTTTAGATATTTTTAATGAAATATATGACCAAACCAGGAAGTTAATAAAACTAATGTGCACTAGCGAGAATAAGTAATGATGGAAGAAACAGAAATTAGATACTAGAGATCAAGGGCAGGCAAGATAACTCAGTGGGTGAAAGGAGCTCGCTGCTAAGTCTGATGGCCCCAGTTCAGTCCCTGAGCCCACATGGTAAAAGAAGAGAACCAATTCCCGTAGGTTGTCTCTGACCGCACACACACTGCGGCACCCACACAGGACACACACATGCACATGCATGCATACATGCACACACATGTACACAAAAGAAATAAATTCATGTTTAAAAGAGAAATATTAATCAATATAGAGGCAAAATTTACATCAATAATGAAGACTTACTGTCAGCTAATAATTAGACAACTCAGCATTAAAATAGGTAAGGAATTTAATCACTTAACAAAAATTGTGTTCAAATAAGCCTGAAAAGTTGCTCTATTTCATGAGCTTTTTAGGGAAATACATAAGTCAAACCATAAAGATGTGTCTTTTTTTTCCTAATGAAAACAAAGTTTAAAAAAATTGATAATAGCAAGTTTGGAGAGAATAAGAAAGAATGATATTCAAATCCTAATGATGTAAGCAAGTACTTACACAACGTCACAAAACTTACAGCATTTTCCAACAGTAAATTCCTAAATATACAGCAATGGAAACAGAAATGCATGTGAGCATACACACCAAATAGAACGTAGCTGAGTGCTTCTAAGAGGACCTTTCACAATCTCTGGAATACCTCTCAACAGGGGCAGGATAGATCTCACCGTGTTATGACAGAATACCATGAATCATTGAAGTCAGAATTGCTGCCTTATGCAGCAACTACAAATTGCACACACATGTCACTCTCTGGGGCCAAATAGGAAGCTGTACAGACTGATTTCATTTGCATGGAGTGTGCAAAAGAACAGGATTAAGGTCTGCTATCAGAAGTTAAAATAGGGTGTGCCTTGAACAATTTGGGGGAGAGTAACAGGACATTAGAAGGTGTTGTGTTGCTGAATACAGGAATGTTCACTTTCTTATAGCCTAATTGACCTACAAAGCTTTTGGTTTGCACATTTTTTTAGCTTTCATATTGTATTTTAACTTTAAAATACTTTAAAAAGGAAAAATGTCAGCAGAAATGCTTTTTTTTAAGTGTATTCCTTTTGTTAAGCCACTGGAAGTGTGAAGTGTCTTACAACATTCAAAGCTGCCTGAAGGATATAGACACTCAGAGATCATCACTGTTCATAGTTCAGGTAAGATAACTGCTGTTTAGAAAATTAAGGAACTCAGGGTCACAGAGCTGATAAGTGGCAAGCTCATGTCCTTTAATCTCCAAATCTAATAGTTCACTTCTTTCCCTCCCTCCTCTTCTTCCTCCTCCTCCACTCTGTCTCATTTCCTCAACTTCTAACCATACCATATAACACTCCCATTCCTGTTGGCTTCCAACAAGTAAACCATAATAATGGAAAGGGAAATCCATCTCCTTCAATTTCATACGATAACACCTACCCTGAGATTGTTTCCAAATTACCCAAATGTCTTCCTGGAAACCTTGCTAAGAGTCTGACACATCACACCTTAATGAGGAGACAATGACTTTCCCAATACAAAAACTCCACTAGCTAATTCCAGGACTTGCTTGGCTATCTAAGTAGCATGCATACGTTTTGCAATAATTTTATATCTGTAAATGCTGAAACAGAATGGATTAGGCACCATTAAAGGGTACCCCTAAAAATGGTATATAAGTGGAAGACTTCTTAGACACAAACATGTCTGGACAGAAATCAAATGTTTGAATAAAAACAATCACACTTTAGATACTCAGAAAAGCAAACCTCGTAATTTTAAGGATCTCCTAAAAAAACTTGATAGCATACAATTTCTGAGGCTTCTCTCCTGGGTTTTAGCTTAAGTGAAACCCTAGCCACTGGAGGCTAGGAAAATGTGAGGGGAGAACCTAGTCTTACCCACCATCTTTTCTAGTTAGGACTGGCTCTCTAGACATGGGAGTCGGGGGCAGAGTTCTATAAGTAATAAAAGCTATTCTAGCATCATTGAAAACACACCTCCAAAAGGTAGGAGTGTTGCAGGAGGTGAAGCAGGCTTTCACAGTCTCCACTTTTGACCACCTGTGTCTTCTTATGTCTTGATGTACAGACTGAATTGTGTCCCTTCCAATGTATGTGTCGAAACCATAACCCCCAATGTAACAGCAAACCAGGAATGAAAATGCAACGGTAGGAACCAATGCTCCATGTTTCCTAATACTGTCAGTTGGCACATATGGTGCCTAAGCATGTGCAGGTGGCGGGAGCATCAGTGGGACAGAGGGAAGGGACCGCATCAGTGACAATTTACTCTGCCTACTAATATTCTTCCGCTGCCTCCCTCTAAAATCAGAGGCTGTCTCTAATAATCACATGAAAAGTGGAAAAGCCACCATGCCTGGGGCAGATTCCTAGTCACTCACTGTCACATATCCCTAAGACTACAGATTTGTGAAAGTCGTTACCCTCAGCTTTCCTAAATACATCACAAGGTGACGGTGAAAATACCTTGAATAGATGTAATATTGTATCTACTAAGCTCTTTCAGAGTCATTATTATAAAATAGCTTTGGGAAATGGAACAAATCTGTATTAGTATCATCTCCATTCTGCAGATAAGGAAATTAAGAGCCATACAGGTGAAATAGCTTGCTCTAAGTTGACTGGTAAGATATTATAAAAACTAGACTCCTATCTGAAATCCATATCACTCTTTCTTGACTGTCATGTCCCATTCCCCCCACTAGCCTCCCTCCCACATATGCACATGCATAATACACAACAAAGATGCACACACACCAGTATCCGTAGCTCAGAGTGGCCAGCCCTCCCAGCCTCTCAAGGAGAGGTCATCTCTATTTCCCCAGCCCCAACACCACAGCCATTTGCTAATTCCTACTCCTCCCTTGGGACTTAATTAACATGACCCTCTGTCTAGTCTAGACCCTCTGACCTAGATCAGTTCCTCCTCACAGTTGCCCTCACACAAGGTTCTGCTGGTCTCTCTTGATAGTCTTTGTCCTACCACATTGTAATTGTCTCTTTAATTGTCTGTGTAACCTACTAAACTGTGACTCCACAAAGGTAGAAACATGGCAGGCATGTTGAAGATGGTCAAGAAATGCTTAATGAGTGTTGAGGGCAGAGGTCACCTTAGGTGACACCAGACTCCAGCAGTACTTAACATGAAGCCAACTGAAGATGCAAGTCTCCCAAACTTCAGAAAGTGAGCCTCTAAAAGAAATGAAAATGGCCTCTTTGGGGGCCAATATGTCCCCAAGTCCAAACATTCCAAAAGAACAAATTAAGCTCTTCAGAAAATTGTTTTCCAGATTGCAGCCACCCAGGGAGCCACTCACCTCTGCCTTCATGCAGATCCATGGGAAACATTGTACTCTTGGCTGTGTTTTCAGTAAAGTGCAACCAGACAGGCCTTTCACTGTGGCTGGCAGGGGAATAACTCTGACCTGAATGCTCTCTCCTTCCTTTGATTTCTAGGTACTGGTCACTGTGCCTACCTCTTGAAAACTCATATAACCCTGGCAGTGACTCTATGAAATGGGCACTGTTAATGTCCTTATTTTATCAAAGAAAGTGGGACACAGAAAGATGAAGAAATCTACCAAGATTATCATACATAGGGGAGCTGAGATTCAAAGCTAGAGTCTCAGTTTTTACGTATGTTGAGGACTCAATCCGATCTCACTGGTTTAGGGATCATGACCCTGCATCAGATACAAATTCCAACAGACATCTCTGTAGTCTTCCAACAACTATTTCCAGTATAACATATTTGCTAATCAACTCTCTTCCTAGCTTTCTTGTGTGGAAGTCAAGGCTAAAAGATGACCTCTAATCATCCCTCAGCCCTAAATGGAGTCTTCCCCTGCATAAAATTTTGTCTTCACAACTGGAACAGAGAGGTTACAAGAGAAGATGTCTTGGGACATGCAAAAAGAGAGTTAGTGTGACTAAGAGGACACCTGTCACTCAGCAGAGGTAGGGCTGGGCATATTTCTAACAAAAGATTTTGCTACTTGCTCAACAAGTTGTCATAACTCTAGAAGCAAGGAAATCCCAACATTCTCATTGACTGACAACAGCAAAAACTAAACACATCTCATCTCCTGCCACATAGGACCAGAGCCCTGCAGCAAGACCAACAGGAGGCAGTGGAACACAGAGTTTGGCTCTGGGCTCCAGAGCCTATGTCTTCATTTTATAAGTGCTTCATAATTAATGATGCTGAGATAGCAATCTGTATTCTATTAGGCTGATTCTTTTGCAGAAATCAATAGTCTGACAGAGGAAATCCTTTTGGGAAGAGACTGTTTAATCATCTTCATTATCATCATTATTATCATTGTGATAGATAGCATTTATTGAATTCTTATGATGTGCAAGGCACTGCATATGAATGACCACATCTCATCTCTCCTCTAGCTTTGAAAAGGGTTTGTTAAATATTACAAGGCACAAGGCATTGACTCTTCACATTAGCCCAATCCAGTAGGTGACCTCAAATAGGTTTATTCATGGCAGCCTGACAGGGGACTCACATAGTCCTTAGAATAGCCATACCTCTGTCATACATTACTGGTAATCAAAGTTTCTTGATTAAATTCAAATGTGGCTTGTGAAGGCATGTCAAGTATCTTCATATCCTTCTTCAGCAGTGTAACAACAAATAACTAATTCCTTTGGCCTTCAATTTCCCCAAAGCACACATAGAATGAGAAAGCCTTACTAGAGCTCTGTAGTAAGATGATAGTTTCTATATCTGAGAGCACATGACAGAGGGAGCTTCAAAGAGTCAGTCCCCTTCTCACCAAGTAGCCAGATGAAACATCCCCTGACTTGCCCACAACCTTGACCAACATTTAGAGACATCTTCCTAGTATTCTCCTCTAACTAATTAAACAGAACAAAATGTCCACCTTTTAGCTTTTTCATGGTACCCCATGGTCATAAATGAGATGCAAGATTGCATCTCCATGGAGAGGCTCTGGCCTGCTGACCCTGCAATCTTCTTCATCCATCCAGGAGGGAGAGTCAGTCTCTGCCCAAGTAGAGTTTCCTCCAGTCGTTCCAGTCCCTCCCCTTGCACTAAGCTTTGCCATTTCAGCAACCTCAATTTTTACAAAATTGTTACTTAAAATAGATTCTTCTAGAAGCTGCCCTGACTGTGGTCTCCTGAAGAGTGAGAGTCATGGGTTTATGGAAGCTGCTGACCATCCGTCCTCAGAAAGATATATATCCATCCACAGATAGATAGATTGTCAATAGGTAGATAGATAGATAGATAGATAGATAGATAGATAGATAGATAGATAGATAGATGATAGATAGATAGCTGATAGATAAATAGTAGGTATACATATAGATAATTTCTGTTTTCCCTTAAGCCTGTATCATCCCATCTTTAAGCCTTAGCTAGGAGGTAAAGAGATGAGGAGATAGAGATATTCCCATCTTCCTTTTCTATGTTCCCAAATGAATGGCATAGGCACAGGAAGTCAAATTCAAGCACCATTTGGAATGCTGCTGTAGCCCTTCCTCCCTTTCAGTGGCAGGCAAGCCCTAATTGAAATCCAGTCAAGGGATGTCTTCTGAATCTCCTCACCTGAAGCACTTCCTCTTCCTCTTTACTATACAAAGCCCAAGCTTGCTGGCCCCGTTAAAAATCCCATCATTCTGTGAGCAACTCAGCAAACCCCAACCTGTCCCTGCTCCTAGCACATAGTCACTCATTCACCCCTGCAGACCACCTTGACGGGGTCACCTCCTGCTGATCTTTAATTCAAATGTGACTTTTCTTCCTTGTTCCCCTTTTGTCTATGAGTCTACAGAAACATTTGTCCCACCTCTACCCACAACATCTGATTCTAGGTTAGAACAGACTCTTCTGGCTCCTCTTGTAGAGATGGAGCACAACTGAATGGCTACACCCTGGGGAGACAGAACCCCCACCACCACCAAATATACACACAAAGTTTTGAGACCTTAAGCCAAAAGAACTTACTGACAGCTGGAAAGTTCTTGTCTCCAAGTAGAACGATGTCTCCAGGGTGGGATTACTCGGCTAGTTTGGGTGCACAATTAACACAACGTCAACATAGGACTCTGGGCTTCCAGAGTGTGAAGAGCTAACAAATCCTTAGTGAATAAGACTTCCTAAATTGAGTTTCCTTTATGAGGCAATTCATGAGCACTTCTGGTTTGGTCTACTGAAACACCAAGCGACAACTGTAAATATTGACAAAACGGAGTGGAGGCTCGTGGAAAAGGAGGTAAGACACAATAGTAACCCTGTCCGGTTCCAGAAGAAGACTCCCTTGTAAAATGAGATTCCATGTCACTAACCTCTTCTTACTAATCCATGCTACTTTTGGAGAAACACAGTTCCAAGAAAGACTGCACACTCTGTACTCTGGTGGAGTGGGGTAGCTTTTCATTGTGCTCAAGCCACACAGAGTGAAAAGTATACTCTGCGACTGTTAAATTAACACTTGGTACTGGAAATGCATTCTGTGTCACTTGTGAAATGCTTTGCTCATGTATGTATGTATGCACACATGCTACATTGTTGGTATTTTATATTTCATATGCTGTTAGTTTGTTTTGAGGAGTAAGCACGGGATTTTTTTCATTCATTTTTAAGAATTGTCTCACCTAACTCATTTGGCAAGAGGTTTAAATACATGAAGCAGTGGCTGTGTGTCTGGGGAAGGCCAAGTGCACCCTAGCTTTCTGTGGGTTGTCATCTAATTTAATGAGAGTAGTAGTCATACAGATAAATATGCACCTCATATTTTACATGAATTATCTCATTTAATCACATTGCTATCACTCCCATGTTACAGATGGAAAACCTGGGGCCCAGAAGAATATGATGCAAGTTACATAATTTAAAGCTGGAACAACCAAAACTCCAACCAGGTCTCCCACTCCTGGGACAGTGCTCCTAAGTCCTCAGTGGAGATTCCCACTGCAAAGACCCACCAGCCTGTGCCAGGAGAGGGTTTATGAGCCTTGCTCAAGCTTTGTCCAGACTAGGATATTCCTTCTCACTGGTGCTCCATAGCATGCCTGCAATGTGGGGAGGAGTTTCTGGGCAGTGGGAACATCATGTGAAGCAGCCTGCACTCTTTCCCTGCCAGAGACCTGCATAAGCCCTGGCAACTCAGCCAGTCTTTATACTTGATTTCAACAGATGCAGTGAGGAGCTCAGAGAATGCTGACTTAGCGCCAGGGGAAGAGGGGAGTCATGGACTTGGAGAATCTACATTGTGGGCCAAAGCACTACTATCACAGAAATCTCTTCTTGTTCCTTCCAGGTGAGCAGTCTGTCCCTGGTAACTGCCTCTGGGTTGGGATCCAAAGATCACAATCTACCCCAATGAGACAACCGTCAGCCTACAGGAGTCACAACTTTGTCCCAAGATTCTGCCCTCACAGGCAACAACAGGCACTCACGTCTATGTCCACTTACCTCCCCACAAAGCCTGCTCCCTTGGCCTGGTTAACTATGACACCTCCAAGCCCCATTGCTTTTCAGACAATATGTCGGGCATCATTACATCAATTGCTGTTAGGTCTTCTGTGTGTCCACTTGGAGCATGGCTGCCAAGGTCAGATGGCTCTTTTTGCTTCTGTGGCAGAAACAATGGTTAGAATATCAAAGGAAGTGAGGGACAGGCCTCCCGGGTAGAGACACACAACATGAGAGTTTACAAGAAGAATAAGAAGAGCATGTTCCCTGATGTGTGGACCCTAGCCAGGTAAACATGAAAAACTGAGCCTGAGAAGGATTTTAAGAGAGGCTGAGCTGCAAGAGACTGGCTGAAGGCTGCCATCCCAGTAACAATCTGTCCAGAACATGGGAGGACCTGCATCTAGCAGTTCTCCCAGAAATAGGCTCCAAAGGAGTACTCGCGTGCTTTGGGGTGTGACTTCTGCAATAAGGGGGTAACGAGGGCTGGTACCATAGTTCATGCCTGAGGAAGATGACACTCTGTAGACTGAGGTTTCACCCCTGACCAGGATATAGTGAGCATCAGCTGAGGAGAGCTGCTGTAGAGATGAGCCCAAGCACCTGAGGGACGCTGGAGCTCACCCATGAGCAGCATGTGAGAGCTGGCCGACTGTGGGCCCTGAGAGGGGTACCTGCAAGAGGTCGCAGAAATACCCAGCACCCTGAGTGGGAAGAAAACCTAAGCAAGTGCCTAGGAGAGCAGAGCAGAAGGACCCAGCGGGCACACTCCTAAGGGCTGGGTAAAGGCCATTCACATAAAGGCTTCCAGAGTATGGAAGGTCCAACCATGGATATGAGGAGCATTTCGTGTTGGCCTAGTGAAGAGTCTTTATATCTCTTAGACTGGCCATTCTAATTCCTGAATGGAGTCTGTGCAACGGATGAGGTCCACTAGACTATTTCCTATAGAAAGAAGGAAGTCCTGCCAGCACTTTCCTCCGGGGACAATATTCACATTGCGTTAATCAAATGGCTGGCCTCTTTTCCATACCGGGTCTATGTCCTCCACACAGTGGTTATAGCCCAAACGACTACATCCACAAGCAAGTCCTGGAACACTTAGAACAATAGGGTCCAGTGAGTTCCTTTCCCACTCTAGACTAAAATCTGTCCTCACAAAGGGACCAAATACCCACAGTCCCGAGACCGGTTTCCTGGGCGCAAAGTTCAGTGGAGCCAACATGACCAGGTGGACTCCAGAGGGCGTGAGAAGCTTGGATGTCCCACGATACTCTAGCCCTTCACTGAGCTCTGTGGAATTGGCACTGACCAGAAAACTTTCTCTCCATATCTCTCACTGGCCTACGTCATGTCAAAATCCCATCATGCTTTTGACATATCCACATTAAATTTAAGTATTCTGAGAAAATCAGGTCAGTTTACTATCCTCTTCCACACCTCATTGTAAATTACTAGATTTCTCAAACTGAGATGCCCCATTTTGACGCTCCAATAAGTTTTAATGTGGTCTCAAATATTATTTAACACTATCACACTGTGACTAAATAAAATCAAAGAAATAATAATGTTGAATATACTTTAAGAACAACATATGGGCTGTCCATAATATGGACCCCAGCATCTCTCAGTCCTCACACACCACTACCCCATCATATTGGCTCAGTACCACCTTAAAACAGCTAGGAGCACAGTTTAGGAAACATAAAAAAGTCAATTCTTCTCACTTTGGTAGTACAGGGAAGAGAAGGAAGAATAAGTTTGCTGAGCATTGTGCCAAAATAACAGAGTGTCATTTAGGCCAAAAAGACACAGTAGGGACACTAGAATCTTAGAATTTAATTTTCTAAATACTGATACAGGACCATAATTTTTTCTGAAAGAATAGAGGATGTATTTTGATTCAGGATTGAAAAATCCTGCCTCATAAAATAGCAGCTGATCCCTTATATGTAGCAACTCATTGTTCATCTGCAAAGATGTTTCAGACCTCCGGCTGGGGATTGGAACAGGCAGGAGGTAACTTTGAAACCAGAGCGTTTCACGCCTTTTAACAAGCTACATGACCCAGGGTGCATTCCTTACCTGCTCTGAGGCTTTTTTTTTTCATCTTTAAAAATAGGATAAAAATAGATACCCTGAATATCTTCTGTGAAGTTTGAGTCATTTCTAAAACAAAATGTGTCAAACACAGTGCCTGGCACATGCTCAGTCCAGCGTAGCGTTTTCGGCAATGTGGATGCCAAAAGCTTTCCCTGCAGACTGTTATGTTCCAATACAAACAAAATTTCAGGGCTTCGAGAGTCCACAAAATAAACCACAAGCAGGTGCCTCTGCAGGGGACCTTGAGGATGCTGTCTGCTGCTGTCCATATTAGTGTAACCTGTGGCTGTTACACCTGAGCAACTACTGCTTCACCTATGTGATCCTTACACCCTGGGAGACAATTACTCAGATGACCCTAGAGTAACCCCAGCCCCTCCTCCCTGTGGGCCTTTGAGGGAAGGACTGTGAGGAATGCAATGTGCTGGGTAGCAGAAGAGCATGGCTCTCACAGAGGGGAAGTGGGAAATGCTCCAATGATTGCTTTCTCAGTTCCCCAGACATGGCCCACCCTCTGCCTCCTCTTGCTGCCACTGAACATACAACAGCCTCACACTGAACATAAACTGAACATGCACACACTGGACATATGTAGAATGAATAGGAGGCACACAGAGCCAGTCTTATCACATTTCAGGCTATAAATTAACAGGCTACCTTATCTGTGTATAGTCCCCAGCTGTTCTTTGCTGTCTGGTACTGGGACACTCTCTACTATCTCTGCCACCTCCCCTATCAACTGGCCAAGCAGCTTCTCAGACACTGCAGCAGACTCCCCCACTGAGCCCAGAAGGACCCAGTCCTATCCACCACCCTTCCTGGACCAAGAAGAAATACCTTATATAAGGCAAGGTAGACTTTCTGTGTTATGACAAAGCTTTCCAGCATAGACATATTTATACATGCTTTACATTTGGGAGAAATAAAGGGAAGTTACTTGGTGTACCCTCAGACACAAGTTTAGTAAGCAGTGGGTGAGGATTTTAACAAAATTTGCTTGCCTGCTCTTTGTTACAACAATTTACTCCTTAATACCAGATAGTAGGCAAGAATATGGGGTTCCCATGGCTCCCAAGTCCAGAGCGATCAGATGATAACCCCAGGAAAGGTGTTTTTTTCCTCAACCAACCTAATCAAGCTATATGTCATAAAATGAATACACCTGAAATGCCAATAATTCCCAGCTTCTTGGCCAAAAGTCAGCTCTCATGATGTTTGGGGGAATCAACCTCCTGGCCCCTGGAACACAAACGTACAACCAACTGAAATGCATGTCCTCTTGCCATCCTAGAGACCCAGTCCCAGGAAACACCACTCCGTCTAGGACTACATATCAACGCTTACCTTGCACCCTGGGTAGCCATGCTCACAGCCAATGGGAGATCGTGATTTTCACCAAAAGTAGGCAGAGACTTTCAAGCAGTAGACTCGCCATCCTTGTTGATGCTTTTCACTCTCTGAGAGTTCAAGGAGGAGGATGGCGAGACACCCTGAACACCAGCAGCACATTATGCTCACTGAGGTATTAAAAACTCCCAAAGCAAGGATCACGTAACAGGGCAATCCAGTCCTAATCTCTGGGGTGGAATCCAGGTATGAGTTTTAAAGCTTCCACATGAGACTCTGGTGATCATCGCAGCTGAGATCCATTGCCCTGCGGGAGTTGGGAAGCCACAAGATGGAAAAAAAATCTCTAAACATAACAAGAAGAGGACCTAGCAACCAACAACACAAACGTTTCACGGTGAGTGCAAGATAAAGAAACTTCAAGTGTTTTAAGCAACTGATACTTTGTGAGTTCGGTTTTTAGAGCAGCCAACACTACCAAGTAGGAATGCAGGCATAATGCAATGTTTTCTTATTTAGCTAAGATGTTCTTTGCTGCTATGGGTAAAGCCTTGATAGCTGAAAACTAAAGACACATGTATGCCCAGAGCTCCATGTGACTAAGCCATGAAAATCCCGGGGAGACTGAACTAAACTGCTGAAATAGCAGACAAGGAACTGTCCTTAACATTCCCACAACACAAACACCATGTCAAACATCTCCTAAGGCAGTGTCTTGGTTTGAGTTACTGTAACAAAATATCATTAACTGAGTGAATTATAAATTTTTCAAGTCATGTTTCAAGAGGTTAAGATCAAGGCGTCAGTAAAATTGTTGTCTGTGGAGGGCTCACATTTAATTTGTGAATAGCAATCTTCCCACTATGTCTTCATAAGCAAAAGCAAGCAAGCTCCTTTGTCCTCCTCTCATGAGGCACTAACCCCATTCCCACTATGCTCTTAGAATCCCTACGTCTTGACACTGTTGCTTTGGGGATTATGTTCCAGCTTATGAATTCAAGGGAGCATTAACATTCAGAGCTCAGCATCCTTACAACTCCTGTCACTCCTCCTCAGTGATGTGAGAATAACATAATGAAGAAATTGTGGCTCCGACAAGAAAACCACTCTCCCCAAGTATCAGAGGCCAATGATCTGCAGAACCAAGGGTAGCATTGAATTTTCCAAGGCAGTATTCTCTCAACCATATCCTGATATTCTGATCTACTTGATAGGACCCAAGACAAAAGACAGATTGATTTGCTGAAGGAGAGATCCTAGCTATGATAGGACAGCGATCAAGGTGAAAAACACTAACCAGGCTTTCAGTATGCCTCAATATCATATGGTATAATATGATCCTGGAAAGGGGAGAGGGGTCAGATGTGGACCTTATATCCTCTAAGCAAGGAAAGTCCATAAACTGATGCGAAGGCCACAGACCAATCAGCAAGACTTGAATCCCATTACTGCAGCACCCTCCCTTCCTGGAGGGCAGAGCTTTCTGCTAAGCTCACAAGCCTTCCTCCTGACTTGAGCCCTGCCTGCACAACATGATCAGTTTCAGAAATTTCCCAGGCCCTCCTTCCCCTTTGTTGAAGAGACTTGAGAAAGTATGAGAAGGCATGTTTTAAAAACAAGGAGAGCCAGGCAGTGGTGGCATGTGCCAGCACTCGGGAGGCAGAGGCAGGTGAATCTCTGTGAGTTCAAGGCTAGAACTGGTCTACAGAGTGAGTTTCAGGACATCCAGAGTTACAACAGAGAAGCCCTGTCTCAGAAAAAGAAACGGAAAAAAGAAAGAAAAAGAAACCTGCTAATTACAATTCTACAAGGTTGCCAAGGGCCTCACATGCCACCTCTCACATCAGATCCCAATATCAATATAGCACCAACTAAAGAGGATGTGGCAGACCAAAGGATTCTATGTTTCTGTTAAAACCAGAAGTCATCACAATGTCTTGTTGACATCAGGGTGGCCCATGCCCAGTTAGGCTTCAAGAGCAATGGGACTCCATACAAGTGTGTGCCCTTTAGCAAAGAGTGTATTCACGATGCTCATGACACATTCTGGCTCACTAAACAGGTCATCAGGGCTCGCAAAATGAATTAGAGGTGACCTCAAAGGTATTATGTGAATCCTCTCCAGCCCCTGAGACCCTGAATTAAATGATTCAGAGATGCTTTAAATCAGATGTCACAGAATCACAACATTATACAAGTTTGATGGCCCCATTCCCATCGCAGTCTATATTAACAGCACCCCCTGGAGTTGTGACCACACACTCTGCATGACCAAACACTTCCGGTCACAGCCTTGCTGTGTCCTCTTCTTTGTAAGAAGTCATACGTCATCCAGGTAAATGCAAGTTACTCCTGATGGACTGGAATCTGCCGACTAGAAGAACATCAGATGGCAGCATTAAATAAAATTAGGCATCAGCACAAAGAGTCTCCCACTCCATTCACTCTAATGCTTGGTAACCCCTGAGATGGATCATACTGAAACTCAGCTACTTGCTCACATATCTGTGTCCCTCACTGGACCTCAGGAGTCTCAAGACCAGGGATACTATCTTATCCTGGTACCTGGCACAGAGGTTGGCACATAGTAGGTACTCAATGCCTTTGTTGATAGGTGGGGAAGTGATTGGATGTACTCCTTTATGGATATCTAAAGTCTTTCCTTCATAAAACATATACTTCTAGTCCCTGAGGATACATCAGCAAGTACAACAGCCAATGAGCCCATCCCTGCCCTTGCAGAGCTAATGATTTAGAAACTGGAAAGGGAACATATGAGTGGAAACACTGAAGGCTGTAGAAGTCATGATGTAAGGTGTAGGGTCGTGTTTGTCACTGAAGGAGTGAGTGCTAACCACATTCCAAGATCTATACTCCCGTAATCTAGGAGGCAGTGTGCTATGCTGGTTAAAAGCATGGCTGAAGAATCATTCTAAGTCATACTCAACTCTGCTCCTTGCTGACCTTGACCTTGGGCAAGTGACTTACTCTCTTTGTCTTCCTTTCCTCAGCTGCCAAATGGTTATTGTACAGGACTAAGTGATGCAATTCCTACAGAAACCACAGACTCATTCTTCATATCCACTTAGTACCCACAACTACTATCACATCCCACTTAATGTGCACATCAGCCCTATCAGATAGGTATCAACTGCTTGGAGAATTAGAAGAAGCTAACTCAGCTTATACAGATAGGAACAGACAAAGCCAGATTAACCCGAAGCTGCTCAATTCTAAAGTCCATGCTTTCAACTACTATGACTTGTCCAACCACCAGCATCACAGAGAACCTGAGAGGCTATGGAAAAGCCTCCTCCTAAATATCTCCTCCACAGCCAACCACAGCATCTGTTAGCCCTTCAAGGTAAAGCGTCTCACTCCAAGCTCCTTTTATATAGAACTTGTCTGATGAATCAGCACATAGCCAAATACAAAGTGGTTAACAGAGGATGGATTTCTGGTACTACTAATATTATTCTAAGCTTTGGTTTATTCTGTGTTTCAGACTGGTCCAGAATCATCATTTAGGAAGATCAGCCATTGGCAGACAGCTGAGGGTTCTAGGGAAGCAATAGTTACAAAAGGAAAATTACCATAATGGTTCTGGAGGTTAGGGACAGCACATGTTTGTATAGACTGGAGCAGAAGGAAAAGGAGGTATACACAGTGTAGAGGTGATGAAACTGGGATGGAGACTCGTACAGATTCAGGTCAAACATGGCCTTCTAGGAACTTTTCATGCAGGACTCCTGAGATTGATTTGTAAGGACCAAAGGTGAACTTAACCATGCTATACGCACAGAGAACCCTACATTCTCCTGTCTGATGGCAAAAAAGAAAATAAAAGTATTAAAGGAGATGATGGGGTGGCCCAACCCCAAACCCCATCATAGAGAGGACATGGCTGACCCTGAGCCCCAAAGGAGGCTGACTTGGAGATAAAAAGTGATTTCATTACAGCAAAAGGAGATTAGAAGACCTAGCAAGGAAGAGAGGTAAGAGAAAGCAAGAAAGGAAAAGGGAAGCTCTCCTCGACCTTACGAGGCTGGCTGCAGGTGTTCTGCACTCCTGTAGATGTCCTTACTGTGAAGTTTTATAAGGTCCTTTCCAGGATCTGAAAACTCTACCCATAAATTAGCTCATCTAACCACCACCAATGGGGCTATCTCTGTTCTTGGCTTACTCACTCATATCGATCACTGTATTTCCTGTTGACTGAGAGATGAGCGTGTTCTAGGCCCCGGAGGCTGAGAAGGAAGGTAAAATTTCTGAGAGAAAAAAGAAAAAGGGAAATGTCCAAAGCTCACTGAAGTGTTGTTTTCTGATCTCTAAAGTCTCCAAAATCCCTCTTTAGTTGTATTTCCCCCAGGAGATGCAGAACTAAGAGAGAAAAGATCCAAACAGCTGCTTCAAGGCTCAAGGTTGTTCACCAATCTTGCTCCAAGTAACTTCACCTTAGTGTTAATTAATATTACTGTTCAATTTCTCAACAATGCTAAAAGCTTCTGTTCCATAGTTACCCTGGAACAGCCACTTAATAAATGTTGGCAATATTGTGAGTGTATAGAAGCAGGGGTGGGGGTGGGGGGAGGATGGATGATGGATGGAGAGGCAATGGATGTGGATGATTAATGGGTGGGTATGGAAGTAGATGGTAAGTCTCTATACTACACAGCAAAATGTACCTTTTGTCTTCAGAGGATAGTATTCCTAAATAGAGGTCATTAAGAGTTGGTGCTCAGCATCGGAAATACTTTCAATGTGACAATTTATCCAAACCTGCCAACTTCTCTAGCCAATCCTCCTCTCTGTACCATCTCCTCAGTACAGATCACCTACTAATATTTAGCAAGATAACTGTAATATTTTCACCCCCACTCTAATCTCTGTCCAACTCTGATCTCTGTCCTCACTTCTTGTCTTCTCTGTTGTCTACCCTGTGTGTGCATCTGGATGCCGAGCATGATTTTAGTCCCAACATGGCTGAATGACACCTCCCCATTTCCACCTCAATCTTTGTCTCTCATCTAAAGACTTACTGTCTCCATTCTCCAAAGTTTTAATGATAAGCCCGGGATCATTGTTATTATTTTTCCCTCCATATGTAATTAGTCACCATATCATTTTAACTCTGTCACAAAAGCCTTTGGAGAGGCCCCCACTCCTGACCTCTGCTCTTTGTAACCACACCCACGCACATACTTATTCCTTGATGCTACTTTATGTCCAGGACTGAGCTCTACACTAGGGATTCCAAGATACATAAAATACAACTGCTGACCTGACGGATCTCAAAATCTCTGTAAACACTTCATACATCAACTATATTTGCTCCTATCTCAGATTTTCTGGTGGTTCCTCATTGTCTAAAGCACACAGTCATTGCCAAAAACCTGTTCTGTTGTTAGCCTCAGAGGCTGGGTTTTTGGTGCAAATTCAATTCACTTTTTTACAGAATAATTACCGTGAGTTAAAACCAGGCACAGTGCAGCCCGGGTCCCTGAACTATACCTTCTGCTCAGAGTTATGGTGCTGAGACTTGGGATGCTGACTTGGGGCTCAAAGAAATAGCAGAACTGGGTAAAATTTAAATATTGGCAATAAATCATGGAGTCACCTGGAGGTTAGGAATGCTGGTGCTGAGAAAGCATAAAAAAATGATAGTAACTAATAATAGTGCAAACATTCTCCTAGAATCTAAGAACTAGGCAAGCTGAACCCCAGCTTAGCAGTTCCAGAATTTCTGAACTACACTGAGCATAGCCCCTCAAAACATCTGAATGCCCCCTTGGTGTGGCCCTTGTGATTCGTACTTCTCAGCACTCCCTCTGGTGGGATCCCAAAGGAAAGTGCTCAGTAAATGAGTGTGAATGGATGGGGAGACCATGGGAGGGTGGAGGAAAGATGGGAAAGAACACCGAGTCCACGCTGTGGGAGACAGGGAGCTTTGCAGGCCAACAAAATAGGCAAAGCACCTTTTCCCCATCATCCCCAAACCCAAATTCAAGAAACCTTAAGTCTGAAGGATGTAAGGGGAAGAGAAACTAAAAGATTAAATTATGAAGAGTGTGAAGCTGATAGGATAGGGCTGCCTTTGACCCTCACTTTGGATCTTTGGCTGAGTCCTTCCCTAGGAGCTGACTCAAAGGACAAACTCTGTGTGCCCTTCCCAAAAGGACACAGAAACCAGGTCCAGGTAGGCGCCAACTTGGTTGATTTCCAACATGGTGACCTAGAATGCCAAGATTCCCTGATGTGGATGCCGATGGGAAGGGATGAGAGCCAGCTGTGCTGCTGCCTGGATCTCCAAGCGCAGCCACCATTCTCCGTTCCTGCCTGTCTTCCAAAAAGAGAAAATCCTAGAGATCAGACGACACTATTTTCTCTAAAGTTCAAGTATAACCCAAAGGTTTGTGTTCATTGATTTTGGCTTTGAAGGAAGATTTTAGCCCAGCAACAGGCCCAGCTGCTTGACCCACAAAATATCTCAGTTCTCTCTGAACCCCAGGTTTCTGAGAGGAGACTCCCTAACTTGCAAGATTGTTACAAGGATTAGTGAAGATGCCAATATTGCTTCTCTATTTCTTTTCTTTTAGATTTATTTATTTTTTTCTAAATAGCTCCATGTGGGGACTAGAAATTCCCTTCTTAATTTTGACCACTCTGTTGTCTATCAATTTTAACGATCTTTGTTCATTGACAGTGAAGGAGGCAGGTCAAGACGTGCATTAGCTTCCCAGATACAATCTCAGAGACTATTAAGGAAAGCAAGAGAGAGAGAGAGAGAGAGAGAAAGGGTGGAAGGGATCCAGGGTCAGTGATAGTTGTTGAGATGATGATAGATCTGACCACAGAGATTCCATAGCTAGCAGGCTCTGTTTTTCTAAGGTTTATTTTAATTTCAATTATGTGAATGAGTGGGTACTGGTGTATATGAATGTGAGCATAAGTGTCATCAGAGATCGAAGGTATTAAATAGCTTGAGAGTTACAGGAGGCTATGAGGCTCCCAACATTGGTGCTGAGAACCAGTCTCAGGTGCTTTGGAAGACCACTATGTGCTCTTAACTGCTGAGCCATCTCTCCAGCCCCAGAATGGACTTTTCATTATCTTTCCTAGCCTATAGAAGACATTTCTTCACTCAAACTAGCCCTATGGTCCTTGGAAGGACCTCCACCTCTGCACCTCTACCCAGGAAACTGAATTCTGGCCTGTAGTCTGCCCTGACCAGTTAGATACTCATGGGCAGCTTATTTATCCTCTTAGAGCTGCATTCCCCAGTGTATAAAAGCAGGCAGTAAATATGTCTGGCCCACTACACAGCAGACATAAAGATCACACAGATTTAAAAGCTAAAAATGCTTTATAAGCAGAAGATCTTATTAATGTTACTTTTATTTGCTTGGCATGAAAGAAATACAAACACCATGGGAGGAGGGCACAAACATCAAAAGCTGGCTTCTCTATAGAAAGGAAGGAAGCAGAGAGGAAGTAAGGGAGGGAAGGAGAGAGGGAAGGGTGGAGGAAGGGGAAGAGAGGGGTATGCAAATTTCAGGCCACATGCTGACAAACTGCTGTTTCTACAGGCCAGGAAGAGCTGGGAGGATCAGAGGAAATTCATATATTTACAAGCTAAGCAAAGAGAAAAATGCCACCATAAATTGGAGGGGGAGGGATAATATAATAAAACAATATAAAGTGTCTTATAAGCACAGAAACAATAACAACGCTAAAGCAGAAATAGCTTATTAAGTTAAAACAGCAGTAAATCTGTCGGAACAGCCCATAGAAGCTCTCATCTCATGATAGTAAAAAGCTTCTACCAGGCCTATTGTCTTATACTTTCATTAAACTACAGTTTTATAAGCTAAATTATTGCTACTTCTTGCTCAATTCCCAGAATGAAATCTAGTTAAACTCTTAATTTGGTAGATAGATCTTTTCTAAGTGACGTATCCTTAATGGACAGCTCCCAAAGGCTGACTTGACTTGGGAATGGAGCTCTGGAAACAAAAATCACAGAAGTGCTGAGCCAACCATTTGAGCTTGATACACTGTCCAGATGTGACCAGGCAGTGGGGACCTTTACCAGGTACCCAAGGAACAAGGAAGTAGGGAATCTCCTACAACAGAGAGGCTCCAGCCTCTCCAGGGAGGTAGACATTCAAATCAGCCAGCTCTGTTTTCTCTTTAGCACAGTGAATCTATAGTCCTTGCGAGCTCCAAGCCCTCTCAGCATTGTGTGTACCAAGCAACAGGTAACCAGAGTTTTAGTCTGCCCTTGCTGGTGAAGCCTTGGATCTGAATCACTGAGTTTACCCCATCCTTGAACTGACTTGCTCTCAATACTCCTTCCCTCCAACCACATGGGTGCTTTCTCTGTTGACTATCCTCAACTTACACTGACTATATACTGGTTTTCCCACTGCCAAATTCTAAGGTTCTCCCACCACCCGTGCTTTCCAGCTGCCAGCTTTACTGGCAATACACCCTTGTTCCCTGACCCCAGAGAAAGACAGCACCTCTTCTGTTGGCCTGGTCTAATGGGCAGAGCCCAGACTTCAGTACCTTCACAACAGGAAGCAGAGACAGGGGAGTGGGAGGAGGAAGGGGACTATGAGGCATTTCAGAGGTACATGCTGCCCCAGACCCTTAAGGTGGGGAGAATAAGACCATAGTAAGCTAAAATAAAGGAGCATGCTTCAGTTAAAATTATCGAGGAACCTATGTGACATGACAGTCTGGATTTTTCTCTGGCATATGGTGGACAAATGTCTCAGGGAAGCCTTCTTGCTTTTAATGCCACCACATATCCAGTTTTATGAGGCAAATTATTTCTAGTACTTGAGAACTGCCAAGGGTGGCCTAAAGTACTTGACATAGCTAGTTATTTTTATACTTCTCAGCACCCCGCACAACAGCCACTAACCTCTCTTTCATCTACCCATACAGCAGCCCCATTGCCTCTCCTCAGCTCCTCCTTCCCGCCACACACAGCCGCTCTCTCCCTGAACCCACCTCACCACTGCAGGCCTGGCTCAAGTCACCTCAGCCTGCAATGGCCTTACCCATAAAGCAACTTCTCCATCCCTCATAGCCCAGATCAAACCTCACCTCCTGAATGCAGATTTCCTTAAATGTTCATGTTCAAAGTGATCTCTCTCACACCTGCTGTCACAAGGTTCTGTGATTCTTTGGTCCATCATAGCATTTAACCATGTCCACCTAGTATAAATGGGGCAATCACTAAGAAGGAGAGTAACTGGTGTGAACATTGTTTCTTCTATATCACTGGGGTAGAGACAGTGACATTGCCTTTATCCAAGGCCAACTTAATCTTTATGCATGTACATACAAACTCACATTTACATACACAAAGACTCAGGAGAGGATGTGTGTTTCAGACCCAGGAAGGAAGAGTAGGCTGGGTTCACTGATGGGAGGATTTTCTACGAATGCTGTGCGGGAGGAGAGGCTACCAGACTAGAGGGCAGTTGAAGCTTCTTTTAGACAGAGGTCAACATGCCATGTCTGTGCCCTCCCTTGGAAGCAGTGCCATGGTAGGATAAAATAGAAGATTGAGAGATTTTAGATAACATTCTGTGATCTCTAGAAAAAATAGATTGGGATGTCCATGACTTCCCCAGGGGCATCGATCGGCACTGAGAGATACAGGGACAAAACTCACTGCTAACACATCCACTGTGTGGGTAAAAGGGCAAATGTGCAGATTGAAACAACAAGGACCACAACCTGTTCCTTCCTGGTTTGGGGCTGTGAAGGTGCAGGGTTTTTCTATGTTCTGATAAGGCCATTCTAAGGAGGGAACTCCAAAAATGGCTGAGCTTTCATCGCTCATCCAGCAGGCAAATGCTGATGTAGGAATCTAAAGGACTGTGAAATGGCTCATATTACACTGGCTGAGTTCGTATTAAATCCCTCCGAGATGGCTTGCCCTTTGCACTGGAGTGGAAGCCCCGGCATATGATCTCTTCTCTTCATTCGCTGTACCTTTCCCTAACCACCTCACCCCAAGTTTTCCTAGTCTAAGTTAGTCACAGCAGTCTCTGGGGTCACGGAGCACAGACTAATGGAAATGATGCCATTTCGCTGGCAGTTTGAAATCCACTCCCGTAAAAGGCAAGTGTGGAGGTCATCTTTCCATAAATTCCCGATTCTGCTGGAAAAGCAGACAAAGGCAGCCGGGGAGCCAGGCGGCTGCTTTGTTTTTGCAACTCTTTCCATTGCAGTGCCCTTTATATATGCAGCCCAAGTGGAATGCATCATAAAAGGTGACATTTTATCACAGCAGTTTGTAAATTTTACAGAAGCGAGCTCCCTGTAAATCACCCAGCTTATTCCCAAGCTGACTTTATTACAGCAAATCCAGTCATGGATAAACTGTGTGCCAGTTTACTTGGGATTTATCTTTTTTATTCAAGCTGAACTGAGTCCTTTTAATATTCTTCTCTCTTATAATGATAAGGTATAATGATAACCTTATTTCTATTCAGACAGCTTTAAGGACTCTCATTTCTCTAGAAATGCAGTTCCTATTTGGGGCCTCTTTGCTCCCAAAGTCATTTAGAATTTGTTTCTTGTGTCAAAAAATGTGGGTACCTCCCAGCACCGAGTCTTATAACTCATGGGAACTTAAGTTATGTTTACTCCTTATTTTCCTACAGCCCTCTGCTTCCTGGGTCCCAGCCTTCTCCCTCCCACAACAACTGCAGGGAGCTGACCCTCAAGACTCCCATCTGCCAAAAAAGACACTCAGGGAGGTGCAGCCACACAGTTCTACTTATCCACCCACCCCTGCATGATTGAAGGCCAAAATGGAGACTAGTCCAAGCTGAGATGTTCAAAAAAAAATGTACTCCAGATCTTATGGACTTGGGAGATGGCTTGGTGTGGCAAGCACTTACTGTCCATACAGGAGGACCAGAGTTCAGGTCCCCAGATCCCACACAAAAGCCAGGCACAGTGGCATGTATCTGTAACCCCCAAATTCAATGAGAGATTCAGTCTCAAAACACCCCAGCACCAGGGGCAGAGACAGGAAAACCCAAGGCACTTGCTAGCCAACCACTCTAGCTCTAGGTTCAATCTCAAAAGATAGGAAGGAGGATGATAGAAGAAGACACCAGACACTGTGCTCTGGCCTCCACACGCACACACAGGTAAATGCATGTATATACACACACATATAATACCCAATACCATATATATAATATATATATATATATATATATATATATACACACACACACACACATATAATACCCATACCATATATATATATATATATATACATACATATATACACACATATAATATCCAATACTATATATATATATACACACACACACACACACATATAATACCCAACACCATATATATATATATTATATATATATATATATATATACACACACACACACACATATAATACCCAATACTATATATATATATACACACACACACACATTCCAGATCGCTAAAGTTCAGTGAAAAGATCTCATTAGTAATTTTTATATTATAATAATTCATGACTAATCATATGCTGAAATGGTAACCCTTTGAATGTGCTAGGAGAAATAAAGCATAGTGAAAAAATAATTGCCAGAGTTTCTTTTTACTCTTCTGAGTATAGCTTCTAGAAAACTTGCAGCGTTGCGGCTTGCGTCCCGTCTGCCTGATGGTGCTCCTCTTGGCACGTGCCCCTAAACCCTTGCTAAGGAAATTCATCTCTCCAAGAAGGTGTCTCTGGCCTTAAATCATGTTTATCTCCTCTTGTGGTTTCGATTTCCTTTAGAGCTGAGGGAGGTCTGACAATGAGAAGATGTCTGTTAATGCTGTCAGCCCACATGCACAAATTTCTCCGTGTAGACCCAGGAAAATTAGGGTACTTCATAGTACCTTGACCTTTATGGAAGTTTTTTGTGCCCTCTGCTCAGTGCCCTTGGAAGTTTTTGGTGTTCTCAGAGAAAAAGATGATGAATGGATGTGAAACAGACAGACAATTTTAGGATCATGCTGGCACAGGGCCAAACCTAACTGTGAGGAATACTGCTGAATACTAGATTATAATCTTGAAATAAGAGCCCTCCCCTTGATTATCTTCACACTTTATGTAGCCTGATGCAACAAAGGAGTATGTGACTGCATTGTCTGAGGTCATGTCACACCAGGGGAACTCAACCTAAGGAAGGGGGTGTACATTAGGACAAAGAAGCAAGAGCACATCCCAACTGTGCTTCCCATACATTACTATAAACCAGCTCCTTGGCTAACATTACAGCTCCCATCTCCCTCCTCTAGACCATCTGAAACTATTGGATCACATCCTAGCCTCACTGAGAATCAATCATGGGACTATTAAGCTGCTGTGTGGCTCAGCAAAGAAGACACAGTAGCAAACTCGTAGGTGCAAAACCTGCTAGACTATCATGGCCAGCACCATAGTGGACAGTGGAATCCTAAAGGTCTCATCTCAGGGGTTTTTATTGATACCTACGCTCCTCAGGTGTTCTATTGATAGCACATGCAGATCATGAGGAATCAAACATCTTTTACACCTGCAGACAATACAAATGCCAAGGCCTAGGCAGCCCTTTTCCCCACAGTGCACAAAGCAATTATTTTAAACATAACTAAAAATATACTTCCACAACATAAGACAATCAAAAAATTCTTTCTCTCTACAACACAATTTTAACACTATACCAGCAAAACTATTTACAAGAGAAACAATCACAAGGGTTGCTAATGCACAGGACCAAATGAAACCAAACATCTATCAAGCTTTTCATGTCTTTGGAAAGCAGAAAAACATTATCAATGTCCAATTATTTGAAAGTCACTCACGTACTACTGGGATCCTCCAAAGGGCTTGGATCACTTCTCTGGCTCTGTCCCCTGCAGCACACACAGCTTGTCCTCCAGGCTCAGGCTGGCTTCACTCCACTGCTGCTGTTGTACTTAGTGGTCGTCCCATGATACTGACATCTTCAGAATACTGGGGTCTTCTGCTGTTGTTGGGCTGCACTTTCACCAATAGCCTCTCCTGGGCTCTATTCATGGTGCCAAGCCTCAACTTCTCTGTATGGCCCCTTCAAATCTGGACCTTCAACTGCCACTGAGGCTGAACCTTCACCAATAGCCTCTCCTGGCTCTTAGAGTGCTCAGCAGCCTCAGCTGCTCTCCATGAACCCTTCATGCCTTTTAAACCAGTACCACCTGGGTGACTCTGAAAGTACCAAGTTTGGCTGCCAGCAAGAGATACAACCTCTGTCAGTTCTGACAGCTTCTATGTGGTAACCCTGAGGAAACACTTTTCAGATTTTAAGGTACAGTCTCATTTACAAGGGGAAGAAAATCAACTGGTCAGTTCATGTTTGGGTTCAAAGTTTGATAGAATATTCCAAGGACTTCTTCATAATGCAGCCACCATTAGTCCTGATTCTTTTAGCAAGTGTTTTTCTCAGCATCATCACAGGTCAATTTTTGTCTTCAGGAAAGTTTCCCTCATAGGGTGGAGTTCTCATCACCACAGCAGATGTGTCTTGTCAGGACCACCTCATCAGTATCCAGACTGCTTCATCTTTGTCCTCTGGGAACTACTCTGAGCATACTTTACTAGACTCTGTGAGGTCTGGAGTTTCTTTATTATTCTCCCTCGCCTCCATGTTGGATGCAGCTGACATGATGTCATGCCCTTCTGCCTACCACGTTGGTGCACCATTTGAAGTTGATCACTTACTGTAGCAGCTCACCAAGGAAGACAATGATGCATATTCATAGGTGCAAAACCTGCCAGACCTCAACAGAGGGAAGCACTATCATGGCAAGCACCAAATTGGACAAAGGAAACCTGAGGGTCTCATCTCAAGGGGTTTTTTTTTTTGATACCTAAGCTCCTCAAGTGTTCTATTGATAGCATATTCAGATCATGAGCAATCAAACATCTTTTACATAAAGCCAACACCTGAAGACAATACAAATGCCAAGGCCTAAGCAGCCCTTTTCCCAACAATGCACAAAACAACCATTTTAAACATAACTAAAACTAAATTTCTGTATAATGGGACCCTGTGACTACAAGTCAGTGTGTTTTGTAAGTCTCCCTCCCCACCCCCATCTCATATTCCTCAGTTCTGTTAGTCTCCTAGTTTTGTACTACTAACATCTGTGTGTTAGGATGTCTAGGATGGTCTAGGATGGTCCTCCCTCCTATGCCAGCCTCCCTTCCACTTACCTAAGCTCTCCATCCATACTGGACATTCAGCAGAACATAACTCAGCTCTTCCAGCCCCTCAAATCTTCTTATTCCTAAGCACCAATAGTACCATTAGAAATCACTGTCAAGTGTCTTGTTCTAGAAAATCTCCACAGACAGATGGTAAGCTGCTCAACTACAGGAGCTATAACCCTCGAACCTTGACAGACTGCAGAGAGAGTGTGAGTTCAGTGGAATTAAGCCAATTAAAAATCACTGCCTGAAAGTGGTATTAGAGGTGGGGACAAACTCCAGCAATGTAGGACCACAACAGCTAGACATTCTTTATTCATCTGAGGAGGGAATAAGCAAGGACTCAGTCCAAGTTTCATCTCAGAGCATCATGGCAGAGTGTGACTCTCAGGGCAATGCAAGCTTTCTCTGGGGCTAGAACAAGACCTCATTTTAGGAATGAAAACTTCAAGATGCCTCTGGGTTATCCAGCCCATAGCTCATTTGCTGGTTGTGAAAACAAAGGCCTTGGGTAGGGAGAAGATGTGGCCAAGGCTGAGTGGTGATAAGACCCCTCTGTGGCTGCGAGTCTGAAGCAAGCATACTTTCTCTTAATCTTGTTTAAAGAATTATCTGCGTCCCCCTCAAGCATTCCTTTCTGAACACACACTGTGTGAGGTCCCATCCACAGAGTCCCTGCATCTCTGTCTCTAGGTAAGTCTGAGAAGTCCTATTTTTAGGAGGCTCTCAAGTAGCAGAAGTATGACTCAGCTGAGAGTCTGTCACCACCATACTACTTCCCCTCGGGGGCCTTCATGGAGTTGATGGGCCTGATAAGGAGTCTCACATGTGGGAAACAGAATGGCAGATGTCTCCTTTCTGTGGGCCACTGATGGATCCCACCCGTGAGACCAGAGGGAGAACATAGGGTAGTCCCAGGACTGGGGGAGGGGTCTGGAGGTGACAGCTTGTGTGGGCTAGGGAAGGGCAGCACCTGGGTCCAGCTCTCAGAAGCTCCTTTGTCCTGGCATTCACTGGCCACCCATGTATGCCATTTTGTTAAAGGTAAACACCTAATTGGGAGAAAAATAAATAAATATTGAGAAAGGCTTTAAAAGCTATTAGGTTGTGAAAATTAAAGAGGATAAGTATCCTGAGAAACTGAGAAAATAGCAGAGTGGATGAAAACCACTGCTCAGTTTCCAGCATGATTCTCTGTGTGAGGTATGGGCCTCCTCTAGGAGTAAAGTGTGAGCCTTTCAAGAGTCCATTCAGTTGGACAGTTATGACCACATAGGCCTCAATGACCTCTCTGTGGACCATGCCATCTGAAAGCAGCATGTACTTAACAAGGGTCTGTTGCCTAAACAGTATTATTCCTACTTCTTCATCACTGGGTCCAAAATGCCTGACTTGGCCTTGACATTGGGGACAAGGGGAAATGACTATAAATCCCAACCCTTCTATTTATTTCAGGAAGGGGCTGGTCCTTTCTGAAATCTATGTCTTGGCTTCAATAGGAGAAGCCTATCTCTTAGAGGAAAATCAAAGACAGCAATATGGTCAGAAGCTCTGAGTTCCTTTCCTGAAGTCCCGAGGAAACACTTTTGAAGAGCACACGGGTGTGCACACATCCTGACTAGAGCTCATCTTCTAGGCCTTGATACTCAAAGTGTCCAAGCACCAGATTAGAGATGTGAAACTGCAGAAATGAACAGTGAAGACTGGAATGCCAAGCTGAAGAATGGATTTCATTCTGTGAGTCTCCAAAGACCTCAAGTGGAAAAGTGGACTTCTCCCAGGAAAGAGTGGACTACTTCTCAGAGTGACAAGGAGTCCCCCCCCTTCTCTCTCTCCCTCCCTCCCTCCCTCCCCCTCTACTTCCTTTTCTCTCCTCTCCCTCCCTTGTCTCCCTCCCCCTTCTCTCCCTCCTCCCCTCAATGAACATGGGCAAGTTGGCAGTGGTAGTATATAAGATCTTGGGGACTCTTCTCTCTATTACATGCACAGGTGCCATCTGGCCCTCACCGTCCCCTTGTAGATAAGAGAGCCTGGAGAACTGATTCTAAGCAATTATTCAGGCATGGCTTTTATATTATATTATGAACTGTTATGAATATTTTATTTTTATGACTCAGAGGTTTCTGGGTTTGTTTGTTAGTTGGCTGGTTTGGTTTCCTGTGCGTGTGTGTGTGTGTGTGTGTGTGTGTGTATGTGTGTGTGTGTAAACACGTAGTTGCAACCTGACGTTTTAGCTTACATGTTGAGTAGAATTTACGGCCCTTTACTATGTCTGAATTAATAATATAATGAACTTAAAATAATAAATGGAAACCACAATGTGTTGACCCATAATAGGCAAAATATACAGTGTCCTTCTTCAGCAAAGCCAAATGATAAAAGAATTTCACATGGTTGAACACTCTTCTACAGGCAGAAACCAAACTTCCTGGCCATTGCCCTCATTTGCCCAACAAAATCCAGGGCTCAGTCTTCTGTTGCCACAGTACAAGTCTGAACAGCTGAGACTTCAACAGGCATGCAAACCCCGCAGGCTTTCTTGGGATCAGGGAAGTGATCAGAAGTTTTCAAAGGGTGAATTAGAAGTTTAAGCCTGACACGGAACAGTATGGAGTGAGAACTAAGACAGATAAAGCTTCAAAGATGCAGTCTATTAAGAAATAAAGCCTGAACTTGAATAATGGCTTGTGAAGACGCTGCACAGTCCCCCTAATTGATATTAAAGTCTATCATTCTGTAATGAAGCCATTCTAAGATAGTTTGGGATGGAATATGAACTGCAGTGAATGCAGTCCAGAGATTAAAAAACAGTGTTGAAAGAAAGGAATGGAACAGAAACCAGGAACGGCTAACATTTTTTCCCATTTCTTCATAAGTAGAAGATAAGGTAATAAAAATTGTGATGGTTGTCACTCAGCCTATAAGTTACATTTAAGTTAGCGTCTCTATAAATTATCCATCTATTTCATAGAGTGAGCTCAGTGATCCAAAATGAATCTTTCTATTATCTTCATTAAATTCTGAAAGGAAAGTACTCTTTGTACCAATTGTAAGACTAGATTGCTGGAACAGACAGTCATACCCAGCCATCTCTTTTAGGAGTTAGCAAGAAGTAACCATTACAGGCTGAGCCAGAAGAAGGCATAGCATCTTGGGAATATGGCCACAGCCCTAGACCTCCCACACAGCCTTCTCCACACAAACCCAGCAAATCTCCCTTCACAGTATAAAGTGTTTTATACCTAATGTCTCTCCTGTATCCATGACAACCTCTCCCTTTTCTCACTTCAAATCCCCAGACTACCACATTCCACAAAAGTTCACCTATAACACTTTTTAATCTCAAGTTCTCATAATTTCTTTATGAAGCTTTGTCTCAATTCAACAAATGCATTGTTTGGCTCCTCCCAGCTCTGGGAACAGGGAGCCACTGAGTGGCTTCAACACCCAAGTCTTCTCTGGAGAGGAAGTGTTAATGTGAGAATGAATATGCTACTCTCCTAGAGAAATAGAAATGAGGGTGCATGGTGCCCCCAGTTCCACAGGGTCCCAAAGGACAGGACTAGTCATGTGTAACAAGAGTGAGAATGGGCATGGACTGAACCCCCCAAAACCTTCAGTCTAAAATGATTCTGTTGATAGCTCACTTTTACGTTCAGACAAGCCACTGGACCGCTTAGCCTGAGTTCCACCTGCGAACTTCTTGCACCAAAATCCCATGACAAGCCACCTTTATTCTCAGCAATCAGGAGGCAGAGACAGGTGGATCTCTATGAATTTGAGACCAGCATGGTCTACATAGTGAGTTCCAGAACAGCCAGGGCTACGAAGAGAGACACTGTCTAAAAGGAAAAAAAAAAGAAAGAAAGAGAGAGAGACAGAGAGAGAGAAAGGAGTGAGGAAGGAACAGAGAACATAAAAGTAATTACAGCTTTCATAATTGATGCCACTATAAGAGAGTAAATAGTAATCTGTATAAAGAAAATAGCAGAGCACAGAAATAATAGAAAATTAAATCTATACTACTATGGTGTTGCATGTGTGCACCTTATCATACCTTTTGCCCATGTGATCCTCACCACTAAATAAACTAAAATAAGTACTTTTTAGTACATAGTCCAGGTGAGGAGCCAGGAAAATTACATTGCTGCTTAGTCACAAAACCAGCATCAAATAATAGTGCACTGACTCTCAGCATTTTCTCTGCTTCTTGGAGGCTGCGCTTTGGTTCTAAGAAAGGGGAACATACGAGGCTCTCCTTTATGATAATATTGCCTCAGTGTGCCTCAAATCTGAGCCACTCCTTACATCTACATACTCCCTAATAATGCAGCCATATGCAGCTCTTGACCTGGTCACAGAACGAAAAAAACAGGCTATACTCCTCTGCAGAGAAAAAGCCAACTCCTTTGCATTTTCTCCATGCTCATTTGAGGCCTCTCTTGTAATCCATGTAAAACTGGGGCCCTCACAGACATGGTGTTCTCCCATCATCTGGGAAGCCTTATAATGAATGTGTCAAAGGAGAAAAATTATTTGCATCCAAAATACCTTTAAAAATTAGTCTAATGCCAAAGACTGATGGTGTGACAATGTTATTCATAAAATGCTATATCCGGACTTCTCTTTCCAAACTGGGCTTTACTGTTTTCAAGACTGCCACCTTCTATTTTACATGCTCTGAAATGAAACCAAGACTTGTTCATTTTTCAAATCCCCTAATTGATTTCTTGAATCATATGCTACTTTTTTTCAAGCAAACAAAAATATGAAAGAGATTAATTTTAGTTCTGAGACCGAAAAAGTTTGATCTGAGAAAAAAAGATAGAAAGTTATAACTTCTTAATAAGAAAAATAGTGTTAATAATTTATGGAAATAAAAATACCCATTCCATTGTAGGTAAAGGCTAACCTCTTTAAAACAATCTATGTGTAGATTCGGGACAATTTTTTTTCAATAGAATAAAAATGAATATTCTAAAATGACACTGTGGTTTCCAAGCTTCTAATTGCAAGATGTAGTTACTTAATTACACATTGTTAGTACCTGATTACATAGACCTGTTCTCATCTTGTAATTGTGCTTAATTATACTAATTAACTCAATAATCAACCCACAAAAAATACAAAGTTTCCATATAAAGAAAATTCTTATAAAATGGATGATGCTTAAAGGAAACAACCTTTTAAAGCAAAGACACATTTCACCTCTGACCCACTCACACCTTCCCTACCTAAAACCAAAAGTATGTCTATATGGTTCTGTCCCAGGGTACACTGAGTCTGAGGATAAGAGAAAGAGTAGCCAGGAGCATTGTCAAGAAACTGTGAGGTCAACTTCAACTTTCCCCTAGGGGAAACTGAGCTCCAAGATGACCATTTGACCAGCTAGTGGATGAAAGGACTGGACATCAAGTTTCCTAAAATTTCAGTCAGTCTTATCCCTTTACCAAGTGTTTGTATGGAAAGCCAAGGACCTCCAAGACCAAAACAATGGACAATTTTAATCTGGATGTATCAAGTTGAAGCATCAGCTTTCTAAGATTAACTTGCCACTGAGTTTGACAACCTCAAGTCCCAAATAATGGTGCTTTAACTCAACGGGGATTTTATTTTGCTAATTTAAAGTAAGTCCGTGTGGCTATATGAACCTGAGGCACAGTACCCTGCAATTCATAGGGTATGGAACTTGTCTTCATTCTCACAGGACAACCACAAGACTTCCACCATGATGACTGCATTTTAAGGAGCAAGAGAAAATAAAGAGGAATGCGTTTGTATTACAGAAGTAAGGCTTCCCCCAAGGCCATCAGGTTGTCATTAGAGACAATTTCTTAATGCAGGGTCCTACTACTGTGAACATAAACTCAGGTTCTGTTAGTCAAACAGAAGAGACACATTATTGTTATAGCAATTGACAGTGTCTGCCACATTCAGGTTGCCCTTGGGGATGTTGGATATAATGGAATGGAGCCAAGATATAAAGGTACTAACATATATTATACATATATCAGGAACCAGGGACATAGACACTCGATTTCCTCATCTAAAGTATTGTAAGGTTGTGTAATTATTACATAGAGCAGCAATGTCTAATTATTTTTATTTTAACAAGAGAACTCATCTTTCCAATGGGCTTGTGTGCAAAACCTCATCTATGAAACTGATCACACCAGAATTGTTTTTGTCATGGTGAAGCTGGGTGGAGGAGCAGGATAGGAAATACTATACGAAGCAATGACATGTGATACCCAAATTGTTTTTTAAGGAAGGGTTTGTCACACCTGCCTGGGCTTAAGATATCAGAGAGCCTTCAGCCGCTAGTCTTGTGGGGACTGCCACGGCTACAGTGAGTGTTTCGCTCAAATTGACACTCTTGCCTGGGTGGTCCACATTCAGTGGCTGGTGAATGCAGCACACCATGGCCTGACCAACTTGGACCAATCCAGTGCTCCTCAGATTATCTGTGAAGGGCTGTGCTACCCCAGGCTCCTATGTAATAGGGATACACTGCTTGGGGCTGCATCACCCTCCAGTCTGCTCCACAGCTGTCTCCTGAATAGCTCTTGCAGAGACCAAGCTCTCCCATCTGTGGTACCTCGCTCAAAGATGGCAACTGAGTCCTTCCTTAGTTGAACTTCCTCAGTTCCTCTAACTGAGGAAACTGAAGCATCAAGACAATACAGGGAGGCTAGCAGCTAAGAGGGCCAGTCCTGAAGGGCTTCGGGAAGCCGTTGAGAAAGTCTTGGTGTCTTAGTTAGGGTTCTATTGCTGCAAGGAGACACCATAACCTCACAACCCTTATAAATAAAAACACTTAATCGGAGCTGGGTTACAGTTCAGAGGTTTAGTCTGTTGTCATGACAGGAATCAGGATGACATGTAGGCAGACATGGCGCTGAAGAAGAAGCCAAGAATACTACATCTCAATCAGTAGGCAGCAGGAAGAGAGAGTGAGACACTGGTCTGGCTTGAGCATCTGAAGCCTAAAAAGCCCCAGTGACATAACTTCCTCCAACAAAACCGTACCTACTCCAACAAGGCTATACCTCCTAATAGTGCCGATCCCTATGGGCCTATGGGGGCCATTATCATTCAAATGACCACACTTGGGAAAGGTGAAGTGAAGCAAAGAAATGACAAGAAGCTCCTGGGAGAAGACATATAGAATTATGACAATCAGAAATTCCTGATATTTGCAGAGCGTTGTTGTGAGAGTTTATTTTTAGTCATATTTAAAACAATTATTTTTGTGCAGTGTTGGAAAAGGGGATGCATAGGCCTTGTATTTTGTGTTGTCTGCAGGTATTGGATTTCTGTGGAGGATGTTTAATTGCTTATGATCTGCACCTGAGGAATTCTGAATCAATAAAACACTGAGCTCAGACGCTCAGAGTTCCACTGTCAATAGAGTATGGCACTGGCCATGAGGGTAGGTCCCTCTGCTGAGGTCTGGCAGGGCTTCCACATTTGAAAATGCCTCCTTGTCTCCTTGCTGAGCCATAACAGCAATGTACAACTACAGAACCCTGTACATACAAAGTCCTTCCCATATATTCTTCCATTCTACAAACTCTGAAGACCTTATATAGTAATGGTTCATCTGTTTTCTTTGAGTTTTGTAACCCAGTATCTCAGACCTTCCTGTTGAGAGGAACACCCTCAACAGGCAAGTCTTGGAAGGCTTCATAAACACTCAAAAGGGACGACCTTTTTCTTCTTATCTTCACCAGTGGGGATTCAACAGTGCTCCAGGATGAAACAGATATTCCTACCTGGGATTTTGAATTTTCAGGGAGCATCCCACAGTGAAGAGCAATTAACCTCCATGCAGGGCAGCAGGTGAGAGGGTAGGTTTTTAATGTTCATTTTACAGGTAAGGAAAACAGACCCAGAAACATTCACCTTTTCCCAGGGTCAAACAGCAGCAGTAGCTGGACTGAGACATCACCCTGCTACTTTAATTAATTAAGGCCTGATGAATCATTTCTGAAATCATCACAGTGCTGCCTTCTCTGGTTTTTCTTCTGAAAAGAAACATAGTTTTGGATTGTGGTTTCTCTTATCAGATTTAAACAATTAGTATCTGACTATATTAAAAATGGATATTGTCAGGATGTGTGTAATTGAATTTCTTTGCTAATTAGGAGTTTGTTTCCTCTCAGATACTTATCAAGCCTTCAGGGAGGCCTTTGCAGGAAGGATGGAGTCTCTGGGAGGCCTCTGCTGAAATTATACTGCATCTTGCATATTCATGGCCTCACCTCCTTCTTTGGAGGAGCCAGTCATGAGAATGATAATAGAAAGCTCCCTTCTGCTCAGCCAGAGAAAGAGTCACACTGCCTGGGACTCCTGGCTTTGTTCATGGCATACATTGGGCACTGAGATTGGCCCCTCCAAGAAACAGGCTCACTTTCCTTGCCTGAAGAGGAATCTGCAGGCTAGGGTGCAGTGAAAGACTGAGGAAGACAATCTCTCTGCTGGTCCCTTCCTCTGGCCTCCTCCTGTGTATTGTAAGACAAACAAGTCTTCTTTGACTCACAGAATCTCTAGTATATGTTACCCCTCCCAAACCACAGCCGCCCTCTCCTGACTTGGCTTTACCTTTGCTTGGTTGACAGGTTCCCAGGTAGGCATCAGCAGCAAGTACCAAACCCAGCCCAGCTTTGCAAAGCTCTGCTCATCAGGCAGCTTTTGACTATGCTTATTCCAATTCTGTCTTCCCATCAGCCTCACAAAATAGATCCAAAAGAACCCAAAGATATTATCCACATGAAACACATGAAACTTAAATGCCACTCCAAATATAATACCTCTGTAAATATTAACAGAATTCAGAGTTAGGGAGGCTGCTTGGCAGGTAAAATACTAGCCATGTAGGCATGAGAATCTGAGTTGAATTTCCAAAACTCACATGGGGGAAAAAAAAAAAAGCTGGGCATGGTAATATTCACTTACAAGGCCAGTGCTGGGGAGACAGAAACACCCTACCCTACCCAACAAATTCCAGGAAAATGGGAGTCCCTAACTTAAAAAAAAAAAAAAATGAAGGAAGGAATAAAGAGACAGAGAAAGAGAGAAAGAAAGAGAGGGAGGAAGAAAGGAAGAGAAGAAAAAGAAAAAAACGAATGATTCCCAAGAAGTAACATCTAAAATTGACCTCAAACCTAAACATGCATGCAGGAATCCCATGTGCACTTGCACACACATGTGTGTTTGTATAGTCCTTCAACTAAAGCAGATTGTCCTTAAAATCCAACTCACACCCCTCCAGGAATTGGGGGCATTGTCAACACAACCATCATCACCAAAATGGGCTCTAGAGTTGAAGTGCAAACAATCATCACAGTCCATGTTAGGAGATGACAGTCAGTTTCTTTCCCATTAGTATCTCTGTTGTATAGCAAATCAATAAGTAAATTCATATAAGTTACTAGTTTAAAAGTCTCCTGTGAGACTTCTTGAGGTTAAATATGCTTATGTATATGGATTTTCTCATTGCCAAAGTCACCTTCTGGAAGCAGCCATGGAAGTGAGCCTCCAGTGTCCAAGCAGCAGTCATTAGTCAAGGCTCCAACTGCTTCCTCAGAAATCTATGTTTGAGGAGGCCTTGACTCCCCCAGGCTGCCCCTACCCAGTGGGTCAGCATGTTACAGTGCTGAGCCCTGGAATAGTGGACTTCTCTTCATTTACTTTGCCTTCAGAATTCTGGATCTTGCTCAACATCCGAAGCCTGTCTGGAATGCTTCTTCTACTCTACTCTCTCAGGTGCTGCCCTCGGGGTCAGACTTGGATCCACCTCTCCCAGGCATCCCTGTCTCCCATCCTAGAATTCTCCCAAGGAACTTCTCCTAAGCACTTATGTATGCTTTGTCCAATCTACTTCTCAAGGATCCCAGACTAACATCTTAATCCTACATCTTATTCACTCTATAGGAGAAAAATAATGACAGAATAATACTGCTTTTGTGATGACAGCACTAAACAGTCATAGCTTCTTTCTTTCTAGGAACTAGACATTTGCTAGTGTAATCTAAGTGACACTTGCTTTCTTAGCAGCCAGCTACACTACCATCTCTTACAGGACACAGGACCCAGCAGAATGGGAGTGAGGAGTACGCATAAACATTTAATAAATGCCTATTGAATTGAACCTAACTCTTTATTTTTAGGGGATCTCAGTTCCTTGTCAAAGCCAGGCAGAAAAGGTACTCAGGGGAGCAGAACTAGAAAAGGGGGAAATTGTATGTTTCAGGCTTTCCTGTGTGAGCTAGGTCCTCTCTCTGTTACTCTCTGTCTGGGCTGCACTGAGCAGCTACAGTAATCTTTCAAAAGCTGACAAGATCCTGTCACCCATTTGCTCAAACTATTTTGATAGCTTGCCATTGCACTAAGAACAGACATGGAAACCCAGTTCCAAGGCCATAAGGAAGGCCTCCCTCAGCTGCCTCTCATCCTCAGAGAATCCCAATTCAGCTGTCTCACCTCCTTTCCTTCCAGCCCACCTATGCTCCGGACTCCCAAAGTCCTCCACTATCCTGGTTGACTGCCCGGTACCATCATGTCTGCAGTATCAGTGCCACCTGGCAGCCCATGATGTTTGTGCCCATTCTTATCATCATACAGGACTTGTGCTTTTTATAACATTGACCATAATTCATAACTGAGTGGCAGAAACTCATTCATCATCCATTTCCTAGCATAAGCCTGGTGTTGCTTGGGAAGTGCTCAGATTTCTCTCCAAGGATCTCATATACACTTCTGTCCTGGCTGCTCTGTTGACCTTCTCAGACCTGGCCACACTCCCTTGATTCATCCTCACACTTGAAATGGCTGCAGAACAGCATCTGACCAGTATAAATCCTTGGTCCACCAGGCTTTGAACTTCTGGACTCCCTAGAGACTTGAGGTTCTTTTCATCTTCTTGGATCAGTCATTTTTCTGTTGCTGGGATAAAGTACAATGATCAAAAAACAGAAAAAAAAACTTTAGAAAGAATTTCTTTTGCTTATGGTTCCAGAGGACTAGAGTCCAAATACCAGGGAAGGCAAGACATGCTGACAGGAGCAGGAAGCTTGCTTCTGTACACAGGAAGCAAAGGGAAAACATGAAATGGGGTAAGGCACTAAACCCTCCAAGCCTGCCAATAGTGGTATACTTCCTCCAGCGAGGCTCCATGTCCTAAATGTTTCATAGCCTCACGAAACAATGCCACAATTTGGAACCATGAAATTATGAGGGACATTTCTCGTTCAAAGCACTGCACCATGCCTCTCATGAGCCAATTGAGAAGAGAATGGAAAGGGAAGGAAAGTGTCTAATGCAGGCTCTCATTTCTTCCTGAAATCACCAGTCTCTGCCACCTAGACGTCAAAGGCCTCCGTGCTGGTGCGGTTCATATTGCTGAAATTTCTCAGTCGCCTCCAGAAGGCTGTGTGCTCCCTCTGCCCTCAAAACCAAACCCGTCTACCCACCCATCTAGAGGCAACTACTTTCTCTTGTCTAAAACCCAGGGTTTGAGCAGAGGCTGTTAGGAGTAGCTCTAGTCTTAGTTCTACTGATTCAAGCACAAGCAGCCCACAATTGATTCCTGCCTCCAAAACCTTCTCAATAATAATCTTCATGAATTAGCTTCTTTTTTACTCTGGAAAAAAAAATCACCAAAAAAAGAAATCCTGCTTTGAGTGCACTCACATATTTTTCTTAATATTCTTAATTCTTGGCTTTAAAAACAATAAGATTCTCCTCCAACTTCTGGATTTCTTGAAAAACACAAGATGAGACACAAGATAGGTAAAAGGAGTTGGGGGAATTCAGTAAAAGATAAAAATCTAAGGCAGACTCTGAGGACTGGAATAGTGTGAGGTAGGCTGGTGCTGACAGACAGAGGTACGGATCTAGGGATAACATGGGGACAGTGCCATTTGGGAATGAGTGAGAGAGGTATTGGATAGGTATGGGGATATGTGGATCTCAGGAGACCTTGTGCCTGCTGGAGAGTAGAGGCTATTCTGTCAAGACCTCAGGAACACAAATAGAGTCACACGGTGGCATGACCTAGATGAGACAATCATACAAGACCTTCAATAATGGTTATGAGAAAATAGGGAGGACCCCAGTTGCAAGAAGCTTTATACTGAATTGGTCAGAGAAGGAGTGTGGCTTTGGACCATATGCTGCGAGAGACAGGGTCAGAGCAGCACAGAGCAGAAACGGTGCTGTAAGCAAAATGTTGATACTGATCATGGAAAGTATCCTCAAAATGAGGCGTGTTGCTCATCTCTGGTGACTGCTCACTGCAGTCCACAGGTTGAAAGCCCTTACCCCCTTCAGAGCCCCTATATCAGATTCTCTTTTCCCTGTCAACAATTCTCTGTGTCCCACAATTTAAACCAGAGGGAGGTGGGCAGTTCATATTTAGGGAAGTCTAGAATCATACTTAGAATTACTAAGGAAAATACTGGCCAAATAGCCTCCATCCCCTGCCCTTAGCTGAGGCTCTGCAGCAGTGTTAGCATGTGAAGGCTTTCCTATTGCAGTCCTGGGATTGCAGAGAAAAACAGGCTTGGCTGGTGTCTTTAAAATGACAGAACGGCTCTGCCATCCACATTCTCCGGCTTGTGGGAACTATCACAGTACAACTGCCTGGTTGCTTGTGAGCCCCCAGCCCCACAGTGGACTTTCAGCAGACAGGCTCAGCAGAAGAACAGCCATATTCTGTACCTGCAGCACCACCACATGGCTCTACATATTTAAAACCCCTCACATCCCAGGTGAAATCTGAACTGCTTCTTCCTCCCCTGGTTCCAGAGTTCTGTGATGCTCATGGGAAGAGAATAACCAGAGGCTTTAAGAGATAGAAGGACTTTCAGAGGTAATTCCTCAGACACGTGTTACCAGAAAGAAGGGGAATAGTCATGTGGCATCCAGAGATGCTTCTGGCCAGATTGATTTCAAAGCTAAGGCATTCATCCAACTTGGTTTCTTCAAAGCAAGAATGACAGCTGGTTTAAGGTAAGCTAAGTTGGCAGAAGAGGACAGGCCAAGCACTACAGCCACAAGTGAGAAGCTGGAGCTGGATCTGCTCAGTCCCTCCCCTACAGATCTCCATGATGGAACAGAAGGAGTCTCTCACTTCTTTACACATAAAAAAGACTTCAGTGACAATGAACTCTAGAAAGACTAGTCTGTCTAAGGCTGAACAGGCATTCAAAATAGCTCTTATTATGGCCTCTACTGAACTTCATCTAGTTCTATAACATTTTCTATGTCAACTCTTGGTCAAATCCTTAATATGCAACCAGGCACCAATGGGAATCATTTTTAGTTAACTACATAACTTTATTTATTTATTTATTTATTTATTTATTTATTTATTTATCTATTTATTTATTTATAACTTTGAAATGCTAGGAATCAGGCCCAGAGTCTTACACATGCTGGGCTGTATCACTGAGCTGTGTCCCCATTCTGTGGCAGGACCTTTGTTTCTGCCAAGTCCTAGTCTAGTATACTGCTTTGATTATTCTGTCCGTATTATTTGTACATTTACAAAAATGTAAATTTAATGAAACGCATCCATGAGGATCCTGACAATGCATAAAGCCACCCGTTCCTGAAAGAGGCATTTCCTCATGATGACATAAATGTCACAACACACAGCTTGCTTGTATTAGTTTATCCTGGACAGCCGGCTTCTATGACTGTGTCATGTTGAGAAATGACTTTGTGGTTCCAGTTATAAGGGTTTCCTGGTGCCAGGCATCTCAAATGACCAAATAACAGTGGTGGCATCCCAACAATGGTGGCAGGAGAAGCCTCCCTAGCTGCTTCTGTCACCATTGGAACCACTGTTCTTTCTAGAAATATGGCATTGTGTTCTTGAGGTTAGCATGTGTCCATAGTGCAGATGAATGGGATTGTGTCCACAGCGAGCTGTCAGATGGGAGACTCCTGATGCCATGTGATTTTGAGAAACACAGACGGGAGATTCCAAATGGCACTGGTTTCAACTAAAAAACTATAAAAACAGGATTTAGTTTGCATAGGATTTGTGAATGTCAGGATCAAAGTGGTGACTCTAAGGCATTGTCCCACTGTGGCTTCTTCTTAAAAACCAAGTTGAAAAGATTAGTAGTATTTAGATCTGGATCAGGTATTGTTCTCTGACAATTTCCCCAGCCACGTCTTTTTTGTGAGCTTCCCAAAGACTCTGAATTTAGTGCAATAACACCCTCCATTTACAGATGATTAAATAAAGCTGAGAGGCTCACTGTCACTTCCTGAGTCGTGCAGCTGGCCAGTGTCAGAAACGAGATCACAGGCATCTGGACTTCTAGTGAGTAGGTGAGTGAGTGAGAGAGAGAGAGAAAGAGAGAATGTGTGTGTTATTAGCTTTCTCCAGTTATATGACAGATTACTTCTTAACATGAAAACTCTTTAAAATTAATCATATAGAATTCAAGTCCAGCAATACCATTTCTTCTGCTATATGCCTGAAAGAAGAAAGGGTTAAACTCCGGGGCCCTGTGGAGACATTTATCTTAACAGCTTGAAAGCATTTATTACTCATACCCTTATTAGACACACCATAGGACTTTAGGGTTTGTTGGGGAGGGAACATAATATTGCATCAATAAAAACACAAACAGAAAAACAACTATTTTAGTTGCTCATTTCAATCTGTGCTCAGGAGCAGCAGCTGCAATTATCTTACAAAATTAGCTTACAAAGATGAGTTTTAATTCCAGAATGACACTTCTGCTACTAAGAGTCAAGAGAAATGAACTACGCACCCACAGATAAGTATTGTTAATGTGAGCTGTGCATGTTTCTCAAAGTGTGTGCTGGTGAGTTCAAATAGCTGCTTTTCTTCACAACTGCTTTAGCTCCTGGCTCATACTTCTAATCCAGCCAGAAATTGAACAGTCAATTCATGCTGAGCCAACAGTTATCAATGGCAAGTTCAGACAGTCTTCAGAAAGGATTACTTGTGCCCATTAGATAAAGGCAAATAAAATCCAATTGTAGATTTTGTACAGTACTCTAAAGTGCCCCCTCATCAAGTGACATCTATAGACCCCTGCTGGAGAATCAGTATGCTGCTGTTAGAATTTCAACCTTGACTTACTGAATCAGACTCACTGGTGTTGGGTCCTGGGAAACCGCGATTTTAAAAGATGCCCAAGAGATCTTCCACTTGTAGACCCAGGGAAAACCTGAGAGAGTTGTGGGAGAGGGAGTGAGTGGGAGAGGGCATTAGAAGCTCCTCCTCCAACATCCAGTAAGGCCCAGGCCCACCAGACTTCCACACACCTGACTCTAATGTGGGATAAACATCTACATCAAAGCCTATGTACAAGAAACAGTCAATCCACCACGGGACTTCAAATCCAGGTTCCCCTAGAGCCTTCCACAGGTCCAAATTCCAAAAGCCTTTCTTCTGTGTGGACTCCACGTTTGGGTCCCACGTACAGTGTCCTCTGCTAACTGCTTGAGGAGATCACAGGAAAGATGTCCACTGTGAAGGTATTGCCTTTCTTAGATGCTATGACTATTAGCCCATCTGCTCCTATAGAAGAAAGTCCCCTTCCTGTGTGACAGGTGCAGGAGCTCACCAACAGGCTCACCTGACAAGTCTCATGACATTAATTAGTAGAGGATGTAATTGGCTGGCACTTACCGGGAAAGCCTGAACCCTCAGGGAACTGCAATCAAAGTAATAAAATCACTGTGATATATTTAGGGGCAGGTGCTGGCTGTCTCCTCCAAATACGTAAAAACAAAACAGAGATCTGGGCACGAGAACATCACAGTCAGGAAAGTTATATGAACTATCCTGCAAATATACACATACTACTTGAACCCCACATCACACACGCACACACATACAAACACACCAGAAAAGAACAAAGGGACTGAAAAGACAACTCAGCCAGGGAATCTGTAAAAAAAAAAAAAAAAAGCCTCAGCAAACAGTATTTGTCTACTACTTGCTTTCCAAGCCTGATGACACTAGCTTGATCCTAGGAGCCATGTAAAGACAGAGCAGAGAACAACACTATAAAGTTGTCTTCTGACTTTCACATGCATGTCCACAATACACAATAGCAATAATTTTTAAAAAGTTTGAAAAGCCAGCTTGAAAGCAGAATGACCTGAGTTTTGATCTCTAGCACCTACATAACAAGTCAAATGCTTTGGGTGCACCTATGATCCTATCACGTGGGAGGCAGTGAAAAGAAGGTCTCTCGGGCTTGCTGGCCACTTAGGCCAACAAAATAGCAAGCTTCTGGGTCAGTGAGAGACCTTGTCTCAAAAATTAATGTAGATAGTTATTGAGAAAGGCAATATATATATATATATATATATATATATATGCAAAAAAGAAGTAAGGAGAAAGAGAAAGGGAAACATGAGCAGAGAGAGGTGGCTTTTGTTCTCTTCTGAAAACTTCCTAGTGCTTTAGGATCCCAATTCAGCTGTGCTATGACCACAAAAGGAAGAGATTTTTACTTCCTTGGTAAAGATGTCTTCCCATCAAGTGCCCACTCAGGTGACCTGTAAGTAAATGTCAAAGTCGTGCTGAGTGCCAGTGGTGAGGGCAATAGGCAGGACTTGAACTTCTTGATTAAACGTGTTTCTTTGTTGGGGCCCAGGTTACCCAGGCTATGAAATGCTTTAGCTTGACAAGGTTCCTGAAGCGAATTCACTGCCGGGAACTAGAACTCCCTAACTGCCTTGCCCCTTTTTTGTCTTCACTGTACGGTGGCATATGTTCTCTCATCAATAATAAGATCTGTATAAGCCAATAGTAATAGCAAAATCAATCCCTGAGCTGGCTACTGTGGGCTGGAATGAAACACAGCCATGCTATCCAGAAGTAAATTGCAATAAAGCAACCCAGGTTTATTGCAAAGATTTAAGAAATATAAAACCCAGAAAATTCCCCTAAGTTAGTAGTTATTAGCAGCTTCTCCCCACCACTTGTCAACAGGGATTCTTTCTTCCCCAGAATACCCAGGCACCATTGCGTCTCAGGTGCAGGCGGCTACTCCCACATCTGACCAACGAGGTTGAGGAACCAATCAAAATAGCCCAAGACCAGGGCTCCAGGGGACCCCAATAAAAGCCCTGGACGGGGGTCTCTCTCTCTCTTGCCCTCTTGCCTCTTGCCCACATCTCCCGCCCGTGAGCAGCGCCCGCCCCAAGCCGCCGCTGCGCCAAGTTCATTTAATAAAAAGGCCTCGTGCGGTTTTAACAGCCACCAAGACTGTCTCGGGTTTCTTTGGGGTTTACCCATCCTTCGTGGAAGAAAGAACCCCCATTTTCGCGGGGGCCAGAGCTGGACCGCCAGGACCCCCACATTTCTTCATCATCTCTGGAGAATTATGTTATTCTCTGCTTAACAGAAGGAGACAAGGGATGAAATAGGAGACCAAGGGCCGATGTTGGGGGAGATGCATGTGCCACCATAATTTTCACTGGCAAACTCTCTATATTCTAATCAGAAAAGAAAAAAGAAGATTATTACAAATGAGATGAAGTACCAGGCATTTGTCTAAATCTTTGCGTGCATCATCTTATACACAAAGAAACCTGGGGAACTAGTGTTACTGTCTTTATCACATATACAGACAAGAATCTTGAGCCTCACAGGAGCTTATAAAAAAGTAAGTCTAACAGCAAACACCTAGTAAGGGGCAAAATCAAAATTTAATCCCTGATCTATCTGATTTCCCTGGTGTGTTCACTTTCAAGTATGCAATCTGGCTTCCAGCAGACATATTTAGCCTAAAGACTCAACCAGAGCCACTGGAACTTAAATCATGTATAAGTAAAAAATGTAAAGTTGAGTTTTGATTTGCCTACACTTGTAAACCATCCCAGTGGACACCCAGAGTAGACAGGTAACAGCCAAAATGCCTTTGATCCCCTCAGCGTGGAATATTGGCTTTTCCTGCTCTGGCCAGCTTTCCTGGTCTCACCCTTCATTTATCCACCTACATTAATATTTCATCCATCACTCTACTAAGTAATCCACTGAGTTATGAAGGCAGGGACAGCTAGATCGTGATGTTGATTGTCTCACCCCAAATAGAGCTTGGAGCTCTTCCATGAATTCAGATATATGTGCATGCCACCTTCTCCAGCACTCTAAACCAAAGCTAGTAGAACACTTGTTTTTGCAAAGCTTGAGCACTGACTTTGTTGTGAAAATCAGAGCTAGCAATATACATCTGGGTTTTGCCTGGAATCATGTTCCCTATGGGGCCATATGAAGTAAAGAAGCAAAGATTGACCTGTCTGCCCTGCTGTTGGCACGCTCCAAAACAAAGCACTCATCTACAGCACAAGCTGCAGTATGATTCACCTTCTATCTCTCAACCCAGAGGCAATCTCTTCAGGTTTGTTTGATTACACCACTGAGTGCACCCTTGCGGGGACACCAAGGTGCCCACTAATCTAGAAGCTAAACAGTCAATATACTCACTATCTGACAGGCAAGAGGGCATTGCTACATTACACCAATAATGCACAGACTCCTGAAAGCTGTTACTTGAAGCCAGTGTTCAGAAGACTGTGGATGTCATCACATGAGGCTCTATGACGACTGAGATTCAGTATGTGGTACCTGTCATGATGTTGTACTGCTTCTTGGGTAGAGGTGAAAGGGGAGTGCCTTCAGCTGTAGTTTTGCAGTTTAGCTCATATTAGCTGGGATATCTTTAAATAAATATAGAGGAAAAACAAGTATGATACCTGCATGCTTCCATGCATGTGTGTGTGTGTCTGTGTGTGTATTTATATGTGTTACTCAAGCAGTGAACCATATTGAATAAGCATTACTCATTAGACTGCTTCCCAGATTCTCCCCAGTCAGAGATGTCTGGACCCCTAGCCACTGCTCTAAAAAAACTGTTGCTAAAGCTAATTTTCCCCAGATGGTGCCATTGATGATGTTATAGGCCAAAGGGGACCAAATTTAATCTCTTTCCAGTGGTCTTTGAGATGCAGAGAAATCAGTGAGTAGGTAAATTGGATAGTTTCTTACAGATTTAAATGAGAGTCAGGGAATTGAGCTTAAGAGGACTGCAGGCATGGACTCCAGTGAATCTGTGTAACTTTTCTCTAAGAGGAGTCTGAGTCCACGAACTAACTCTGCATGTGAGATGTGAACAATCCGGAGCCTCGCTGTAATCATCCAGTTGCCAAAATCTCAGTCCCCATAAGCTCCAGCCATGTGACCGCCACATTTCCAGAGAGTCCATGTTTTCTTTGTTCTCCCATGAAGCCTTATATTAAGTGCCCCACTAGTTGGGGAAAATAAATACTATCTTTCTTACTGGGAAATTCATAAATATGATATTATATTAAGTCCCGAAAAGAAAGACAGATAGAAACCTTCTTTTTACTTTTAATCAACACTCCCAAGAGATGCTTGCTTAGTAACCATACCCCAAATTTCTTAGAAGTAACTTTTAGTATCTTGAGAAACTAGAAGCCCTCCCCGAATGAGTAAATTACCGGGTGTTGCTAAAGGTTATGTTGTCCGGTGACTGAAGGCAGAAGAAATTCTAAAGAAGACGAGAATTAAAGGAACCCCTTTACACTAAAGACTCTGCACCAGGAACCCTTTATAATAAGGAACCTTTAAAGCTCTGGGTGGGGAGAGAATTCGGGAAAACGGGGGGGATGTGCAAAGGGGCCCAAAGGTAGAGATAAGCACCAGGAAGGGCCAGGGCCGGGAGAGAGGGGGGAAGAAATCTTCAGGACAATTTGAGGAAGGGAGAGGCAAATCTTGCCAGTAATGCTGGCGTTATGATACCAATTCATCAAGTGATCCTCGACTAATATGTCCATGGCAGCCCTTAATTTACTTTAATCTGTATTCACATCCCTGTTATTGTTTTAAATTCACTGGGGATAATTTTAAACCAATCTTCTAATCTTTTTTGCAAGAGCCCTCATCAATAATAACTAGAAGGAAGATTAAAATAACCCACTGTGTAGAACAAAGTAAGTCAAAATTACCGTGAGGAGTAAATTACTCTAACAGAGATATAATGCCGATGCCATTATTTACAAAAGATTTGTTGTCAAATGCTATCTCAGTGCAAAACTATCTGTGGGTTGTACAGTGATCCTGAGGTTCTATGTACTGAGGAGAACCTAACTCGCCTCCAGGCTCAGCTCTCCTGTACAAGACCAGTCACTTTCACCCAAATCAGTGAAGCCATCATCCCAATAATGATTTCCATTAAAAGGCAGTTAGCCCAGGAGGAAGGGCTAATGACGGACAATAACAGCACAAGGGATACAGTAGCCACCTCCATCAGGAGACAGACATTGAACTCGGGCTGGTTACCACTTCTCACAAGGGCACTGTAGGCATTTTCTTCAACAGCAAACTCCTGGGTTCCAGAGCGACCGGTGGTTAATACAGCAGAGCAGTGTAGAGAAGAACAATGTGGAACTTAAGAAATCACACATTTCATTTCCCCCTTAATGTGCAGAATGGGAAACTGAGGCTCAGGGATGCTCAACAATTTCCTCATAAATCATACAACTTACTCCCAGCACTCAGGAGGTAGAGGCAAGCAATCTTTCATTTTAAGACTAGCTGGGTCTACAGAGCAAGTTCCAGGACTACACAGAGAAAACTTGTCTATAAAAACCAAAAAGAGAGAGGAAGGGGGAGGAAGGGAGGGAGGAAGGAAGGAAGGAGGGAGGGAGGGAGGAAGGAAGGAAGGAGGGAGGGAGGGAGGGAGGAAGGAGGGAGGGAGGGAGGGAGGGAGGGAGGAAAGGGAGGGAGGGAGGCAAAGGAAATCACGCATTTCCTTCCCCTAAATGTGCAGAATGGGAAACTGAAACTCAGATGCTCAGCAAATTGCTCATAAATCATGCAATCTGTTTAGAACCAGCAAAAGAACTTTGCCTACAACAGAGACAGCTCAAAACCCCAGCCTTATTACTTGGAATTAGTTCACTTCCTATTTTGGTCCCACATTGTCATTTGAGATTAAAGCTTCCCTCCTGCCCTCCCAAAGGCTCCCTGATGTCAGCATAACTTGACTCAGGGAGATCAGGGGTTCTGCTGGGCAGGACTTGACAGTGGCCTCAGTGACCAGTTATCTCAATCAGTGACAGAGTATATTAACCCAAGCAGAAAGAGGAGCAGGTATACAGATTCACAACTAAGAAATCTCATGGAAGAGCCATGCACAGGAAGGCTGTTCATCACTTCAGTACTGTCCTTTAAGAGTTTGTCAGACATAGTGTTACTGAAACTGTTACGATCAGTGTCTGAGCTCTGGCAGCCCAAACAAGCTACATTTGGCCACTCGTCCTCAACAGGTCATTCACAGACTAGAGGGCTGGGATGCAGCCAGTTGATAGAATGCTTGCCTGGCATGTACAATGTCTAATCCCCAGCACTACACATTCAGGACATGATGCCATATGCCTATATCATCAACACGAGGGAGGTACATGTAGGACAATCAGAAATTTGAGACACACCTGGTCTGGAGATAATGTTTCAAAAAATAAAAACAAATATAAAAAAAAGTGACAACTAAAAGATAGAAAAATAACAATGAAATCAGGACAAGATTCACAAAGGAACTTTTAATATTTTTTAATCCTGCAGCATGACTGCTCTAGCAAAAGATCACATTAAAAGGCCTGTGTGATAGCTAAGAAGGGATCTTATCCAAGGGCTTGTATGAAGGGATCTCATTCAGAGATCTGTGTGAGGGACCAATACATTTTCAGTTTCTGGAAGGTTTTGCCCTGCCCTGCCTTGCCCTATACAGGTAAAACAAGGGTTAGTTCCACTCTGCAGCAGATATCCCCAGGATGGGGCTGCCTGCATCTTTTCATCTTGGAACAAGATATGGAGTCAGCTAAGTCCAACTTTATAGAAACCAAAGGTTGATGCCCAATACAATATCTCTGAGCATCTTCTATCCTCAGAGCTGAAATGAATGTGCTCAGATCTCTCATGACCTCATTTGTCCTCTCACAGCCCAGGCAGTGAATGCTGACATGGGCACATATCCCAGATGAAGACATAGACATCAGAGGAATCATTTAAATCATCCAAGTGCAAAAGAGATATCACAGCTAGAAATGCAACTTGAACTCGGGTCAGACCAATGCCAGTCCCTTGTAAGGTCCTCCCTACACATCTTTGTCTTTAACCAAACACTACCCAACAGTGCCAGGCAGTCACAGACTGACCCAGAGGCCCAGCCAGCCTTCGTGTCTACTGATAGGTGTAGTGGAATAACAGAATGCATGTCGGACAAAGTGACCAGATCACCATAACCATTTCTGCTGCAGGAAAAACAACCAAAAGAATAATCTTGCTTATGTTATCAGTCAAGGTCCTAGAGAAAAACAACCCTACACTGAAGAAGCGGATGTAATTAATAAAGGACTGCCTCCAGAGGGCTGTGCAGGGTTAGGGAACCAACATGAGGTTTTGGCTCCCAGTACTAGCTACAGGAGGAGGCCTGAAAAGCAAGGAAGAAAGTGGTATCACTACATCCTGGTGGCAGGGAAATTATGAACAGGTGCTGTGGTCACCTGACCATATGGCGATATCTAGATCTTGGGTATCTAACAGGGATGGGGTGTTAAGAACACCTTCAATTCTCTGCTGCATACTATCTCCTGTTGGTACCCTCCTATCAGTCTCAACCAGAAGCCAGTCATCTGAGACACGTGAGTGTGGTCATCCATGCAGGTCAGCCCCGTTGGGACACTAATGCAGCAGGGAAACGACTGGATAGGCCTAGGAGAGGGGAAGGCAGGGTGAGTGACAAACACTGTGAACGAGTGATTGTTTCACACGGATGGCAGTGCACATTGAAAGAAACTATTTTACAAAAATGTTCCTCCAGTAAGTCCCCTAATGACAATCTTCATGGTTTAAGGCGTCTTGTATGGCTAACCCTGTTCCAGAAGCTTTACAGATGGAGCAGGTAGGAATCTCAGTCATGTGTGAAGGGCCAGGAAATTAAGCTCATTTTCTTTGCTGTAAACTAATTTTCGTTGTGGATTCCCATCCTGCTCTATTGACAGGACTCTCGACATCACTCTCCTTTGTGCTTTTCTAATCTAAGAAGAGCCATCGCACATGCAGGCTTCGACCGCCATATCCACTGTCCCACTGCCACGGCCCTTCATGTCCAGTGACTCACTCAGTCATCTTCGGGGGCACTGGGCAGGGCCAGCTCCACCACAGGGCAGGGGACCCCACCTGGAGCTGTTCATCCCTGCAGGTTTCTCTAACTACAGGTTTCTACACAGTTGCAGGGTCTAGACCCAGCTGCCCAAGAACAAGTAGAACCTCTTAAGAAATCCAGAAAACTCCCACCAATGTGAGGAAAACCCTTGCCCACTACCGGTCTCTCTGATCAGACTATCTCCCACAGTTCTCTTTTGACCTCCTCCGTAAAACTTCCACATTGTCTCAGAAGTTTGAGGTTTTAAAAGCAGAAGCTGGGGGCAATTGGAGCAGTGTTTGTCCTCACCCTGCAGCTCCTCTTGGGCACGGCTTTGTGCTTTGCTGGCTAGGAGACCAAAAGGCAGGAGGAGAGATCCGGGCAAGACAAGACATCAAATAGCTCACCATAGGATCCTGCTGCTAACCTTCTATTAGCTTTTTCTATGTTCTGTGATGAGATGACATCGGAACCTTGGTAATCCTGAAGAGAACACCCCTCTTGGAGTTAGCTAATATGTCGGTGGTGAGGGACTTGCTCATGGGCATGTGTTTGATATGCCAACCAGACAAGAGAAAATAACTTCCACGCTAATCCGGACAAGGAAGTCACATCAGACAAAAAAGGGAAGCCTCTACTCTGGGAATACACTCACTGGCTGGGATGAACAGCCAGTCTGCTTCCTTCTTACAAGACCACACAAAAGATCCAAAGACACTCTGCCTTCGCCCTGCTTGTGTCCCTGGCCCACTCTGGTCACTCCAGTAACCTTAGCTTTTACTGATGTTCTGTGCCTCTTGTTTCCAGGGATTGGTTGAATATAAAGTCTTTCTTCCTGACGATTGTTTCCATGTCTGTGTGTTTTGCCACATGTGAGGAGGACAAATCCTGGGTTCAGTTTAGTACAACATAGGCTCCAGTTTCACCCATGAGGTTCAGAGCAGTTCAAGTCTACACAGAAGCATGGGTATGTGTGCTAAACCCATTCCTGTCTAACTGCAAAGCCTGCCCTCCTGATTTTACTGTATGAGACAGCTCTGTCTAGAAGCTATGTTGAAAATTCTGATTCCATAAGAACTCAGTGAGAAGCAGTGTCACTGTTGATTGGCAAGGGCTTATTATGTGAGAAGCCTATGTGCTTGACACACGTACTTTGGATCTGTCTACTGAAAATTAAGCCATGTTTTATATATAATGAAATGCATTGTTAAAAAATAAAAGTGGTTTTAGTTCATGCAATGTATGAGGCATGAGAAGAATCTATCAGAAATGTTTCCCAAGGTGGAACTACTGAAGGAGGCAAGAGGGAGGGGCCGGGGGTTGGGAGGGGGGAAGTAATAGAACACAGACTGGGGTTGGGGACACAGAGGTGACAAGGGTGTTGAGTCACCTCAGAGACCACCTCTCACCTCCGAGCTAATAGTTCTGTTGGGTCCGTTCTTTTGATGCTTATTCTAACTCTTATTTAAATTCTATGTTTCTTTTACTCAAAATACAGAAGAAAATAGCTGGTGTATCTGCCTTACGTAGCTCCTGCTACTGCTGACCCTGGAAATGGACTCCCAGAACCCTGCCACCTCCTGTCCCCTCTCCAGCTATCCCGAGGATATCAAGTGAGGAAACATGAATTATTTCATTATAATTTCCCTTGCATTTTCCTTCCAGCAACTTTTACTGCCCTTCCTCTTAGCACTGTAGATTTGTTGTTTTGTGTTGATTTATGTGGAGCTAGGGATCTTTGTCAGTTTAATTAAGAAAAAAATTACACTGCTGTATGTGCTTGTCAACTTAATTTTCAAGATTTGCCCCGTTTTACATTATAAACTTTTGGGACAATTTGTTCTGTCTTTAATCAACCCTTGCAGGGTTTTTTTTTTTTTTTCTTTTATTTGTTTGTTTTCATTTTTTTTCCTCTTGTGCTTCCAAGGCCAATACAAATAAATATGCCTCACATTCCCCTTGTTCACAGCTTGTACCATCATGTTTATAGTCCCTTCACTTTGAGGAAAAGACAAAGCGTTTGCGTTTTTATGAAAGGAAGCAGTTTGAGCATAATAGAAACTAGTTTAAAGAGGCCTGAATACATAGTCAAATAATCTATTGCTGGTGCTGGCTCCATCCATTTCCTGGATGGCTTTAAACAATCATTTGCCTTCTCTTATCTATAAAGTGGGTATATATCTGAACTGCATGGGCTACGTGGGGATTTATGGATCTTATGTTGATGTTATTTGCAAGCAACAGAGGACTGTTCTCACTCGCATAAACTTTAAAGTGGAGTCGGCTTACATCAACTATGAAGTTGCAGAGAGAAATGAACTGTCGGCTCTAAGGGAGACACAAAGTAAAGAGTTGCTGAAAATCCCACAACAGAAAACCCTGGGCCTGCATTCTGATCCACAGGGATTCAGCCTCCTGTCCTCCCAGGCCGTGGTTCGAGTTTAGAAGCTCCAGGTGAAACAGTGCAACTGGACCAAGTTATCCCTAGAGCCAAGGTGTACAATGTTGTTTGGAGGCCAGACTGGAACCATGCTGGGAATGCAGTGTTTATTATCAGAAGAAAGGGTGGGAAAAGGAGTTGGAGCTGCAGGAGTACAGTAGACAGATAAACAATTGCTACGATGGTCTACTACTAAGTAGGTACCTAATGCACACTTAAGTTCTATCTATCTACCTTTCTTTGCTTCTTTCTTTCTTTCCTATAAAATCTCATATTGGTCTTATCTGCATGATATACATTGATGGGTGAAATAAAAAATAACCCCAAGCCAGGCGATGGTGATGGTACACACCTTTAATCCCAGCACTCAGGAGGCAGAGGCAGGTGGGTCTCTGAGTTCGAGGCCAGTCTGGTCTACAGAGTGAGTTCCAGAACAGCCAGAGTTACAACAGAGAAACCCTGTCTCAGAAAACCAAAGAGAAAGAAAAAAAAGAAAAAGAAAAAGCAGAGGGAAAAAAGAAAAGAACAAAACCACCCCAAGCAGCCCCCAAAAGAAAATAGAAAATGAAAGAAAACTTCAACATGTTATACAACACGCAGAAAGACAGATACAGAGGTCTCACCTCCAGGTCTCTATCTGGCCATGAAACTGTAGCTGGTATTTGCGTCTCAGCGTGATGTCTAATATCTGTTGCGGGTTCCTGAGACCTGACTAGAGCTTCTGACAGAGCCAGTGATGCTTACAGGGTTGTAGTCCTCAGGGGCCTTTTCCATATCCTTGTACAGACATTCCACATTAACTGTGACCACTGAGCACAGCTTCCTCAAAGTCATCCATTTTTAAATAGTAACCACCTGTCTTCTCCTTGGTAAGCAAGGAGAGCCACCAGAGCTACCTCCATAACCACCCATCCCTGCTTGCTGATGATGTGAGCAGTCTCTTAGCTTCTGTGCCATGGATCCATTCGTGTCACTGATAAAAGAATTTTGCCTCCAGCTACCAAGACTTCTAACACTGCAGAAGCCAGATTCTCACCCACAGGAGTCAAAACTCACAGTATAAAAGTAGATTATTCTGAATTACTAGATGTCTCCTCACCTCACTGGAGGAATAAAAATGAAAGACAAGGACTAAGCAGCCAAGAGCAACAGAAACACAAATGCAATGGCGCAAGCAAAAATGAGAGCCTATTTCTCCTCTCTCGCCTCCAGGCAGGTGGCCCAGTAACTGTTGTGACATTCAGTGGTGCCAGAGTCCAGGCTCTATCTTGCTGTCCCCTTGTGTTCACTAGGCTGGTGATTCTGTGGACTGATTTGTTCCAAGTTATCATTCCTTAGTTCTAGCCTGAAGGAAAGAGAAGAAGAACCCCTCTTCTGGGACTTGTACCAGCCACTTGTCTTGTTCCCAGAGCACAGACACATGACCCCACAGAGCTAGGTGGAAGGTAGAAGTCTTCTCTGGGTGGTCATTAGCAGGACATTCCTTCCTCATGTCCATCAGGCGGTGTTCTAATGCACTCCCTCCCTTTGATTCCATCTTTGATGTTATTTCTAGCCATGGGCAGGCATCAACAGCTTTCTATGAAGGCCCAGACAGAAAATATGATAATCTTTGGGGGACATCAGTTTCTATCACAATTTCTCAGTTCTGTCATTAAAATACTAAGCATCCAAGGTCCATAGATATACAAAAAATTGAGTATGTTATATGCCAGTAATAATATAGGAATGAATTTAAACTGTGTACACTTTTCAAGGAACAAAAAGAAAAGTGTTTTAAGCTCTTAAAATGTAAAATTACTCATATCTTTTAAGCCATAAAAAAAAATAGGAAACTAGATCTGGCCCACAGCTTTCCAATCTCTTATTATAGGAGCTGCTGTTCCCAAAGGACAGAGTGGAAGATGACAGAATCCAGTGTCCTCCTACCTTCTAGTTCTGCTCTTAGACAAATTCATGTCCCTGGTTGAATCTAGTCTTGCTACACCTGGCTGATGAGAACTCTGGAACCCACATATCTGGATAGCTTCCACTTGCTTCCCAGTCCTCTCCCTTCCTGCTCCAATCAGTGTGTTACAGTCTCTAGACTGGTCTCTCTAATGCAGCTCTGATTATGTCACTCATGTAAAACCTTCCCCGGGGTTCCTGAGGTCCCTCAGGTTCATCCAGTTTTTTCAGCATGCGTGTGTAACCAGCATCTAGCTGCCTTCACTGGCTTCTGTAGCCCCTTGCTTCTTACATTCCTGTCACTCTGCATCTGAAAAGGTCTCCCTTGTGTCGTTGCTGCATCTCCTCACCTCACACTCCTCATCTTACTGTCTGCTTCCTGGAACTCTTAGGTTTCCAGGGTGCTTTCTCTCGGGGTGTTTGTTTCATGCCGGCCTCCTGTGTTTCTTGGAACACCCCTTACTCCTAGCCCAGGATTATCAGGCCCTGTGGAATTGCTGGCATTGCTTTAAGAAAATGCCCCTTGCTGAATGGATCATCTTTATATTTTCCCACTGCCTTTGAGAACTTAGTCATCTGGGATGGTTTTACGTCAGCTACCGGATAAAGATTTGGTCATTTTAAGTAATAAAACATAGACCCAATGGGGAAAATAGAATTTCCACTTTAATGTATGAATCCTTCTTCTGACTTTATGATTAAGACTTCTATTTCTTTACCAGTCATAAACCTATGGCCTGCTGCCTTGAGAAAGGGATTCTCATTGGTTTCACCTACCTTTACCTCTGTAGACTCAGAACATCAAAAAGAAAGCAGGAAAGGATTCAGAAGCTGTTATGGGACTGATTCAAGTCCTGAAATGGTGTAGGCTGAAGAAGCAGTTGAAGCTGCTGGAATGTGCCTCCACTCTCTGCAAAGGTGAGAGGAAAAGGCGCTCAGCAGGCTCCTCAAGCCCTGGACAGAATATTGTGGGTTGCCTGCTTCTCAGAAGCAGAAGGAACATGCTTGTCTCCACTGCACCTGGATCCATTGAGTGGATGCCTTCCTTTCCCACCTCTGGTCCCCACCCTGCCTCCCAGTGCTAATCAGATATCCCTACCTGGAGCACCGGGACTCCTCCCCTGCTGGAGAGGATTTAAGGGGAAGGGTTGCAAAGAATAAACTGAGTTTTGTGATCCACCAGATTCGACTCCCGAGACTTTCTTTGTATCTCGCTATTCTCAGGGCCGCGAGTGGACAGCCCTCATGAGAAACCAACCAAGACCTCCCCCACCCCTCAGGTAGTTGATTCACGCACGGGATACCGGGGAGGAACCAACAAAATGGCATCTTACTCTTGTTCTAATGACTATTAAAATTATTTCTTCATGAGTGACCTTAGAGTCCTTTGGAGGTTCCCCAGTTAGGATCTCCTGGCTTGTGCCTCCAATAGTGGGGTGCTACCATTCGTTCCTCCCCCTTGTTCCTTCTCCCTCCATCTCAGGTTTCTGGTTGTCACTACAAGAATCTCTCTCCAATATCAGTATTTTCTTACCCCATAGACCACTTGGAAAAGTCAAAATGACAGAAAACAAGGCAGGCTTTCTATTATACATACACAAGGTCTGGTCTTCACCCATTTGCCCTAACAGTTTCTGAAAGTGAAAGCCAATTTCAACCTGGTTCCTTTTTCCAAAGTCTTTTCTTCTAGATTTCTAGGCAAGAGTCAAAGTCAAGTCCACAGTGCTACCAACTACAGGAAACATATCTTAAGTCCTTCAGCTGATCTCTCTAAAATCTTTCTCACTAGATTTAAAGTGACAAGATGTGGTTAATTAAAGCTCTATTATCTTCTCAATCAAATGAACTCACAAATCTCAGAGGCTTAAGACAATATAATTTATAAGAGGAGATAGGAGAGGGTGGAGCAGGAATGTTTTCTCTGGGGAATCATTCAAGACTTTAGGATATTAGATGCCCTGTTATCTTTAGCACATTGCTTCTAAAGTTTCTGTGGCCAACAAAGTAGTTATCAAATAGGGGAAGAGGAGAGGCTTCCACAAAGGAGTTTTTATAGCTAAGCATGGAGTGAGCCTTTATACTCCACCTGTATTCCGTTACTGGTACTCAGTCCCATGGTCACAGACAAGGAACATCAAAAAAAGCAGATTAGGTTGAACAATAAGAAATGAGTGTGGTGAGCAGGTGGCGAGTCTTTGCTGCAAGAGTTAGAACCATATTTTGGCTTTTTAAAATTAGGAAGGAAGTTGCAATCCAACTTCAGAATCAGTCTCCATAATTTTAGATCCAATCTAAGAAATCCAATGTAGCATTCATTAGGCCTTAAGACAAGCCAGTTCACCTCTCTGTGAATCTCAGTATCCTCATGTATAAAAACAGGAAATTGGACCAAGGCATTGCCAGCCTCCAGCTCTCTCATTCTGTGGTGCTATGGCACTAAGGCACACAGCTGCACATGGGCTGTGGCTATACTCAAATGGTATTAGTGCCATTTTTCAAAGCTGTGGGACAAAGGATCCTGGAAGGTAGTACCTCTAGAAGCTGAGGCTGGAGATTCCCAAAAACGTGGAAGTCCAGGCTCTCTTTCCATCCCCAACCTCACCTAAATCACCCTTCCCTGCCTGGACTATCATACTGGTTTCCTAATCAGCCTTCCTCCATGCAGCCTCTCCAGAAACTTCCAAACCATTGGATTGTTACTGCCTCACTACAAATTACTTATTTCAATTCGACTTTAAAAAGCAATTTCAGATCACACTTCTTATGCCACCCGTCACTGGAGCTAAGAATGCTTAGCTACCGAATTTACCAAGATAAGTCTCTGCATACCCCATTCCTTTCATTTCCCACTCAAAAAACTGCACCTTATAAGTATTTCAAGCAAAGGTCTCCTGTCTTGCTTTTCTGTCCTGCCACTGTGAGCTCTGGCTCCACAGTCTACTTCTTGGGATACACCTTATCTTTTCAACAAAATTGTAAGGGAAGAGACCATAAATGACATTATTTGCATTATGCACCATTCAGAGTGTTTAATTATTTATAGACCGAATGAATGGCTAATGACAGTAGAGGCCGATAAAAAAAAACAGAAGTGAGGCAGCCCCGTTGGAAACAAGTCCCATCTCAGCTTGGCAAGTATATTGTTTTCTGCTTGTTTTTCTCGGCATCCACTGTGACCACACTAAATAATCTGTGGGAAGAACTGTAGGTGCAAATCTTCAGCCAGGACAATGATTGCACGGGGGTCTGATTCAATTCAGGCTGGCTCAGGGGCGGTATTAGAAAGCCAGTTAAATGAGAGATCATATTCTGTCAAATCCTGAGGAAATGGCTGGTCGCCTGCCAAATGAGAAATTGTAGCCGGACAGCAATTCCTCTCTCTTTCCCTTGTTTAAATGTGAAGCAGTGTGCTCTGAAACAAAATGGAGGACAGAGATGAGGAGGTTTTTCTAAGGATTCAATCATCGTGGATGATTGTTCTATTAAATTCAGATGAAATAAGCCTTCCCTCCTCAGTAGCAGGAAATTATGAGCTACTTATATGAACTCATGCTTCAGCTTCCATTTCCCACTGGCCTGTCTGACTCAATGGCCGTAGCAGGCTATGTTCAGTTAGCTTACAAGGGCAGAGACTAGGTTTGCATCCTAACAGCTACAACCTTAGTACTCTAAGGGTCTATTATTTTCCCTTCATCCATGTGCCCAAATAGGACCCGGGGAGGGTAAAGAATCAAGACAAAACTGCCCTTGGTGTTAAAGAAGTTCAGATGGTACAGCCTACCAGCATCAGCGGCTCTACCCTGCAACACTAGGCACACAGGAAGGCTTTGTGTCCGTGTAATCATGTGTTCATGATCACTCTCAGGAAATAGCAAACATCTGCCGCTGACCTTCTCCTCTGGATCCTGCAAATAGTCTCCAATCTCACACCAATATAAAAAATAATAATAAATCAGCCTACTTTAAATGTGAGAGAACCAAGCTCTAAGTGGTTCTGCACATGGCCCAAGGTCACACAGCCAGCTTGTGACAGGGCCAAGATTTGAAGTGATGTTCATCTCTTTCACCACACATTTTCTACTTTTGCCTGCTCCCCATTTCTTCAACAGACTCTACACACCCCATTTTCGGGTCATGGAGTTATAAAAATATGGATGCTGGGTGCTCCTTTCGGGTACAATGCTATATCATATACATTATCTCATGTGTTTCCCTAGCAACCTCCTACTTTACAGGTTGGGAGAGTTCACACTGTGACGAGTAGGAATTCCATCTCAGTTCTCCCTTCTCGAGGTCTGAAGCCCGCCCAGCATCAGATGGTGTGGAAACTTGGGCTAAGGATGGAAATTATTACTTCCTACTTGAAAACCGACCACGATTTCCTGTGAGTGTAGGATTAGATTTTAGCCATGTTATTTCATCACCTAAAGACCTCATGTTGTGGTCCCCACTGCCTGACTAGGACCTCATGGACCTCGCAGTATCGCCATCTTGAACCAAAGCAGACATGTACATTCTTCGAAGACATCACAACATCACACATATTAGCCTTTACACCCCCCCAGGCTAGTCCCTCTGCCTGTGCAAGAGGGAAATCATACCTCCAGAGTCTGCTCCTGCCCAGCTCCCCCCAGGGACAATGGGTTGTCCCCCGTTCAACTTGCCATGGCACCTGTTTCCTCTGAGTGACATGAGCCAAATGTAGTACAGTGAGGATGTCAGCTCTAACCGTGAGATTTTTCTCTTTGGTGACTAACTCCCTCAGCTCACTGCAGGAAAGCCAAAGTCCTCACCAAAGACTGAAGCCAACACACTCTACCCACCCATTACATACCCGGATTACCACTTCTGCTCTCCTCTCTCACTAGCATGCTGACCTTCAGCCCTCCAGGCAGGCTCTCACCCCAAAGATCTTCTTGCTCTTTTGTCCAGAGAGTGGTCTTCCCAGGCAGTGTCGAAGCTGGCTCACTTCAACAGTGCCTGTTGACTAAGGCCCTCTCTGATTATCCTGTTAAATTTCTCTCTTCCTACTCTGAGACCCTAATTCTCCTTAAATACTCATTTTCTTCGAGATATGCCTCAACATCTAAAAACTTGTATGTTTATGTATATTTTGTTTTCTTTTTTTCTCCCTTTGAATTAGAGTAAATGGATCTTTGTGACCCTAACTCCTCCCACTCTCAACTAGATCCTCAGTGCAATGTCTGGATATAGTTATCTAGTCCCCTCAGCTACCTGGAGAACTCTAAAGGGCTGGCCAAGCTTGTTTCTGTAAATGAAGAACATTCAAAGAACCAAAGGCAAAGAGAGCATAATGCACAGTCAGAGCCGTGGGCCAGGCCAGCACTTCGTGTGTGGACAGTCCTCCGACAAGCACGTGTGCTCTGGAGCACTCACTATGGAGAACAAGTATGAAGGACACAGGGACAAGAGAACACAAGCCAGGACGATGCGTGAATCACTCGAGGGATCTAAAGAAATGGCGGGCCTTGACACGTTCTGTTGGCAAATTCCAGAAGCAGAGCAGTGTGGAGAAAGGAGTCCGTGCAGAATCGATGGATGCGTGATACAGAAGCTGAAGGTACAGCGCTGTACTTCCAGGAAAGAGCAGATTTCTGCTCTCTTTACTGAACAACCTGCCTGTGTGGGAGCGGCCATGGGTCCCATGAGCACCTGTGCAGGCAGCATGCCAGCGCTGAGCTCTCAGCCAACGCACAGTGGGAAGGACTCAAAGCAGCCCATTCGTCGCCTTTTCCTGGAAAATGAGACCAGTGTTCCCAGCAGATTTGTTTGATAGAACAAATCTGCCTGATAAAGAAAGGAGGCATTCGGTGCCTGGTGTGAGGTTCTGGCCCCAGCATGAGAAGTTCTCTGCTGTGAGTCCACTAAGCAGTTACAAAGCAGAGCCTAAAACAAGAGCTAGTCTACTTGGAGACCGCAAGCAAGCACACTGGGCTGCACTAAGGGGCCTCTGACACACGAGAAAGTCAGGCTTTGGGGAAACAGCACAAACTGGATTACTGTAGAGACAGTAATCCCTGGTGTGTTTTGATTCCAGGATTCAGGAAAAGGCTGGGTGGACACACAGAGCACAGCCAGATGCTGTCTACCTCCATGTTGGTGTGTTGGAGAGATGGAAGAGCCAGAGCCAAGGCCAAGAAATGGCTATTGGTTCCTTTCAAGTCTGTTTGTACCATCTCCTTCAATCTACTGTGGGTGAGGACCTCCTGGGTGCAGCCAGGACTGCTGAAGCTTTTAGAAATGCTTTCTTCATTATTCTTTTTTCTGAAAACAAAAAGCAACAACTTGAATGAATACTACACAAACTCAAGGCTAAACAATACAAATATGGACACAGAGGTCAACACAGACGCAGGCAAAGTTTGGGGTATGGTTATAAAGACAGTATGAACTGGCACATTAGCCATAACTCTGCTCTTTCTGCAGGTAACCACTGATAATTTGCCTTCAACTAATTTGCTTATGTATTACAGTCACTCATGAGCATATGCACACATATTTGCATTTGGGATCACTAAACAAAATTTTTGTGGCTTTTGTCACTTAACAGAATGTCCCAGTGATCTTTCCGTGCCTGTGCTTTTAGCATTTTAGTCACCACACGGCATTCTATGTGGACAAACTATACTGTATTAATCTCCTTTTGAGGAATCTTATAGGCAAAGTTAGTTTTTTTAACGTCTAAGGAAAATAAACACCCTGGTTTCGGATCTTTGTAAAGATGCACAAACACGCCTTTAGAATTGCTAGGTTTAGAATTCTAGATCAGCCATGAGCATGACTAAAATCTTTAAATGTGAGAGGAAAGGGATGGTGGATTTAACCACAGTTCATTGCATATATCATGAAATTCTAAAAGGAAAAATTAAAAACAATTAAGTGTTTTTTAACTTTTGTTTCTGAGACTTTCACATGTTAACACAATGAAATACGATTATATCTGTCTCCCATTAACAACGTCCATATTCTCCCAACTTCATTTGTTTACAGTCCACTAAGTCCAGTTAGTGCTGCCCATATGTGCAAGGCGTAGACCATCCACCAGTGCATGATAACCTGCCAGTGGTCATACCCCTCCCCAGCAACCACCCACTGCCAGTAGTTCCTCAGTAAGGGGTGGGGCCTGAAGGCCATCTACTTACTTATGTCAGGAGTTTGGCTGTCTTGATCTTGTCAGGTGTCGGGCAGGTAAGCAGCCACATCTGCTGCGATTCGCAGGATAGTCATTCAATGTCCAGAGGCTGCAGCGCACAGCTCTCCTCCCCATCCTCTGGTTCTCACATTCTGCTAACTCTTCTGTGCTGCTCCCTGGGCCTTGGTGATGCTGGGATAGATGTTCCATTTGACGATAGGGTTTAAATTTAAGAGTTACTTAATTCATTAATTAAAACAAAATAAATAAAATTTAAATAAACTAAGAAATCCACCTCCTAGCAGATTTTGCCATCTTTTTGATCAATTTGTATCACAAGGAGTATCATCCATCTTTTAAATATGTGCCAATGTGACAAATGAGAAGTGGGTGTATATTTTATTTGCAGTCCTGTGGTTACCAGTGCATCTTTTCATAGGTCTGCCCTCCTTGGCTACCATATTCTGTGTTCAGGTTGCTATTCTTGTTCAACTTTTTGCTCGTGCTGTTCCTCCTCCTCCTCCTCCTCCTCCTCCTCCTCCTCCTCCTCCTCCTCCTCCTCCTCCTCCTCTTCCTCTTCCTTCTCCTCCTCTTCCTTCTCCTCTTTCTTCTTCCTCTCCTTCCTCTTCCTCCTGCTCTTCCTCCTCCTTCTCCTTTTTTCCCCGTGAATATTGACCTAACTCCTCACACATACACTAGGGCTTTGTTTTAATAATGATGTCTTTTTCTGCTGCAGTTGATGTATGTCTCATCTGCCCAAACTCATTATGACCTTTCTTCAGTGGGTATATTATGGCAGCTATGATAGTGCTGTTTTTCTACTTGCTGATACAATGTATTGACTGCATAGTATGCGTATGGCATGTGTCTCCGCTCAGCTCCCTGAACAGATGCAGACAGACAGTGCAAGCAAAGTAGGAAGCGTCCTAGATGCCTTATCAGAAGGTCTGGGTTCAAATTCATTCCTGAGCATATTCTCTCCCTCTCTCTCTCTCTCTCTCTTCTCTCTCTCTCTCTCTCTCTCATACACACACACACACACACACAAGTGTGAATGCACACCCAAGACTTTGTCAAATTTTTCGCTGTAACATCAGTGTTCTTACTTAGTGTTGTCTCAACCGATTTGCAGGGATGTTTTGAGACATCGCCTTTATATAAACACAAGCTTCTTCTACTACAAGCATTCTGTAAGTAACCCTTACTGGATGGTAATTACAAGGTTTGAGGGCAAGAATTCTCTCCCAACTAATCCCATCAGAAATATCAAGGCCATTTAACAGAAATTTCATGCCAATTACCTGAAATGTTCTGTGGCCTGATGTCAGGCAGTTTTCTGTTTGCTGCATAAGCCATAAAAAGGAGCAGCTTTGTGATCAAATAATAAGGGCTGGAACACAGCTAGGACTACAGCTCTGTATGGTTCATTGATGAAGTCCATTCTGAGCATGCACAAGGCTAAGGTTCAATCCCCTTCACTGCAAACGAGGTAGAATCCAAAGATTTGACTTCAGAGAAAAGAAACTGTGCAAACTGTTAGCCCACATACGGTTAAATACTGGCTTCAGTCAAGGTACTCTGAGGATATATATATATATATATATATATATATATATATATATATATATATATATATTCACTCTACAGAGCCCACTCACAAGGTTGTAGCTACCATTGGTGATCCATAATCGCCCAAGGATGGTAACTGCCTCATGAAAAACTAGGCTTTTGTTGCAACAAAGCCTTAAGTGTAATTAAAATGTCAAGTTACTTTTCTAAATTGATGTAGATCTCATTTCTCTTGAAGCAAGTGTGATTTTCCTGGGGCTTCTAGAACCTGTACAAATATAGAAAGAAAATATTAAATATTAAAGCTGTGAGTCTTCAAAATTCACAATCTGCCAAGACCATTTCACAAATAATAATTTCATCAATTAGTCTTTGCTAAACATCCTGACACTGAATGCATACTTTTAAATTTAAATTCTTTTAACTACATAATTACAATTAAAAGTGTAGTGTCATACTCTTACAAGTTCATTGAACACTTCAAAAAGCAGATGAAACCCTTAAAAATTATCCCAAGGAGTAAAGAACTTCACAAACTGACATACTTTTTGTGCTAGTGACACCAATGTAAATCCTGTGTCTTTCTAGAGCTGTAGTAACTAAATGCATAAGACCCACCCCACCCCACCCCTCAAATCTTAGATTAATCCATTGAGCTTGCAGAGTCTGAAGCAGTGATCCATTGGCCTTCTGCCTTGGTTAGTTGATTGGTTCATCTGGGCAAGCCATGGAACTAAAGTTCCCGGATTATGTCGGTAGGACTGTAAAATTATACTTTCTACTTCAAAGTAAAGTTTGATAAGTTTCCCTTTGCCAGCAGGAGCCATTGTCTTATCATTACACCTCAGTAGCCCAGCTTGCCACCATTATTAGGACATCTCATATTCCTAATTACTACATCATGATTAGCAAATCCGTGCAGGAGTTCTGTTTCCTAGGAGATGAGAGACTGCATTCGTAAAATTACCTCTTCTCCATAGGACATTTGGACAATTAAAAATCTTACCCACATTCTGCTAACCTCGCCCTCTACTCAGTTACAGTGCTCATTGTGCCAGTTAAACTTTATCGTCCTCTTTGATGTGAGACAATGGGCACTGAACAGCTATCCTGGTCTTTATCATCTCTGCTATTTTACCTAGTGCTAATTGTGGATATATGTTGAACCTCCACCTTGCCTCTACAGTATAAGACCAGATATAATCTTAATAAAATCAACAAAAATACCAGTGTGTATTAACACTCTCCTGGTGAATAAAATGCATTTAAATTCATGCATTCCCTTGTAAGTTTCCTTTTTTTATTGTAGTTAGGCTTGCAGTATATACTAAATCTTTGCCTTTGGAGTACAGTTCTGAACTCATGAGCTTCAGATCTGGCTTTCTTTAAATAAACGTAATTTTGAGGTTCAAACAGTTACTTCTTTGTCTTTGAGCTTGCAGTGTTGATCCTTTGGAAATGCACTTTCCCCAGCAGTTATGAATTCTCTTGCTTGCCTGTGGCAGGACAGAAAATCCAGTCACCTCCAGAAATCTTTGGCTGTAACTAAGGACCAACACCAGGAAGCTGGGATCAGCCCATCTGAGCCAGAGGTTTCCAACAGGATTGTGCTCTGGACCACTTTGGGGGATGATAGAACTGAAAAAAAAATATTTATTCTCAAGGTTATGAGTTCAAAATATTTCTTCTAATCTAACACATTGTCTTAGTGTTCTATTGTTGTGAAGAGACACAATGACCAAGGCAACTCATAAAAGAAAGTATTTCATTGGGGCTTGCTTACAGTTACAGAGGTTTAGTCTGTTATCAGCATAGCAGGAAGCATGTTGGCACACAGGCAGACATGTGCTGGAGAGGTAGATGAGACTTTTATATCTGGATATGTAGATAGCAGGAGAGAGAGAGAAAGAGACTTGGACCTTTGAAACCCCAAAGCCCACACCAGAGTGTGACACTTCCTCCAATAAGGCCACACACACCTCTTAATCCTTCTTAAACAGTGTCTTTTCCTGATGAACAAGTGTTCAAATATATGAGCTTATGGGGGCCATTCTTATTCAAACCACCACATACCACTCCCCGGCTCCCCTAAGCTTGTAGCCGTATCATGATGTAATAAATAAATAAATAAATAAATAAATAAATAAATAAATAAATAACAAAAAATGCATTCAGTCCAACTTTTAAAGTCCCCATAGTCTTTCAGTTTCAAGACTGTTCCAAGCCCAAGGAAATCTCTTAACTATAAACCCCTATAAAACAAAAATTTAAAAGTAGATCATGCACTTCCAACATACAATGGCACAGTCAGAATACACATTACCATTCCAAATGGGAGAATAGAAAAATAGTGAGGAAATACTGGACTAAAACAAGACCGAAAACCAGCTGGGCAAATTCAAAAGCTTGCACCTCCATGTCTGATGTAAAATCACTCTTCAGTGCGCCAACTCCTTTCAGCTTTGTTGACTAAAACACACCTCTCTTTTGGACTGTTTCTACAGGCTGTTAGAAGATCTCCTTGGCAGGTATCCCATGACTCTGGCATCTCTAACATCTTAGGGTCTCCAACAAAAGCCAGGTCTCACTTTCAGAGCTTAATACAATGGCCTCTCTGGGCCGCCATGCAGGGACACCCCTGATACTCACCCGGACTCAGTGGCTTTTCTTAGCCTTGGAGGGAGACTCTACAATCCCTTTCTTCTATCCTTGACTCTAAATCTAGAACCATGTAACCAAAACTGCCAAATTTTTCTGCTTGCTGGTGCTGGATAATGGCCCCCTCATTGAAATACATTTTCATCAGCTTTCTGTTTTCCATGATTTCCTTCACTGCTTAAGCTTTTCTTTAATTCCTTTTCACATTTAGAAGCTTAGCTGGGTGGGTCTTGCCCTGAGGTCCCCATTCCCTTTATTTCATTTAGCATCTGGCTTTTCTTTAAACTTTTTATCTCTTTGAGTATGGATTTAGCTCCATTACACTTCCTGGTGTTCCTTTTCTCCCCAAACTGTACATTTATTTTTTATTTTTTTCTTGCTCAACTTGCTTCTTTTAATTATAGAGCTGCATAAGAGTGCCCACTACGGCTGGAAAGATGGCTCATTCGTTAAGCGCACTGGTTGCCCTCTTCTAGAGGGCCTGAGTTGAATTCCCAGCACCAACACGGCAGGTGACAATTATCTACATCTCCAGCTCTAGGGGGTCTGATAATCTCATACCAATCCACATAAAATAAAATTAAATAAATTATTTAAAAAAGCACTAATGGCCACTACTAAGCACATGACAAGGTCAATACTAGGCTGCCTTGAAATCTCATCTGCCACTGCCATTAATTCAGAATTCTTCAGTATAGCCTCAGGAAGATTTTTTTGGATAAGAGCAGAAAACAGCTACATTCTTTGACAAAATATTACAATAATATTCTCTGGGCCACTTGCTAATATTCTTCTCCTCTGCAACCTCTTGAGTTGGGCCATCCTAATCTATATTGTTCCCAGCACCACTGTCTTCTATGCTCCTACTAGTATGGTCTGTAAGCTCTGCTTAAAATGTTCAACTGTGTCCCTAATCCAAAGCCCCAAAGTCTACGTTCTGCTAATAAGCAGCATGGTGAAGCATGGTGAGGTCTGCCACAGTAACACCCTGCTATCTAGTACCAACTTCTGTCTTAGTCAGTGTCCTATTTCTATAAAGAGGCACCATGACCAAGGCAACTCATAAAAGAAAGCATTTAATTGTGGGTTGCTTACAGTTTCAGAGGTTTAGTCCATTATCAACATGACAGGAAGCATGTTGGCATACTGGCAGACATGGTGCTGGAAAAGGAGCTGAGAACTCTACATCTAGATTGGCAGGCAGCAGGAAAAGGGAAAGACTGAAACTAGCCTGAGCTTTTGAAACGGCAAAGCCCACACCCAGTACACACTTCTTCCAATAAGCCCACACCTCCTAATCCCTCTCAAGTAGTGCCATTTCCTGATGACCAAGCATCCAAATACATGAGCCTATGGAACCATTCTTGTTCCAACTACTACACATGTTACGGTAATACACCTTAATACATCTTAGGGATGATGTTTTACAGCCTTGAACATACATAGCCCTCCAGTATCTATTAAGACTTTTATTCAACAAATGCTTGATAAACTATACTGGATTAAAAAAAAAATAATACTCTGCTTCAAAGTAAAGTTTCTTGTCATACCATTACCACTGATACAAGGCTTATTGATAACACACTTAATCACCATCATCAGATGCCCACCAACCCCAAATTCACACCTCTTGTTCCTCACAATTCACAAGCAGAATGGAAACATTTCATCAGATGGCTGACCTTCTGCTGGGAGTGTTCTCAGAATCTATGCCAGAATCAAAAGTTACCACACAGCCCATGTTCATCTTCCTTCCTGCCTGGAGTGACTCTGATTCTTCCTTTGGCCTCATATTGCCTCCAAGATTCCCAAATTCAGAGACATGACAGAGTTGTACATACCTGGCCCCCATAGCCAAAGCTTTCACTACCCTTCCTCTTCTCTCATCCAAATGTTTTTGGTTTTGTTAGTTTGTTTTGTTTTTGTTTTTCCTACTCCTTAGGTACCAGCATCAAAAACTTATGAGATTACTTCTTAGCAGCTTAAATACTCTGATAGAACTGGTGGGGGTACTCAGTCTCATCACAAGAGACCTAAGAGACTACCAACTGAATGTTTAACAGTCATGAGAATGTGCCAGAAACAGCTAAATGTTTGGATGCAACAGAAAGCTGATAGGAAATGGGGAGGAGGGACCATTCTCTTTGCAACACATATTTCTTTTCTCATCGATATGACAAAATATCGGGCAAAGGCAGTTTAAAGAAGTTGGCTCACAGTTTGAGAGTCTGTCCTAGTGGTGAAGTCATCAAGGGGGCATGCGGCAGCATTCACATCACACCCATAGTCGGGAAGCAGATGGACACTGATGCTCACCTTCTACTTCTTCACCCCGGGACTCCAGCCCGTGAGACAGTGCTGCCCACATTCAGAAAGGGGTCTTTCTTTCCTCAGTAAAACATTTCTCACAGAAACACCCAGAGGTGTGTCTCCATGGTGATACTGCATCCAGCCAAGTTGATACAAGAAGATTAACTATCATGCACTTACAGCACAATTCTTATGTGATGCACAGACATTGCAACTCTTCTCCTAAGAAGAGTCCTGTATCTGTTTCTAAGTAGTTGATCTAAACAGTTTGTATTTTAGAAATGGCACCTTTGAGGATTATGCAGTGATTGTGCCAGGAGTGGTGCTAGGCAGGGTATAATCTGGACTGGAAATGGTAGGTGAACAAGTGATGGGAATAGAGAAAGGTGGAGGAATGTCAAGCTATCTAAGATGGAGGATCAGTCAGAGTCAGGGATGAATGGGATATGGAGAAACAGAAGGGGGACATGAAGGCTAAGGCAGTTCTCAGTTCTTTGATGAGTGTTGCTTGGGGACTGGTGTCCCTAAGCATTTTACTGAAGATACCTCAGGGGGTATAGAAGTGAAGCAAAAGCCTAGACTTGCAGTTAGCCTCCCTAGGTAATGTAGCCTACAGGTTCACAGTTAGCCTCCCTAGGTAATGTAGCCTACAGGTTCACAGTTAGCCTCCCTAGGTAACATAGCCTACAGGTTTGGCACAAAGCAGAAACCAGGTACTAAGATATGGGTTTTGGATCATCTGCAGGACTGGGTGTCATGAGGTGACTGATGACAGCATAGGACAAAGATAAGGTGAGGGAGGAGAGCAAAATTACTAAGTCTGGAGGACATAGGAAGATATGAACCCCAGATAACAAGGCTGGAAGTTACGGGGTGGGCAAGAAACTAGAGCATTCTACTTGGTAGAAAAAAGGTATGTGTGTTTTCATATTTGTCATTTTAATTAGTTTCCTTGTATTCTAACTCATTCTTACAAAGAAGGTTTAAAGGATTTTTTTAAATTGCAAAATAATTTGGTAAGACACAAAATAGAAAGGAGAAGAAGAGCAAAGAAGAAAACAAGATAAAACAGAAAACAAATAGAAAACAGAAAAACAGAAATTGTAAACAAAATGAAAGTGCTAAACACAGACATCAGATTGTCACATACCGATGTTAAATGGTTAGATGTCCCCAATTCACTTCAAAGTGTTATGACAACTAAATCTAAAAGGAAATGTTACTGGTTTCAAGAATCCCAATGAAATAAGAATGTTCAAAGTTCAGGCTGAAGATGTAGCTCAGTGTTAGAGTACTTGTTCGCCCAGCCTGTGCAAGTCCTGGATTCCAATGCCCTGTTCTCCCAGAGCAAAAGAAAAGGAACCACCATTGTTGAAGGTTCTTGAGAAACATGGATTTACTCGTTATTGCAGTCAAAATGGAATATTTCCCAAAGGCGTGGTAAACTATGGTTGACAACCCCTTACTGCTATCCAAAAGCACAATAAGCCACTTTCAACATTCACAGGATTTCTTACAAAGTCCTAGCTGCTGAACCTCTACATCCTGCTCAGCAGAAGCAAAAAGTGTGGGCCAAGCATGTCATTCTGTGATGATCTGGGTTAATCTGGGGCCAGGTTTGGAGCTACTTGGAGGACCTGACAGCCTCTCAGCAGTCCCCTGAAAACTGCATTTCTCACACTGCACTTTCCACAAGGACTAAAGAGCAAAGCCCAAGGTCCTGGCATCTGGCCATAACCTAGATCACAGAAATCCCAGGGCAGATATATAGATATAGATATAGATTAGATATAGATATATAGATTTAGATATAGATATATAGATATTAAGTGTGTATATGTATGTGTGTATGTATGTATATGTGTATGTATGTATATGTGTTTGTATATATCCTTAAAAGGAACATTCTCTTCATATATCCTCTTCATCAGAGACATCTTTTTCTGAAAACTAGAGGCTGAGCATACTGCACCTGAAGAGAGGACCTTTGTGCTTCTGCTGGCAAAGCCAAGCTCCTGCTTCAGCAAGCGAGTCTGCAGATTCTGCACAAAATTAATGGCCAATAAAGCCTCCCCATCCAGGCTGGCCATGTTTCATTGGAGCTAGAGATTCCAGGAGCATTACATTCAGGGTGAATATTTGTTCTGTGCCTTGGTGCCCGAAATAAAAAAGGAAAGCAAGGAAAACTGAGGCTGATGGAAGTAGGAAGAAACTCCAGCAAATAAACCATTCATATACTGAAACATATTTAACAGTGAAAAGATGGTTTAAAAGTGGGGTAAAGGAGTTAGCCAGTTTGCCACTAAAAACAAGAGAGCAGCAAAGCTTCACTTAATTTAGCCTGATCATGCAGAATTATCTTCTTCCTTACTGTTGCAAGCTACATACAGTCTCCTCTTGGAGAGGAGTCCTTACAGGGCAGGTGTTAATCTTGTAACTGACTTAAGCTAGACTGAAACCAAAAGGAAGTTCAGGAAAGTCTCTTAGACAGGGCTGCCAGCTGCATTCTATAATACCACTTTATAAATAAAACAATCACTCCAAAATCTAATGAGTTGCTAGTTGGCCCCTAAAGGCCCCAGTGTAGGATGGGAACAGGAAGCTCACTCCTAGTGTGCTCTGACAGACTGCAGGACACGAATGAGGGGAGGGTGGCCTAACTGAGCTAAGGAGGTTGGCTCCTCACAATGTGTTACAACTTGGGTGAGGAGGACAAGGGTGTCAGGTGTCTCCACGCCTCACTGCTACTCAAGTTGATTAAGCTATCGGCTCTGTTGTGCCAGGCAGTGGGTTTGCCCCCTGGAATCTTCTCTGCCTGCTTTCAGTGACACTTCCCAATTTTAGATAGAAATTTTAGATGGAGCACATCTGAAAACTCACTGACTTTAGGGCAGAGTCAAAGCTAGTGCAATAGAAATGCTTCTATTCCCAAGAATAACTAGGTCCAAGAGGCTTTATTAGGAGCCACACTGCTTACAGCCAAAGCACAGGTTACATCTCGGTTCCATATGACTGAGTAGGCTGCACTGTCATCAAGAACAACATTCTTCTACTACAATAATTTGCCAAAACCTAATCTGCATGCTCACCAGTACTAATACCCTATCCCAGCCACATGATTGAGACTTCAACTGATCATGTATAGACAAAAATACTGTGCCTTTTCACTATTATGTGTGCACAGCTTGGGTGTGCATGTGTATGTGGGTATACATGCATATAATGTGGGTGCAGTGGAGACTAGAGACCAACATTATGCATATCCCAAAATCACCCTCTACCTCTACTGTTTGAGTCTCTCACTGAATCTGAACCTGCAGCCAGTGGTCTGTCTGCCCACCCAGCACCATGCACATACCACAGCTCTTGGTTTTTTGTATGTTTATTTGTTTGTTTTGCTTTGTTTTTAATATATGATCTGGGTATCTGAACTTGGGTCCTCACATCTTTTTAGCAGACACTCTTCTAACTGAACCAGCTCCCCAGTTCCCTTTGCCTTTTCTTAGAAAGAACAATGGGCACCCTTGTTAATCAGCTCCTTAGACTTGTACTTTCCAAATATCAGCAGGTGCTTAGAGAGCTAGCTTAGCTTGGTTGCAAGCAATAGAAATATACTTTCTGAACTTAAATGGTAACTTAAGTAATACAGAACATTCTAGAAATCTATTAGTCTTCTCACAAAATGCAAAGGGGGCCGTTTTATTATTTAACAATTGAAGGACTACTTCTCTTGATAACTGCATAAATGTAAGGCTATTTGGTGATATTCAGAAACTTCACGCAATGATGGCTTTCCTGACTGGCCTGTAGTCTTCAGTAATGACCAGGAGTTACTTGTATGAAACCATCATCAAACCAAAAGAACCGTATGTGTGTACCCTGTTTTAAGGGTGATTGGTAATCTGGGCATTTCTCCCATGTGGCCTCATCTCCTGGTGTCACAAGGCCCAACTCCCTCACATTCACTTCTGATTAGCAACACCAAGTTGTCTATGGTGGGGATAGTTGATGGATTTTTTTTCCACATGCAGTATGGCTTTCATAGTCTAGCTTCTGCAGACTGCTAGATGTTCTGGCCAAGCAAATTCCAGACAGAAAGAACTTACTTGGTCACCAGAAGTTTAATGATACGGATGCCTACACCAGATTCCAAAGCACTGATGGGAACCTCTTGAAACCAGACTACACAGAGGCAATGTTGAAAATGTCCTGTCCCAGCTATGAAATAAGAATCAAATCCTAGGAAGCAAAGAGCTTTGAGATGGCTCACTGGGTCAAGCAGGTATGAGGACCAGTATTTGGATCACCAGTATCCACATAAATGCTAGACAGGCACAGCAGCCCACCTGTAATCCCAATGCATGCGAAGTGGACACAGGGGATCCCCAGAGCAAGCTAACTAGTGAGACTAGCAAAATTAGCAATGCCTAGACTCAAGTGACAGAACTGCCTTAATACGTAATGTGGAAAGCAATCAAAGAAGGCACCAAACATCACCCCTTGGCTTCCACACACAAGCACACATACCACCATACACCCATACTCACATGTGTGCCTACATGCATGTGAACATATATGAATGCATATCACATAAGCATTCCGATAAATAAAGTTAACTTCTCTTTTTAAAAAAAGAATCAAAATTTGTAGTGACAGATACTTTATTTTTCTAAATCAAATTAAACTTATTCTGTCCTATCTGGTGAACAGGAACTCTAATCACTGTCATTTTTACTTATTAGAATTGGCACTCGAAGGCTTATGAAGTAGTACATAAATTATGAAGAGGCCATTTACTCCCAAGCTGGCCGTGGTATTGGTCTTACCTTTAGCCCTTCTACTTGGGACCAGTATTCTGAGAGGGGCTGCGGCAGGCATATAGCCACAAAGACACAAAGATTTGGAGGAATACAGAATACAAATATACACAGAAAGAAAACCATAAGCACTGGACCTCATTAAGTGCCTACTGAACTAAATACTGTCTGTGGAAAAGAGGAGCAGTAGAATTGTCAGTACCAGATGGACTGGTTTAGGAAAGTTCCATGAAGACTTAAAGGTTTTCGACTTGACCTTGAGCAACAAAGATCAGTGTTCTGTTAAGAAGTCCATGAGTGGAGCTTTGTGGGTCAGTGAATCCTTTGGATTCGCATAACTTACAGAAATCACCCTCTTCTCCTTCTCACTGATGTGTCTTCCGTGATTTTGTATTTGGTGCCATGTATTTCTAATAGTAAGACTTTACTGCACTCATATAACATGAGGATGGCTTTCTCTAGCAACACAGCTTCTTGTTTGACTGCCGGGATGAAATACATCACCATTTTATGGTGCTCCATAAAGACCATGGAGTAAGCAAAGCACACCAGTTTGTCCAGAGACTCTGTCACCCAGACTGGTTTGAATAGTACTGCTTCTGGCTGCCTGTAGTGTACAGAATGTCTTTGCTTCTGGGGGTGGACTCCACAGCTTGAGCATTCTCTTGCAGCTGTTGCTTGCATTTGACCTCTTGATCTTGAACCTACAGTGCATTGCTCATAAAGTTCCTTATCCCTATCATTCCTCCTTATATTTTTTCTCTGCCAGAGAACATGATGTGAATATGAAGGAGACTTGGTAGATTTGAGGAACATAAGGAAATCAGGTTTATTTAACTAATATTCAATCTGTAGATCCATTATAAAGAAACCAATTCCAACCATGTGTGTGTCTGTCTGCGTGTCTGTGTCTTTGTGCATCTGTGTGCATGTGTGTCTTGTGTTTGTAGGCATGCGTATGGGTGTATGTGTCTGTCTGTGTGTGTGTCTGTGTTTTTGTCTGTGTGACTATATGCCTGTGTGTGTGTATGTGTCTGTGTGGCTATATGCCTGTGTGTGTCTGTGTGCATGTGTGCCTCTGTGCATGTGTGTGTGTGTCTGTAAGTGTGTGTGTGTGTGTCTGTGTCTGTGTCTGTGTGTCTGTGTGGCTATATGTCAGTGTATCTGTGTTTTGTGTGTGTGTGTGTGTGTGTGTGTGTGTGTGTGTGTGTGTTTGTGTGAGCATGCTCATGCACATATGTACTGAGGGTACAAAGGATGAAATGGCTATTAAACTTCACAATGTGAACTTAAGAATGTGTTATTCTTACACATTATTAGGTACCTGGATTATCCTTACTAGAAAACTTAGTTTTTCCTGTTATAATGAGAAACAAGAATTAATTATAAATAATATCCAAAGAAAGAATAAAGGCATTACCATTCAATCTAAAGTCAAAGAATTTGTAGTTTTTCCTTACAGATTTTTCCTTACAGATTCAGGCTGGGATAGAGGTGGCAACACACAAATAAAAAGAGACTTGGAAAGAGATAAAGGAAAGTGGGCATACCTACTATCTTCACAGTTGTGCCAATATCTTGTACTTCTAGTCCTTTACCGGCCTTTCCAGAATGGGTTCTCCAGGCTCTAGAGTAGATGAGGAAAGAAACATCCACTGGATCCCTGCATGGGTCAGATTCTATTCTTTAACTAATTGAAGCAGCATACACTAAGTTATAGACAATCCAGACAGGTAAAGGACAGCCCAGACTCCAAGGAACGGTTAGTGGTTTGGAAGAACACAGAATTCAAATACACACGGAGAGCAAACCATAAGCACTGGTCCACATTAAGTGCCCAGTGGACTGAACAGTGTCTGTGGGAAAGAGAAGTGGTAGAATTGTCAGGATCAAATGGGCCAGTTTAGGAAAGTTCCATGAAGATTTAAGTATTTTTACTTGACCATGAGCAACAATTTTTAGCTAAAGATCAGTGTTCTGTTAAGAAGTTCATGAACGGAGCTTTGTGGATCAGTGAACCCTTTGGATTCATTTACTGGGATGAGGTTTCATGGCCTTCATCCGATTCTCAAATGGATGGAAAGAAGATAAGCCACTCTCTTAAGCAATAAGGGGGGGAAATGTTATAAATAGGGGCCAGTAAATAAGAAAATGTCGGGGAAATGAACAAAACCTGTTTAAATAGAAGCAATGGCCCCATAACCATGTAGGTAATGTCAAGAGATTGAACAGGGAAAACAGAAGAAGAAGGGAAAGATATTCGACTATCAAGATTATCTTGTGAGCTATGTTCAAGGAAATGGCACAGCAACACAGCTTTAAGATGATTAAGCTGACTGCTCTGTGCAAGAGATAAAGGCTACTGAGCCTGCAGTCATGAAGAACCTAAATCCAGGGATGAGGTCGAGGAAACAAGTTGAGCTGGTGTCTGCAGCCAGGGAATAAATATGAAGGGATTCAGGAGGTACTTTGAGAAAAACGGCTAAAATTTAGTAGCCTTAAATGTTAGCGGTTTGGGGTACGGAAGGAGAGAGAAAAAAAAACCAAGAACAACGGAGAGCCCCTGGTCTGTGTGTCTGGAAGAATGAGGACTTATTTGTGGAAATAGGGAACCATGAAGCCTTTTTTTCAATGTCAAGCATTGGCTGTGCCCAGGCAGAGCACCAGAGATGTCTCCACCCATGCTCTCCCTGCCCAGCATTTCTATCCTAGTCAAGACTTCTTGGGGTACTCTGCACTGTTAGTTCCCTCCAGGCTCTATCATTTTTGTTTGTTATTAGCAATCTTTCTCTGAATGACGTTACCATGATGTGATAAGGAGACAGGCAAGGACATAAGCATTCCAGAGAGATAAAAGCAACCTGGCTTTCCCAGGGCTCCCAGCACTTCAGCTTCATTAGGCTCCATGGTGTTTCATTAGAGCCAATGCCATTTAAGTTTTATGTTCACTTCAAGGCTATTTGTTTTGACAAAAGATTTTAAGAAACAGCAGTTAGAACTTTCTGGGTTTTATTTAACTTTATAACCATCTAATTTATTTCCCAATAAAGAGATAGCTAAGCATTCCTGTTACGAAGCTCAAACTCTCTTTACATAATTTTGAAATACAATGTGAGATTCTGCAAGAGGAAACTCGTGCCAAGGAAATGCTGATCTAGCTTTGATGCCAATGTCTAGGGACCCCACATTTCCCTCTTTATTGACACACACATGCTCCATAACACTGAAAGATGCGTCTTCTATTGGTATGTTGTTGCTTTTCTGAGAAAATGTGACTCTGATGCTGTCACATACAGGATAGATGAAAGGAGCTCCCCAAAGTCAGCAGTCAGGAATAACCGTGATTAACAAGGTTTGGGGTGACTCAGAGGTAGGGAAGAATGAAGGTGTGGGTTTTGAAGCTTTGTCTTCAAGTTGGGCTTAGTGTTGTATGCTTTTAATCTCAGTATTTGGTAGGCAAGAGGCAGGCGGACCTCTGTTAGTTTGAGGCCAGCTTGGTCTACCTGGTGAGTGCTGGGACAACCAGAGCTACTTAGTAAGATCCTGTCCAGAAAAAAAAAAAAAAAAAAAGAGGTGGAGGAGGAGAGGGAGGGAGGATGGAGAGAGAGGGAGAAAGGATTTGTCCTCTTTTTTCCAAAGATGACTCCAATTGATTCAGATAGACCACTGTCTTATTTACTACCTCATAATTCAAGGCAGTGTTCAGCCTTGTATATTTGTCCAATATTGTTATCTGCTAGGTAGGATTTCCTCCCTGTCTAGGTACAGTTGATCTCAGAGCCAACGTCAGTCATCCCTGTTCCCTGTACTTCCATTTGCTCCAGGCTCTTGCCTGAACATCTTAGCTACACAGCACGACTCCTACCCCACCCCCAATGCCGACACGCAAGTCGGCTGGGCTTGCTCCTCCTCTCCCCCACTGACTGCCTGATCATCTAATGCAGATGATGGGGACATGACTTTTCTTCTTCTCAAAGTGCCCCGCCCCAGTTCTTAGGCAGGGCGTCAGTGAACACTCATGTGTAAAACGGTGCCTGATGTGTCCTGAAGGAAAGAAAGAAACAAAAGTATTTTTAAACAAATTCAGAGGCATCTCCCATTGGAAAGAAAACTTAAAATATGCAGCTATATGGTTTTTTGTTTCGGCTTAGTCCTTTTAGCAGAAGGAACAAAATGGACCTGCTATGATGGTGCTTGTCCACAGTTCCAGCACCCCAGAAGTTTGTGATAAGACCTTGGTATGAGTTAAATAAATAAGAAAAGAAGCAAGCAAACCAGCCCACTGGAAATGTCTCTAACATAATCAGCTGACGAATGTGTTTGGACAGTTTGGGGAAGACGAAAGTGGGTAGAAGTAATTCCCACTTGTGTCTCAGAAGTCCTGTCCTGTGCGCTATGCCCTGTGTGCTGTGTGCGGGATGCACTTGGCTCATTCTCGTCACCTGTGACAACAGCCGTTCTGTGCTCTAAAATCCAGATCTGGTGATTAAACCTCTCAGGTCTTCCTCTGGGCACATGGCTTGAACTCTTTGCACAAGGGAAGATACTATCATAACCAAAAGAAAATATCATTATATTTAGGAGGAGGAAGAAGGAGGAGGAGGAAAGGAAAAGGAGGAGGAAGTCTTTGAGGCAGGGAGTAGCATGTTGGAGCATCTTCTTGTTTAGTGGAGGCTTTTGCTTCTGCTTCTTCCCCTGACTGTGAAGTCAGCACCCCTAGACTTTCCCCAACACAGACTCAACAGTCTCTTTTATTTATTTATTTTTCATGACTCCCAAGTAGCTCATATTGCCCTCTACATAGCAATAAATACTTACCCACCTGAATTGCTAGTTTTTTTCATGAACATCTGGCATTTGTGGGCCTCTTAACTATAGGATTTCCATATCAAATGCATTTTCTATTTAAATCTTTTATTTATAATACTTTTGAGTAAATCCAAACCAACCAAATATATTCTAAAACAGAGATTTTAGCAGAGGGATAAAGTTTTTCACATTTGTAACTTTCATAGCTGGCTATTTTAATGTAGAAGAAACAGGCAGAGCAATTAAAGAGATTGTCTGTGGACTCAGAGGGAAATAAAAAGAAAAGCCTTCAGTTAAGTAGCCACAAAAGAAACATTTCCTCAAACACGTGATTTATCCTTCTCCCAGAACAGAGCGGAAAATACATGACCATGTTCTGTAGTGAGAAGAATCTGAAAAATGTTGCTGAGAAACTTATCTTTGGTTTCAGTTCTAAGAAGCTGCTGAGATCTCTGTGATAAGTACAGGTACTGAGGAAAATGTCCTTCACACACATTCCTGTGGGATCTGAAACAATACACTCTCTAAGCTGAATATCAAATTTGTCATGCATTACATGAAATGGACACCTATTCTAGTTTCATTCCTGTTACTGTGTGTGATAAAAATAACCTGACCAAAAAAAAAAAAAAAACCCAAAACCAATGAAAGGGTTTATTTGGCTCACGTTTTCAGGTTACAATAGATTGTTGTCAGGAAAACAAGGTAGCAGGAACTTAAAACAGTTAATCACATCACACCCACAGTCAAAGGCAGATAGAAAAAATTCACACATGGTCTTCATGCTCAGTATCTTCTCTACACTTACACATCCAAGGACTCCTGCCTAGGGAATGGTGCTACCTACAGTAAGCTGGATTTTCCCATACCATTTAACAACCAAGACAATCCCCCACAGACATGACCACAGGCCAACCTGTTCTAAATAACACCTCATTAAGACCCTATTCCCAGTTGATGCTACATTGTGCCAAGATAAGAATTAAAAGTAACCAGGTGGTGGTGGCACACACCTTTAATCTCAGCACTTGGGAAGCAGAGGCAGGCAGATCTCTATGCGTTCGAGGCCAGCCTGATCTACAAAGTAAGTTCCAGGATAGCAGGAGTTACAACAAAGAAACTCTATCTCAAATCTCACCCCTAAAAAAGAATTAAAAGTAGCCATCATGGACACATTTATTGATAACCTGCTTGTCTATGTGACAGTATGAAAGTTCTATAGCTTCTCTGAGCTTCAGGTACAATGAAGATAGAGAAGACAACAATCTATCAACACTGTAGTCAGGACTAGGGAATGGAAAATATCACATGTTTCTGGAATCATGTCTGGCTGTCTGGCTGTATAGGTGTCTGGCTATCTGGCTGTCTGGCTATCTGGCTGTCTGGCATACACAGTAGAAGCTAATAAATGATGAATTTTTCTCTTTCTGTTTTGAGAATCTTTTTTTTAATCTTATAGACCAAAACTACTAATAAATTGAGGTAAACATTCAGATCTTTCAACAATCTCTTATTGTGAGCATCTCTGAAATTAGCTCTTTGTCTTAGTTACTTTTTTATTGTTGCGATAAAACACCATGACCAAGCCAACTTACAAAAGAAAGCATACAATTGGGTTACAGTTTCTAGGGGTTAAAGACAATGATGACAGACTGAAAACACCAGTTGAAAGCCCACATCTTGATCTGCAAGCATGAGAGAGAGAGAGAGACAGAGAGAGGGAGAGAGAGAGAGAGAGGCTGAGAATTTCATTAGTCTTTTGAAATCTCTAAGTCTACCTCCAGTGACACACCTCCTCCAACAAAACCACAACTCTTAATCCTTCCCAAGGAGTTCCACCAATGTGCGACCAAGTATTCAAACATATGAGCCTATTGGACCCATTCTCATACGAACCACCACACCCTTCACATCAGTTTGCACATGCGCAAAGTGGAAATTTTATTACTATTATATTAAATTATTTTATATTCTTCATGAGGTGCTGTGACATCCTTGAAAAGTGTATAGAACTGAAAAAATAAATAAACAGTGAGATGGAGAAAACCCTGAACGATCTAGAATACTAGATGTAATCATGTGACCAAGCTCCTAAGCCTCACGGCTCATCATTTTCTCTTACATTTAACACAATCAATGATACATGATACACGTGTCATGTATGATACAAAGTACTTGCATTACTTTATAGGTGTAGTTACATGTAGATAACATAGCGTTGATGTGTATGAATGTATATGAAAATGGTACCTTCTTTTCTATTATCTTTCTTAACCCACATACTTACAGTTTTGGTTCCTCCATCTATCACAAAGAAAAAATCCTAGACCTCCATTAAAAAGAAGTAGAGAAATTAAGTGATAATACTGACTTATTAAAAATAGAATGTACTTTATATTTCCCATGCCAGGAATAGGCAGCAACAGAGAGCACTGCATGGAAGGTAAGAAAACCATAGACCTTTGCAGTCACAAAAAGAGCTTAAAAATCACTGGAGAGAACAATGGCAACTCTCCCACCTTTCTCCATTTTCAGTTCTGCTCCCTGTGTTTCTGTTGTGACAAGATGAACCAAGCACCTCACTGACAAAAGGAAGGATCCACTAGGGTAGAACATCACCCCTATCTATTTCTATGTTTACGGTTGAGCCCCTTTAACAAAAGCTAAATATGGGGAAAAAAAGCACACAAATTTATGTAATAGATGTTTCAAGTGGCACGGAAGCTTCAGAACTAAAAACTCAATGCAGCAGTGGAGCCAAGTTTGATGAGGCCATGGAGAGTTGTGGAGAGTCGTGGCTGATCGAAGCAGACATGATTATACATATACAGTTATACATAGAGAGACCTTAGCAATACCTGTCTGTTAAGAGTCTTCTCTGTTGTAAGTCAGAGATAAGGATTCCTTTAGTAGACCCCCTCTCACATTAGGGTCTTATGAGGTACAGAGGAAGTTCAGAAAACTTCATGGCCTGCCTCAGAAGATGGTGGGGAAAGGTTAGAAGTGCCTACCTGCACCTGTTGTTTCCTGAAATGCAGAGGTGCCATATTTTTTAGGTACTATGTCCTGAACCCCATCTCCCTAAGACTTGGAAATTGGCTTTCTTCCTCTCCTTTGTCCTTCTGTCTTCCCTTCTAAATCCTCACACCTAATATGTATACCTATTTATAGTTCTTCATCAAACATGCTGCTATCATTTTGACCACACACACACACACACACACACACACACACACACACACACACCTAAATTTATATTAGAACCTCACATAAACATAAAGACATTGGAGGGGCTGGGGAGGGAGGATAATGCAAGTTTGAGGCCAGCCTGAACTATATAAGGAGTTCTATACCAGCTTGGCCTAGAGCGTAAGATCCTGACTCACAAAAACACAAAAAGGGGAGAAAGACAGAAGCCTGCACACACGTACATCCATCCCTTACTTCTGACTACCCCTATATTCCCTGGCCCCTTAGCAATTCAAGAAATTCACATGGATAGCAGAAACTGATAGGGTTATTACAATTATACAACTGATGAGACGTGTACTTAAACATGAAAGACTAAGCAAGTACATTTCTCTTCTCTTCTCCTCAAATCCTACTAAAATGATAGTCATGCTGAAACCGTGGGAATTCGGAGGTAGATGGCCTGTGACAAATGACTAGAAAAAGCTAAAAGTTAAACTAAGAGGAAAAGTGGCTTGTGTCATCCACTCTAGAAAAATTTAAGAAATGGATCCATAAGTATGTGGATATATATATCATGTAGCTCAAACTGGCTTTGAACTTGCTATGTAGTGAAGATGACCTTGGATTTCTGGTTCTTCTGTCTCCAGCTACCAAGGGCTAGGATTACAGCCTTGCACAACCATGCCTTGTTTTATGTGGTGCTAGAGATCAGAGCCAGGATTTCATACATGCTAGGTAAACACAACACCAGCATAAGCCCACGGAGCTTTGAAATAAGATCTGTTTTAGTTTCTGTTCTATTGCTGTGAAGAAACACCAATACTGAGGCAGTTTATAAAAAGAAACATTTAACTGGAGCTTGCTTACAGTTCCAGAGGGTTAGTCCTTGATCATCATGGTAAGGGAGTGTGACAGCCTGCAGACAGACATGGTGCTAAGGCAGTAGCTGAGAGCTCACATCTGGTAGACAAGTTGCAGGCAGAAAAAGCAAGAATGGTCTCAGTGTGGACTTTTGAAAATTCAAACCCCATTCCCAGTGATGCACCTCCTCCAACAAGGCCACACATACTTCAACAAGGCCATACCTAGTCATTCCCAGACAGTCCAGTAACTATGCACCAAGCATTCAAACATATGAGTCTATTGGGCCATTTTCATTCAAATCACTGTAGGGTCAAAGCTAACCTACACTTCCAAGTTCTGAGATTAGAGGTCACTAACACTCCCAGGTATTTTGTTTTTCTTGCTACTAAAGACTGATTTTACCTCAGACACCAGTGCAAGCATGGAAGTCCTTAAGACGCTCCTCGTGTCAAACACCTGGCTATAAAAACACCGATATCCACCATCATGCTTGAGTTCTACAGAGTCTCCAACATGCCACAGAGCTCAGGAAAGATCTTATGACTACTATTCTGCTAGCAACAGGACCCTGATCAGAGTCATCTGAAGAAAGCAGAGAGCAGGGTCTGGGAGGGAGGGGTCTGTGTGAAAAGCTCTTAGCATCTCCAAGGGACCCATTACCCTAGACACCAGCTTTGATGCATGACAACTTAAATGGGCTACTGTGAGCAGGGATGCTGACCCAAGTTTCAGTGCCCAGAGTTTTTGGAGGATTTATCACACTGGAATGACTGCATCAGAAGAACCTCACAGCCCAAACCATCTAAATACATGCTTTATCTTTCTAGATTATACAGATCCCCATCTTGAGTCATCTTATTAGATAAACAATCAGGTCGTGTGTGGAGTGAGAGTGTCATCATCAACAACAAAGCCTCCCTTCAAGGCAGGAACAGAGTCAATGACCAGGTCCCTTTTGAAGTGGATTTGTGTTCTAGAGCATATTAAAAGATATAAGTTGTTGGAAGCAGGCATGGCATTCAATTACACAGAACAAGGCAGGGTTTTGATAAATGTCATACATGTATTAAGATGAAGTGGAGAGTTCCATTTCTTGGGCAGGGACTGGGGAAGGAAAAGCAGCCTGCTTAATCAAATTATAATCTGGACTTTTAAAAAGAGTGTCAAAGATAATCATTCAGTGTTGATCTAGCAGTTAATAAGAAGGATGGGAGTAAGAAATGAAGTAAGCATTGTCACCTTGATTCTGTCGCCTTGAAATCAGTGATTAGAGGTGATATAACTTAGCACTGATAAAACTCTTCTAAACTATCCAAGGACAGCCTGCTCCATTTTTTTTTGGGGGGGGGATCAAAAATTATGAAGTGTGAAGTATGAAAAATCAAATTGTGCACCTTGTGTTGAGGTTGAAAAAAGATACCAAAATGTGCTCTGTGGAGTCTTATAAAGTGCAATGACACAGCTCAAGCTCTGCCTGGGAAGGGGCAAGGCACTCCGGGAGGGCATCCAACATGCCCTGTGCTATACAACCCTTCCTGTCTGATGATTCCACAGAGGGGCAGCGGAAGTTCTTAGGGTGACAGACACTCTACTGAGACATAGAATGTTTTTGTAAGGAAGTGAAGCACCTCTGAGAAATGCTCCTTAAAAGACTTCACAAACTCTTTCTCTCTCTCTCTCTCTCTCTCTCTCTCTCTCTCTCTCTCTCTCCCTCCTCTCTCTCTCTCTCTCTCTCTCTTTCTTTGTGGGGGGGCGGGGGTGGGGATACGTTCCGGTATTTGGAAAGAAAAATTATGTCTCACCTTGCTTCCTGATACCTGTTTCCTTCCTTTGAGTTTTCTGAAAAGTCAACTCAACTAGATCAATGCAATCTGCAGAGCTCTAGGAATCTCATAGGAAAACAAAACATGGACCCTTGCATTCAGGGTTTATCTCACAATATTTTTTTAAGTTGATGACATAATAAGTATCTTAAGAATACAAGGTTAATAAAAATTGAGGCTCCACTGAATCCAGAGAAAGGATGTAAAATTTAAGCTGGATTTAAAAAAAAAAAAAAGTCCTATAGGGATTTCAGCCCATAGAGAATGGAGAAGGGAGAGACAGTCTAGAGACAAAAGCTAATGTTAGGAAGGCTCATAGGAAAGAGAAAACGCTCACCAAGGAAGATCATTGGGTGGAAGGATAGCATGAGAAAGAATTACTAGTCTATTTTATGTTACAATAATGAAATACTTGAGAGAGGCTATCTTTATAAAGAAAAGAAGTTTGAGCTCCTGGCTCTGGAGGTCTGTAAGGTCCATCTTGCTGGCAGTCTCATGGCAGTGGAGAGTACCACATGACACAGACAAGAGCAAGGATTAGATGCTAGTGGTATGTCTGTCCAGTCTCTCTCCCTCTAAGGCCATGAGGATTCAATTACAGAAGCCCCTTTCATGCTACATACTTTGCAAAGTTCCAATCTGAGGACACCACAGTCAGATTAAGTGTCCACCCTCTTTATACCTCACAAAGGGGATTAAAGTTCAGTATATGATGCTTTGGAGACAATGCAAACCATGTCCAAACCACAACAAGTATGAATCATGGTCCATGCCTTGAGAACATTGACACGGCATGTTTGAATCATGGTCAGTGCTTCTGCATAGATATTCACAACTTTCAAAAATGTTCAGACAAAGAGAATCTATTACTAGTTGTCTGGTTTCTAATGTGAACTGCAAATGTCAGAATAGAGAAACAGAGCAAATACTGAAGTGGGTATCTGAATAGGATTATGGCCTCTATTCTAGGATGAAGAAAAATATTATTTCTTAGAGAAATGATATTACTTAATTATGTGATGGCTCAGAAGGTACTTATGTGACCCTTTTTTTTCTGTGATTTATAACACTGGATAAAACACATAAGCAGCCATTCACAAGGAAACAGCTTCAAAGGAAAAACAGCCTGCAGAGAGAATTCAATTCTAACAAATGTTCTTCATATTCCAGCTACATCAGGTACACACTGATAATTCAAACTAACATTATTTTAATGTCACACATCTGAAAGATCTGGAGAATTCGCTGGATGGGTAGAACTGGTATTCACAGCAAAATATAAGATTACATGATGATTACAAGCTAACCAGATGTATTTAAACAGAAATAAACCCAGAATGTCAGTGCAGGGTTTATTTCTGTTTAAATACATCTGGTTAGCTATAGAACATGTGGCTTGATGATATAAGTAGAAAGAACTAGGAATCACAAATGCTATGTGCTTCCTCCACATAGAACAGAACAAAAACAGAAGTAAATTTGGGGTTGTGTTTAAAGAGGTCAGTGTCAACTAGCAAGATGGGGGCAGTCTGGTCTATTCTGCCCTGACACCATATATGGTGTCAGCATACACTCTAGATAAGGATATGGAGATCCAAAGTGGTTACAAAGACAATCAATAGGGCTTAGTCTGAAAACTATCAGCCTAGGGACATAAGGATTGAACATACACACACACATACACACACACACACACGCGCGCGCGCATATACATATATTTGTTGCAAAAGTTTATTTTTAGTTATATATATAATAATTGTTTTATGCATTGTTGGGTGCATTCTATATTGTTTGCAGGTGCTGGATTTCTATGGGGGACATTTGATTGCTTATGAACTGCACCTGAGGAGTTCTGAAGCAATAAAAGCACCTGAGTTGATACACTCTGGGTTCCGCTGTTGAGTATTGCACTAGCCATGATAGTGGTTCCCTCTGCTGAGGTCTGGCAGGGCTTCCATGTACAAAAGTACCTTCTTATCCCTCTTAGTGAGTCACAGCAGAGTACAACTACAGTATATAACTAATATATATGTCATATATATATACATATACTAGACATTTTTGCAATATTTATTATGACTGATGTGCAACAATTACTACTCTACCAACAAGTCACCTAGAGCATAAACTGGGAGACAACCAAAAGAGCAGTGTGTTGTCCAAAGTTAAAGAGAAAATGTTTAACACAAGTGGTAAAATTTTAAACTCTGCATCCAGAGAGTAGATGGTATAGAGTGATGCCTGTGTTTTTCTCGAGGTTGGTTGCAGTAGAGACAATACCTGAAATCAGAAAAGCAAATAGTGAAGGCACTGACTTCATCCAGGAAGGGCACTGTCGTGGACTAAGTCAGAAAAGACGTATCAATAATAATAGTGGATGGATTTAACAACCACTAGGGAGTTGGAACAAATAAGTGTTAGTTCATGAATAAATAAGAATGTTGTTGGTGATAGCTGGATTTCCTTGAAAGATAGTAGCTCTATTCATTCAAAGAAAACATGCTTTTATTAAAGATTAATGAGGTCATAGACGGGAATTTGAAGAATGTAAAAAATAACCACATGGACAGGCCAAGAAGAGCTGAGATGTGTAGGCCCAGAGTTCAAGTCAGGGAAGTAACTGGAAGACAAAGATGAGGCTTCTCATAGGAGGAAAGTTAAAATGGCACATCATGGAATACTACAGGGACTGGGAAGTCCAAGATCTAAAACCAGGGCCTTTGACAAAACAAATGAAGATATACAGAAGAGAGGAAACAGTCAGAGGGAAAAAACTTTAAGAACAGGAAAGGAAATAAGTTTTCAAATTTAGAAATCCAAAGTTCTAATTGAATGGCAAAAAAAATTTCATTCACGCCATGGCATGACTTTGAGTTTTAATGATCCTGAAAATAAAGAAAAGATTCTTTTAAAGACAATTATCAGAGAATTGGAAAATATGGCAAGAAACTTTTCAACAGCCCCATTGTTCATTGCAAGGCAGGCAGATAAGACTACAGTCTCCTCTGAGAAAATTACGTAATTCTATACCCAGCCAAACTATGAATTGAGAGTAAAGGTAGACTTCCAAGTAAGATGAAGGACTAGATACTGCCTCTGTGTGACAAAGAAAGAAGGAAAGAAAGCACTTCAGAGATCCAGGAGATGGGTGGTGGGACAGCTGGATATTACAGAGAAACAGAAACACAAAGCACCAAGAAGAGGAAAGGCAAGCCAACACAATTCCACCAGGGGACCCAGAGGCAGAAGCCTCAACTGTAAGGAAGCCCTGGTGAAAAGAAGTTGGCATTGTCACCCACAGGACGATCCAAAGCCTCCCAAGTGACAGCAGTGGCTTCAGTCCCTGCTCCAGCCACCAGCAGAGCAGTAGTAGCGAGATGCTCCCTCAGCCCAGATGGCAACTGCCAGGCACCACCCTGAGAGAAAGCCACTGAGCTACTGTGGGTCCTGAAAACCTGGAACATTGTAATGAGACAGCCTGAATTCAACCCATCACAGCCCCTAATGAGAAACTGCCCTGGGATACCTCTGTGGAAATCAGAAAGGCCAAATGCTTACAAGCCAGAGTACAAGAAGCAGGAGATATGGCCCAGGCAATGGTGTCTAAAGAGAGTCAGCCCCACTCTTGGTGCCTGGGAACAGATATCAACTGGGAATAACTTGGCAGTTCATTAGCCTGAAATCACCAGATACATCAGCCTCTGGACCCAGCTACCTGCCGTGATGCTCACTGCTGTGGGGTCTGTAACTCGGAACCTCCACAGCTCCATCTCTCCACTGATGGTCAGTCAGTTTAAAAGTTCAAAGGCTGTCCAGACCTCAGTGCTGAGGTTGTTTCCCCTACTCCCAAAACACTGGGAGGAACCCTGTCCACTCCCAACCCTAGCTAGAACACTAGAGGAAAGCTAAGTGTGTTCGGTGGTGGCTCCCATTATAAGAGAGAGAGAGACAGACAGACAGACAGACAGATACAGATGATAGAGATAGAGAGAGGGAGGAATCTGCTAAAGAGAAACATCAGACACTTGTCCAGTACAGGCTAATCAAGTGGAACTATAAAACATTAAATAAAAAAAGAAATCAAAATCCTCAGGGCCTGAGAGATGACTCCAAGGATGAGGGTGCTTGTGAAGCAATCCTGGCAACCTGGGTCCGATCCCTGGAGCTCATCTGATAGAGGGAGAAGAGAATTTACTTCACAAAGTCATCTTCTGGCCTCCACACATGGGCCATGGCATCCACGTCCACAGTGAGAAGAGATGAGGGTGAATAATAAATGTTTGAAAATGCTCAAAATCATCCAGTTAATAAATGGTCTAATGAATTGAATGGATAGATGTTAAGGGACAAATGTAAATGGCTAATAAACATTTGGAAAATGTATTCAACACCTTCAGACATAAGAAAAAAAGAAAATTAAATCTGTTTTGAAATTTTATCAGCCCAGTCAGTATGACTATCATCAAGAAAACAGAAGACAGCAAATGCTGATGAGCATTTCCATAGGGGATGGAAATGCTTATACTCTGCTGTGGGGATCGGAACTGGTAAGGCCAATGTGGAGACTCCTCAGAAACCAAAATACACAAGTATCATATGATTCAGTTATGCTACTCCTGAGTATTTATCCTGACAGTTCTCTATCAGCACACAAAGGAAATTCTCACATAGCTGTCACAGAACTCTCCAGATACGGATCTGAGATACGGAACCAGCCAACATGCCCATTAACCTGTGAGTGTGTAAAGAGAATGTGGAACATATACAAAAATGGGATTTTATTCAGCTGTAAAGAAAAATCAAGTTATGGCACTTACAGGAAAATGGATTGGAACTGGAGATTATTCTGTTAAATAAAGTAAGCTGGACTCAGAAAAACAAACACCAAGTTTACCTCTTAGAGACATGCAGATGGTAATTATGCATATGCATTTATATATTTCATGACATATACATATGACACGAAAGCAGAGAGAACGCTATAAGAAGGAAGACAGGAATCTAAGCAGGGCAGACATGGGATATGCGTGTTATAAAAGCAGAAAGAATGAGTGGGAAAGAGGACCAGCAAGGGAAGGAAAGGGGGGACGGGAAGGACAGAGGAACAAGAACATAGAATAGTGTATTATGAAACTGTCCCAGTGAGATCCATTTCCTTGCACACTAACAAAAAAACGACTTAAAACATAAAGAAAGAGCTTGTTTCTTATATGGAAAAGTCTTTTTTAAAATATGTTTCAGTTCTTCAAAAATATGTTTGCTTTCTCAGGAAACTTCTAGAAGATAAGCTTCTACGAAAACAAAAGAGTTACTGAAAAAGCAAAAAGGAAGTGTGACATTTAACAGGGCAGAAGAGGGAAAAGGGGCTCAGAATGCAAGATGAAAGCGAGTCTCCAGGCAATAACTGGCAGTCATTTTATAGGGCCACCATTCCAGATGAAAACAGGACAGCAAAAGGCTCAAGACAAAAGGTTCACAAGAGAATAAAAATGATTGACCTTACGGTAGATTCATAGTAAGGAAGAATGGATTTTACAGAGTTATAAAGGAAGTAGGAAAACTTAGCAAGAGATTGGAAGAAAGCTAAATAAAATGTGATAAGAGGTAAAAGGAACGTCTGGGAAACCAAAAAGAGCACAGGGAGGAAAAACATTCGTCACGTAGTTCTGGACTCGGCACTAAACAGTGTCAGCATAGTTACTAACTATGAAAAGAATGAATATGCATATTACCAAACGCATGATGAAGATACAAGAAATGAAATATGTATGAGTGATGGAATGTCACAGAAGAAATCTATTTCTGTGTCACACTCCACTCCCAAACAGTGAATGAAAGCAACTGCAATCTTACCTGCACATAGCTTAGCAATTTGGCCTGGGCTCGGGTGGGCAGGCCTTTGGTCATGGCTGCTGGGGGATTCAGTAAAGACAAACCCTACAGAATGCCTTACATTCAAATTGCAGCTGGCAAGTCTCAAGGTCTCAGGGAGGACCAGTGCTTCCTGTGGGCCACCACACTCCCAAGGACAAGACTGAACTCATCTGTGAGAGCCTGGGGCAGTGCTGCACGTGGGCAATAACAAAGGTGAAGGTTTTCTCCATCCAGTTCTAGAAGTGCCATGACCAGAATAGCCTATTGTTCAAAGCAAGTCACAGGGCCCTCCCAAAGTCAAAGGGAAGAGAAATGAACCCTAGCTCTTGAGAAGGCCGTACAGCATGGACAGGAAGACCTGCTGTGGGCTCATTTCAAGCACTCTATGGTAATGGCACATAAGACTTAATACTCCATACTGAGAAAGCAGTGCAAAACGTAGTGTGACAAAAACAGTAAATAATCATTTAGAAATGTGGGAAGTAGTACAAACAGCTAACGAGTCTAAAATGCTGACTCTGAAGAAAGGATGGAGTATAGAGAGGCAGGGGAGGGGCTCCTGCTGCTGTAAGTCACATAGTACTGTCTGACATTTAGAACTGTGTATGTGATTGCTGGGAAAAGCACAAGTGAACAAAAGGTTAGCCGAATTAACTATTCAGCCTGTATCCCAAACAAATGAAAGCAGAGGCTTGAACAGTCAGATACACCAATGTTCATTTATAAGAGTATTAGTCAAAATAACCAAAGGCAAAAGCCAAAGTGCCCATCAACAGCCAAACAAAATGAGACACGTATGTACAGTGGAATAGCACACAATCTCTAAAAGGAAGTAATTTCTGACCCATGCTACAGCACAGATGAGCCTTGAAGACGATATGCTGAGATAAGCCACGTACAGAAGACCACGGTTGTGTGAGTACACTGTCACCCAGCATCTCGGGTAGTCAAGTTCATAAGGTAGGAAGTGTTAGCCAGGCGCTGGGGCTGGGTGGAAGGATGAGTTGTTATTTAATAAATTTAATAAATATGGATTTGGGGTTTGAAAAGAATTTTTAAACTGAACATAGATGCTGGTAATGGAAATTACAATGCAAAGACACACATAATGCCACTGAATATGTTCAAAATGGTGTTTTAATATATTTATTACAACAGAAAAGAAATATAGGCTCCGGCCTCTTTTCTCCAAAATAGCTTTGTCCATGAATGTATGGAAAGTTCTGGAATGACTCTGTCTTAGTTAGGGTTTCTATTGCCACAATAAAACACCATGACCAAAAAGCAACTTGGAGAGGACAGGGTTAATTTGGCTTATGTTCTTATGTTGCCGTATCACTGTTGATCATCAAAGGAAGTCAGGACAGGGCTGGAACCCGGAGGCAGGAGCTGATGCAGAGGCCATGAAGGGGTGCTGCTTACTGGCTTGCTCCTCATGGCTTGCTCAGCCTGCTTTGTTGTAGAACCGAGCACTACCAGCCCAGGGCTGGCCTCACACACAACAGGCTGGACCCTCCCACATGAATCACTAATTAAGAAAATGCCCTACAGGCTTGACTGCAGCCCCATCTTCTGGAGGCATTTTCTTAACTGAGGTTCACCTAAATTTCTTAATGGAGATCCTCTCAGATGACTTTAGCTTGTGTCAAGTTGACATAAACTAGCCAGCTCAGGCCCTCACAGGAAGGGATGTTTGTAAGGACTGTCTGCTTGCTCCCCCTGTTTCCTTTTCTCCTTTTCTTTTCATGAAGAGACGACTTGAGCACATTCATAAGCCCAGTTAAAGTAACCAGTATGGACCTGGAGTCTCTCATCACAGAGAAAGGGAATATGGGGGTGAGGGTCTGCTGACAATCTCTGAGGGAGTAAATGAGGCTTCCTCCCACTGGATGTGATAAAGGCATCTGGGTGAGCCCCTCCCATCACGGAATTGTCACAGGAATCTTCCTCCGTTCCTGAAAAATCCTTGTAAAGTCATACATGCCTCAAAAAATCCTACAAGTGAAATACATCAACTGACAGGAATATTTACCAAGCTCTTTCCATTTATCAATCTCTCTAACTGGTGAACTAGTCAGGGGGAAGAGAGTATTTTTATACAGAATATCAGAATCAAAATTCCTGCATATTGTCAGTGGTGTTTCTCTAAGGGGTGAGAGCTATAAATACTTCTCTGGTTTATAGGGCAAAGCCTCTTGACACCACAGAAGAATGAAGCTCAGATAATGTGGCTCCTGGTATTCAGGGTCATCTGAGTCTATTGAGAATGAATAATAGGAGAATCCATCTTGGGGGTTGAGAAGATAGAACAGTCAACAGAGAAAGGAGTATTGCAGAGCAACCACGAGAGAGTTGATTCTCCCCAAAGAGAAAAAGAGGTCAGAGATCAGCCTTTACTTAATAGGCTCCTGCTTTACTTAATAGGCTCCTGCTTCCCAGTATGCAATCTCAAGTAGGCGGCAGAGACTTCTATCCAAAGCAGGACAGGATACAGTCTCCAAGAAGGGTGGTGTCTCCAAGAGGGAGAAAAGTCCCCACATCAGAAAGAAAAAGATGTCCTGGAGATGTGCTCTGAGATAAAATCGGCAACCTGCCACCTCAGTCAAAATACTGGGATAATCTAAAGTGAGCTCATTAAATTTTTGGACTGTAGCCAATAGCTGCTCTGCAAGCTCAGCAAGGAAGACAAGGAGACACTTTCATAGACACAAACCCTGCCAGACCTCAGCAGAGGGAACCAGACGTCATGGCAATTGCCATACTGGACAGTAGATCCCCAATCATCTGATCTCAGGTGTTTCTATTGATACAGAAGCTCCTCAGGTGTTCTATTAATACAAAAAGTCTGCTCCTTATCCAAAGGCCTGCTTACAGAATGACTTACATAATGAAGAAAACGTGTAGTTTGGTCTCATCCCACAATCATTTAGCAGTGGAGCTATGTCATTTTTATGGTGGGAGCTCAAGGCCTAAGGGAAGTATTCTCTCCTTGTTGCCATAAACTGTGGGAGAGGGACTACAAAAATGTCTCCACAGAAACTATGCTCTTCCACAGTAACTCTGCTAGAGAGCAGTGAGCAGGTGTAAATCATGAGGAAGAACCATCTTAATCCAGATTTACATAAATCCAACACAACACCTGCAGAAAAGCAAACTGCCAGCACTTAGGCAGCCCTTCCCCCAACAATGTACAAAACATTTATTATAAACATAACTAGAGATAAACTTCTCCAACAATGGACTGTATGAAAATGTAGTGTTACTAATTTGGGAAAAAAACAGGGAAAGAAGATACTGCCATCCATATAACCACCTGAGACGGGGATCTGGCTCGGTTGTGGCTCCCTTCCCTGGCCTGAGCTTTAATGTTCTTTTGAATCAGCAACTCACCACACTTGATATGGGAGGGTTGGCAAAATTTCTTCCAACTGTGACCATTTCTCAAAGACATGAACTTTATCAATTTATAAGTAAACAGTCATAAAACACTCCAGCTATTCTCATTTTCCAACGCTTTATACTGACAGCTACATTCATCTGTCTCCCTAAGGACGGACTAAATGATGAGTGGTCTACAGTAGAAGCAACAGCTATCTGGACTCCATTCCCTGAGCCTTTCTCTGTGGACCACCTGCAACCCAAACCTCAAAAGACTTTCTGCCCACCCCCCTCCCCGCGCCCGGGATCCTTCACCCTAAAATTCTCGGGGCAGTCTTAGCTTTTGATCCACCTAAGATCTGATTCTAGATCATTTTGGCAGGACTTGGGTTTTGGAATCTGTGTGTTTCCATGACAACTGTCACCATTATAGAATCTGCCTCTTCAGGCAGCATTGAATAGATTTTTTTTTTTTCCTGGAGGAACTGGGGAGCAAGGGAAGAGGTCATGGGGAGATAGGAAGGGAGTAGGGAAAGGGAAGTTGGGAAGAGGGGCATATGAGAAAATAAAAATTAAGAGTGGAGGAAGTTAGCATTGGGAGAGAAAAGTCACTAGATAGGGAACCAGCAGACCTACAGCCTAAGGATATAAACATTACTACATTGCTCAGTATCTCAAAGACACTGAGGTTTTTCTATTGCGATTTTCATTCTCTCTTGTGATTTTCATTCTCTCTCTCTCTCTCTTTCTCTCTCTCTCCTGTTTCTCTCCTCCCCCACCCTGAAACTCCCAGCACCACCCTGGCTTTTCTCAATATGTTTTATCTGCATTAATGTTCCTCTTGTAATTTCAATCAACCAGCGCTCTGAAGTCTTCTCGTTTTCCCTTTGAACATTAAATATACAAAAGTGAGCAGGGGTCGGCTTCCAGTGAGTGAAGTCATGAATCATTACAGTACTTGAGTACAGTACTCAAATTGCAGGCCCCTGGCATGTGGAAAACTGATTTTTACCATGGCCAAGAGTGTGTGGGGGGTACATCCAGGACCTCACTATGAAGGGGAGTACAGGAAGTCACCATACCACAAACTTCCAACCATTGTTGGAAGTTTTGATGATCTTCAAGAGGCTGCAGAAATAGTGTATGCATGCACACATGTGTGCACACACACCATTATACACAATTTGCTGTCTGAGTAGTCTCATCACTTTAACACCCCCCCCCCCCACCCACACACACACCTTTACTGGAAGCGATACTGTGTTGCTTCAAAGTTCCTTACTTTTACTTACAAGTAATTACTTCAAAAACTGTTTAAAGATGACAATGAAATATAGAGAATCTGTAACAGCTCTTCTGAGGGAAAGTCAGAAGGCAGGGGTGGAAAGCACTACCATCCTTTTTTTTCAGAAAACTCTGTGTTAATGGGGATGAGGTGAAAACAGTGCGCCCTGTATTTCCTAACAATTAATATTCTCTTCAACAAGTCTCTTCAAACACCCAAGGAAACGGTGACATGAAGCTTGGTGTACTGATGTTTGGTTTCTACAGAGAAATCTGAGGACATGTAATCTAATGACATGAGCAAAACTTTAAGACCAAATTTTCTTTTTTACTTTACGCTTTACCCCTCTGCTTTTCTCAGCCACACAGACACACACACACACACACACACACACACACACACACACACACAAAAAAAAACCTGAAAGGAATATAAAGGAGAGAGGCTTGGTGAATCTGCCCCACAGAGCTGCATTCAGCAGAAAGTGGATACCCAGATCTTGCAGGACAACTGTGAAAGGCAGTGGGAGACTGGGGCGAGGGAGGGGAAGTAGGCAAATCCAAAGACAGATAGGAGAGGCTGGGAAATAAAAACAGGGGAAGAGAAGTAGGAGAGAGATGGCAAAGGCAGAAATGAGTGGAGGAGAACTAAGGAAAAGGAGGAGAGTGGGAGGAGCAGAGGATAGATAGGAGCTGCCAGGGAGGAAAAAGTCTATAAACTCAGAGGACAATCAAAGGAGAACATGTAGCATTGACCCAAAGGTAGTAGAGCTCTGACATCCAGGCCAGCCTATCCTCATCCGATGGCAGCCACCAGGTCCTCCTTCTCTGGGTTCTTGGGCTGCTTGAGACAGTGCCCTGAGAATGATCTCATTAATGTGCCAAACAGGACCTCATTGCAAGGTAACAATTCAGAATTTTCCATTCACTTCTTGCCTGTCGTTGGGGATCTTTTATCTGCTTCATCTATGAAGCCAAATGAATTCCTATAAAGTCTTGATAGCAGTTGTCTTCCCATTTAAATCTTCCCCCTGGTCCTATTTACTGGAGTTTGCAGTTCAGAGTGCTGGGTGCTAAATTATGTTTTTACAACCATCACTAAATGCTGACTCTGGGAAGTGGTTATGTTGCCAAGAGGACACTCCCCGGCAAAGAATAAGCGGAGCCTGACAGAAAGGCAGCACTTTTTCCCTCTTCCACGTGCTGTGTCTGTTCTTTCGGACATTCAGCATGCACTGGTGACTCTCCTAGGAGCTCTGTTTGCCTGACTCTTCAAGGAGACAAAGAAATGGATAGACAGTCTGAAGCCTAAATTATGTCCCAGTCTTGACCTGACTAGCCAGGTGAGTTCAGCAAGTTCTTCAGTTGTGGTTTTCACAGCTGTGCACTGAGAGCAGTACATCAGTGCTGGGAAGGGAACAGGGTATAACTGGGTATAAAAAGGTGGGTGACTACTGCCCAAAGAGCCCCAGAGTACAAAACTGGAGACAGACAGATAGCTGGAGCCAAGTAAGAGGTGCCTTGAGTCTCTCAGATTCTTCTCACTCCCCACCTGTAAAAAAGGGGGGGGGGTGTTTAGAAATTATACTCAAGGAGCCAAAATTCTTCATAAGGGGTTTAGTTCTTTGGATTAAAGGAAATTTGGAGGCCAACAAGGTAGCTTGAGTGAGCAAAAGTGCTTGCCACCAAGCCTGAGAATCTGAGTTCAATTCTCAAGACCCACATGGTTGAAGACAAGAACCGACTCTCCCAAGTCATCCTCTGATTCCACCGACACACACTTTTTAATTAAGCACTAAACGATCCTAAGGGCTCTCTCTCTGTTCCGATCTTCCGAACCCTTCCTGCAGCTCTAGTCCTTCCATGCGTCCCAAATGCCCCTAGCTCTGCACAACACCTTATCTCTGTTATGGCTAAAGTCGCACAAAGAAAATCCCATGCTCTCGAAGTCTAGGGTCACCAGAGTCATTCTTTCACGGTGTGCAATCATGCCAAAGGGCACCGCTATTCAATGGTTTTGCTACAAAAACAGAGGCCTGTTAAGACAAAACAGCCACCCTTGGATGTGCTCAGCATGCTGTCTCTCCTGGGTCTCTCAGCCTGTCCTTGCCTTCAGAAATGATGGCATGCCCCATCCTAGGTGCCATTTTTAGGCATTTCCCTATAGTGAATCTTCCAGACAGGTGATATATCTTGGTATATATCTAAGACATACCATACAACATGACTTTCCAAGGGTAACATAATTGATTAAAAAGCTTATATTAAGAGTGTACAAAGTATGTGGAGCAAAGAGTGAGAAGAAGACACTATGGAAAGGGATAATGAGCCCAGAAAAGGGCACAGAGCTATCCAAAAGATGAGTATAAGAGTATAAGCTGGAGAGATGACTCAGTGGTTAAGAGCATTGTCTGCTCTTCCAGAGGTCCTGAGTTCAATTCCCAGCAACTACAAAATGGCTCACAACAAAATCTGTAATGGGATCTGATGACCTCTTTTTGCATACAGGTGTGCATGCAAATAAAGCACTCATAAGCATAAAATACATAAATAAATCGTTTTGTAGTAGTCTTAATAAACTTAGAGGGCTGCCCTCCAGTCTATTCTCCTACTTTCATGACACGTATTTATTAATTCAGACTGTAAACAATTAATGGCTGCATACTATATCCAAGGCAGTGCACCTGCGACTGCAGGGTGGCCATCGGTGTGGAACATGAGATTCTGTTCTCCGTTGGCACAGAGCCTAGCAGGGGTAAACAGGCGTGCAGAGAACCCTGTTCTTTTAACACAAAGTAGATAGGTGTGCTTGCTAAGAAGTGTACAGACAAAGCTCTACAGCCATTTTCAGGGAAAAGAGATGGATTTCGATGGATTAGATGGTGAGGACTTAGGAAGGCCTCCCGATCTGGATCAGACAGAAGTGTGGCTGCATTTTAGATACAGAGAAAAGGGAAAGGAAGTCTGCCAGGGGAGATGAAGGTGCAAAGCCAGGAGAGTGTAGACCAGGCCTGAGGAAGAAAGTGCTTTCATTTTTAAAGGAATAAAGGAAGATGAAGGCTATAGAGTTCTGGCACCCTACCTTAAAATAGAGCACCTCGGTACATTAGATATGTTAAGATTTAAAAAAAAAAAAAAAAAAACCTGTAGGAATGGCAAGTCCTAGAAATTTCTGACCATTCCCTCCCCTTTTCAAGGTTTTTGGTTTTTTATTTTCATTTTTTGTGTGTATGGGTGTTTTGCCTGCATGCATGTCTATGAACCACATGCATGTGTGCCTGTAGAGACAAAAGAGGCTGTCAAATCTCCTAGAACTAGAATTACAGAATATTGTGAGATGCCATGTGAGTGCTGGGAATCAAACCCTGGTCCTCCGGAAAAGAGGCCGGTGCTGTTAACTGCTAAACCATCTCTCCAGCTGCTTTTCTGACCTTTCGAAGCAGATCATAGACCATCATGTGGGTGGGGCCAATCTGAAACTCAGCAAAAAGAAGCACATCCTCTCCAAACACACAGACCACCAAGGAAATCCAAACACAGAGTCCTTTCTTCTGCCTCCAGTTCATCACAGTTTCTCTTACTCTGTCTCTCACCACTTGCTTTCCGTCAGCAAAACATGAAAACACCCCCAGGTTTACTGACTTTGGGTCCTGCTTCCTTAATGAAGTCTCTGTTACATGGAAAACTTGAATACATTTTTTTTTCTGTTAATCTATCTTTTATTATAAGGAACCGTCAATGAGCAGAGGAAAAGTTATTTTTTTTCCTCCCCTACAAAAGAAAAAGCAAAATACAAAGTGAAAAAGTGTAGCATTGGCCCAGTTCCTTCAGAAACCATAGCAGACCTGGAGACAGTGATGAGAGCAAATTAAGCTCCTTTGGGGACCTGAGTACAAAATGTAGCTGATAAAACCCCATGTTTCAGGCTGGTTTGAACATTCAATGTAAATACACCCACAGCTATTTAAATAACAGAGTTCAGCACACAGGAAATGCTTCATTGTGGTGAATAACATGAGGAGTGCTGATGAGGGCAGTCATGTGACTGGGGCCATGCTTCAGAAGAGCTTAATCAGAGCAGCTGGGGAAGAGGGAAGTAAGATAAGAAGATCTAGAGCCCACAGGTAAAGAAGCACTTGCTTAGGAAGGGATGGAAAAACTCAAATGAATGGGGTTGGCACTGGGTTAAAAATATCCCAAGGGGGAGTGGAGAAATGGTTCAGTGGTTAAGATCGTAGGATGTTATGCCAGAGGCCAGGGAGTCACAACCGGCTGTAACTCCGGTCCGCTTCTGACATCCTCAGGCACGGCATGCATGTGCTACACAGACATATGTGCAGACACTGAGACATATAAAATAAAAATAAAATCTCAAAAAAAAAAAAAAACCAACCCACACATATAGGTGATGGGCCCCAGGGGTGAACCTGCTAGTATTATTTTGCTAAGTGAACACAGTATGAACTGCTGTACAGAGGTATATCTTTACACTAATTGATTAGTACAACTCTCAGTCCTAATCGGCGAAGTTTCTGAGCAACGTCTTTGTGCAAGGGACAGAAATTAATACAGAGACTCACAAACGGTCGGAGTGCAGAGAGCAAATATCTAGGAAGAGCTCAGCCTGTGTCACACCCCTTCTCCCACAAGCCTCAGAGGACATTACAGGAGAGGGGTTGGGAAGACTGTAAGACCTGGAGGCGGAGGAAGACTACAGTGTCTCCTGGACATGTCAGGACGGCTGCACTCACCAGCCTCATTAAACTGTGGTTGCAGCACAAAATCAAGTCAACATTCGACATCCCGGCGTCGACGGGGAGAGGCTGACAAGCTGAGGGGCCAACTGATGGCTTTGGGGAAAGGGAGAGTCAGTTTCCCTTAAGGATATGGTCCTTCGGTACGGTGCCCATACGCCAGTGTTTACGCCACGCACATCTGTGTTACATTAACTGGACTCCGTGGGTTACAAAAAGGGGGAAAGGAAGGAAAGAAGGAAGAAAGGGTATATGTGGTAGCAGATTCAGGAGGAGCTGGAGAGAAAGAGTGGGGTAAATATGATTGAAATACATGGTGCCTATTCATGATATTCCCAAAAAGTAAAAAACAACATATTAATAAATAGAACAAAGAGAAAGAGGCAAAGGTGATTATGGGGTTTTGCATTGGAGATGAGAAAGAAGACAGTATTGTTAGCAAACATGAGAAACACATGTCCAAGTTGTTTTTACCAAACTTGAGAATGTTCTGGGAGCTTCAGGAAGAATTGTCTTGCACGAACCTAGAAGATCAGTTTGGCACTTGCATTACACATGAAGTAGCAGGCTCATCGGTTCATAGGTCACCTCTAAGTTACACAGCTGAGCGTAGACAGAGCAGCAGAGACAGTGGAGATGGAAGTAGGCAGAGTGCCAGTCCTTGGGGAAACCCTGCATGAGAGACCCAGGAAAGGAAGAGGGATGCAGACACCAACAGTCAGGAAGCTGGTAGACCGGGGAGAGGGACTGCTCCGGAATCTAAATGAACAAGGGAGACAGTGAGGAAACACATGTGAGCAAAGAGAAGCACTGGCGTGGGCAGAGACAACTCTGTGCATCTTGTCAAGAGCAAACTCATCAGTGAGGGAGGGGTAAGTGACATAAGAGCCCGTCGGAACAGCAAGGGAAGCTGGTCTGTAACAGAGACAGAGAAGGAGCCATTTTATCAAGACAAGGATTCTAGGATACCATCACTACCCAAGGCTCCTCCTGGACAGAAAGGAGAGCAAGAGAAAGGACAATTGAAGGTATATGGGGAAGGTAGCTCTTCGCAAAAGGTCCAGGAAAGCCATCCTGTAACATTAGGCGAGTGCTGTGGCTTAGATCTTCAATGTCCCTCACAGACCTATGGTTTGAAGGCTTAGTTCCCGCCCCGCCCCCCCCCCCCCCCCGAGCCTATGGATCTATTGGGATTGGGGGTGGAACTTGAGAGAAGAAAAGTCAGTGGAGACATATCCTTGAGAGGGATATCGGGGGCCCAGACTCCTCCTATTTCTCCCTTCACTTCTCAGCTGCTGTGATGTGAACTGTTCTGTTCAGCCATACTATGTCTGCCATGATGTTTTTCCTCACCACCGGCTCCAAAGTAACAGAAACAAACAACCACCATCTTAAACCTCCAAAATTATGAGCCTTCGAAGTGCATCATCTGAAGTATTTTTTGCCTAACACAAGTAGCAGTTAACTTGCAAATATTTAACGTCCTGAGGAATGCATATATTTTAACAGAAATATGCCAACAGGGGTGTCTTTGCAAACAACAGCATCTTTCTCAGCTCTTGATGAGCTTGACTTGGGGACCCAGGGTTCTGAAACACTCAAACACCACCAAAGCCATTCCAGCCATTGCTTCTTGTCTAGGGAATTTGAAGAACAAAATTCATGGGATGCAGAGTGAGTTTTAGAGAGGATTTGATATAAATTCATAGGTGAGACAGAGAGAGAGAGAGAGAGAGAGATCCTATATAGCAAGAAGGTCCCAGGAAATAGAGCACCATGGAGCTGCTGGTCTGAAAGCTTTTTAGAGACCATATGGAAAAAAACTGAGGTGAGGTCCGAGGAGGGGGATGAGCTGAGTGGTCCAGTGGGTGTCCAAGTGCCTCCTCTCTAGTTCAGTCATACAGTCACCTGTGTCCTCTAGGAGAGGTACTCATTTAAGGAACAACAGAGAAACAGACACCAAAACTCTCTCCGACTCCCCTGGCCTCCAGCAAACATATTCTCAGAGCTGCCACTTGGGGTCCTGGCCCTAACTGGCCAGTTTCTACCTCTTCTTCTCATTAGTTTTACCAAGTGACTAAGGGCTGCATGTGGAGATGCCATGGGAAACCTCTGCAGACAAGATGTGGAGAAAGAGGGCGGGGCGCACATGAGGCAGAACACTTCTATTCTGCCAGCAGCTGTAGCAACTGGCCAGCAACTATCCTATGCAGGTTTCTGTTAACTGTTCAATCATAGAAATATGCGAGCAGAACAAGAGTGACAGATGGCCAGCTGACTCAAAGGACTCTTCATTTGTGGCATTTCCATCAAGTCTTATGAGAATTTGGGATAATCCTGTGACCAACAGAGAAGAGTTTTTGAATGAAACTATAAATATCTCAATGAAAAAATAATAATAAAGTCTTTACTGAGGTATCTGGCAGACAGTTTATTATTTACCCTATTTCCAGTTTTCCTTAGAGAGACAAAGACAAAGCACGCAGACACTCCTGTTCAAATACCTCCAGTAACCTAATTGCTTTAATCTTATTGTGGCTCCACAAATGATCATCTTAAATGTGTGGGACTCCAACTTTCATTAATTTAAATCTGGTATTTTCATTTAGACATTTACTTTTAATCAACCTCGATAAAGACCCTGATTACCTTGAGTATTAATAATAATAATCAATTTGCTAATGACTTCTTTTCCCTCTAAGTTGCAGGATTAAACACCTCCATTTAATCATCTTCATTAGCATTTTTCACTGGAGAAACTAAATAAAATGCAAACGTAAGAGCTCCCTATCGATATACATACACACCCACTTGCCAACAAATTTTCCTACTCTTCCATAGGTTCTTACTTTAATTCCCAAGCTAGAAAGTCACTTGCTGTACACTCCAAATGAACTGGACCCAAAGTAGGATAATCACCAGGGAGCCAGATGTAGTTCACAACTCCAGCACTTCCTCTTGAGAGGTAGAGAATGGAGACCTAGCAGTTCTAGGCCAGCTTCAGCTACTTAGCAAGTGGCCAGTATGGGCTACGTGAGAGTATGTCTCATAAAACAAAAACGAGGGCTGTGGAGATGGCTCAGTTGGTAATGTAAGCAGGAGGATCTGAGTTCAAGCCCCAGAACCACACAAAAGAGTTAGATATGAGAGCACACACTTGTAATCCCAATACTAGGAATGTGGAAACAAGCCCCTGGGTCTCACTATTCCACTAAGCTCACCTACTTGGTGAGTTCCAGGCTAGTAAGACACTTGTCTCAATAAACAAGGTAGACAGCACCTAAGGTTGTTCTCTGGCTTTTTTACATACAGACAGACATGTGTCTATGTACCTACACACACACACACACACACACACACACACACACACACACACAATCAGGGATGAAGCATTTGTACCATAGTCATTGTTAACTGTAACAACAGCTGCAGTTGAAGAGTCAGGCTAGGCGGTGTTGGCAAGTTCCATACACATCTCATGTAAAACCTAAAGAGGTTGGTACTTATTGTATCTCCATTTGCAGGTAAGGAAACTAATACATAGCATGTATAAGGAGCAAATAGCAACTTGTGGGTTCCCAGGCTGTTCAAACCAGCCTATATTTAGAGGAAACATGAAGGAAAATGAGATGGTTACTGTGAGATCTAAATTTATGTTTTAAAATTTTAATTACTATTCCTAAGAGATCTATAAAAGCCCCACTCCAAGGGCACGTAACTCTCTGAAATGCTGGGGACTGTCGTTCATATAAGATAACAAGCCATGTGTTTTCACTTCTATAAACAAGCTTGGTTGATCCAACTGCACAAGATGTGCTTGATCACAAGTGGGCAGGAGGTAAGTAGGAAGGAAATATGTCAGGATGTATGCTTGCCCCTCATTAGTCAAAGGCAGAAAGTAAAGTACATAGCCTTATGGGTTTTGCCTTTATAAGCACCTGACTGATGTAACTTGTAGCCATTCTCTGAGAAAGCTGGGAATTGGCCTGGCCAATGTCCATTATCCTGCCCATGATAAAGCTTGCTTCAAATTTGGCTCAAAAATTGTGGTAGTGACTTGATCGACAGGATTAACAGTATCTGCATACCTGTGAATCAGTTTATACACACATGTTATTTACGGACATGGACAATCTACCGAAAGGATCTGTTGGCTCATTTTTTCCCCCATGATCCTTCAAAGGTCAGGAGACTCTTAGATTCTTCTGTCAGGAGGGTGACTTTTATTTTTAGTAACAGCTTCACTGAGATAGGACTACCATAAAATTCACATTTTTAGAGTGTATAATTTAATGAGTTTTAGCATATTTATCATTATACATCTCACCACTATGCAATTATGAAACATTGTTATCACCCTAAAAAGAAACCCTATGGCACACTCCCTACTCGCCCCTTCCTCAGACCCTGGCATCAACCAGCCTGCTTTCTATAGAGATTTACCTAATTTGAACATTGTGAACAGAATAATTTCACATAGATGGTTCATGACTAGCTTTAAACATAATTCATTGCCCAGTGATATTTCATTTCGTAGATACACCACAAGCTGCTTATATATTTATCAGTTGGAAGCTACATAGATTGTTTCTGCCTTTTAACTCCTATAAACCACGCTGTTGGTATGAATGTATAAGTCTGAACACAGTTCTTTAGGCGTCCAGATATCTCTTGGCCCATGCATCCCACCAGGTGAATGAACTTGCAATAAAAAGAGGTCTTCCTGAGGCTCCCCTAGCCCCTTCTTCTTGCTGTACTTTTTGAATTAGATGGGTCTATACTCTTTCCCTGGTCATCCTGTCTCCAAGCTCTTATAAGCCTAGATCTCACATCTTGGCACAGGGTTTATTCTTCAGTACACAAGACCCCTGGCTAACACTCTAGCTTAGCATCCTCTTCCGATACCACCAACTCCACTTCCTTCCACATTTTCTCCTTATATCTGATTTGGAACCCTTTTCTTTAACTCACCCATTTACCTTTTTTTTTGTTTTTGTTTTTGCTTTTCAAGACAGGGTTTCTCTGTTATAACTCTAGCTGTTCTGGAACTCACTCTGTAGACCAGGCTGGCCTTGAACTCACAGAGGTCCACCTGCCTCTGCCTCCTGAGTGCTGGAATTAAAGGTGTGTGTCACCACTGCCTGGCTTCACTCATTTACCTTTATTCAGTTTCTACCCGCTAGAAATCACTTGGTACATCTTTCTGCCATCTTATCCCTCCCTTATCATATATCCACAAACATTGTTGAATTCCTGTGACATGGCTAGCATAGCACTGGGCCTTGAAGAGACCAATATAATTGGAAAAGTCTGTGGTCTTCAGGATCTGAGTGCATTTGAGAAAATGGAGAGGGTAAGTAGATACGTTCACAGAGAATAAAGAGGCAGTGTACATGCAGCAACAAACTATTTGTTCAACTCTATGGTGACTTCTTGGAGTACATTTTTTTAACTGAAGATAGTTTTCGATAAACATTGTTTTAAGCCAGAATTTTGATAATAAATATCGAAGCTCTATTTTTTTGTTTGTTTTTTGTTGTTGTTGTTTTGTTTTATTTTGTTTTTTACAGGAAAAGAAAGAGGTGGGAGAGTAGGTAAATAATATTCACCCCAAGCAGGTTCTGAGGCTGGAGAAGGAGAAGCACCCTCAGATAACCCTGGATAGCCACATCTGCACACTTCAGGATTATCAGAATTACCATGACAATGACCCAGGGGTTCTTCCTCAGATAAAGCCTGCAAACACCCAGCTGATTTCAGCCAGATCCAACTGCATGCCCTTGAGGTTTGTGTGCTATTGAAAAAAAAAAAAAAACAAGGAGATGGAAGAAAGCAGGAGGAGGAGGAGAATGAAGGGTTCACATTGAAGGAAGCCAGGGAACTCTGCACAACCTTGGAATTACACAGCTCAAATACAGAAAGAACTTGCTTAGCATCTGACTTTATCTCCCTTTTTAAAAGGTTGAGTTAGAGCCACAAGACAGCTCCAAGACAAATTATAGGTTAAGGTCTTAACTACTGACTACAGGAGAAGGAACCCATGAAGAGGGAAGGTACCTGGGATTTCACTCCCCAGAGGGTTCCAGTTAGACAATCTAGCTAAGCCATGCCCTGCCAAACTGAGATGTCATTGAATTTAGTCTTCAGAGACAACAGACCCTCAGAGAGCCCATCTAGGTTCCTAATTCATACTGCAGATCAGTTTCTCCTGTGTTCTACAGATGCACACACAAAAGTACAAAAAATGAAGGGACTTGTCAGTTAGGGATACTGCCTTAATTCAATGCAAGGTGTTTTGACACTTGGCCGAACCAACATGGCATCAGATAAAAAACTCTGCGTCAGAACTTAGGTCTCCTCAACCTAGTCCAGCATCCGCTGCAGGCTGAACCCTGTCTGTCTATTGTGAGGACCTCATAGCAATTTACATTTTCAGCTCAGATCTTCAGCATCTCTTAAGCACCATGTAAGAGTGTAAGTGTGGCCTTTGCAAGCCTCACAGAGAGAAAAGGGATGGATGAAGGGGTAAAGAGGGACAGTGCAAGAAGACGGTAATTCTCTTTTGCAGCTGATATTGTCCCTAAAAGGTAAAACTATGCACTCTACAAACCAAATTCTGCCTGGAAATGAAAACCCAAATGTCCTGTAAATGATGGCACACGAATCTGTATAGAGGCGAGACCCCTTTCTGCCAAGTGAATATCTACTTGTTAGTGTGTTAATGTGGCGTATTTAGATCTTTGTGTCATTCGTTATGAAAATAAAACAGTAAAACCAGCTCCAAAGAGCAGTAAATCTTTTCCAAGAATCCTAAGGCCCAGCTTCAGATCCTGACAACTCAGATTTCTTCTTCGTCCATTCATCTTCCACCCCCCTCCTAAGGAACATCAGTTCCTATCACGGTGACTAGAACAGAATCAAGAGCCCTGAGTTGGGCCCAATTTCATATTCTTCTTTTTTTAAAAACAAAACTTTCACAACCTTGTAGAGATTCTAGCATGGCAGCATAGCCCTCAAAGTCATTCCTCCATCCCCTAATCCCTGAGCAATCCCCTGCCTGCTGGGTCTTACTGCTTAAGAGCAAAGTAAGCTCCTCTGACATTGACTAGGACAAGTGCTGTCCATACAGCAGAAAGGACAAGCACAAAACTCCTTAAAGCACACTCTTGGTCTGCTCCATTTATGCAAAGCACTTCAGTTGGCCTGACCTAACACACACACACACACAGAAGAGGGACTGTGAGACTCCTGACTCCGCGGACTGACAAAGCATCAGCCCCTGGAAAGTGACAACTCCAGGAACTAGCTTCCTTTTCCTATACTGTCAGATCCACAGACTCACCTTCAGAGGAACAAAGGACATGGAATTATTTCTCTTTTCTTCTTCATCCCACTTATGGGCCAGGCCATTCACTTACCAATTAGGTACAAGTGCTAGCTCTTAAGCTGTTGACAGACTGGTGGTTACATCATATGAGGCTCTAACTGACCCCTAGCTGTCGGAGTCTTCTCATTCTAGCAAGGCCAAGTTCTTGAAAGACCAGAGCAGAGCCATTTGAGTCCTTGCTCTACTTACAGAGGGTCTTGCTAATGTTTGAAGTAGAGCTGACACTCAGTAAATTTGTTTGAGAATTATCTTAAGTGCATTGTAAGGCATACAAAAAGTATACCTTATTTTCATTAAATTAAGTTAATTTCCACTTGCAAGAATTTTTAATCTCAGTCATTTCTTGGGTCTCTTTTTCCCTCAGACTCACCCCAGAATACGAGAGACTTCTACAATGTACAAATGTTAGGATTAGACTTCTCTTCTGTATCATGGTCGGTACTGACAACTCCATTGTCCCAGCCTGTAGTGAACCCTGAGTGTCCAGTGTCCCTCTGCTGGAAGAAAAGGAGGTTTTTGTCATTAGAATTTAGGGGCCTAAATTCTTCCTTCCCCCTCTAAAATCTTGCTGCCATGCGAGTAAAGGGATTTTCATGTTGCTGTATCCAGATCATCGCCAGGATTTCTCACTGTCTCCTCCCAGCCCTGGTGCCCTATTAGACTCCTAAGGAAATGGCTTTCTCCGTCCACCTATTATTCTCAATAGCCTTGCTGGGTCTGTTCAATGGATATACCAATGCCAGATGAGCTATGGCAGCCTATTGCTGGAGCCACAGGTGAGAAGTCAATTTGTTTGCTTAGAAGAAAAGTTGTTCTTTCCACCTTGGGACAATGGAGCAAAGAACACAGCAATGATGTGTGTGGCAAAAGAAAAGTAGACCATTACAGCCACCATGGTCTTTCTTTGCTTATAAATGATTAAAAGTGTCTGAAGAAGGAGGACAGAAAACTAGGTAATATTTTATTATTAAAACAAGATTTGAACGATGAGTCCCCAAGAAGGACAAAAATATATATATATATAATTCTACTAATTCAATTAGGCTCACAGAAGAAAGATGAGTCCTCCCCTGCTACCTCGGTCTACAAACCATCCCACTAGACACAACTCCCAGGAGAAAACCTGAGGAGTCTGACTCGGGATTCAAACACCCCGCCTACTCAGTAGTGGAGGTAAAGGCCAAGGAGCACTTAGAATGAAAAGCTAACTAACACACCAGAAGGGACAGGGCCCTTCCTACTAGAAAGAAAAGGCAAGAAAAGCAGAGGGCTCTGGACAAATGAAAGGCCACTCAGCGGACAAAATGGGGTGAGTGCTCACCACAGACCTGAGCCTTTCCAAGAAACAGGCTGGCAGAAGGGGACGAGAGGAAAGCACCCTCAGCCCCATGAATACACTTGGAACTTAAAAGGAACTTGAAGCACTTGCAGGTGCAAATACTGCAAGCCAACAGTATAAGCCAAACAATATAAGCATTAAATAAATAATAACCAGCCCCAAAGCAGAGTGCAGAAAAAGAAAAGAATGGATCATACCCTATAGGATCAGGGTAATGGGAGAATAAGATTATGGAATAGATGAGATACAGAGCTGTTTTCTTAGGGATAAATTTTTTACTAGTTACCTTAAAGGAGCAATTTGAGATTTATTCAAGAACCTTATCTCAAAACCACATCTCATTGCTGTGCAGAAATACATTCAAGCTGTTAGCTTGAATGTAGTAAAACATAAATCTCTTAATAATATGTGACTTCGGCTCTTCCCTGACTTCTTATGTCTTCACAAAGTCCGCAGTCATAGGAGCTATCCCACTATACAACACGTATCCTTAACCAGATAGCATTCCAGAAAAACATATTGCATGTAAACTGCGTTACTTTATTTCTCTGTGGAACAGTGGACCACACATAAAGACAGAAATACAGATTTATTTTTTAAAAACAAAGCAACTCTGTTAAGACACCATTTTCCAAACTGGCACACCAAAAATGAATTCCTAGAGGGATAAAAAATAGACTAGAGCTGTAGGAGTGAACAGAAGTAGAGGCCACGAGTCTCCTACTAAGAAACCACGGATAGATCATCAGGACCAAGATAAAGAAAGTGACTATGAAAACGAAACAAAATTTAAACAAAAACATGGAAGAGTTGACTGACGTTTCTCACCAGGAAGTAACGTTATCAAAAATGTCTAGTTATGGCCCAAGAACTAAGAAGTCATAACCCTTTGTACTTTACCATAGCTTATCTCAAGTGTTATTTCAAGAATTACTTTGTCAATGACATGGATAAACCTCAACTGAGTGAAGAAACCAAACAAAAAAAGAGTACATGTCCAAAATTATGCAAACCAGTCTACGGTGACAGTAAACAACTCAGTGGTTGGCCGTGGATGGGGACAGAGGATGGTGGGAAGGGTAGGGCAGAGCTACAAAAGGGCAAAGGGACTCTTTGGGACACAATGAGCACACTGGGTTTCTTGATTGTAGGAATGACTTCACATACGTGAATGTCAAATTTTAATCAAATTGTACTGCTTAGTACTGCATAGCAACCATGTGTTTATACCTGATAAAGTTTCTTAAATAGTAAAAGAGTATGTTGTTCATTAAGCTTTAGCATATAGCCTCAATGCTATTGATATTTCAATTTGGGGGACTGGGGAATGTGCATTGTAAAGTATCTGGCCTCTACCCACTAATACCAATAGCACCACCAGTGGCAACCAAAGATAATGCCAGACACGACCAAATATCCCCCTAGTAAGAGAAAAATCCCAGCTGAGAATCTGTACTGATACAAAGAAAGACACAGCCTGTGTTCTAGTCGATGAGAGTTAAGCAATGGCAAAGCAAAACTCAAGGAGAAAGGGGAGAAATATCCATTTATCTACTTATTTCCTGGAGGACGTTTCATTCATTGAGTCTTGGTGGGGGCTTTCCAAAGCCTGTGTGAGGTTGGCTCCTTACTGTTCAGATGTGGAAACCAACACCGAAGAGAGTATTCCCCAGTTCCTGCAGCCCTAGGCCTCTTCAGGCATGGCCTGAGCACTAAGTCTTATAGGTAGCAAGGCTCAGTGATGTTGTCTTGCCAGCTAGAACTTCCAAGTGAAAGCTCTGGAGGGCCAGGAGGGAAGGTCCTTCATTTCTGGTGGCAATCTAACAAGAAGCAGGCCAAAACTGTGAGGAACTGAGAGCATTCAGCTTGAGGAGGCATTCTAGGACAAGTTTTGTCAGACAAGGAAGACATGAATGAAGGATGCTCAAGAATATTCTCTTCTGACACTTAAAAATTGGGAGGAATTTGATCCCCTAAAGTAACTTGAGGTTACTAATACAGAGCAGGGAGATAAGCCAGAGGCCAATGCCTAGTCCTGGGATTCTTTTCAACATGAAAGAGAGAGACTTCAGATGGATGACTATTTGAATCTTAGCTCACTTAAGAAACAAGTTTTTGCTGGGCAGTGGTGGCACATGCCTTTAATCTCGCACTCAGGAGACAGAGGCAGGCGGATCTCTGTGAGTTCGAGGCCACTCTGATCTAAGGAGTGAATTCCAGGACAGCCAGAATTACAACAGATAAAACGGAGAAACTCTGTCTCAAAAAAACCAAACAGGAGGAGGAGGAGGAAGAGGAGGAGAGGAGGAGGAGAAGAAACAGCAGCAGCAAGGTTTCAGTGTAGCCAGTCTCCTTTCTCTGCACCCTTTGTCCTTCCACAGACTAAAGCCCTTCTTTAGAAAGGCATTATTGTTGATGAAGTGTGAAGGTCACAATGCCTCTCCTTGAACAGTGGGAAGACAGAGACTTAGCCAAGGAGCCTTTTTGACCCACATTGTTAATGGTACATGATCTAGCTCCCTTCTGGCCCTGAAAATTATACATTGGTTGTCAATGAAGACTGGTCACCAAAAGCAAATTCACAAGAGGCTTTAATCACAACATTCTGTTTGGAATCTTAGTTATCAAAATTGTATGATCATCTGTGAAGAGTCTCTTTCTCTCTCTCTCTCTCTCTCTCTCTCTCTCTCTCTCTCTCTGTGTATGTGTAAGAGAGAGAGAGAGAAGCAGAGATAGAATTCATGTGAGAGTATAAACATGTTTTGTGGAAGTTTATTTTTAGTTGTGTTTAAAATAATTGCTTTTGTGCACTGTTGGAAAAAGGGGTGCATAAGCCTTGGCATTTTGTATTGTCTGCGAGTGTTGGATTTCTGTGGGGGAACGTTTAATTGCTTATGATCTGCACATGGTATCAGTAGAACACCTAAGAAGTGTGAATCAATAAAACAACTGAATGCAGATGCTCGGGGTTCCACTGTCGATTGAGTATGGCACTAGCCATGATGGTGGTTCCCTCTGCTGAGGTCTGGCAGGGTTTGAGCCTGTGAATATGCCACCGTGTCTTCCATCCTGAGCTACCACAGCAGCGTACTGCTACAACATGTGCTTACAAGGCAATAATACTTTAATGACCAAGACTTGCATTTTTTAAGTGCCTTCCTCATGGAGATCCCAAGAAATGTTCCATATGGAACTTTAAATTTTGTAATTATAAATTTTAACAACTTTATAGTGAACAATAAACAGAATCATCAAAAGGAAAAAGAAAAGTTCCTTCCCATAAAACCTAAACTGGTGTCAGGACACCATGGCCTCTCCTTTATTTTATATAATACAGATATAAATTTTCATAACTGCTATTAATATCCCCATATCACCAGTTTTATTTTATTTAACATTACATAATCGACATGTGGTTCATAGCCTAGCTCATTTACATATTTTAAAGTGATAGGACATTCAATTCCGTTAACAAAGCAGATTATTCAACAAAATTGTCCCAGAGTTTAGGCATTCACATTGCCTTTCATGGGAAAATCAGTTACCTTTTAACATTTTGTTGGTTTGCTTGCTTGCTTGCTTTTAAGTCAGGGTCTCACCGTGTAATTATGGCTAGTCTGTAGGGACTTGAACTCACAATGATCTGCCTCTGCCTCTGCCTCTGCCTCTGCCTCTGCCTCTGCCTCTGCCTCTGCCTCTGCCTCTGCCTGTGTGCTGGAATTAAAGGCATGCATCCCTACAGCAGGCCCCTGGACCATTTCTTTATTCACTGCCACCACATAAGGTTCCTGGTTTGTTTATTTATCTGCTCATTTATTCAAGATGGCTCAGAAGGATGGCAGCATCCTGAGTACTTGGCAGAACACCATTACTATCAGGCTGACTTTGAACTGCCTGCCTCCTCGATGCAGTTTAAGTCCTGCTTGCAATCAAAAGCCACCCTAGCCACCTCTGAGCCCCCTTAGATCTCTGAGGGAGTGGAGCCCTTGCTTACCACACTGGGTGGCCTAGGGCAAGCTGAATTCAGTTCCCTCTCCTGGCTCCTTTTAGGAAAGGCTCTTAAATTATGTCTCCCTTCTCTGCATCCTCAGTCTCTCCCTCTGTGCCTCTTTTCCATCTACTAATGGAATTCTTAGGTCTGGCGATAGCATCACAGGAAAGCAGGCAGGCCACTCCTTAGGGACACAGAACCCTGCCAGCCGCTGAACTCTCTTCACTCGGCACTGTGTCCTTCCCTCTGGCCTCCACTCTCTTCTCAGTCTGAAGCCACCTTTTCTGGCTCCCTTTCTACTTTTTACCTAGCAAAATCCTGTATATTTCATGTCATCTTGACACATGGAGTAACACACAACTGAGATAGTTATAATAAATGTTTGTAAGCAGATGGAGCAGTTCCTGCCATAGGGATGCAACTGAAAGTCCGGTAGAAAGAGATGGCTAATAAGCACTGAGCTGATTGACTAGAAGTTCCAAAAAGCTTAGAGCTTAAAGTGTGAGGCTAAATACATCTCTATTAGTTGAAAGTCTTTGTAGATTAAATATTTTCTCTAGAAAGTCCTCAATTCTGGAATCCCTTGGCTGAAGAATGTGTGCATAACTCCTAACTCTCTGTGGAAATCACCACGCTGCTTTCCAAAAGACTTGGGTCATTTTATATGCACCAGCGAAATGGCTTTGCAATTATTTCTCCACCCTTGGGTTTCCTTTTCATGATTTTTCTCCGGGCTAGTTTAGGAGTAAAGTCACATATAAGGTTTTCTTTAACTTTCACATCTTTCATTCGGAGTAGAATGCATTTGCCCTTAGGTTTTACCTACTGTTTTTGCTCCTTATGTGGGTGGTCTACAGCCCCTGAGCTGGTGCATGTCTCACTCTCCCTGCAGCTCTCTGGATGCTGTCTTCTGTCTGTTTCCCCTACTACTCTAGTGAAGTATTCTGTAGAAGGTGACCTCATCCCATCCCCCAAAAGTCACCTGAGACATTCAGGGTCCACATTTTCTAAACGGCTTCCAAATGTACAGGTGTAGATTCTCCCACGGCCTGTACCCCCCAACTCAAGAACTCACAGAACGTCCTCACGGTGATTGTTTAAAGGTTGGTGGGGACCATGGATGGATTCTCAAGTTCCTTTCCCTCATTTCAGTGCTTCTTCTGCTCTGACCAGTGTGGTAAGTGTCTTTCTGGCTCTCACCCCAGGCACAGATCACCTTAATTCTAGCTAGCCATACAGTATCCCTGGTCACTTCTGTCCTTCATGGCCGCTCTCAGTACTGCGGCCAAGAAGCTCTCATTGAATTCCCTTTGGCTGAGAACCCAAGCGAACTGCTTGCAGTCAGCTTTGAGTCTGTAGCACAGTACCATGGCTATTCCCCGCTCACTGAGGGGTCTCCCTTTTGATAAAAAGCCTTGCAAGTCCTGGAGGCCTCTTTGTCTACATTGCACAAGATGTCCAGAAAACATAACTCAGAGTGACCAATTTTAGCAACAGCAGGCAGAGAGATGGTACATCTCTGATAGCGCTGGTATGAAGCAAGCAGACCCTAAGAGGAGAAGAAGAGGGTGAGAGAAAAGGGCTGCCATATCTTGGTCAATAGCCAGAAGAAACAAAGTTGTTTTTTTTTTAATTTCCTCCAAATTCTGTTCTGAATACGTCTGAGTATGCCATAGGTGGATCCTTCAGATGCCTGATGATGAGATGAAACTCGTAGTAAAAACAGCAACCTGGGAGCGGGTCCAGTGATCTCCCTTTACCGCCAGGTCCTCAAAAGTAGATCATCCGCATGAAATGTTATTGGCTCCAATTGCTCCCACTCTCTGTGGTGTATTTTCACTTTCCGAAAGGAGCCTGGAAAGGGCAAGCTCAAACACTACATGACGAAAGAACATGTCCACCTTGAGGAATGGAAGAAAGAAGAGAGTCCAAAGGACCTCCTGTTAGCACCCAGTCCATACCCACCAATGCTCAGGCAGCCACTCTCTGGGCCAATAGGGGCTTTCAGTGCCATCAAATCAAGGTGTTTTTAAAAAAATCTTAATAAATCCTTTTTCTCAGTGTATTCTCAAGTCAATTCTTCCAGAGTTCAGAGTACCACCATCCCCTCTGCATATGCTAAAGTGGTTGTAGACATCCAGCACCAAAAACAATCTCACAGTCAAGAACTTTTTAACTTTTTAAACTCAAAATTTCCAAATTTCTTGCGGTTTGATACCTTTTCCCTAAATGCTGCCAATTAGCAAGCAGAAAACCATACCCTGGGGTCCACACTTTGATTCTACATCAATTTTTTAAAAAATCAAATTCTTCCCCCCCACTTGGCTTTTATCAACATTTCAGAAAGTTTTCTTCTGTCTTTGTTGAGTTTATCTAATATTTTGGCTTGAAGCCTATCTTCTAAATCAAGGTCACAGTTTTGCTAGAAAGCCTTATCTGAAATTAAAAGAATGTTTGGTGAATTGTTTGGTTTTTTTTTTTTTTTTTTTAATGCAGCTTCTCTAAAACGGGATAATATAGTCCTTAGTACTGCCTCTCTGTTCACTCACCTGCTCAACTTCCCAAGGCATAATGAGAAATGCTACTAACATCGAGGGACTGCTCACCGGGGAAGAGTCCTACACCAGATATAAGAACTGAGAAACTCCATTTTCCTTCCACCTGGTAAAAAAGTAGGCAAAGGGATCTTAAACAAAGCCCACGGCAGGCTCATCAGGGAGAGGAGAATTTGGGGTTGCAGATGACTGGAATTCAACTCCAATTAGCTGAAGCAGAAGACTGACTGTATTAGTTTATAACCTGGGAAGCCCGAGAATGAAGATGGCGCATGGTATGACCAGTCCCTGGAGTCTGCCTGCCCTGTTTCTTCTCTTTGTTGTTCTCTACAGAGTTTAATCATTTCTAGTGCAGACAAGCTTTTTCCATGAAGCAAGGGAGGAAATAGCACCCAATCCATTCACATCCCTGCAGCACAACCAAGCAGGGCCATCTTTCTAGCCTTCTCTCCATCAAGGTCAGGGAAGCCTTCTCATCTCCCAGACCAGCCCTTACATCCCCATCTTCAACCCATCCTAGGACCAAGGCCCTGGCACTTGTGGCCTACAGATACAGCTTCTCCCCTGCTCACAGAGCCTCAGACTGGCCCTGCAGGTGGCACACCTGGTCACATCTCTGATCTCATAGAGTAACATGAAGATGAAATTTCCAGCTGTTAAGGGTCCTCTTTCCGGTCTGCATGGTTTATTTGGGTGCAAGGTGAAGGCTAGCAGCTCGGGGGTGTAACTGTAGGTTTCTCTCCTTGCTTACTCTTTTCTTCCTCTGACATACACTTTCCTTTTCTTCCAAGGGAAAAGTAAAGCCCCTGCTCTTAGCATGGAAGATCATCAGTTCCAGTGCTAACACAGTGTGTACTCAAGAGTCAGGACACTTTGTCAGTGCTGGTTTCTGTCTCTTTAAAATTTGATGCTTTGCAATTGCCTCTAACTCCAAAGTCTATCACCAAATGCTACCATTTGATGGAGTGAGGCATAAAGAGAACAGATTCCATGATCCTGTGACATTCCAAAAGCAAAAAGCTAAAGAAGCAACCCCACCAATGTGACCTGGTACATGACTTTAAACATTGAAGAGCACGTTGTACTGCCTGCACGTGTTCATTATACATACAGTTTTGTTAAAAACAAAATATCAAAGTCCTTAGGCTTCATCCAAAGTTTTAATAAGAATTATTTATTGGTTTTGCTTTGTTTTATTGTATCCTAGGCTGACCTGGAACTCTCAGTAATTCTCCTGCCTCAGCTTCCCAGGTACTGGATTACAGACATACATCAGTCATCATATCCAGCTGTTAATAAGGACTCTTGCCCTTTCCGTGGCAAATTCAGTTCGAAATCTTTAGTTTTAGTATTTTTCAAATTGTGTTCTGGGAACCCTCAACGTATACATCAAGTTCATGGGACAATTTGTCAAAATGCAGATTTATATTCCTCGGTTCACATCTATTGTGCTGAAATTTCTTGGGGGGGAATTTCAGAAATCTTTGGTTTTTAAGCTTTGTAAACAACAGTTCCACAACCTAAAATGTGAGTTCTGTTCAGAAACTTTGGGGAGTTTTACTGGAATCTTTTTTTTTTCTTCATAATATTCTGTCAGTAAACTTTAACTAGCCATCCTATGGGTCAGTGAAATGTATCCAGCCATCCTACGAGTCATGCTGTTTTGAAGTTTTATGACAAAGTATCTGCACACCTAGAAGGTAGAAGCTCCTCAGACCTAAAAGTACCCACTCGTAGGAGCTCACATATTGATAGACAGGAAACGTAAATTCCACTGTAGCAAATTTTTGTGACTGTAACAAATAATTCAATGTGATTTGATTATCATGGATACATAACAAGAATTGACTGTGATAAGATCCGACTGAAATTAACCATATACTTTCTTCCCTGTGAACAACTTTACCTTTTTGTAAACAGGATTTGATTCTCAAGAGAAGCTATGAGGTCATATATACAGCAACACCACGAGAGCTCCTCACAAAGTCTACATATTTTGGAAAAATAAGACCCTTAGGGGATTTAAGCTCCAATCCTTTCTCCTACAAAGGAAGAAACTTAAGATCAGGTCATAAGGCTGGTAACAGAGCAGAAGAACTTAAGGTGTCTCTATTTCCCAGGACTTCTGCTACTGGAATACACAGTAGCTCTTCCTGTAACAGTCACTGCTCTCAAAGATTCAGTGGTGGCTGCAAACAAGATACATGGGGGGCTGGGGAGTAGATTTGTGCTCTGGGAACATATAAATATACACACATATACATATGGCTGTATCATATATGTTATGGAATAAAAATCCAGGCCACATAGTTGCTCATTTCTTCTCTCCTGCCATCAGGGCTACATGGTAGAAGTGTTCGAAAGCTTAGTGCTACTTCACCAGCACTACCAAAATCTTACAACGCTAAAAGTGAAGACACAGCATGAGGCCAATGTGTATATGAGAATCACTCAGTTCTTACACAGATAGATCTAGTGCGGCTGTAGTAACCAAACAATGCTGTAAAACTCTTGTAATTCATTGACTATTTACCACAAGCCTGAGCACAGGCTTTATTATTGTTCAGCAGATATCTTCGGAGCACCAACTAAGAACCAGAAGCTACGACATGCCTCACAGGACTAAAATCAGTTGACAGGGGAAAACAAAATCATATTCTTAATTGTAGTTTTAAGTTACAAGCTTTAGAACCAGGTGCTAATAAGCTATGCTGAGTCAGAGAAGACTCACAACGGAAGGGACATCCATCTGTCTTGAAATGTAACCAGGTGTTTACCTAATGGAATAACAGAAAAGGAAGAGGGGAGAAAGGTGTAAGCCTTGGGAAGTGTGCACGAAGGTGTAAAAATGTAAGTCAAAGATCACATCCAGCACAATGTGAGCAAAGCTGAGTGATTTAAAAATAATAGCAATAAACATAATAATAATCTACCATACTTGGCTGGGCAAAAGACTACAAACTGGTGGCTGAGGAAGCTGCCCTTGATAGCTGACTTCAGAAAGAGAAATCTGTCCCTTCTTTAAAGTTTTAGATGTTTTCTCAGCTCTCAGAGTCCATCTCTTCCAGCAAAACTGCTAATATTTCTAGAGTTCAAAATTAATCCTTGGAAGGAAGCGTGCCTAATGATCACAGTAGAGAGAAGATGATTCGTTCCCAGGGTTGCTGTGAGATCAAGTCTTCTTTCCACGGAGTTTAGAATCACAGATCATATAGCAGGGGTTTACATTGGTGAGAGACAGGCAGGTGATAGACAGGAGTCCAAACAGGATTCCTACATCTAAATGTTGTACGACCAGAGTTGTTTACCTCCTGAGACATCGAGCTCTTGCTGTAGGTGCCCAGTAAGTTTGATGTGACACTCAGGCACGATGTGAGGCTAAGCACCTGTCACAAGTTCTGAGTATATCACACATCCACTGAGGTTTAGATGTCATACCTAAGTCAGACATTCACATAGCAAATCTTTATTAACTACCGAAATACAAAATAAATTCGAGTTGGATTTTGCTCTCAAAGGCCTCACAGTACAGAGGGGAGATACAGGATAGACCGAAATAGATATGTTAAAGAGAACGATTATAACCAAGAGAAGTGGAGAGAGATCATCACTGGGGCAGAGGAGGGGAAAGAAATTACTTGTAGTTAAAGGATGGAGGGGAGAGCCTAGAGCAAGGCCCTTGGGCTCTTCTGATGTGGATATGGACGGCGACCTCTCATAGAACCAAGACAGGTTTCGGGAGTACTATAGATCATCCCACTTCACACCCGTGGCAGGGCAGAGTGCAGAACTACTTCTCACCGCACACAGCTCTACGTTTTAACCCTCAGTTCATTTGAGGGCTTAGAGTAGAGGACAGGTCCTAGGGAAACCGCAGAAAGGCTGCCTTGGGGTAGCTGGCCACCGTCCCAGGTCAAGGAGAGGGAGGACTCGCCAGGGGTGCGGTGAGAGGGGAGGGCTGGGGCCGGGCGGGGGCGGCGAGTGGGAAGGCAGGCCTAGGGGCGGGCAGAGGGAGCGGGCTGCCCCCAGGCAGTCCAGGACACTGGCCCAGCCACCGAGCTCACACTCAGCTGGCGGGCCATGGGGCAGCGGGCGCCTGTGCTGAGACTGCTGGCGCTGGCGATGCTGCTGCTAAGGCCATCGTCACTCCTGCAGCCCCGAGAGCTGCCGGGGTCACGCTGCCCGGAGCCCTGCGACTGCGCACCCCAAGGGGCCCTGCGCTGCCCTGGCCCTCGCGCTGGCCTCTCCCGACTGTGAGTATACAGCACCCCGGGTCCCCCTGCCTTTTGCTACTCAGTGTTGGACCATTATGTCCTGCTGGAAAACAGGACAGAACACTTCACCTAGTAAACTTCTCTCCCTTCCAAGAGACTAGGACCCAGATCTTGAGGCTGTCTTTGCTACTTCTGTGCAGCCCAGACCTGCACTTTCCCAATGGGGGAAACTGATGCAGGTGACTTAAAACTGCCCCCCAAAGCTACAGGAAGCCTGTCGCTGAAGCCGCCTCAAGGTCTGATGAATTGGGTACTCCTTCTTTACCATTATTCTCTGCCTACACAGGTTTAGTGGTTCTGAGCCTTAATCAGATGAGACCAGGTAGGCTGCTGTGGGCTCTGTGCGCCGTGGTCATCTAGGAGCAAAGTGCTCAGGCCCTATGGCCAGGGCTGACCTGATTTGTCAGCAGGGGATTCTGGCAGTCTGGCCTCCAGCCACCATGAGCTCATAGAGCCTGTGGCAGTGTACTTGCCCCTCAGTCTGTTTGGCTGAGCAGTGAAATGAAAACCTAGTATCTAGCTTCTGGTGTGCCACTCACAGATGTGATTAAGGGACTGTAAGCATCAGCAAGCAGAGGAAAGCCACTGCTTCCTGAAGCCATGGGATAAAGATGGGAGTGAGCCATTAGTACTAAGATACCAAATGGCCTTCCATTTAGAAAAGGGTTCCTCGTGTTCCATGATCCTGTTTATCTGGAAATGGCCAGATGGACTGAAGGCAGCTAGGTTAGTAGTTCCCAAGTAGTCTCAGGGGCTGAGGGTGGGTGAAAAGTAGTGAGTGTCTGCTAATGGTTGTAGGGTTAGGGGTGCTGAAATTTTTCTAAAATTGGATTGTGGTAATGGTTTCACAGAAGCATACTACAACCATGGCATTGTACATTTGAAATGGGTGAATTTTATGTTATCTGACTTACATCTCAATAAAAGCACCAAAGGAAGGAGGAGGTAGTGCAAATGTAGAAGGCTGGTGGAGGTCTTCCTTGTGCGCTGTTTGAAACGCCAACATTGTATGCTGGAGGAGAAATGAAACCCTGGTATCCTCTTTGGGAGGCCCGTAGCCTGTCTGTGCCTACATCTTGGAGGAATTGACTGGCCCTGAGCATCTGGTCTGCTCCCTCTGGACAAGTTAATGGCCTTCTAGGAATAGTTGTGATTGAGAGAAACAGTCAAAGGTTGAGGGGTTTCTATTAATTAGTGTCCATTAATTATCTTGTCAGTTCTATTCCCTGAAGGTGATGACCATGCTGATAGAATTTGTTTCAATCAATCAACAAGTCCACGGAAACTGCCTCCCAAGATCTGGCCTTGTCCTTCTGTGACAAGACTCCTGTATTACTCTTATGAATGATTGTGCCACTAGCAGTCCTTCTTGCATGCCTGGAGCTTAACACTTTAGAGAGCTCTGAGGTCTAACTAGATGGTCTCTGAGATCTAACGAGATGGACTCGCTTGCTCCAGGTCCCTCAGCTATTATATTACAAAGAGAGACTTTATTAATTACCTTTTTGTATTTGCTTGTCTTTCTAAGAAAATTACTTTTCCTTTCATTAAAAAACTGCTCCCAACTTCTCCAGCTTTGGTACTGGTGGAAACTGCCTATAGCAGAGGATGGAGAAGAAACAGGAGACCCAAGTCCTAGCCCCTTGATACTCTCCTGTTCACGTGTTTCCTCGGGAGGAGACCCCTGAGAGACCCCTTCCCTGAAGAAAACTGAAGTGAAAATACAAGACACTATTTCACTGGCCCACAGCATGGTTTAAACAAGTGCACACTAGGGGTAGATGGGAAGCAGGAACAGTAAAATCGCAGAGAGCAATTCTGGTTCTCCACAAGGAGTTGGTTCTGAAGAGTGAGATGCTCTTTACTATCCATGAGGGATCTTAGAGAATCCTCAAGAGTCTTCGAAGGCCCTGCCTCAGCATCCACCACTGAGAGCATCCTCTCCTAGACATTTAGAAAGTCCTATACCAAGCGTGGCAACTCTTATAAGGCCATGCTTCCTGAAGACCAGATGACTAAAGGTGAACTTGCTCTTCAGGTGAGAGCTCTGGGAAAGTAGAACCCATGTAGGAACAGCACTGAGAACCCAGCAGTCATGTAAAAACAGAGATACATATGAAAAAAAATGGGAAGCTTGTCATTTTGAAACAATGTTTCTCCAAGTGTGAACTTGGCCCAGCAATAGGAGCAACTCCAGTTTAGACTTCTCTCTCGGTCCCTGCCCATCACACAGAATCCCCAGAGAACACTACAGTTGAGAAGCAAAGCATTGCTTTTCATGGCGGCATAAACTTCCTCCAGCTGTGTATGTCCCTTCCCCATCACCCCCTGTATACATATGCCTAGTTATTGGAAGAAGAAAGCATAACATTAAAAGCTCAAACTCAGAGACAGGTGGAAACCGATCAAGGCAATGGAAGGTTTTGTTTTGGTTTGGTTTGGTTTTGGTTTTGGTTTCCTTCAAAGATGACTAGAGAAAGAATTTCATGGGGAAGGACAGGCAGATGACACCAGGGATGAGGAGGACATATTTGTTAGAATGAGCTCTCAACTGGAGCAGGAGGCGTGCAACAGTCTAAGAGCGTAAGGGAGGGGTTGGTCTTAGGATAAGAGTAGTCTCTGCTGAAGCTAGGTGGGTGGGTAAAGGTGAAACTCAGTACTGAAGTAATGAATGGGAAAAGGGAGGGCCACAGGCTGTCATCCCCGTCATAAATAATTTATCATTTTTGATAAGAAATGAATGAAACAATAGAAAAATCATCGTAAGACAGGAAAAATTACTATGGATGATACATTATCAGAAGCGTACAAAAGAAAGCCGAGGTTCTGGAGTAAGGCATGTACACGTAGGCAGGGTTTGGCTTTGCAGAAGGAAGGGAGGCTTGCTGGCTGAAGAGGTTAGAGGAGGACAGCACCCAAAGCTCCTCAGAATTCATCAGTGTCACTCAGTAGGTACACCTGTGCTTTAGTCATTTCAGATGCTAAAAACTCTGCCTCCTAAGACCTTTGTCTGAGGTGCATTATTCTGTTTAAAAAGAAGAACAAAAGGTACGTGAGTGGTAATTACTCATCACTGACAACCACGCTGCTACCAAGTTTTCAAAATGGTATTGTTCAGATTTTTCATATTTTTCCTCCCCTTCCATTTCTCATCAAAGATATAAGCATTTAAAACCTAAACTATGACACAAGAAACAGCCTCCTACATTTTCGTTTGTTTTAATGGAGCGGGGTGTAAATGGAAAAAATAATTTAAAATTTTTCCCTTTTCTTTCTTCTTATTAGCTCTAGGCAACTGGTAGGGGGGGGGGGGAATCTCACCTTGCACATAGTTATATAAAGATCTTTGTCTCTATGACAACAGAAAGGTTGATCTGCTTGATATGGGAACAGCTTCTGAAAGCCTGTAAGAAAGTAAACGCTAATAATAATTGTGGCAATTTATTTTTCGCACGTGGTGCCTGCTAAGCAGAGATTAAGCTTCTAGATGTTCACTTATGACACAATCCAGAGGCTCTCTAAGGAGAAAATGAGAATCCAGCAGTCCAGTGTGCCTGTAAGATGAGCGTCCTGACATTTCCTGAGTGTCTCTCTCTTTCCACCAGTCCAGTGGGGATTGGAGTCCAGAATAGTGCTCAGTACGGTTACACCAGGCACATCTGGAAAGTGTGGCTCTGTTCTGAAGAGTCAGGTTAGCGGGGAAACTCTCTGGAGGACTACTGTAGGAGAAGAAAGAGGTATAAGGCTCAAAAAAAACTTAGAGACCTAGTGAATCATGAGGGACTGAGTTCTCCAGGGGAAGACTTTGTGGGCCAAGGGTGAGGAAGCTGAACCCTGAAATAAAGGAGGAGGAAACATGGGCAAGAGCCACAAGTTCCACTAAAATGACCCAGTTGGAAAGAAAAGAACAAAGCTGAGTGAGTTCTCCCCTCTTCTTCTCTCTCCCAGACCCTTTGGAGAAAAAAAAAAATTAAAGGAAGAGAGAAAGACATCAGAAATCTTTGATTAATTATCAGGAGGCCTGTACAAAAAGAAAAAATAACCCTGTTCACAAATTCAAGTCACTGATGCTTACATGCAAAGAGATCAAGAGTAAACCATGATTAGCAATCCAGTCCCCTGTAAGCCTTCACCATGCTTGCTACATGTCATGCACGTCCCAGAGAGAGACTGAATCTCAAAAGACAAGGTGGTTGGCTCCTGAGGAACGACCCTAAGGTTGACATCTGTACAGGCACATGCACGCACACTCACACACACACACACACACACACACAAGCTCTGCTCCGTCTCTCTTCATACCTGCTTTGATAGCCTGTACTCGCAGGCAAATTTACTCCATAATTTATCACTTATTCAAGTGTGCCTTCTCCAGGAGAGCTGGTGCTTGAACCTCAGCACCTTGACATTTGGAGGCAGAGGAGGACTATTGGCCTGCTCTCCCAAATGATGACAAGCCAAAATAGAGATGCCTTCTGGGGCAAACCCTCCTTAGCTATTGATTTTTCTTTTCTACCTTTCTTTCTTTCTTTCTTTCTTTCTTTCTTTCTTTCTTTCTTTCTTTCTTTCTTTCTTTCCTTTTATTCCCCCTGTTTTTCGAGACAACAGTTCTCTGTTGTAACTCTGGCTGTCCTGGAACTCACTCTGTAGACTAGCCTGGCCTCAAATTTACAGAGCTCCACCTGCCTCTGCCTCCTGAGTGCTGGCATTAAAGCCACCGTCCGGCTTGATTTTCAATCAACGTGCTGGATTGAGAACACTTTGAAGACGTCTGATTTAATTTAGGATTCCAGAATTTCATAGACATGATGATGATTAAAGTGTTAAGCTATATGATGATTGAATTGAGTAGGCAGGCTGGGTGTAGCACTGCGTGTCTATAATCCCAACACGCCGGAGGCAGGATCATTGTTCTGTCTCCAGGACTTCGAGGTCAGCCTTGTTTATATATATATGCAAAGCCACCCTAGGAAACCTGAGTACATGGCTGAATAGAACAATAAAGAAGGGAGTGTGCATGCTAAAATACACCACATCTAAACATCGCTTTCTAAATCTCCATCTACTGGAGAACAGTAGCCAAGAGGGTTCTGTGGGTCGGCTAGGGAGGGAGTTCTACGAATCTTTGTGTTATGTTGGCATCCAGATCCTGCAATCTGCTGATGCCGTCTGCCCTTTGAATGGTAAATGGCAGCTGCATCTCCAGAGAAGCAAGGCCTGGCTGGAAATGCAGGTCAGTGACAGCACTTGCCTAGCAGGCATGAGAACCTGCATTCCATGCCCAGTACTGCAATCTGCAATCTGTCAGGCAACCAATTAATAAAACGGGAGTACTACAACTTACTCGTGTAACTATACCTATCTAGATTCTTTTACTCATGGGTCCCTATCCTAGGAACAACACCAACAACAATAATAATAATACCAAGGCAGGAGAATTGAGACAGATAGGTTCCTGGATCAGGGAACACCAGCTACCAGGTCACAGGAAAGTATCCACAGAACAGAAGAGAAAGCCTTCCAAGCTCCTGAAAGAACAGCTTAGTCCTACTCCCAACCCCTGCAGCTGGATCAACCCAAAACTCCAAGTTTCAGCAAGTGCAGCCTGCATCTCTCTATCACCTCCACCCTCAAGGAAACAAGCCAAGGCCAAGACTTGAACTACTGGTCTGGTTCAGCCTGTTCAGCCATGCTTTGAAGGAAATTCTTACATCTGGTTGAGATGATAAATAGATTCCTTGTACCAAGCTGTGGGAGGACCAGATTTGCTTTTAAAAATTATTCCTTTAGAGAAAGCAAATGATGGTCCCCTAGCAGGATCCTAAAACACAAACAGCTCCTGAAATCTCAGTGAAAAGCATGGCATCCAACTGAATCACATAGGAATACCTTTGGCTTTGGGAGCAGGTCCTCAATTAGAAAACAGTAATTCGTTGGTTTGTTTGGAGTTTTGATTATTTAACTCCTAAATCTATGGATTCGGTCAGATTTCTGCTCATTCACCTACCACTGTCTGCTTCTGAAGCCCAAGAGTCAGTCTTCATTTCTTTTTTACTTTTTATGTTTATTTATCTGGGGCTGAAGAGATGGCTCAGCAGTTAAAAACACATACTGCTCTTGCAGAGAGCCCAAGTTTGGGGTTCCCAGAATCCAAACCAGGTAACTCACAACTGCCGGTGTCTCCCATTCCAGTTCTGATACACTGACTTCCATGGGCACTTGCATATACATAGTGCACATAAACTCAGAGAGAGAAGGAGAGAGAGGGAGAGAGAGAGAGAGAGAGAGAGAGAGAGAGAGAGAGAGAGAGAGAGAGAGAGAAAATATAAATAAATGTTTTAAAAAGAATGCTTCATTTTATATTGTACATATGAGTATTTGACTGTATGCATGTATGTCTGGTGCCCAGTGAAGCTAGTGGTATCAGATCCCTGGAATTGGAATTACTGAGGGTTGGTTGTAAGGCATCATGAGGGTGCTAGGATCAAACTCTGGTCCTCTTCAAGAGCAGCAAGTGGTCTTAACCACTGATCCATCTCTCCAGCACCACCCTTCATTGCTTAAAGTAAGGTAACAAAAACCTCTTTCCAAAATGTCGTCTCCCAAAGTGGCAGCCCCCAAGGTGTCTTAACCATGTGTAGCCCTGGATGTTCACGAAGTTTTGTCAGTTGAGTCATACACGACCATAGAAAGACCTTCTTCACTGCAGACTTATGAGTGCTGGCTCCTTAGAGCAGATGTTCCTGCGCCTGCACTTTCTCTCAGTTGAGGAAAAATACAGATTTTAATGAAAATTTTACTCAATTTCCTACAAGCTCATTTGGGTTTCCTTTTGATTTGGTTTGGGGTTTTGTGGTTGTTGTTGTTTTGATTTGGTTTGGTTTTGCTTTTTGGTGTTTGGTTTTTGGTTTTTGTTGTTGTTGTTGTTTTTGAGAACAGAATTAAAAGAATCCCATTCACCAGGCAGGAGACTCTTGCCTGTCGGCAGTTTCTAGCAGCTTCTCCACTGAGTCTCCAGTTTTTCAGCTTCCACACTATTGGGAGATGACACCCTTCCTAGGCAGCAAAGTGCTCACCTCTGCTCTGCATGTGGCCTGGAACCATGGCCCTCTAATACCTGAACCAAATTCCCAAAAGCCCAGTTTGCAAGCAAAACTCAACTTGTAGCAGGCAGGCTTTGCCCTTGCGGCTGTTACATCTGCCCTTCACTCTGATGCCTTGAGGTTACTCCTGGGTTCCCAACTCCTCATGACCATTAACAAAAGCATCTTTGAGCCCTGCGAGAAGGGAAGCTCTGATATGATACAGGAGAGTCTGATAAAGTCCCTAAATGATGTGAATTGATCAGGAGGACAATCCTGGTCATGCAGGTTTGGCTGATGGTAAAATCCTGAGCTTTTTATAACAAGGCTGTGATGGCTCTTGCCTCTGAGTGGGGCTCTGGGTGATGAGGATACGCATGGCAACAGAGCCAAGAGTACTAGAAAATCAAGGTTTCACATAATGACAAAGTATTATCTTAAACTGGCAATGCGGGAAGACGGAAAACTCCACAGCCCAGATAGAAAGCTGCACCATAAATATCTGTCATTCAGGGGCCGAGCCTGATATAACAGCTGCATGCCTGTGAGTGTTCATTAGAGAAAATTACACACTTGTCCTATTCAACCTGGGAGGTGAACAAGTTAAAATCTCAAAATAACAGACTCATTATTGCCTGGAGTCTGATATTCTGACAACCCAGCCTGGGCCACCTCTCAGCACCCCTCTTCAGGCCCAAGCTGCCTTCAGACTCACCCATCTGTTAAGGACAGCCAGCCCCCTTCCAGTACTTTCCTCATTGCCAATCCCCAGGCCTCAGGCTAGACACAGAAAATGTTCAGGTCAGTCTTGATGACCACTCAGGATCCATACATTGAAATATGGGATCCAAAGACTTCTGGCCCTGCCCTCCAGGAGCCCACAGTCTTCCAGCCATATGAGAAAAAGGACCAGCACTCAGGTAACTGGAGGAAATGCAAGTGCTTAAAAACCAGAGGAAGATCATAAACGTGGTAGAGTTCAGATGTGGAATCATCTTGTCTAACCAAAGTAGCAAAAATGTCTTGGTGAAGGGCTAGGTCACCAAGATGAGTTTTGTAATTTCAGATACTTCAATTTCATCCTCAGATTAATTAACAGTATTTGGTATATCAGCTACAAACTGAATTTACATGTTCAATTCCAACGAAAAAGAGGGGGAAAGATGTTTTGAAGTGTTGGGAAAGTGAAGCTTTTAATAGACAACAGAGCTTCCTGAAGCGTATCTACGGGGTCGCTGCCCTGACAAGATAATATTCTCTACCTCTGAGAAATATTTTTGAGAAATCATTACAGATGACACAGACATTCCCTGGGGAGAATTCAACATGTAGTTTCATTTGCCAGAGTTATTCTTGTCATGTTATATTATTGCTGGAAGAAATCTAGTTTAGAGGGCACATTGAGTTATTTTGCTGTATGTCTTTAGAAAACTTTAAATGGATTTTGAGTAAGGACTTAGATGTGTTTACCATTTTCCTCTGAGGCTTTATATTTTTAATTTAGTTGTTGCACAAATGACTTGGAAAAGCCATTATCCACAGAAATTTCTTAACATCTCCGTTCACAGGGTATTTCATAAACTCCTCACAGGAGCTTCCTGGGTGCTCTGGAAATGGCCCTCTTAGAAGAGAGTCACTCAAACCACATTTCCCACTGGGGAAGTTCCAACTGGCTGAAATTTTGAACATCAATGAGCAAATTGGAACTACCAAAGTGGCTCCCTAGAGTCAAAACATCTTGGGAAAGTTGTCCTTTGTCATCTCTGTAACAGGCTACCAAGTGAGGGTATAAAAGCTGAGTCGAAGGAGAATGGGACCAAGTGGGGAAGCCACTACTCTCAGTCATCCTATCCCTAACCAGTGGAGAGGCAAAGTCAAGGACAAGTCACACGTACTTTATAGGCTTAAGAGTGACCCAGGGCAAATAGAAGACTCAACTCCCAAATTATTGTACCCATCTATGCTGGCCCCGACCGAGGAAGTGGAGTTATCATGAGGTTTAATCCAGGTAGCTTCGATCTTTCAGATTGAAACATCTGAGCTGAAAGATCTATGCTGAGCCCACATCTTGTGCTAACTGATAGACTAGTATTATGCAAGGTTTTTTGAATGTTTTCCTAATTCTTTGAGAATTGTATACAATGTATTTTGATTATATTTACTCCTGCTTCTCCCCCTAACTACTCTCAGATCTACCTACCCATATTCCTTGCCAGCTTCACAACTTCACTTAAAAATAATAATAGTAATAGTAATATAATAATAATAATAATAATAATAATAATAATAATAATAATAATAACAACCCACTAAGTCCCACTTGAACTGCCCACACACTCATCCACTTAAGAACAATAAACCAACTAGGGATCAACCAAACTAACTCTCCCTCCCCCGAGAAGCCAATAGCTCCTCAGGATTTAGGGCTGATGACTCTCCCTCCCCCATTCTAGAATGTTGACTGGCTTGACCTTATGCAGGTCTTATGCAGACCATCACAGCTGATATAAGTTCACGAGTATAGCAATCCTGCCATGTCCAGAAGACACTGTTTCTCTCTAGCGCTTCCTACCTCTGGTTCTTACAGTCTTTCTGCTCCCTCTTCTGCAATGGTCCCTTTAGCTAAATAAATTTAGCCTTGATGGTGGTGGGGGTTGGCATATACAGCTATCCCATTTCTGGTTGAGCACTCCATGACACTTATTCTCTGCCCTTTGACATCTAATGAGTTTCCACATTAGCTATCATCCATTAGACAAAGGCATTTTCCTGATAAGTTCTGAGAGCTGCACTAATCTATGGGCATAGAGATTCCTATCTCTATTTGGAGGGTAGCTTGATACTCTGTTTATTTAGGAAAATAATAGTACTATGCTCACCTCAGGGGCCTGTGAGCTTCCCAATCATGGGTTCTCAGCCAAATTCATAGTGCTAGGCATGCATTTCCTCCTGTGAAGTGGGCTTAAATACAACCAGAAGGCAACTGATTACCACCTAACATTCATGCCAATATTGCATCTATGTCATATCTTGCCACATTGGTCATTATTGTAATTCATAAAGTTTACACTTATGTAAGACTCTTGATAACTCTTTCTAACCACCAGCACCTACAGGGTATCTTCCAATAAGTACTATGAAAGCTAGCCACTGGAAGGAAATCAACTTGATAAGTACCAACTTGATTTCTCCATGTTCTGCAACCAAAAAAGATGATATCTTCAGCAGGAGGGTCTTATCACTGAGTTCTTGTGGGCAACTAGGAACAGGAACAATAGCCTGTATTGTTCATGACACCCCTGATCAACAGCTTGAGGGAAGTATCCCATACCAGGCACTGAGATTTTCATTTGGCAACCTATAGCTTCTGAGAAAGACGTTCTTAGTCAGTGTGCTGTTGCTGTATAAAGAGACACCACGACCAAGGCAACTCTTATAAAAGCATTTAACTTAACTAGGGGTTGCTTATAGTGTCTGAGGGTTAGCTCATTATCATCATTGCAGAAAGCATGGTGGCTGGTAAGCAGGCACTGGAACAGTAGAGAGCTTTACATTCTGATATGCAGAGAGATTGGGCCTGGCATAGGTTTTTGAAACCTCAAAGCCCACTCCCAGTGACACACTTCCTCCAACAGTGCCAAACCTATGCCAAGAAGGCCACATCTCCTAAACTTTTGGATCCTTTCAAACAGTTCCGCTCCCTGGTGACTAAGTCTATGGGACCATTCTTATTCAAACCACCACAGACATTATCTTTCCCATGTAGGATAACTCTAATTAAACACATTTATATGAATGCATATATATATATATATATATATATATATATATATATATATATTTATGAAGCTTATAAAATAGTAGGTTTCCAGAAGGTACTTTTAAACATCCTTAGTATTGGTTATCTCTTTCCCCACCTTCTAGATTGATGTTTGTAAATTTAGTATAAAAACTATAGATTTTACAGATAACAGGCATTCTATAGATCTGAAATGAAGCTATGATTCGAAGCTGAGTTCTTTGGTTCCAGAGTGCACATTCCATGCACCCCATGCTGCTCAAGAGAGAAAGCATTTACAATTACATATGGAAGATTCATTCCTTCAAGGATGAGAGGGACCTATAAGTAAGGGTAGAATTTGGCCAGAAGAGCAGGGTGAAGCTGTCCAGAGGGCAGAGACAGTGTGAGTCAGGAACTTGTGAGCAAGTTCAAGAAGCAGGAGCAATCAGATCCATCTAGGCTGACACTATCCAGAGGGAAGACATGAGCCATGGGCGTAATTTAAAATTTTTTTCTAATAGCCACATTTAAGAAGTTTTCTGAAATTGAAATGAATTTTTATAAACTATTTAATCCAATATATATAAACTATTTTTCATGTCAGTAAACAAGCAATATGAAACTTATTGAGATATTTTTATTTCTTTCTTACCAAGTCTTCAATTCTTAGTATGTTTTTGAGACTTGCAAGCCATTACAATTCAGACATATTTTAAGCTGGGGACAAACCACATGTGGGCTAGTGACTGCCATATTGGATAGTACAAGTCTAGTGTACGAAAGGAAGAATAGAAAGGTACAAACAAAGTTTAAGGCATGAGTACACTCTAAGACATCTGTTGATAGCTAACTAGGCCAAGGGACATCACAGAAGATACGTGAACACTAGATTGGCATAATGGGAGTTGTCAGGAAGAATAATAGACAGGGCATGAAGTCTGAGTGGAATGGAGAAAAGCCTTTTAGGAGACCCAGAAGTGTTCAAAGTAGAATAAAGAATGACCAGAAGTGAAGAACAAAGGGGCTGGAAGGAGAGAGAGCAGGTAGAAGCAGAAGCCACCAGAAACTAGGTGCTCAATGACAGAAGAGAAGACATGTTCCTATAAACATCTGGGAAATTTCCAGAAGTGCAGTGTTAAAAGCAGTAAAGTCAGTAGGCCCAGTACTGGACAGAGAAAGGATAGAAAACCCACTACCGTGGGCTCTCAAGCTTCAAGGAAGAGTATAAATTTAGCTGTGTCTTCAAGATTAAGCCTGACAGTGTGTCCTCAAAAACACCAAGAGCTCCGTTCAGAAGGTGGGATTTTTTTTTTTCACAGAAAAGGCAAAAGACTACATTGTTGGCTGACTTGTTCTTGGCAAATACAACACTGGATCAGAAATGTGGTGACCAATATCAAGATCCATCCTTGAAGTATCATATGCTTCAGGAAGTCACTGCACTTATCCCAGTCTGCCTCTGTATAGTGAAAAAAACCGAGACGAAGAACTGTAAGGTGTCCCTTGCTCTGGCTCAGGGACCTAACACAGTAAGTGTTTCAAGCACTCATCAGACCATCCTGGTAGTTACCTGGGCATCTGGGGCACACCAAGATTTCCTCGTGGAAATGTTAACACAGCAGATGCCCACTTATACCTACTACACGTAGAACTAGCACTGAAGCCTCAGCTCCCTCCAGGAAAAATCTAAAGCCTGGAGGCCAGAGTGAAGGTAGCCCCTGTGATAAAGTCACCTTAATAGCTCCATCCCTTGGAAGGCTCTAGGTGTAAATCATTTAAATGGAGGAAAACCATTTCCATTTTATTCTAAACGAAAGCAAGCTTATTGTAATTGCTGAGGTCTGGAAATAGCAGGGAAATCTCAAGTGTCTGCTACATGTAGAACAAAACCTCATGTAAGAAACACAAAAGCGTCAGCATCCTTTGAATTTAAATACAAATGTCCACTTTTCAACAAGTTCATGTACAAAAAAAACTTTTAAGAAAAAATCAAAATCTTTAACCTCTGAGTTTTCCCTTTTTCTCCATTTTAAAATTCAATATATAGCTCTAGCAAGAAGTTAATGGTCTGTGGAAAATGCATGTGTGTTTGTAGATTTCTTGAATGGATAGTGTGGATGGGGATGGTGGTCGTAAACGGTTAGAAGGTAGTTAATATAATTATTTCACTCCTACCTCATGCTGGGCAGAAGGAAAGGTAAGAGCTCCCACAAGATGACCAAAGACTCTACCCAGGCTCTGGGGACGGTGGGTGGATGCTGGCTTTCTTCTCTGACCCTCCTTTCCCTCTGGCATAGCTCTGCCTAGGAGTCTCAGAAGGTGGGGCTGCCCAGGGAAGCAGCTTACACTCTGAGAAACCTCAGGGAGGTGAAAACCCTCCAGATATCATTTGCTTGATGCAGGCAGAACATGTCTTCTTTTTTTTTTTAAAAGTATCAATTGAAGTCTATTTTTTTCATTCACCTAGAGAGTTTGCTATTTAAAGGAACCCTGCAGTGAATCCTCCTGTAGAACAAAGACCTTTTGATAATTCACATGTATTTCAATTGATAGGTTTTCTTAACCAAGAATTTCTAAATCTATCTGCTTCCTTAAAGACAGGGTACGGGAGCCCTCCTGGAGAGTAATGATTCTCCAAAGGAATCTTACTTTGAGAGCTGGTTAAGAAGCCAGTGAACTGGACAAACTGCCTCCTTCCACAGTTGTCTATTATTAAACACAAAAGAAAAAAAAAAAAAGAGGAACCCAGCCCTATTCCTGAGGACCCAAGAGACATTAGAAGTGACTAGGGAAAGCATAAGAAACCAATCTTGTTTTCTTCGAGGAAATTGGATTTATCTGAATGACATGGATTTTCAGTTGGTTAATTCTGGCATAGGGTACCCTTGGAGCTTGGCAGTTGCAGCTGGGTAGAAATAGGGTACAGTTAGTAGCCCAGGTTTTAAAAAATACCTAGCACAAGCTCTGGTGGTGGAATGGTCCTTCTGGGATGCCCGCCATGGTGAAGGAGTGGCATCTTCCTATGTAGCTCATGAGAGAAGAATGAGGTAGCAATCTTAGGATGAGGGTGTATGTCCAGGAGCACCATTCCATGGAGGTGGCAGATAGAAATAACTCCACTACAGAATGCAGCCCAGTACAGGGTCCCATCTGTGCCCGGAGGCCCAGTTTGACAAGCAGAACTCAGCAGCATGAGTAGTTTTCATGTTGAGTTAATCCTACGCAGAGGGCTAAGAATGGTGCTGGGTAGGAATGTCCTTTCAGGAGTGGGGGTTCTGGTATTTGGGTTGACAGGAAGGAAGGACTAAAGCAGCAGTTCTCAAACTGTGAGAACATTTTGGGGGGGTCAAACTTTACAGTTATGAAGTAGGAACAAAAATAATTTTATGGCTGGGGGTCATCACAACATGAGCAACTGTATTAAAGGTTCGTAACATTAGGAAGATTGAGAAACCCTGGACTAGAGAGAGTCCCTGTTGTAGATAGAGTCTGAGGCTAACAAGAAGACTACAGAATAAGGAAACTGGATAAAATAAGCACCAAAAATGGCATGGAAGTTGGCACTAGGGGACATCCCTGCTCTCCAAAGATGATTGCGTCCCATTTAAAACATGCCCCTGGCTTTACAGGAACCACAATGTTCTAGTCATTCTGACAAAAAAGTAATTTGAGGTCAAACAGTTTTATTTCAGCGTATACTTCCAGGTACAGTCCCTTGCTGAAGGAAGTCAGGGTGGGAACCTGGAGCAGAGACCATGGTGCGCTACTTCCTGGTAGCACAGGCCCACCTTCCTAGGGATGGTGATGCCCACAGTGGGCTGGGCCCAGCTGGGCCCTCCCATATCAATCATTCATCAATACAAGTCCTCATAGACATGGCCACAGGCCCATCTGATAGAGGCAGTTCTTCAGTTGAGGCTCCATCTCCCCAGATGACTCAAGTCCACAGTAAAACTAGAACGCATGGCCATTCATAGGATCCTTGGACTATGACTGCCTTTACTCCAACTCTAAGGAATAGAGACCACTTCTTCAGCTGTTGCACACCTGTGGCTTGGGACTCACAGACTGGATTAACTAGCAGAAAAGGTCCCAGAGCTGATAAAGCTAAGGCAACATTTGCCATCCCAGCTTAAGTATCTCCCATAATCTCTGCAGCACAGGCAAGTAGGGTTTGGTCAGAATCCAGATGTCACCTTTACTGCATCATTGATTCATTTAAAAATCCCGAAGTGTCAAACAGTAAGACTGAGAGGTGAAATCAGTGGGGCAGCTCACGGTGCCTTGACTGCCCACTCAGAGAACACCCCATGCTGCAAGCTGGATTCTCATGGGCCAATATCCTCGGTTCTTCCCACTCCTAGACACCTTGCTTCTTTATCCTGGCAGCTGCCTGGTAGCCCCAGAGGCCATCTAGGAATGAGGGCCCCTCTGTTGCAGCTTTTCCTTTCTCTCAATCACCAGGTCTCTCTTTCCCTGCACCTCTCTCCCTTAAGATACATACAGAGTGTCATCCACTTACGTTAGACAGAACAGGAAGGGGTCTTCTTTTGCCCTTCTGCTATGAGCATAACATCCATTCTTTTCTAGGTGCTGACCTGACCTCCTCACTCTGGTCTCTTTCCCCCTTTTCTCCCTGGCTTCTGTTCTGTATCAGCTTTTCCACAGGGATTCCTGATAGTCACAAACTTTTGGAAATGAAAGTATATCTAACTTCAAAAAATAAATGAGTAAAAATGAAAAGAGAGTCCCTCACTCAAAATACAAATGTTTCTTCTCCTTTTGCTTCACAAATTGAGGGGACTTAACTGAGCATATTTCTTCCTTGGGGTAATGATCATTGACCACTCAAGTCTCTAATTTTAGTTAATTTTTGAATCCCTTTCTCTGACTTCTGCTTTTCTTTATTCAACATAGATAACAATATTAAGATATGCTCATGTGTGTTATTTTTAAGCGTTTAGTGTTTTCAGGAATAGGATTGTAGGGTTATTTAGATAAGTCTTCTCATTGTTAAAAGTTCCTGGCACCACGGAAAATATAATCGAGGCATCCATCAGGAAGGGAGTACATTCAAATGGGTATTAACGGATCACAGTCAGGTAGGCGGACTCCACCAGAAGCATCCGTCAGGAAGGGAGCACCCTCAGAGGGAGGACATCCAAATGGGTACTAACAAATCACAGCTGTGTAAGAAGAAGAACTCAGCCATCCTACAGCACAGTGGGTTAACTATGGTGACAATTAATTGACTATCTCTAAATTGCAAGCTGAGAGAATTTTGAATGTTTCCTAATTTCCAACACAAAGAAGCTATGCATGTCTGAGGTGGTGGAGGCGCCAATTATTCAATCTGCCCGTTATGCATTCTATGCCTGTGTGAAAATGTCATGATGCCCCTCATCACTATGTGTCAATATTTTTTAAAATGTGTCTCAATATGAATGGGTGCTTTCAGAGATGAAAAACAGACACTTGACTGCACAGAAGCCGCTCTCAATTGAAGACAAATCGGAAACGAAAACATGACATCTTGGGATAAAACTATGTGTCAGTGAGAAACCATTCTGGATCTGTTTTGGAGCCGTGGGATCATGTTCTCCATGCTGCTTTGTGGAAGCACCAGGCTCCTCCTCACCCCACTTCTCACCTCACCCTCTGGCCCCATCTTGACCTAGCCACATCTACAAAGCCACGTGCTGTTTCCTAGGTGTCCTTTTGATGGTGGGGGCTCTATATTCTCATCTCAGCTGCCTCTCCTGCTCGGCAGAATCAACTGCAAAATTTCATCTTGCACTGGGGACAGCCAGTGCATGATCTACAGCTACTCTCGGTTCCGTCCAACCTTTGCTTCTCATCCCTCAGCCCTACATCAATCAAGAGCTCAGGCAACCTCCCTGGTCAAATCTAAAGCAAACTGCTCCTGCGGGAACCACAGCATGCTCGCATTTGGAAGATGAGGCTGTCTGCCCAGAGGTTTCAGCTGTGAGCTCCATTTGCATGAATAAACAGCACTGAAGGGTTCAGCTGAAGCTTTTGTAAACACTCTCCAAAATATGTTCTGTGCTGCATTATCCCCAGCAATAAAGATTCTGGAATCGGAACTTGGCTGTCAGTTTTATTGATGTTGCATGGGGTACAGTAGAATACAGCTTTCTCTTTTGGAAATTTATTGGCATGGCAGTGCAGAGAGCAATAAAACTGTGTTTTTAATCAGTAAGCCAAGCAGACATGATTCCAGGAGAAATATAGGAAGCAAACATGCCATGGCAAGAAGGTTTCTCCCTCCACTGCCCCGGAGCTTCTGAGACCTCTGGCAGAGGGGTACTTGGTGGGACTGTCCTCAAGAATGGAACCAGAGAACCTTGTTTGAATTACTCGTTCTGCATGGTCTCTAAGAAACTATTGAGTGAAAGCGTTTCTGAGAAATGGCAGTTCTGAAACTCCTCTGCATTAGTTCCAAGCACGGAACTGTTGGTAAATGGCTTTGTGAGAGAAACAGAGAGGGAGGGGAGACACTCTTCCAAGAGAAGCAGGGTGTGCTGCCTTACCTCCCAGCAGAGAGCCTAAGATTCAAATGTCTGATTCAGTGCAATGTTGCTCAGAGGAAAAGCGTTCTGCGTCAGTCTGTTTGCTGGTCGCCCTGGTTGAGTTACTCCCTCTCTTTGTGACCCAATTTCTTCCGTGGTCAAAACGAAGTACTCACTCACCCACTGTCTTGCTGTCATGTGGATTAAATAAAGTTATCAGGGGGTGTACATAACTCACACAGCAGCTTATGAAGGCAGCAAGTCCTCTCTGTCACCCCGATGATTGAAGTCTGCCATCAGAGAGGAAGTACGCTTTCCTGGTGATTAAGGTAATCCCTCCTGTACAGAAGCACGAGCCAGGTGGTTCTCATATACGTGCTTTCATTGAAAATGTCCTCATGCAATTCCTTCATTAGCCTTGGTCCAAAAGTCTTGAGCCATTGCAGGTACTCAACAAACGGCTAGATAGTCATCCTTGCCTTGAAGAAGCGTCTCCTAAATTATCTTACAGCAGGTTCCTTTGACATATACATGTCACTCGGCACTGGTTTTGCAATGGTTGACTGTCACTCCTTTCTCAATACTTAAGTCCTGTACAGCTTTTGTGACAAGTGTAAGAATACTTAGGTGGCTTTGAGTGTCTGAAGGAAAATCTCTTATTGATACTCCCTTAAATAGCATGAGAGTGCCAGGTGAATTAACCACAGGAGGAAAGCAATCAGGTTCAGAGACAGGAACCAGCTGCCTGCAGAAGGTAATGGTAGCTGGGACTGGAACATTCTCAATGGAGCTTTCCTTCTCCCACTCCCATGCTTTCTGACTGCCATCCTCCCCCACTGTTTCCTCCAATAGCTTCTTGTCCATCGTCCAAACCAAGCCTAGAGGAACATTCCAGAATGGATAGGTAGCTGTTTACTTGGGGCCATTCCCTGTTTGGGGCTATCCTGATGAACTCTCTCTCTCCACAATCCTATATAATAGGAATTGTTGTTTGATGAAGAAACTGAACGGAGTGCTGAAATGGCGTGCTCGGGCTGTATGACCAGGACACTGTAAAGATTAGATTCTAACACTCCTCATCTTAAGCACCAAAATTACAATTTTGATAAGAACCAAGAATGATTCTTGGCATAATCTCCTTCTGATATCACTTAGACAACAAAGCCCAAATCCAATTGTTAATCTTATATTGGCAAGTGCTTGCGTACACACACACACACACGCACACGCACACACACTATTCATGAACTTGAAAAACAGTCAGCCTTAACCCTAAGCGTTTACCTTTTCTTTTTTCTTTCCCAGATCACTCACCTATCTCCCTGTCAAAGTAATCCCATCTCAAGCTTTCCAGGGACTTAATGAGGTTGTAAAAATGTAAGTAACGTACTGCGTATCAAAAGACATTTAAAATTGAAATAATGAATTTTTGTTTAAGAGAAAACACACTTGAAAGGGGATAATTTTTCTAGGAGAGAAACTGTGTTTAGGAAGTCTAACTATTTTTATCTCTATAATACAAATAATATCTAGCAGTCTTTGGAGAAATGGTATGATTTTCAAGAGTCATTAAAATCCAGATAATTAACCTTGCTTCAAAGAATTGAATGCATTTTGATATAGTGATGGTATTCTTTTAAAGTAGAAAAGAGATAGATTCCAATCATAAAAGTTCCCCTTCTGCTACAGCAACTATTCCCTAATGTCACTTTTTGATAACTGTGATAAATTTTGATAAATGTGGGACATTGATGAAAATATGTAGAAGTTTATCGTGCGTTATATGATAATCTTTGTATCTAAAATATAATATGTTTATGACAAAAAACACAGTACTTACAGCTGCGTTGACAAAAATCATGAACCAAAGGCATGAAGCAGCCTGATGATCCTGTATGATCTCATACTCCTCTGAGGGGACTTCAGTCTCTTGTTCCTAGGTTTCAGTTTCTAGAACCAAAGATCTCATACACAGAAAGAAATCTCTCTAGGAAAGAGAACTCTTCAGCATCCTCATTAACATTAGTCTGAGCCAAACTGACTGGGTGGCTGTTTCCTTCCCACAGGCCATCCCTAAAAAATCCAGAGGATGGTCGGTTGAGGTAGATTTGTGTACCGAAAGAAGATGCTATACTGGCCATCTTAGCTCACAGAGTACGTCTGCTGTTCCTTACGCTATTAGAAAGCAGTGCTAGTATCAGAAATAACTCCTGAGGATGGAGAGATGGCTCAGCAGTTAAGAGTACTTCCTGCTCTTGTTGAGGACTGGGGTTCGGTTCCCAGCATCTGTGTTGTGCGACTCATAACTACCTGTAACTCCAGCTCCAGGGGGATCCAGCGTCATCCTCTGACCTCTAAGGGCACATTCTCACATGTTTACACAGAAAGAGGGACACAACAGGAAAAAAAGTATAAATCTTAAACACCGTAGGTCCTCAATAATGGTGTGCATCCCTGGAAACTGACTGCAAGTTTCAGATGTGGGTTTACTCGAGCCTGACCTGTGCTCCTCTGCTCCAAAGTTTAAATGTTGAGTTTCCATAACTTTTAATGCACTGAGACCTCCTACTAAGACATGTGGGCATAGTTAAATAAGCGCAGCATCGGATAGGATAGGAAGCAGCCCAGGAGCCATCATCACGGAGTTGTCGCCTTAGGCTCTGCCTTTCTGTGAGCTGAAGCTCTCGTGGATCTGAAGCCTTCGGTGAGTGCTAACCTCAGAAGTGCACACACCTGCACTTGTGTACTGGGAGACTTTTTTCTCAGCTCGCAGCAAATGGCAGCTTTTGTGAAGATTGTGACGTTACCGCCATGCTTGTGTTTGATATATGACAAAATTTATTCTTTTACTTTCGTGCCTTTCTTAAGAAATAAATTTAATCAGTAGTCTACTTGGTCCCTTATTTGCTCAATATCTAGCTATGTACCAGGTAATATAAAGCCCCCCAGGGACTCAGGAGGGAATAGAAAATACTCCTTGTCTTGAATTTGCTCCCAGAGTAAGACACGAAGGAAAAGGATAATGAGAATCCGTGATGTGATCTGATGGTGTCACATACGGGAGGTTAACTACTTTGAAAGAGCCTCAGAAGAGGGTTTTGAGAAACCAAGAGTTAATGGTTATGAAACAACTAATTCAATTCAAATTAAAGTCTCTCTGAAGTGATGGCACCAGGACTTCAGAGATCTCAGCCACAGCCTTGAAACTTCAAGTATATTCCATTAGGATGTTGCTTTCCAGAGCTGTCAAGCAAGGGAATCTGACCAGAGGGTTTTGTTGTGTTTTGTTTTGTTTTAAGGGCCTATGCACTTCCAACAATATAGGATTCAGAGTCAGACAAACAAGAGAAAAGATTTTCTTATAAACGGGAGTGACTGAAACTCATAATTCAATTGCACTGGAGTTGTAGACAGCCATTGGTGCTCCTAAGAGAAAACGTTAGCATTTAATGATGCAGGAGCAACTTGTACATGCCTGTTCCTTCTCTGGGGACACAGTAGAGCATCTTGTTACTGGGTCACTCACACACAGCTCATTATCACAAGGATATGGTCATTTCTCTCATGTTTTCTTTTTTTTTTTTTTTTTCTCCTTCACTAGTGAAATCTCTCAAAGTGATTCCCTGGAAAGGATAGAAGCTAATGCCTTTGACAACCTCCTCAATTTGTCTGAAATGTAAGCATCAGATAACAGATAGTTTACTGCTATACACTATTACCCTGGCTGGTGGGAGCCCACTTGGTATTTCTCTTCAAGCATCAAATGCTAGGAATCCAAGAGGAAAAGACTGCAACAATTATCAGGTCTGGGCAGGCACTAATCTCTCTCACTGCAGTGGCCTGAAGGTTGCCATGGTGACAACTGCTTCTCCCTAGGAGCTGTGTAAACTCTAAAACATCACAACACAATTCTCAAAATTAAAATTGACATTGTAAAGTTCTGCCAAGTAGCTCTCCACCCATGCTGGTGGGGGAGGGGTATGGAATTCTTGGAGTAGGTGGGAAATTGGAAAGGAGCTCAGGGGTCATGAGTTGGTTCATCAGGGACTGTTGAGGCATTTTCATTCTTTCCAGTGCTTCTTTAATACCAACCATGACAAGCCTTGTGTTAAGCCTGTGAATATTGGGCTCATGGGGCTCTATTGGTATTGCTGTTGTTAGATTTATGCTTTAAAGTACGTATTTCCAGATGGTCATACACAGGCATGCCCAACTCAAAAAGGGATGGGAGAGGAGTGGCTCAGCTCAGCTTCTAAGTGATGAACCTATGGCCCAAAAATGTTAACTTACTTGCTTGATATCATATAGCAGGTTAGTACCAGAGCTGGACTAGACACTGGGTCACATGACTTACAAACCAGACTTCTTATGTCTTCCTAGGGGGCTCCCATCTGAGCTTCTTGCAGCACCTTTAAATTCCCCTGTTGGCAAGTCAAAAGGAAGGGAAGAGGGGTGTGCATCAAGTACTTGTGAGCTCTTGCGCTTGGGGTGTCCTCTAGGTTGTATCATTCCTCTCACAGCTACCCAGCATAGTTGGCGATTACCATTTTGTCCAGAGAAAGGCATGGGATCTGGAAGAGTATGTGGATACTTTAGACACTGGCTGGGCTGGGATTGAGCTCCAATTCCAGCCCTATCTTTCTCCAGTGCTTAAGTATTTTCCATCATACCAGAAGGCCTCCAAACATGATCCAGGGCATAACTACCTAAGGAGATTACTTTATTGATAAGTACACGAGTGCCTGTTGTATGCCTGTCTTGGCCCAGGTGCTGCTGAAATAAATACAGAGGAGCTGAAATACAAATATCCACCAGGACAGGGCAATATAGCCAGAGAAATGAGAGTAATTCACCAAACAATAGGCATTTAAATTCCAAAGAAATAGTTTAGACTTACTGTGAATTATTCTTAGGGTTTATTACTTTGCAGATGACTGTGAAATCCCAGATCTGAAATTCTGCAGCATTAACAGGTTTCCCAGGTAATACTGAAGCATCATCAGAACAGCAAGTGATATACAAAGCAAGACATCAGCTGAAAGAAAAATAAAACACTCCATAGAGCATGTCTGTGGACCCCTAAAGAAGCCCCGGGACTTGCATGCTAGCTTCATGCAGTCTCTGTGCTTTGTCTACAGTGGTACCTTGAATATCTAGGGCAGTCCTTGATATGCATAGACACTCAAAAATGTTGATAGAATGAGTGACTGTATGGATAAATGCTCTGTGGTTAGACCTCAAAGGATCTTTATGAGGTAACAGTTCCTATTTCTCATGTCTGACTGATGACTGCTTGGTTCAGTTCTTAGAAGAGTAGCTACCACAGACTATCACTCGTATCTAAAGAATCCGAACCTTATGCCCATGTTCCAAGTGGCAAAAGTCACTATAGTATGGTAGGATGAGCATTAGATTTGGAATCAGAAAAACTAGATCCCATTCAAGTCTTGTTACTCTTCAGCTGAATGACAAGACAGATCATTCAGCTTTCACCATCAACACCGGCAAGGACTTTAGTGTGAACCAGTCACATTCACTCCTCAGAACCCACCCTAATGATGGATTACATGTAAAAGGAAAGCAGAAGGAGTTACTAACTGGGGAGAGTAAAAGAACTACCAGAGGCAGGTGAGAGTGTTAGCAAAGGGTATTGTCGTTTTTTTATTTATAGAATGACACACTAGCTCAGCGAAGCTATGAGCATGAGAATCCCACATGGTAAATTATCTATAGAATGAGCATAAGATTCCAGCAATCCGAATCCCAAGGCTTCTGTCTTATGCTATTCTGGATACGTGCCCACCTGGATAACTTCTCAGCATGCTTACCAAGTCAACATGGACAGAACTAGTTTCCCTCAGCGGGGCATGCTCATTTGTTCATTCTCTTGAGAGCAGCACCTCCTCTCACTCCCAGAATGCAGGCTCCATAGTGGACAAGCTTTGCTCCATCAGGAAACCTGGACCTTGGCGTTATCTGGTGGGGAGAGCAGAAGTAGAGATAAGCACAGATATACTCCCAGCTCAGATACCTACACCTCCTTCTTTGGAAGGGTGGGTCAAGCTCCTTGGAAATAGCTGGCAGGGCCCTCGGGACACCCCAGAGGTCCAGAAGCTTGTCTTGGACATATGACTGCAGTTGATTTCATTGGTGGGATTTTAGTCAAGCATGCCTGGTGACCAGTGCCACACATTCCAGCATCTGTTAACTACTGCCCATTTTCCCTTCTCTTTTTACAGACTGATCCAGAACACCAAAAACCTGGTGTGCATTGAACCTGGTGCTTTTACAAATCTCCCTCGGTTAAAATACCTGTGAGAAAATTTCCTTTATAAGCATTTGTGGAAGGGAAGATAGGTGTCTGATGAAACTGAAAATGATTGAAATGCTGAAGAAGGTTTTTGGTTTTGTTTTTAAGATTTGTTTCAATTTTTAAATTAAATTTAGATGGGGGGGGGTGTACATGAGTGGAGTACTCACAGAGGCCAGAAGCTCATCAGATTCCCTGAAGCTTGAGTGACAGGCGGTTGTGAATACCCCCTGACATGGGTGCTAGAAACTGAACTCTGGTCCTCTGGAAGAGCAGCAGTCATTCTTAACCACTTAACCACTGGGCCGGCTCTGTAGCCCCATGAGGAAGTTTTTCAAACTATATTCAACGTTTTGTTTGTATGTCCCTCCTTGTTAACCTTCTGGTTTAAATTTAATCAGTATTTCTTATTTGTTACTATGCTGGAAGTTTTCACGTCCACGTAAGTGGCTCCCAGCATTCCCTCTACCCAACACACCTGAAGAGAATATCAACACGTTAGTGGTTTTCAAAGCTGGAAATGGGAATGGGGGTTCACAAGGCTTCAGAAAGGGAAAATCAGTTCTTTTGTCTTTGAAGGTGAGTGATAGTAAATAAAACTGGAAGAGATGATTCCAAATTGATTTCCCCTGTCGCACAATGGGAAAAGCCTCTCTTTGATCTCATTTGTTCATTCATCCATCAAGGGAAAACTTTCTAAATATCACCTGAGGTAGGCACTGTACCACATAGGATCAATCTATTTCTATTTTCCATTAAATCCTACCAAGTCTGATGGTTAGCATGACAAACTGAGTCCCACCATAACCCAACAGCTACTGGTCCTACCAGCAACACAAAATTCCTAAAATATTCACACTCTATAGTTGTATAGCAATGGATCTTCCATATAACAAGTCATCCCTACCACACAGAAAGTTGGCATCCCCCTAACAGAGATGCCTTTCTCTCTACTTTTTTATAAAGTAGTTCCCAAGGGACTACCGCTACCTCAACCACCACCACCACCACACAAATGAAAAGGAAAAAGAAAGCAGAGGATGAGGGAAGGGATCACTCTGTGATGACCTACACCATCAATCCTGTTTCCAAATGCCATGCAAGAGCTGCAGCTGGCTCAGGTGTAGTTCCTTCGTCCTCTGCGGATAATTGTAAACCCGAGTGCTGTGTGTTTCCCAATCTCCAGTGTACTTTGGGCACATAAGCATCGACCCCTTTAGAAGGCACTAAGGACAACCCAGACCCAAATTTGACCACCATAGCCTCTTATTAGCCCATTGTCTTTATTAAATAGCACTTCATTCCAAAATGTAGAACTCCCCAATCCCTGTCCACATCACAGTCTGAGCCTCCTGCTATCCTCAGTGTAGACAAGGAATGGGTTCTCACAGACAAGTGAATGCCTTTATCCATTTGCACATTCATTCAAATGAATTAACAGTAACACAGAGCATGGAAAGAAACCGCTGTGTTTCCTTGTCATCAGAGTGCCAGGCTGTCCCAATCAATTGTCTAAGCCCATGTCTGCTGAGTTTAAGACTCCACTGGAGAAAGTCCAGGTGCCTGCATGCCTCTGAAAGAGTCTCATTCTTATAATGAAATATTCCATCTGTCACATAAGCCCCTCTCCTCCTTAGAGGTTAAATAAAAGCCAGGAGCCTTGAGTGTCTCCAAACACGAAAAGAATGTTAAATGGTTTCAATGAGACACAAGAAAGAACTTTCCTAACCACAAAGTAGCTAAATAAAGTTTCTAATAATAAGGTTTCTCACAAGATTAATCTTCCTGCAATGTTACAGTTAAACCCTACTCCGAAGGGGAAGGAGCTTTTCTGGAACTGTCAATAGCATGGACTAAAGTAGTTATCAGAAAGGGAATGCAATCCAACAAGAAAATGCAATGGTTTTAAAGGAAATGACTGGCTAAAATACAAAGGAAAGATCTGCAAGCTTGGTTCAGCCCCTCGAGAGATTCTTACCCTGTGGGCCTCGACCCTTTTGGAGGTTGAATGAGCCTTTCACAGGGGTCACCTAAGACCATCTGCATATTAGATATTTACATTATGATTTCATAACAGTAGCAAAATGACAGTTATGAAGTAGCAAGGAAAATAATTTTATGGTTGGGGGTCACCACAACATGAGGAACTGTGTTAAAGGGTCTTAGCATTAGGAATGTTGAGAACCACTGCACCTTGAAACAGGAACCGTTACAGCAACTTCTCCTAACAACCCATAAAGCCAAAATTCAATATTTTAAATTTAATGTGAAAATAGTGTCTGCAAAGTGCTTTTCTACTCCCCTTTATATTTATGACTCAATGATAATCACTCGTACTCTCTGCCTGCATCACCACCCTGCCCTGAATCACAGGAGCATCTGTAACACAGGCATCCGAACCCTTCCAGATGTTACGAAGATCTCCTCCTCCGAATTTAATTTCATTCTGTAAGTATCAGGCTGATTGCTATTCATATCAGTTTCCTATTTGCAACTAAAATTTGGAAAGTAAATATTTCTCATTTCTTTCAAGGGAAATTTGTGATAACTTATACATAACCACCATACCAGGGAATGCTTTTCAAGGGATGAATAATGAGTCCATCACACTGTGAGTAGACCACTGGATTCTTACTCTGCCACACAGCAAGCTGCCACTCCCACTTCCAGTCTGAAGTTAGAGTTCTACTCTGCATTTTACCATATTCTTTACCCTCTGGCAACAAGGTTCTTCTTAGACTGCCAACAGCGGGGAGAGTTGTCTAGGGTAGCTGCAGGGTCATATGCTCATATGACAACTAAACCAAGAGTTCAGTTTAGTGATGATCAGATGGGTTCTGAGGACTAGCTGGGAAAGTTCTTCCCTGTACCAGGGCACTTAGTTCTTTGAGGCTTGGCCTTTATTCAAAGATCAAAATCCAAAACTGCCAGCAATTTTGACCTAAGCTTAATCAGGATCCAAGAGTTAATCCTCACAGGTATATGCATAAGACAGGAATAGAGCCACACAGGAGTGGAAGGGTGGAGACCTTCAGGATGTGATGGAACAATCCCTGGGGAGCTGTGGTCTCCTGGGATGCCTTTTCCATATGCATGATTCTGCATGTATGCAAAAGAGCAGCATGGTATTGGTTTCACAGAGCTATTAACTTCTGTTGGTTGTGATTTTAAGAGGAACAGTGTACACCAGTAGGGTGTAATTGCCCCACCTCTGAAGTTAATGGGGACTTCAGGATCCATTCCTCCAGAGTGCCTGTGGTCCATTGTGCTCCGTTCCCCCACCCCCTGCTCTTGGCCCTTCATCTCCAAGGGGTGTGATTAGTCATTTGCTGGGCACTTGTTCTCAGTTGAATGGGCCCTTGTGGAAGTGCAGGGTCCTGTGGAGCACCTCGCTGGATAAAGGGTATTATACTTGCTGAGGAAAGCCTTATTTTCCCAGTCATAAAGTTCAACTCCTTAATTGGAAAATAATGAAAGCAAACCTTCTCTTTTCATTATTAGCAGGATTTGCAATTTTACTCTTGGTGGAACAGGTCCAGCCCTCCCCAACCCAAATCTTTACCAACTGTGAGCTCATTTAATGAAAACAAAACACTTCACGTGGGGCAGAAAAGGCTCTGAAGGGCTAAGGCTAAAACTATGCATTATACTCTTATGTTCATTGTGTCTCCTCAAGAGGCCACCTCAACACATCCCCCACCCACCCTACCCTCAGCGAGCAGCACTTAGCTGTACAACCTTTAAAATATTCTTGATGATGATGGGTCCAGCCAATCTCACAAAACAGCAGACTTGATTTACACTTGAAATCCACAAATTAGGGATTTGCTTTTAGTGGTTGCTTTTCCTAAGACCCTTCAGAGGAGAAGTATCTTGAGAAGTTGGCGAGATTCCTGTGCCACAGCCACAATACAAAGATACAAAGCCGACTGAGCAGTCTCAGTTGGGTCGGACCTGGAAAGCCAGGCCTCTTCTCTGTTCAGTGGGATTACTAAGGCCACCTTGTGCAGATCCAATCACACTGTGGAACTACACAGTCACCACAATCCCCACAATTAACCACAGTTAGAATCTAAAACTAACACCCCAGAGCAAGTCAGTTTTTAGAGACCTCCTCTATTAGCTCACCACATTTTAAATGTTTGGGTTTTGTTAAGGTTGTTCTAGTTTGATTTTCTGTTGCTGTGATTAAAAACACTATAACCAAAAGCAGTCTGGGGAAGACAGGGTCTATTTTATCTTACACTTCCAGGTCTCAAGCCATTATTAAGGAAAGTCAGAGCAGGAACTCAAACCATGAACCTGGAACAGAAACCATGGAGGAATGCTGCTTGCTAGCTTGTTCTCTGGCTCATCCCCAGGCCTACGCCCCCCTATCTTTCTTATTCAGCCCAGATCTACCTGCCTACGGATGACGCTGCTCAAGGGGTGCTTGGCCTTCCCACTTCAACCGTTGATCACCACAATGCCCCACAAACATGCCCGCAGACCAATCTGATCTAGGCAGTTCCTTTGTTGAGCTTTTCCCTTCCCAGGTATTCTACTTTGCTTTCTATTGCTGTGATAAACACCATAACCAAAAGTAACTTGGGAAGAAAGGGGTTTGTTTGGCTTATACATCTTCATACAGTCAACCTACGAGGGAAGTCAGGGCAGAAACTCAAGCAGGAGCAGAGGCAGGAGCCATGAAAAAGTAGATCTTTTGAAAGCTTAGAATCTAGTTTATGCACTCACCGCCCATGACTCCTCTACGCCCTGAGCTGTCCTTGTGCTTTCTTCTGTTCTGTTAGGCTCTGGACCCTTCAAGGAGCACAGGCCAGTTGTCTGAACTCATCTGACTGCATTGCTGTGATTAGCTTCAGCCCAAACATTGCCACAGGAGCACTGCAAAGGCCCTGCTGTGTCTGTCTTGCTGTATCAAACCAGGAAGTGCATCATGTCACACTATCTTACCACTTGGCCTCTTGCTTAAGGTGTGATCTACCACATATATATTTTCTCTTTGTCCTTGGGACTCTTTTAAGATGTGATATGCCATTGGCTGAGCCTTTTGGCACCTGTTACTCCTTTAAAATTACCAAGAGAATCACACAGTGAATATTTATACATCCCAACATTCTTCTTTGTTTATTACTCAATCCTTCTGTTTTTAAAGGGGCTTCCTTTGCTGTTGTCTCTCCCGCATGCGCTCTCGTTCTCTCCATCTGTTTTTAAGTCTTACTTGGAATGTGGACTTCTCAGAACTGTATATGCCACATTAGATTCCATTACTGCCATCTTTCCTTCGATACCTGTCATCTTCTTTAATGTGGCGTATGGTAGAGTCACGTAAGTTGACGTGCACTTGACTGAGGTAGTGAGGAACATGAAAACAGCTCAGAGCTGCTGAAAAGCAGGCAGCTGGCCAGCTCAGAGACCCAGGAGATACACAGAAATGGAGGATCCTGTGTGTTCAACCAGGTTTATAGCAGTACGTACGCATCAGACAGCAGCAGCTATCCGCACAGCCCCTGTGGAGAATGCACTGGAAAATGGGCTTTGTCCACAATGACTTCTTCAGATAAAAGAACTCCAGCCACATAGGAGGCAAGAGGTGAATGTGGGGTCCCTCTTCTTTAGGTTGTTGTTTCTACAGTCATTTGACTTAATTGGAAGAAAAATAGCAGGGGAGGGGAGGAGGGAGAGAGGGAAGAAAAAGAAAAGGTTGCTTACATGCATCCCACCGGCTGGCAGAGTCCTAAATTGCCACGCATTGTCTTTCTACTTTTTGAGATCCTAAGGATCTGCAAACATAATCCCTCTTCTTTGAAATCAACTGAAAGTTAGGTGGCCACTAACACTGTCAATATAACCCCAGAGCACTTTGTGGCAGCCAGGATTATTCCAAGGGGAAGGCAGCACTCAGAAGTACAGTATCATCTGTGATTAATTCTAACTCCTGAATCTTATTTGGAATGAAAAGACCATTCTCTCTGATTTGCGATCACTGATACCTGAATAGAGAGCCTAGACAATGCCTGCAGGTGTGGGGCTGCCTCTGTGACAGAGAAGCGAGGGAGACCTTCCTCTCATCTCTGCCGAGGTAGCCCTGCTCCTTCCATTCTGACACCGTGAGGTTTTGGGAAAACAGTATCTGAAGTGACTCTCTAGATGTTGTCAAAGGCGTTGAAGGCACCATGAAGGCTGACAGCACAAGGCCTCCCACTCACACTCACAAATTCTCCAAACAAAGGAAGCTGCTCTTTTAATCAAAACAAGACAGCATCGTCCATTGTGTGGTGCTGGTAAAGGCAGCGAGGGCGTGCAGCTCAAAGGGAAGCAGTGAGCGGTCCAGAAAACTCCAGCAAGCATGGTCCAGGCTATTCAAAAACAAAAACAAGACATGAAAAAAAATCCATGACAGTCACCAGACAGAAAAGGACTAAAGGCTAACCTAGTGAGGACAGTGGGTACAGCCCAGGCCATAGACCTGCCTCCTCTGCAAATGCAGAAAAGCCCCACCCCAATGGAGGGAAGTAACAATTCATTTAAACATGGGCCTATAGCTCAGAGAAACCCTGTTCAAACCTTATAAAGGGAGATCTTTTTCTCTGCTCCAGTCAGGAAGCTGGAGGCCACCACAGCACAACACACTGGTTGTGTTCCAGAACCTCCTTCTAAGTGATTAACATGTTTGTTCACAACAGCTCTATAAAGTTGACACTGTTATCATCCCTGTTTTCATTTGGATGAAGAAAATGAGGCAGGAGAGCTTAAGTAACTTATTCAAAGTAACTCAGCTTGTGAGAGGCAGAGCGGGATTCAAGGCCAGGCAGCTGTGTTCAATGTGTACAGAGTTAACCACCAAGCCACACGTATAGTCCTGGCTTTATAAGTCCAGCAAGAAAGTGGCAAAATTCTAACATGTATCAAAATTGATGTCACGGGTGTAGAAATGGCTCAGCAGTTAAGGCTGCTTTTCCAGAAGACCAGGGTTCGTTTCTCAGCACTCACATGGCAGCTCACAGTTGTCTGTAACTCCAGTTCCAGTGTACCTGATGCCCTCCCCTGGACTCCATGGGCACTGGGCACACAATGTGGTACACAGACATGCATGCAGGCAAAATGCCATAATCACAGGATAAAAGAATAGTATTTTAAAAATATAAATCTAGGATCCAGGTAGCCAACCACAGCTAAAGGGAAGGGGCTTCTAGGCAACCATAAACAGCTTTGCTTTGCTAAAACCCCAGGGAGGGGTGCTTTGTCTTGACCCACCAGAGATGCAACTATCGCTTTGAGTAGAGGAAATGGTACAAGGACTGGACTGCGGACTCAGTATGGAGCAAAAGCCCACATGATTGGCACCGTGGCAAAGACCCATCACGTGGCCACATACCCTAACAGGGCTTCCCAGTCTGGTGCGGTGCGGCTGCGCTGTGCTCACGTGATTCTGCTTAGGTGGGTGGTAGCACATGCTTTGACAATACTGGCCTGGACTCTGAAAACACAGCTTTCAGAGGTATTCAGAGGAAACAGAGATGTGAGTCTTTCACTAAACAGATATCTATAAAGGAACCCCCCACACACCCCACCCCCACCAATGACAGGAGACTGACAAAGAACAATATTCTAAGTATAACATGTTTTAAAAGATCCCATGGGATTCAGCTGCCAAAAAGGCAAGAAAGCTGTATGTGATTACCCAAAATGGCAGATCTGAAAGGGACCTATACCTTTACATTTTACACCAGAAAATGGGAGGGAAAACTATTATGGCTCACAGGATCTCCTGTGTGCATCTGTATACAGAAAAGAATCCCATAAGTTAGGGAGGGCTCTCTTTACCATGGAGACTGATGCTTATGGCTCCTATTAAGTTCCTGGGGCATTCAAGTCTCCAAGTTTTGCAGGGCTGGGGGTTACTACTGTATATTTATTGTACAGGTGATGGAGCACACTGCAATTATCTCAATAATGTATACAATATATACCCATCAGACCAGGGTAATTAGCATTTCCATTTCTTCATTGTTTCTCTGTGTTTGGAGCCTTTGTGCTCCTTCCTCCTAGTTCTACATAAAACATGCAACAGGGATTTTAATATAATTTGCCCCTCTGCTCTCTCTGAACTCAGTCTAATGAGGAGGCTATGGAATTGTTTTGTAATCTCCAATTTAGATTACTTGAGTTTTAACTGAAACATCATACTTCAGCATAAGTGCCACCTCTGTTTATTTGATGCTTTGTCACAGGTTTGCTGTGGTTAATGGGAAGAAATGATATATCCACACAGTACATACATGCATACACCACAGGAGGCTGACATTCATGTTGGCCCGACTTAGCAAAGGCTAGAGAAACCTTAGGAATATCAGTTCTCTGGGGTAGGAGCAGGTGTCTGAACCATTTTTCAAGTCATCTGCTCACATATCTGCCATCATGAGAAAGGAGGCCACAGTCTTACAGACAGGGCAAGCGCAAATAGCCCTTCTCACTCAGATCTTATTTCATGGCTCACAAGAGCCTTCACGGATAGTGACATGTGGGATGGTGGCCCTCAAATGTGTTTGGTTATGACTCACAGCAAGATATCTTCCATAGACCCATCTGAATGCCCATCCAATTCATTTAACACATTTATTGTAATGATCTGAATGCCAACTGTTGCTCAGAATACAGGAGAGTCTACAATGAACGGGATGGTTTGAAATCCTGTTGTCATGACGTCATGCTCTGCTGATAGACGCAGACAGAGAAGGAGGAAAGTATGTCACGTGACAGGGCGATAACGCTAGAAAAGAAAAACGTATCCAGGGAGGCCGACAGGGAGGATTGAGAATGGGAGGCTGGAATTTTCAACAGGGAGGCCATATTGAAACTTACGGGGCATTGAACCCAGCCTGCTAGGAGGAGGCTGAGTTCATCTTGAGGGTATAGGGACTGGAGAAGGAAGCAATCAGCAAAACTAATGTCCTGAGAGTAGCCTCAAACAGAGTGTGCTCTGGGGCCGTCCACATCACTTGCGCTGTCTGAGCTCATGCCTTTCTTTGTAAAATGAAGAGTTCTGTGTGAGCCTCCTTTCTGGCTCTGGCATGACCCAGCATGGCTGGAGGCTTATGTCTCAGCCCAGACAGGTGTGTGTGTGTGTGTGTGTGTGTGTGTGTGTGTGTGTGTGTGTGTGTGTGTGTGTGTGTGTGTGTGTGTGTCTGTGTGTGTGTGTGTGTGTGTGTGTGTGTGTGTGTGTGTGTGTGTGTGTGTGTGTGTGTGTGTGTGTGTCTGTGTGTGTGTGTGTGTGTGTGTGTGTGTGTGTGTGTGTGTGTCTGTGTGTGTGTGTGTGTGTGTGTGTGTGTGTGTGTGTGTGTGTCTGTGTGTGTGTGTGTGTCTGTGTGTGTGTGTGTGTGTCTGTGTGTGTGTCTGTGTGTGTGTGTGTGTCTGTGTGTGTGTGTGTGTGTCTGTGTGTGTGTGTGTGTGTGTGTGTGTGTGTGTCTGTGTGTGTGTGTGTATGTGTGTGTGTGTGTGTGTGTCTGTGTGTGTGTGTGTGTGTCTGTGTGTCTGTGTGTGTGTGTGTGTGTGTGTGTGTGTGTGTGTGTGTGTGTGTGTGTGTCTGTGTGTGTGTGTGTGTGTGTGTGTGTCTGTGTGTGTGTGTGTGTGTGTGTCTGTGTGTGTGTCTGTGTGTGTCTGTGTGTGTGTGTGTGTGTGTGTGTGTGTGTGTCTGTGTGTGTGTGTGTGTGTGTGTGTGTGTGTGTGTGTGTGTGTGTGTGTGTGTGTGTTTTGCATGTGTGAAGGTTGTTTTATAGATACCATATAAAATGGTGGAACAAAACTTGATAAACATTCATACCCTAACTGCTGGCAATATACTCCAGCACGTCTCACTTGCTCTACTCCATTTCACTTTTTAAAATGCTAGTTGCACTCAACTACATTGATTTCACCACCAGCTAATGGGCCTTAAAGAACTGTTTGCAGACATTTAAATCTTTCTGGGCTGTGGAGCCAGTTTTGGCATCAACGACCCACGAGCTCGCACATGCAGACATACAGAGCGGGTGAGTCAGCACTGGAGCCTTGCTCTGCAGCCCACAAAGCCCACAAAGCCCAAGGCTCCACAGAGGACCTCTGGGCAGCTCAGCCTGGTAACTCAGCCTTGAATCCCAGCTCCGTCCCTGCTCCCAATAACCAGAAGCCCAACACCAAGGTTTGCCTTTGTTATCATTAGATCGGAAGCAACAGCCATGAGAAGTAAATCAGAAAATGGGCGTGCCACGGCTGGCTAAGTACCTGGACCTGTAAACATTTTATAAATTAGTGATGGTGATGGGGGAGGTAGAAGAAAACCAGAGCAGAAAGAACAGCTTTACCCCACATGCCTCCAGAGTCTAGAATGTTGGAGAGACAGCTAGCTGCTGTGAATGCCAGTGGTTATCTTAGCAATAAATGTCACAGGAGGGAGCATCTGCTTCCAAATCATGCCTCTGTCAGCTCCTTCCCATCCCTAAACCCTCTCTCCTCCCTCATGCAGCAAACTGTATGGAAATGGGCTTGAAGAAGTACAAAGCCATGCATTCAATGGGACGACGCTAATTTCGCTGTAAGTATATGCTTATTTCCCTGGCTCGTGAATAAAAATGAAGTCTTACTCTGGCTAGCAGATCACATTCAATCTTCAGCAACTACTCAGGGCAAAAATAAACTTTCAAGCGGCTAGTTCTCCAAGTTGCATGCGTGTTACTAGGCAACGGTCTGGCTAGAAACCCCAGAGCACCCTGATTTCAAAGACACAAACAGCCTCCACGCATTGAAGTCGACAGTTTGCTGAAATATTCAGCATACTGCTTTGTGCCTCGTCCATCTCGCGGCTCCTCCTCGAGCCCCCTCGCACAGGCTGGTGGTGTGTCAGAGGCAGAATGTTTCAGAAAGAGACTCTTCCCCAGACCACACTGAGGGAAAATGGTATGACACCGTTTACCGGCCTCATCAGCCACAGCAGCTGGCAGCTCTCCACCGGAGGGGGAGCTCTGGGCCTTCCCTACTCCAGTCAGCCCCAAGAGTAACAGCCTGTAGCTCCGGGGACTCATCCTAAGGAAGCTCCCTCCCTTGGTTGCCCTCAACCTCCCCTCCCCACAGCCATCCTCAGGAAGAGTGACAAATTCACATTTACAGGGATATGTGGTCCATCACAGAATAGGGTGAGGTCTGCCCACTCAGTAAGTCATGAATAGCAAATAGCCATTGAAGTGGCGCAGAGGGTAAAGAAGCCTCCAAGCCTGACCACCTGGTGGAAGGAGGTAAATGACTTCCTAAGGTCGTCCTCTGACTTCCACACACACCATGGCATGGACATGTTTTCATACACTCATAAGGAAAGGAGAGAGAGAGAGAGAGAGAGAGAGAGAAGAAAGAGAGAGATAGAAAGAGTGAAAGAAAAAGAAGGAAAGGTAACAGAAAAGTTGGGTGAAGCATCATCTGTACCGACGATTCTCAAAAGTTAACACTGGGAAGAACAACCTCTGGGTTGTTAATGCAGATCCCTGAGCTCCACCTACACTGTCTTTGCCTTGGTGGATCTCAAAAGTGCCGAGAATTTGCACTTTTAATAAGCTCCCAGAAGACCCTGATACGTCAAGGCCTGAGGTTAAGTAGCTCAAGTTTATGTGATATACTAAGAATTTTTAACTATAGGTCTTAAACCAAGGACCCTCCTGTGCCGATATCATGCTGTATAGTTTAGTAGCTGAGAGGTAAGGCCTAAGGGTCACTAGCTGGGTCTGAACAGCAACCCACTATTTATCAACTTGCATTACGTTGAACAAGTTAGCCTGCCCAAGCCACAGTGTCCTCATTCATAAAGCAAAGCTTCCAAAAGACTTACTTTGAGGATTGTCTCAGCAAAATGAAAAGGTCTGCTTTGTGCCCTCAGTACTTAATGCAGCCCCTGGTAAATGTTCAGTGATTAAGTTTCCTCCATGTGATTGGGGGAATCAAGATGTTGATGTACTCTGCCCAGGGTCTAGATCATACCAAGCACTGGGACTGAATGAGAAAAGGAAAGGCCATGACTGCTCCTAGGTATGGTGGAGGAGAAAGTTTATTGTAGATAAAAGGAAGAACACAGTCAGAGGCAGAGACATCTGGCAGTGTCCAGAGTGAACATGACCCTGAGCTGGACCATGTGTCCAGAGAGGGAGAATGGAGGAAGGGAGAAGAAGGAAGGGGTACCAGTTGTTGCAGCCAACAGGGCAGAAGGTAAAAGGATGGGTAACCAAAATGACTGGATTATATAGAGAAGAGCCTCCGGAGACAGAGCAGCCCAGCTCCTGGGCTGGAGGGTTCAGTGTAGGAGGTGGCATATGCAAGCCATATTCTGTAACAGGTAGGGACTGAGGGATGCTGGGAGATCCTGGCAGTCAGGTCCACTTTGATGGCACCTCAGTCACTTTGTCCTGGGTTTGAGACCTACCAGGGAGTTGTAAAGCATTGTCCTCATGGAGGGATTTGCACATTGTCCTGTCAACTTGAGAGTTGCATAAAGAATTCATTAATAAGAACCCCAGATTAGATTAGAAGCATCTCAGCCTCCCTGGACCACTCTCCGAAGCCTCATTCCATTATTCACTCAACAAATTACAACTCTTCTGAAAGGGACACACTTTATATTCCACAGATGAAAATGAGTAACCCGTTAGTGGTTGGGCTTACCCGCAGGGATTCGCAGCACAGGAAAAGGCAGCTATAAACAGTGTGTGGATTGTGTCTCAAAGGCAACTCAAACAGAAGGCAAAGTGTGGTGTGCTCGCCCTGAGTCCTCCAGGATTTCAGAGGCAGGGGAAGGAGTTACGAAACAAGGGGGGAGGTGGGGTTTGCAGGCTATGAGCCAGGCTAACGTGAACAGGCAAAAACAGAAAATGTGTCCCAGGCAGATGCCAGCAAGATAGATGGCCCACAGATGAGATGTATTCAGGCAGGCAAATAGAGCTTTTCCAGAACATTCGGAATGTTAGGGTCAAAGCAAGAAGACTTAGATAACACAGGAGGAAATTTGGAGAGTGTTCCTCTATTAGCAGAAAGGAGAGAGGCTGAGGCAGAGATACTGGGATCTCCCCAACAGAGATGGGACCTAAAGTCCTCTGTGACTTCAGCCACCTAGACAGAGGCTGTGATCACTCCCTGTACATACCCACTGAGAACATACACCACAAAGAATTAGATTGTACTGTGAAAAAAAACCACTTGGAAGGAGACTCACTCTTTGGTTTGTGGCTTTTGACAAATTCTGAGGCCTCCAAGGTCACAACAACTCAGAGAATGATAAGGAGCAGGCTGCACTTTAACCCAATAGCCTTGGACATTCCGGGGGAGCATTTAATTCTCCCCCAGCTGCCTGGTAGCAAGTTCTTACAAATCCAGCAGGAGGGGACAAAGGTTTCCATCAAGTAGAGGGGGGAAGGACAAACAACAGATAAAGCAAATACATACACTAGCAATTTCACAACTTCCCCAAGGACTGGCATCTTCCTTTCTTCCAGCTTGTCTACCCCATCCTCTTGCCCTCTGCCACACCACACTGGGCACACAGCCTAGGTGGAGCGTGTGTATACGTAGCTATGAAGGTTGATGTGAGGTGCAAACATGACTAAGGAAAGCCATCTTTCCACACAGGGAACTCAAAGAAAACATACACCTGGAGAAGATGCACAGTGGAGCCTTCCAGGGAGCCACAGGGCCCAGCGTCCTGTGAGTACAGGGGTGCAGCCTCCTCTTCCCACACAGTGCGCCATGGCCAGTCACATCACTGTCAGCCTGGCTTGTAGGCTGCCAGTGTCTGCAGCTAAAATGGACCAGATGTGCTGGTTCTGTTGTGCTGTAATGAAGCACTGCCTCTGACAGATGCCCACAGTTCTAGGGGCTGCAAGTTTCGGTAGGTGCCTCTGAGGGAAGACTGTGCTCAAACTTTTGTTAATTCCACTGGTCGAGACTAACACCACTACCACAATTTTTTAGCCACATTTGAAGCAAGCTTTAATTAAATGCTGGCCAGGATGATGGACTCTGGCCTGCACCATTCCAGGGTTCCCAGGAAATGAGTCACATTTGCTATATACTTCACACCTTTGTACAAGCAGGGGCAAGTACACATCCTGACGTGTTTCCTGCCCAGGTATCTCCCACCACATGTGATCAAGCACATCCAATGCCATTGGGTTAACCGAACTTGCTTAGGAAATTGAAAACAGGTGGCTTGTTATCGTACATGAACAGCCCCAGCCTTCTAAGAAGTTATCTGTCCTTGGCCAGGGGAATTACAGGATTATCTGTCTTTTTGTTTCATAGATCTCTTAGGCACAGTAATTAAAACTTAAAACAACTTTAGCTCTCACATTTTCTCTCGTCTGCTGAAGGTTGTTCTGTGTGTTTGAATGTCTTTCTTCTCTATTAATTCAGTTTCCCCCATTTTACTAACACATAGGCATAGTTGATAATGGCTTAACATGATGGCCTCATTCGATCTTGGTAAAGAGCCTGTGTCCATATTAGAGCTCCTGAACAAAAAAAAAAAGACTTCAATAGTGAATTTGAGGCACCACAACTAAGCCAATAATACCAAACACATGAGTAGCCTCATGTGCTAGTAGAGGGTACCCCCCAACCCACTCAGAGAATCCATTCCGACCTGGTCCACCTCTAGCATTTGGATGGCTACAGAAGAGATGCTGTAGATGGGTTCTTCCTATATCTGTGCAAGGAGTGAGCCTTGAACCCTCCATGAATGGGGGTTCACTGTGAGGACTTGTACAAAGGAAAGCGTCTCCAATCAAGTTTGAAATGAATCTCAGGACTATAATTAAAAGCATAAACATTTAGAAGGCAGTTTAATAACATGATGATTTAGAGCAGTGGCTCCCAACCTTCCTAATGCTGTGACCCTTTAATGTAGCATTATCCTCATGTTGTGGTGTTTCCCAACCATAAAATTACTTTCATTGTAATGTAACTGTGATTTTGCTACTGTTGTAAATCGTAATGTAAATATCTGACATGCAGGATGGTCTTTGGCAATCTCTTTCACAGGAGTCATTCGACACCTAAAATTGGTCACAACTCACAATCCACGTGTTGAGAATCTCTGGTTTATCAAAATCGCAATAGTAGGTTCTGTTCTAGGGCCGATCAGGTCACTCCCCAGCCATAGGAGGCATTCATTTTAAATGCACCCACTCAAAAACCAAGCAACAACAACCTCCACACCTGGGAGAGAATGGAGCATGATCCCTAATAACCCAGAAGACTGTAAATCAGAACAGAACGCTGGTTCCTAAATCGACAAGCACACAAAACCAGGAAGGAGCCCTTGGGGCAGTCTCCTGCCTCCACTGTTCCTACAGGAACCTGTACCCCTGTGCCTGGTACTCTTCCCACTCAGACTCATATCAATTCCCCATCACTATTGTCCCTCATCGTGCCGGGCTCTTGTGCTGATGGGAAAGGCTTGGGCATTAGCCACTTAGAATACGAGCAAAATTTTAAAACTAAAACTCCCACCAACTCCCTCTTCCTGGAATTTTGCACATTTGGGGTTTTCTTAGATTTTTGCCTTGAGTATATATAGTAAAGTCAAGGAGCTTTGTGTAAAGGTCTAAGCCTTCTGCACAGTTGTGCTAGCTTGGCATGGTGTCTGCTTGCTCTGGATGGATACACGCAGCTGGTTATTAGAGTCCATGTGCTCTGCTTCCTGGGTGGATGGTGGCTAATGCCCAAGCAGCTCATAATAGGGCAGTCTGCCTGTACTTTATGAAAACCTCCCCTGCAGAGCGTGATCAATCAGAGACTGAGGCATCAAACCCCTGAATATTTCCCCTTGGGGCAAAACACACAGCTGGTGTCACCTATGTGCCTGCTATCTTAGAAAGAAGGCAGTTGGTTTTTTGTTGAATGAGGAGAGGACAAAAGGGAAGGAGGGATGAGAGGTACACAGAAGGGGGGTTGGCGTCAGGGAGAGAGTGGAATCAAGAGAGAGCAGAGAGAAATCCTAGTGGCCATATGGAAGGTACAAGCAATCCCAAGCAGCCTCAGAAAGAGTAGCGGGGTACCCACGGGATGAAAATCCCAGAACAGTTCTTTGGAATTCAGATCATGATGAGATTGACTGAAATGAAGAAATAAAGGAAAAACAAAATGGAGGAAAGACTTCTCAGCCCTGAGGAGAGGACTGTTGAATAAAATGTGTAAAAATCAGTCAATAAAAAGCTTTTCTCCCTTTTGGGGTTCAGGGATATTTCTTCTACCAAATTGCAGGCCCTGCCAAGCCACGGGCTGGGGTCCATTCAGACCCTCATCGCCATGTCGTCCTACTCACTGAAAACACTGCCCTCCCGAGACAAATTCGCCAACCTCCTGGTAGCCGTGCTGACCTACCCCAGCCACTGCTGCGCCTTTAGGAATTTGCCAAAGAAAAAGTAAGTGAAAAGCAAAGGATGCATGCACCCACTGTGAAGCAGGTCTGGTCTAGAGCTAGTCCAGTGGTCCACGGTGCCCTGTCCTTTACCAGCGCCCTTCCCAGCCAACTCTGAAGTCACGGAGTTGCTTTCAGATAGACAAAAAGAAAAGGAGCTGTCCCTCATCCGCAAGAAAACACCTGCCAAACAGTGGAAGCATCTCTGCGGCCATTGCAAAACCCAGCGTCAAAAAGAACCAGCCTGTTCTAATTCTTAGCAGAAAACATCATTTTACCCAATTGATTTTGAATTTAAAATTGCCAGAGTACACATGGTTTGTTTTTGTTTTTAACTATTTGTCTCCCACAGAGAGCAACTTCCATTTACAAGCAGAGAGCTACAGCTTGGTTAGTGTGCAGTCAGAAAGGGCGGGAGCTCCTGCTGGCTGCTCTGTGTCCAGCAGAGGGCAAGTGAAGGCTTCACCTGCACCTTCACTTCAGCCTGAGGGTGGGGTAGGGTGGGATGGGGGTGGGCTGGGGTGAGAGGAGCTAAAGGACAAGATTTCATTCCTTACAGCACGATCTTTTCCAGAGTTTTCTAGCTGAGATGCACCATTCTGCATGCCAACCCAGGATGTGTCACGTGTATGAATGAAAGGAAAAGCAACTTTTCAGATGCGTGTTGCAGTCATGTGATGACAATTCTTGCTCTCTCTCACGCCTCTGTCTCAGGCTTGTTTATTTTCACTGCAAGCCTTGATGGTGCTCTATTGTTTTTATAACCCACTACTGGGTCACGACTCCCAGTGGGGGACAGCAGTGCTCTGAAGACACATTACTGCGGCCCGCAGAGATGTGCTCAATCAATTAATTAGATAAGGCACTGCCGGAGGAACACCAGGCTGCTGCTGTCTTTGTTTGGAATTAACCTATTTATAGCTGATCAGGCAGCCTGTATTATTTGTGCCTTGTGTAAGTAGACTCAGTTCTACCTAAAAATTGGAGACAGCTGGGAAGACAAAAATACATGCCATGTTAAAAGTTCTACGCCATTAACTGGACTTCTGAGGACTTTAATTGAGCACTAGACATGTTCCACCATACCAACTTTGAAGGCAAACAGATGAGAAGTCACCTCATCTTTCACAGAGTGCTAGTGGGCAGAGAGCACAGACAGGCCCCCTAAGAGAACACCAGCGCCGGTGTCAGTAAACGTAACGGGACAGAGAATAGGGCAGCGGGCTTTAGGGCTGTGGAGGAGCATCTAGCACTTAAGGCTCATGGGAGACTTCCCAAGGAAGATGACATTTGCTGAGCCTTCCAGAGAAGGCCAGGAGAAAGCATGCCAAGAGGGAATGGCTCATGCGAAGGCATAGGGCAAGAGACACGAGATGATGGGTGCTATTCAAAATCAAGCACAGAAAGACTGTGGACACATGGGAGAAGGTGAGTCAGGAGAAGCAGCCCAGGGAGTCATGGACCATGGTAGGCTCAGAGTACCAGCCCAAGATAGAGGATGAGGAGCTTCAAAGACTTTAAAGTGAGATTATGCAAATTGGGGCAGCAGAATGATGGGCTGAAGGTGGCGAAGCTGGTGAGAAAGCCTACAGACAGACAGAGGAGCTGGTTTGGAATAAGGCTGGTTCTAGATACCTGCTTACACTTCTGTGGCAAAAAGATTACACTCCTTCTGAAACTGCTGACTTGTGAATGTTTAGTTCGAGAACTTTTATTCTAGAAAATGAAAAAGACTACTTCTAGGTAGAAAGGAGACTATGAAATTATGACTATCTGAGCTTGGTATGAATGTCTTCACACACAGGTTATCCTGGCTGAGCTTGGAAAATTCCACTGACTCCCAGGTACTTCCTTCTGTGACTATAAAGCCCAAAGCCTACGAGGCCAGTGAAGATGGAGAGTTGAAGCTGGGTCTGTGAGATTTTGATGCAAACTGAGGCACCCTATGTGGGTCATGCACACAGCTACCTGGACAGAAGTCTCTAAGACATCCTTGGTAACTGTGAAGATAGAATGGCTATCATCCAGTATTATCATTTGAAGGCCAAGTTCCTGTTAACTGTGCACTTGTCTTCATACAGTATCTCTGTCCAATACTGAGCCAGAATTCCCCACCCCTCACACACTCACACTGGGGGTGGGGGAGCTCTATCCAAGTTTATAAACTTATAACAGTACCTGGAATCATGGGATGATTAGTCTTTGAAAGCCATTTGGTTAAATCATTCTGACATCACTTCCCATCTTTCTAAATCTGTACAAAATGATTCCTACAAGGAGTTGTTTGATTGCTGCTGGACAATATCAGCACAGAGAAACCTGTACTCTGGGCTGCCGCATCTCTCCATCCTCCTCAGGGAAGGCTTAGGCACTCACACCAGCTCCTACACCCTTGGTCCTTATTTCTGAGCCTCCTAAGATTTTGTCCCTGTGCACCAGCCTTCATTGATCTCCTTGTCGCATCCCTTTTTCCCTAAGCCAAACTTCCCAGAGGGAAAGACAGAAGAGAAGGGAACATCAACATAAGTTTTTGCACAAAAGCTAAAGGCCTAAAATACACAACAATGGTACACGCAGCCCCACAGAATCCTCACAGAAAGACTTCTAGTTACAATTCAAAGACACGAATGCCAAGTGGTTAATCAAGGCCGATAGGAGGGAGACGAGTTGGTGAGGTTCAAACTTGAATACCCCACAAAAGGAAGCCTTTTAATAAGCACTGAAAAACCCACGATTCAATACAACAAATTTGCTTGGGGTTTTTTCCCCCCTCTCCTAAACCCACACAAAACACTTAGCATTCAGAAGCATTTTCTCGAAGGTGAAGACAAGCTAAGGACAATGCAGGAGGCTTTACTCTCTCCTCAGGGAGCATTTCAATCAGGACAATGGTGCAGAACATACCAAAGGTGCCATAGGAGAAGAATGTGCATGAGTAAGGGATAAATAGACGTAATCAGGTTAAAGGATCAAAGCTCAATGGTCTGTCTTTCTTTTCTTCTACCTCTTCTCTTTCAGGCAGAATTTTTCATTTTCCATCTTTGAAAACTTTTCCAGACAATGTGAAAGCACAGTAAGAAAGCCACATAATGAAACTCTGTAAGTATTCACAGGCGGGCTTGGGAAGCCGCATCCTGTTCAGTGGGCACCTTATTGTTATTTTCTGCGACAATCTCCTTCTGATAAAAGTCTTGGTGAGAGGATGTTTGCAAGTATTTTTCTATAGTTTAAAACGGGAATATTTTTCTTTGCCAAGTGGCAGCTAGCTGTGCATGCTACCTTGGCTGTTTAATAAAAGGCAAAATGAAACGAGAAAAGTCTCAAGAACATAATGAGGTTATTACTATATACATTAATATATAAAAAATTGCAGTTTTATTTTCAGGCATCTGGCTATCACTAAGTGCTATGCTAAATAATGGCTTCATCAGTAGCCACAAAGACACATATTCCACAAAGACACACTGATTGCAGACATATTTTCTAAAGGCAGTTACTTCCCTTCAAAGACATTGGGCCAGCGTGACCACTGTGCTTCTGAGTGCGGACTTACCCTTTCGTGTGTGTGTTTCTGTATGTGCAGATGCACATGGATGAGCTTGCATGGGGAGCCAGAAGTCACTTGAGCGTAGTTTCTCAGAAGCCATCCACTTCATGTTTTTGAGACAGGGTCTCTCTCTGCAACCGAGAACTCACCAGTTTGGCTAAGCTGACTGGCCTGTGAGCTGCAGGGACCCTCTCTTCTCCACTTCCCCAGAACTGGGGTTTTTATATGGTTTCTAGGGATCAGACTCAGGTCTTCATGCTCGCATCGCAAGCATTTCACCAATGGCGTCATCTCCCCAGCCCCTTAACATTAATCTTAATGTCATCGTTACCATGCACTAGATAGCAGCTACATGTCTAATCTACTGACTGATTTTTAACATTTTTCCTGCTTTAATGCTGACTGCCCTGGCACCACTTACCTTCAATTGTAAAAGAACATGCCTCAAAAGACAACCTCTGTGTCCCTAAGCCACATTTACTATTATTCCTCCCACATGCCCTGAAAGAATACAAAACCAGATGTCCTCCTTGAATAAAAAAAGAAATAAAAAGGAAAAGAATATGACTGTTCCCAGGTATGGTGGAGGGGAAAGTTTATTGTATATATGAGGGAGAACATAGCCAGAGGCAGAAGCATCTGGCGTAGTCCAAGGTGGGCATGACCAGACTGAACTGCCAGGACATGTGGAGGGGTAGGGAGGAGAAAGAGGGAAACCTGGAGGCCAAGAGGCCAGGCGAGACCAAGAGAGTCTCAGACCAAGAGACCAAGAGAGCAAGAAAGCAAGAGAGAGAGAGAGAACCAAAATGACTGGAATTATATATAGAAGGGCAGCCCAGCTCTCTGGGCTGGAGAGTTCAGAGTAAGGGCGGGTATTCCAGCCACAAGGTCCCTGTAACAGATAGGGACTGAGGGATGCTGGGAGAACCTGGGGGCCAGGTTCACTTTGATATGTTAAGTAGGTATCTCAGCTAACATTCCTCAGATGCTCTGAAAATCTCTATTTTCTCTTGTCTTCTCCTGTCAACCTCGGAATGTTCTGGAAGCAGTGTGGGGCATGATGAGAATACCTTGGATGAGGGGATATCTCAACTTTGGGTGTGACTCTAGCCAGTGATGTTCTTGCAGCACAGAATTTGACATGCGCCCTTTTGGGGAGTAGTAGTTCTGAACAATACATATGGTTTCCTTCTCCATAGGGAGCCATAGAAATCAGACTTGCCTTTCAGAACCAGAGGGAAGGGAATTGTCACAGCAGCACCCAGGAGGGGCAGCAGCCTGCCTCCTTCCTTTCTGTCCTTTGAGTAACAACTACCTACCCTGTAATATTCCTTTCTTCATCCTTCCCTTTGGTGCCTCTTAGTCTACTTCCACATGGCCCTTTGCAGTCATGTGGCTCTATACTTAGAACAGAAAACCATTTCTAAGTGCAGTCAGTCATGGAGCCGAGGCACAGTTATGAGGAGAGACTTTAATCCACCCTCAGCAACCGTCCTCAACCTTGCCCAGCCCATCCACATGAGCACCACCTCTGTGCTAATGCTGTTTTGAGACAAGGCTTCAAAGTCTAGATCACATCCTTCAAAATACCTGAAATACATAATCTATCCAAGTTACATTGCTCCCTGTGGAAACATTTTTTTTTTTAATATAGGGATTCTCATAGCCTAGGTTGGCCTCACGCTCACTGTGTAGTCAAAAATTACCTTGAACCTCAGATCCCCCTGCCTCCAGCGCTTATGTTCTGAGATTACAGGCATGTACCCTCGTGTCCAGTTTATTTGGTGCTGGGTACTGAATTCAAGGCCTCATGCTTGCTAGGCGGGCACTCTCCCAACTGAGCTATATTGGTAGCTCCTGAAAACACTTTTTTTTTTTTTAACTAAATGCAAAGCGCCACCAGTTAGTCTTTCTAAAGTCAGCCACTGAGCCTTACCTGTTCTTCCCAAGGAAACCTTGTGTTCTCACCACTGTGGCTGACCCCATTAAGCTCCTAAAGCCTCCATATTTCCTCTTTATCTCTTGGTTGTCACAGAGCAGTGATGCTACAGCTTCTGCGTCCTATGGCAATACACACACCCCTGACAGCCATCAGGCCCGCCTTTGTCAGTAGGCATGACACTGCCCTTGGGAGCTCGCTACCCCAGGAGAACATGGCAAAAAGACCAAGGAGGGAGGGGGAAGAAGCATGTGGGACTCCTTCCTTATATTTGCTCAGAAACCATGGCAGAATTCTCAAGAGGTTTCAAACTAGTACCTCAAACAGTTGAGATGATTTGATAAGGAGAAAAGAGTAAAAGAAATCCAGAAAACAATCGTCGGAATATTTTTACATAGTTTTGCACTATTACTTTGTATTATTTTTGAGGCATCTACAGAGCCTGCTTGAAGTGAAGACTCCTGGGCTCTGTGCCTTGAGATTTTCATCTGCATTTTTAACAAGCACCCGAAGGGCTCAGGTAGACTTTGATCCATGGACCATACTTTGGAAACCGATGACTGAAAGACGATGGAGATCTCTGAGCTGAGGATGTAAAGGTCAAATCCTGACAGCGTTCCCACAAAGGACCTTGGGCATATATATCCCTACCCTTTTTAATCTTGGGTCCCTTTCTAATAAAGTGAGAGATTCAATCAGATGATCTGTAAGCACCAATATTAAGAAGGATCTATTTCCTTAATAATCGTTTATGACCATCTTCTTGAAAGCTAACAGTATGTAATCATATTGATGTCTGATATAAAAACTAGTACATGTGTTACTTCAAAGATATTTAATAATGAAACAAGATAAGACAACAACCCTTCCCTAAATCTGAGTCCTTTTCTAGTACTTTCTTGTCTTTTTTTTTTTTAAATCTATGTTTCCCTTCAGTACTGAATGCCTCAGATACACTCTCTCATCAACTCAGAGAATTAGGTACAACTCCCAAGTATAGAACGTGGAAGGCTTTGAGAGAAGGGAAAGATATTTGTTTTTGGTTTTTCGAGACAGGGTTTCTCTGTTGTAACTCTGGCTGTCCTGGAACTCACTCTGTACACCAGGCTGGCCTCGAACTCACAGAGATCTGCCTGCCTCTGCCTCCTGAGCACTGAGATAAAGTGCTGAGTGCTACCACCACCCAACTTTGAAAGATATTTTTAAAAATATTTTTTATTATTTTCTTTTATTTTACTACATTTACCCTCACTCCTCCCCCACGATCTTCCCACATCTACCTCTCATATCCCTACCCCTCCTAACTTCATGTCCTCCTTTTACTAATAACTCATTGAGACCAATATGTGCTGCCCACACACTCATAGGTGTAGGGCCACCCACCAAGAGCCACAGTCTTAAAGGACACTGAGTCTCCCTTCCCTAGAAGCCACTAACTGTCAATAGATAGCCTCTCCCCACTCCATACTTGTTGACTGGCTTGATCTTGTGCAGGTCTTGTGCAGGCATCCTCAGCTTCGGTGAGTTCAAATCTAGAAGACACTGCTCATTCTGGTTCTCTACTAGCTTTGGCTCTTCCAATCTCCCCACCCAATCTTCCGTGATGGCTCCTGAGTCTTGGGGTTGGGGATAGACATATGTCCCTTTTGTGGCTAAGCACTCCACTGACACTTATTCTCTGACCTTTGGCCAATTAATTATAAGTTTCTGCATTTATCACCATTCACTGCACAAAGCAACTTCTTTGATGATGTTTCAGAGTTGTACTAATCTATGGGCATAGAGATTAAATTTAAAAGGCAGTTTGATACTATGTCCACATAGTAAAATAAAATAATAGGTTCACCCCTGCAACCTGTAAGCTCCCCAACCTTAAATTCCTAGCCAGATTTACTGTATCAGGCATGTATTTCCTCCTGGAGAGTGGTACATTAAATTCGATTAGAGGTTAGTTATCCTCTATAACATTTGAACCATTATTGGACCAAGCTTATATCTTTCCACACAGGACATTACTGTAGTTCATAGGGTTCATAGATAAGTAAGACTATTGATGACTTGTTTTCCCTATCTGCCTACATAGCACCATTCAGTACAATTGAAAGCTGGCCAGTATTGAGGGAGCTAGCTTCATCCTCCCAGGGGAGGAAAAGATAGTTTAAATGAGAGAAACTCTAAGGAAAAATCACATTTGCAATGGCCTTTGCAGAAAATTATACCCATTTCTCCAGCTCCCAAGATTAGCAGATTATAAACAAAGTCAAAACTCACTGAGCTCTTATCCATCATTAAATACATGTTCAATGTTCCCAAGTCCTATTAATTCCTTCCAGAACCAGGGTTTCCCTGGTCTAGATTTATTTACTCCACAAATATTTTTTGAATGGCATTAACTCTGCTAGATACCATGACTTCAGAAATAAGTTCTTGATCTTGGTAAAGTTCTTGTCTTGCAAGCATGAATACCTGAGTTTCCCAAGTTTGATTCCCAGTACTCACATTTCAAAACAGAAAGAAGAAAAACAGCCAGATATGGTCATATAAGTCTGTAGTCCTGATGCTAGAGAGTCAGAGACACAGCTAGCCTAGCTTACTTGATGAGCTCCAGGCCAACCAAAGATCCCATCTCAAAAGACATAGGTGAACAGTTGCTGAGAAATGGCATTCATGCTTCTCCCACAAACACACATACACACACCAAAATTAAGAGACAGCCCAGCATGATGGTGCATATATATATAATCCAACACTTGGGAGATAGGATCGAGAGTTTAAGGTCATCCTTGGCTACATAACAAGTTTGAGGCTAGCCTAGGCTACATGGATCTTATCTCAAAAACCTAAGAGAATATTAAACAAGATAAACATACATCATTACTAATTGGCAATATGTTTTAGTAACTAGAGACTCTTGATCCTACCCCTAAGTGTATGCACCATCATGCTTGGTTGTTTCTAGCAGAGAGGAAGGATAATAAACTCCTTGGAGAATAGGATCAAGAATGGCTTCCATGAGGAACTGGTCTTTCAGGATGATGGAGAAGTGACCAGAGAGATGAAGAACGAAAGAACATTACTAGATGTAGGCAGAACCAAGGCCAAACAAAGCCTTGAGGCTTACAAAAAATAGTATAGATTTTATCCCGTAGATGATGGGGACATGGAGAAGAGTTGAGTTGGATACGTAGAATTCCGATTTCTGTTTAGGAAATGCCATTCCAGGAGGCTGGGATGGGAGAGGACTAAAACTGTATAAAGGCTATCAAAACAAAATCAATAGAAGTGCCCCTAAGAGAGAGCGTGGAAAGGCAGTGGCGTAGTGGGGTGCTTCCAGAAACAGACTCGCACCCTAAAGAGTACCGATTCCATCCTCCTTACTGTTGTCTACTCTTTCCTTCCTCTACCCCTAAATTTCTAGTAATCTGCTCTTGTTTTCTAGTTCCTATTTGGAACACTGAATTATCCAGGGACTTCAGCACAAACAAGTCCCCACTAGCTGATGATTCCTAATGCTGCAAACCTTCCAATCCCACTGTGTGCTGCTACAAACAGCTTGGTAGCAACTTGATTGGCAACTAAATGAGATAAATAGCTAAGAAAATGCCAAGAAAGGATTCTTTTAAATTTAGTGTGTATATATTATGTCTTTAAACTTGTTTTCCAAAGAAAATCATCCCTCATAAACAGCTTCATTAAGTCTTTGCATCAGTATGTTAAATAGATATATATTATAGAGTCTAGATGGCTTTTCATTTCCTTTTGAAAGAATTCCATCAAATGAGATAATTTAGCAAAATAAATGTAAGGCTAAGGCTTTGTTTTGTTTCTTAGGCTTTCAGAGCCTAAGAAATCATCTAAGGATGATTCTTGAGTTTCTTTTAATACTCAGAACCATAGAAACCTCTTATGTTTCCTCAAGTCAATGTTTATCTTGCAGTTATTCTGCCATCTTTGCTGAGAGTGAACTGAGTGGCTGGGATTACGATTACGGCTTCTGCTCACCCAAGACACTCCAGTGTGCCCCAGAACCGGATGCATTTAATCCCTGTGAAGATATCGTGGGCTACGCCTTCCTTAGGGTCCTGATTTGGCTGATTAATATCCTAGCCATCGTAGGCAACTTGACAGTCCTCTTTGTTCTCCTGACAAGTCGTTATAAGCTCACGGTGCCCCGATTCCTCATGTGCAATCTCTCCTTTGCAGACTTCTGCATGGGGCTCTATCTGCTGCTCATTGCCTCAGTGGACTCCCAAACAAAAGGCCAGTACTATAACCATGCCATAGACTGGCAGACAGGGAATGGCTGCAGTGCAGCTGGCTTCTTCACGGTGTTCGCAAGTGAACTTTCTGTGTACACCCTCACTGTCATCACTCTAGAAAGGTGGCACACCATCACCTACGCTGTCCAGCTGGACCAGAAGCTGAGACTGAGACACGCCATCCCAGTAATGCTTGGGGGATGGCTCTTTTCTACTCTGATCGCCATGTTGCCTCTTGTGGGTGTCAGCAGTTACATGAAGGTCAGCATCTGCCTCCCCATGGATGTGGAATCCACTCTCTCACAAGTCTACATACTATCCATCTTGATCCTCAACGTGGTGGCCTTCGTCACCATCTGTGCTTGTTACATTAGGATTTACTTTGCCGTTCAAAATCCAGAGCTGACGGCTACTAACAAGGATACGAAGATCGCTAAGAAGATGGCCATCCTCATCTTCACAGACTTCATGTGCATGGCACCCATCTCCTTTTTTGCCATCTCAGCTGCCTTCAAAGTACCCCTCATCACCGTCACCAACTCCAAAGTTTTGCTGGTCCTTTTTTATCCTGTCAACTCCTGTGCCAATCCGTTTCTGTATGCAATTTTCACGAAGGCATTTCAAAGAGATTTCTTTCTGCTACTGAGCAAATTTGGCTGCTGTAAACACCGGGCTGAGCTGTACAGAAGGAAGGAATTTTCTGTGTATACCTCCAACTGCAGAAATGCCTTCCCAGGGTTGAGTAAGCCTTCCCCGGCTGCCCTGAGGCTGTCCACAGTACACCGTCAACCCCCTGCTGTCCTAGACAACACAAGCCACCAAGAGTGCTAACTCAGTAACTGCATTACTGAATCCATACTTAAATATGTAAAAGAAAAAAGTCTGTCTGAATCAGTCACTTTAATATAATGCGTTTTAGAAAAATATTTATTCTTAGGCACTTTAGGAGAATTACGCCTGGTTCAGAGCGGGGCCCATGACCCAGCGGGTCATGGGAACCGGGCAGTGGGAACTGCCTTGGGAACTCGATGACATAAATTTCAGGTGTGTTTAAAATTTTTATAACAATTCAGACAGAGTGATTCTGTTTGTTGGACCTAATATTAAGAAAATCTAAGGTGTTATTTTTCATGTTCGATTTTTTTTCCCTTCAATCTTATTTCTATTATAATTTCCACAAGTCTTAGTTCATAACAGATTGGAAATTTAAAGTGGCCTTTGTCAAACTCAGACAGTTTGATAGAATGCATTTAAGAGATCCACTGTGTAGCGTGGTAGCCGTTAGCCTTGCATGGCAAATAAAAGTTTCTTAGCCATATTCCAAGTGCTTCACTTACCTGACTAGTAATGGGCGGCATGGGTGCAAACTGTTTCATCGGTGCAGGGATGCCATTAGACAGCTCTGTTCTAGAGACTCCTACTTCCCACTTACATTCCATTTACTTGAATTTCCATCTGAAGGCACATTTCCGCACACTTGCTTGGCATGTAGATCATGAAACCTCATTGGGTAGTAACTCATCTCAGCCTATTTTGTTTCGTTTCCTACCCCAGGCTCTTGGAAATGATACCTAATAAACATGCCTAGCCTAACTCACTAAATCAACAAGGGAAAAATGTTTCTAGGACCTCTGTATTTTTAAGCAAAACAAAATATTTAAATGTTAAAAATTATTAACTCACATTATTTCCATCTTTGCAGCTGATTGAAAAATACATCCAATATTTGTCAGAGGCATTTTTTCATTACGACAATTGACTCTTGAAGGACAACCAAACTATGGGTCTCATTGCAGCACTTTTGATGTTCCTTTGACTTTTTTATTGAAAGTTCATATAACCCAACATCTTGGAAAGTGTGTTGCGCAGTTTCACCAACCAAATATTCATAAAACTATTTATCTTATATGAGAGAAAAACCTATTATCATTTTGAAAGTACTGAAAACCAATAAAAGATTCAACTACAAGGAGTCAATCTCAAAGCTTTCCTTCAAATCCTGGACTCTCAATGAATCCCATTTTGGTAAATTAATATTTTTCCAAGAGTTACTTTAAGTTGAAATAGACCCAGAAAAAAAAAAAAAAAAAAAAAAAAAAAGATACAGATACATTCGTGAATGGACCAACCATTCGGTAGGTGGGCTTTGTAATGTAAGAGTTTATATGTATTTAAAGTTCCTTAAATTACCCCCAATATTTTACTATGAATATTTTCAAATGTATAGAAATGTTTAATGAACTATGTAGTAAACACCTACATACCACCACCACTTACAATCAGTAATATTTTATCATATTGACTTTCATATATTACTATGTAATTATCGACCTGTTATTTATCTGCCCACCAATGTATCCATCAATCTTATATTTTGATATTTTAAAATAGTTTACAGACATCAGCCTTACACAAAAGTATATAGTGTACAACCCTGTGTATATGAACTTTCGTACTCTTATTCACCGAAGTGTAATAGCTAATATTTACTTATGCGTTATGTATAATTTACATGAAGAAAAATGGACAAATCTTATATGTACCACTTAAGTTTTTAGAATTGCATGTATCTCTGTGACCCAAACCTCTGTCAAGACTTAAGACACTATTACCTTAAGAAAGTTCCTCATCCCCATCCCAGAGGTGATGACGGCAGGATCTTACTTTTCTACAGATTAGTGTTTCCTGTCCTACACATCATATAAGTGGGGTTATATAACACATACTCTTTCTCACTGGGCTTCTGTGACTCAGTACATTTACTATTTATCCATTTAATTGCTTGAATCTGTTCATTTATTTTTGTTGCTGATACATGTAGACCTCTGGGGCTAAATAGCAAGTTGAAGTCACTAAAGGGTGCCTCGTCCTCCCCAGGTGGGCTAGCAGGACGCCTTGCAAGCTCCTTCTCTTCTAGCCCTGGAGGGACTGTAGCTATTCACAGAAGCAAAAGGAAAATAAACCTGGCAAGCTTTTTGCCTGCCCTGTGTCGAATTAGGTACCTTTCTCTTTCTGTCTTTGCAAAGACCATGAGGCCAGGTACCTGCCCTGCCCCATGCTAATCAGACTTCCCTACCTGGAGTACTGGGACCCCAGCTTCTCTGGGGAAAGATATTTAAACAGGGAAAAGCCCGCCAGTAAATGAGTTTGATTCTTGGTCCAGCAGATTCGGCTCCCGAGACTTCCTTTGCGTCTCGTTCCCTATTCTCAGGCCAAGGGTGGTCAGCATAAGCGAGAAATCAACGGAGACCCACGCCTCGGGTCCCAGAGCACTTTCCTGCCGCTCAAACCTGGGCCTTTGCACTCCTGGCCAAAGAGCGAGGCCTGAACTGGCATGTGCGGGAAGATTCAGCTGTGCCCCTGTGGCAGGTCGGCAGTTTGAGCGCGCAGGACCCTGGGAGAAACCAACAATACATATTCTACCATATTAATATAAAATTATCTTCTCCTAATGATGGATATCTTGGCTATTTCCAGTTTTCAACACCCTGTGAACATTTTACCAAATAAGTGTCTAACCATAAATAGACTCTACACATTTAGTTTTCTTTCAGTTCTTAAGCCATTAAGTGAAATGATTCAAAAGAGATTGTAAGCTTTATATAAAAAATCTATGTCTTCTGTGTTTTTCACATTTGTGACTTTTCTGATCTATAACAAATGACTTGGTTCGGATGATGCTGTCCTGCTCATTCTAAAATCTGTCTCAGTGGTACAGCAGAATACTAACTCGTTCTGCTGCTATGTAACTACTTTCTAATTCATAAGCCCAGGAACAAACTTAGTAAGAAAAAAGTAAAATGAGGAGAAGATCTAAACCCATCTGTGTAAATATGCTACTAATCTAGCACAGACTCAAATCATTTGAACTCGTATTCTAATGAACTATTAGTATATTCTGAAGGCAATTCATGACCTCTTACACAAATACTGATCTTTATTTTCTACATTATAACTTAAGGTTTACTAATAAAGTTGTAGTTTGCTGTCTCCCTCGTTTTCCTCCTACCCTTAAGATCTGTGTTTGAATTGTCCTCCAACCCAGTTTTTTACTTTGTATCCCTAGTGCCATGTGTGCATCTCAGAAAGTTCTCCTTACTCCTGGACTGCACCATAGCCATCTAACTCATATTCACATCCTGGCTTTTCTACGTCCTCGCTGTCATACACACCACTGACGAACCTTCCTGAAATCCTCTTTCATCTCATTACATGCCTGCAAAGAATTTCCAAGCATCTCATCAGCACCTAGGAAATATAAGTGCTCGCTCCTGGGCTAATACTCAAAGAACTACAGGATCTGTTCTCGGATCTGCTTGTCCTTCCTTCTGCTATTTTCTTCATGAAACAAACTGACCCAGTTGTTCTTCCTTTCCATCTCCATGCTGGAGCCCATGGCATTCTTACATCAGAATAATGCATTGCTCTTTTCTACTTTCTTTGGGATCCAAAGTACAGCTTTACCTTCTTCATCAAATGTTCTTTAATCGATTTCTTCCCTAGCACATTATAGTTAAGACACCTCCTCTGTATAAAATAAAGGACACAATAAATATGTAACCCACAATAGTCTCTCTACAGAATTTAGCCTACATGCATATCTGTGTGCCACATGTGCAATACATGCTTGCTTGGTGCCCACAGAGGCCAGAAAAGGATGTTAGATCCCCTGGAACTGGAGTTACCAGTACTTATGGGCACCGTGTGAGTTCCAGGAATAAGCCCTGGTCCTCTAGGAGAGCAGCTAGTGCTCTTAAACCCTGAGCCATCACTCCATCTCCTACAGACTTCTTGAGTATTCTTCTTTGTCCCCTTTTCCTTTCCCCCTGTACTGGAATGTTAATTACCTACATAAGTCCATCCTTATTTCACCAATGTTTGGAAGGTAAATTACTTTCTTTTAACATCCTCATTTTTCAAACTGGTTCATTTTTATAACTAAAATATAAACCTGCCTTTGTTAAGTATTTCGTGTATGATATGTCTAGATTATGTGTCACTATCCTGCATAATCCCTCATGGCTAAATCATAGACAGTCAGACACTCCATGGGCTTATAGCTCTTTCTTCTATTTTCACCATGTTAAATGTTGTTACAAGTGGACTACAAAACGACTTAAAAGAACAAATCAACCTGGAATAAATCACCTAAACTTATAAAAATAACTTTTAAAGGCATTGGAATTTTGTTTTCCACTTACATTTATTATAAAGGGCTTGGTTCATTTTTCTTAACATATTAAATATAAATATAAATTAAGAACCTTTCTCACGAAGTATTTCAATAAATGGGTTCATATAAGAAATGATCTTTTCTGGCTGCAGAGATGACTTAGTTGAGAAAATGCTTTCTACACAAGCATAAGGACTTAAGTTCAGAACCCCAGCACCCACATAAAAGCAGGGACAACTGCGTGCATCTGTAACATCAGCACTGATTGGGAAATGTGGATGGAGAGATTCTGGAGTTCACTGGTCAGCCAGCCTAGCAGAATTGGTGAGCACAAGGGACGGTGAGAAATCTTGTCTCAAAAATTAAGGTGAGAGTAATCAAGGAAGATACCCAGTGCTGACTCCTGGCCTCTACATTCAGACACATGTTTGCATGCACATCTGTACATGCTTACACAAACACACGAGAGAGAGAGAGAGAGAGAGAGAGAGAGAGAGAGAGAGATTCATATACCACATATACACAAAAATAATTTTTCCTTCAAAATGGGTGATTAATTATCCAGTCAAACAACCTGAAAATGTTAGATGGAAAACTCCAGAAATAAGCTACTGACACATTTTTTTTTTTTTGATTGACCACTTTCCTGCATGGTACAAGGAAATCTCATACCATCACACTCAGTAACATGAGGACTGAATCGTGATTTTTGTCTAGCATATCCACACTGTGCTGTGTGTCATTTAGCAGCCACCTTGGTTATCACTCTCTCCGTCACAGTATCACAATATTACAGTCAAATACCCTTTGTTTTATTTAATGACAGGACGAAGTACAGCCGTGGTGATGCAAAGAAGTTTCTGACACAGAACAACAAATTAACTCTGATGCTATGTAGCACAAAGCACATATAGAGAGAGCCATGGTACCTGAAAAGTACTGCCCGAGGTTTCAAGCATGCACTGGGGTCTTGAGAAGCATTATCCCTGAATAAAGATGGGTTACTGCATTGACAATTAATATTTTCCCTATGAGTTATACCATAGTCTTCCTGCTTGCAGTTTAGGCTTCTAGTTATCAATCACAGTATTTCCAGTTGACCTAGAGAACATTTATAGGAAAACAGCATAACACTAACCTGTTAGAGTATAAGCTAAAATAAAGTACCCTGCTAAATTCCGTGCTTATTATCATAACTAGCTACTGCTATTGGCTCCAAAGGAACTCATTTCCCATGAAACTTAAATGGCAAGCACTGAGGGGTCAGTTAAGATTAGAAGCCCAGTGCCCTGTGAAGTCTGTGCTTGCAAGGGACTGTCTTCACACCTTCAGCACCAGCTGAGGTGTTTTGCACATTGAATAAAACAAACAAGAGAAGAGGACCAGGCACGGTCAGTTACTTGGTCCCTAAGAGACTAATTCTACTCAATTTCAACATGATCTTGGCTTGCAGGGAAAGAGAAAGTATGTTTAATATCACTGTCAGATGTGAGCAAGAGAAAGGGGTTGTGAAGTTGTCAAAGTATACTGGCACAGAATTAAGACACGTGGTACTCTCACAGATTTCTAACACATCAAACTCCAGCCTCACGAGAGACCCTTTCTCTGTTGATAAAAAGGTACATGACAACATTTATGAAGTATTTTCTAATGACTTAAAAACTTGAGTTATGGTACTTTGCTACAAAATGCAGTAAGAAATATTTACTTTGGATATGTGATATAAAGGGTTAAAGGGGAATAATGGAACAGGGAGGGTTAGAGTTGGGGATAGGAGGACAGAGAAAAGGAGGGAGTACCAGAAGGGATACATAATAACGCCTTTTGAAAAAGTCATATGGAAACTTACTACTATAGAAGCTTCCTAAAATATATACATACACATATATAAAGAGCAACTAAATATATATAACCTACATATATAACAGGGTAACGATTGCCCCTAGTAGACACCACACACTAACAAATAAAAAGCCCAGTGTCAGAATGGATTAGCCTTTCAGAATCATTGGCCAGTAAGGGCCCATAGGCCACCAAGCATTACAGACTATTGTCAAAATTCTTGGTTACCCTCAAGAACATGGCAGTAAGACTAAGTAAAGGCACCACACACTTGAGACATAGAATCATTCTATCAAGCTGATACTGACCTGGAAGCCTCATCTATTGGCTAGCTTCCAGAGTGATAGAAGACGTTATTCTCACTACTGGAGGAAAAAAGTAATCATCAGCCTTACCCAGATATGAAGCCTGAAAACTACAACATCATCCAACCTGGCAAAACATGCCCAAGGGCGTTACAGTGGCACAAATATCACAGCCGTAAGAAACTACTTTCTGGTTGGATTTAAGGCCTACTCCACAAGTTGAACCCCATACCTGGTACGAGGGCCAAGAACTGTGGGTAGACAGGTGATAGGTCTAGGAGATAACCTACTACTATTATTTTGCTAAATGGACATAGTATTAAACCAACTTATCATTGTACTCACAGATTAACCCATCTCTCAACCCTCATCAGAGAAGCTCCTCTTTGAAGTAGGCAGCAATTAGCACAGAGATAACAATGGGTCAAGGTGCAGAGAATAAAAATCTGTAGAATGCTTAGCCAAAATGGGACATCTATATGACACTCCGTCCCCCCAATGCTCAGGGATCATTGTAGATGAGGGGGCAGAAGGATTGTAAGAGCCACAGGCAGTGGATACCTATAAGGCAACAGCATTACATAGCAGAGCAGTTGCACATGTGAACACACTGCAGATGTGACAGAATGCACAAGACCCATGCGTGCCCAATCCAGACAAAAATTCCAACATGGATAGGGAAGGTGAACGTGAAGTCCCACCCCAATCAAAGAGCCATTGGCAACTGACAGCTTCTGAGACAGGAAGAGTCAGTTTTCTTAGAGTTTGACCCCTGGCTAGGTCGACCACACCCCAGTGGAAGGCCACATATCCAATATGTAAGAAGCACAAACTGGACTCAGTGGGCCTAATATTTCTAGAAGGACACAAAGTTCAACAAGGAGGGAAGAGAGTTAGATCTGGGAGGAGTTGGGGGAGGGGAGTGAATGTGATCAAAACACAAAGAATTTTAAAAAACCTAATATCAAGCAATAAGATAGTACAGTCAAATCTCAAGTAAACTCTGGCTTACAGGGCTTAGTGAATAACTATCTCTGATAATAGATGAAGATTTGACTTATGAAATTTTAAAACACAGACATTAAAAATATCTCTCAAGCTTAGAAAAGTTTTAAAAACAGTTGAATTTCACTTTGTGATGGTTTTCATTTGCAAGTTCCTTACAATAATGTTTTTATTTTATTTCTAGAATCTCATACAGTATATTTTTATCATATCCTTTTCTGTCTTCCAACCCTTCCCAGATCCTCCTCCCTCCCTACTCACCCAACTTCAGGTTCTTTGTCTCCCTCTTAAAAAACAAAACAAAAACAAAGGAAAAATAGCCACTAAAAAACATGGGCATCCATTTTGTGTCAGTCAACTATTCCTACACATCCACATTAAATTAAACAATAAAGTTATGGATATCGTATCACAGGCATCAGAGCCTCATGCAGGCATCTGGACATCCCATAGGCACCGGGATATCCCACAGGCACGTGGATATCCTGTAGGCACTTGGACATCCCACAGGCACCAGGGCATCCCACAGGCACCTGGGTATCCCACAGGTACCCGGTCATCCAGCAGTTACCAGGGCCTCCTGCAGGCACCCAGACACTCAACAGGTACCAGGACACAAGCATCTGGACCTCCCACAGGCACATGGGGATCCCACAGGTGCCCAGACATCCCGCAGGCACCAGGGCCTCCAGTGGGAACCCATACATCTCATAGGCACCAGGACCTCCCACAGGCACTCAAGGCATCCAACATATGGCTGGACATCCCACTAGCACCAGGACTTCCCACAGGGACTAGGGCCTCCCACAGGTACCTGGATATCCCATAGGGACCTAGAAATCCTACTGGCACCAGGGCCTCCAACGGGTACTAGGGCATCCTGCAGATGCCCAGGCATCACAGCCAATCTACAGACACCCGGTTCCCAGTCACATAGTTCCCACGGGCACCCAGCCATCATGTAAGCAACTAGTCATCTCTCAGGCACCCAGACCTCCTGCAAGCACCAGGCCCTTCCACAGGCATCAGGGATCCCACAGGTATCAAGACATCCTGCAGGTACCAGGACATCCTCCAGGCTCCAGGCATCCTACAGATGCTCAGGCATCATGCAGGAACTGGGCTAACTTGAAGATAGCTGGACACCCTATGGGCACCTGGACATCCTACAGGCACACAGACCTCACACAGGCACCCGGACATCACATAAGCACCTAGCCATCCCTCAGACACCGGATATCATGCAGGCACCCGGTTGTCTGGCAGTCACCAGGACTTCCCATAGGCACAGAACCTCCCACAGGCTCCCTGACCTCCCGTAGTCACCAGGGCCTCCTGGTCCTTCCATAGAGTCCCAGGTATTCACGGGAATCTGGTCCTTCTGCAGGCACCTGGGCATCTCACGGGCACTTGGATATCATATGGACACCCAGACTTCATGCAGGCATAAAACAGCCCACCAGAACAAGTACCCCATGGAACCAGGTTCAAGTACCCAGTAAACTCTGATAGTGTCAGCAATTCAGACAGATCTCTAATTGTCCTGGTCCACATTAGCATTTTGATGTTTCTACGATCATCTCAAAAGGAGGAAACTCAATCCCTAGTATGAAATGTTCTTCAGCTGAGACATCTTGCTGTTGCTCAGGATCAGGGTGATCCTGAGATTTGGAAGAGCATTCGGGGTCAGGACTTGCTTAAGCTCTGATTGTTGCACACCCAACTTATCACACTTATCACCATCTGTCCTGCTGATTTGGCCTTTGAGCCTGCAGCCCTTGGGTAGCCCCACAATCCATGCTCTCCCACACATTATCAGTTAGAGCAATATGAATGTAAGCCACCGGAGCAGCAGATTCGGCCTAGCAGGCAGTGAAGTGGTCAGGAGGGTAGATTGGTAATCAGAGGACAGGTCTCTTGTGTGGATACTCAGTCCATGAGATGAGACACTCTTCAGCTGGGCCATCCTGTCGTTACTCAGGAGCAGGGTGATCCTGTGGACAGCTAGTTTAGGTAGGGACAGGACCTGGTCCAGCTCCAAACTGCAGCACCCCACCCTGGCCTCTATATCTGGCCTTTGTGCCTGCATCCCGTGGTGGCACTGCAGTACACGCTCTTCCCCACCCATCATGAAGAGCAATACAAATGGCAGCCTTGGCCATAGAGTGGCAGAATTGACCTGGCAGGGAGTGACAAGGCCAGGATGGCTGGTGGCAGTCTGAGAACCTATCCTTTGTTAGTTCTGAGTGACCACCCATGCCTGTTCCTGCCCCCCAGCACTGCTTGCTCCTTGTCTGCCTGGTTCCCGGGTCTGCCTCTCTTCACAGTATGTATTCTTCATTCTCAGAGTGACAACCCCAGCCTGGCAGGTCACTATAGGGTGGCCAACTTGTGGCCTCAGTCTAGTAATATCCCAAGCACCCCTCCCTCTCAGGGGCCCCTAGCTTCCTTGCCCTCTGTCTTACTCACAACTGTGTCTCCAGTTCAGTGTTCTCTGCAAAGGAGAAGCCAGAGGGCTTGCTTCACTAGCCTTCCTCTCCAATCATAGCCAGCTGACCTTCCAGGTGTGTCACTGACCTTGCAACTTTCCAACCACTTTTAATTCACAAAGTTCCTCCCTCCTGACTAAGCACCTGTATAGTTCGCCTGGTCCTCAAATATGTGAGGAGTGTGGGGGAGGGGGGAGTGTGTGTGACCTAAGCAGTCTTTCCAATCTTTCTGGATTCTCATAGTTTTTCTCATTGGACAGGTATCAATGTAGCATCTCCTGCTCCATGAACACCTGAGGGGCTATGAGCAGCTGCTGTCCTGTACCATCTTGACTCTCTTGTTTGCGGTTTTTTTAAGGATAAGGGATGGATATGAAGGCATGTAGGTGGAGCTACAGTGACTTTTCTAATCACTGAATATGACGCCTCATGGTGCTGTCACAGTCAGTGCAATTGTGCTTTGAAATGATAGAGACAATGAAGGGAGTGCCAGCTAAAACAGAAGGCAAAATAAACATAAGGTTGTAGATTTGTATCTGCATTTGAAGTATAATTTTATTTCCATACAGTGAACAAAACAGTTAATCAACTCTTTGATGGACTACATATAAAATTAAAATGTGGTTCACAACATACAATATACTAGTCCCACATAGGTTCACAGAGCTGATGTACCGAGCTCCTAGCACTTACCACTCGGCCTCACCAATGGCTTTTGCAAATACATAGTCTCTCCCTCCAAAGCACATAACACCATCTTTCAAGTAGAATTTCCATCTGTTCTTGCTTCGGTGAATCTGGAAAGAGTAAAGTAATCTAAACTAAGTTCATAAACTAAAGGATCACTTACATTTTTAAAAATAGCAAATGGGATTATTCTGTCCCTAAATATAAGAACTCCTCAAGATAGTTTATTCATTCTTTAACAAAAATTTGGGTTCCTATAAGCCAAATATTAGTTTAGGTACTGGAGATCATTCATTCAAACACAGTAAGAACCAACTCTCCATACCAAAGTCTCAATGGTTGGCTTCATAGCCATGTAGACCCAAGTCTGAGGATATCTAAAGTCCCTTATATAAATGGCTCTATGTGCTTCATACAACCTATGCACATCCTCCTGGAAATTTTACATAATCTCTAGGTTATCTATTAGGTAATACCTACTGCAATGCAAATGTTTTTAAGTAACAATAATACTAAACTGTTCAGGAAATAATGATCAAAAATAAGTCTGTTCAATAGATGTGTAGTTTTTCAAATGTTTTTGATCCAGTTGGTTGAATCTGTAGAAGAAATTACGGATCCAAAAAGATGACCGTAGAGTTTAATGCATTATGTATGTAAAACTACTCTTGCCTTTAAAAAGTTTATATTTTAATGGAGAGGGAGACCAAAATCAGATAAAATATGATATTCTGTCTATAATATAGATTAAATGTTAGAAGGAATAAGGTGGTTTTGTAGAGAAAAGTTTATTTTTATAGCAATTAAAGCATTATCCTCTGCTCCCTTTAAGTACATCAAATTATGATAAAAATACACAAAGATATTAATATCCACTTCATATGTACTAGGATGTCAAGGGTCTGAGCATCACATGACAAGCAGTAGCAAGGATTGGGGCATCCCAAACAATGCTGGTAAGAATGTCCCCTGCACATGCTCCGTCCCTGTATTTCTGTTTGTACGAGGCTACGCTCTGAATGCCCCTCCAATCCCTACCTCTGTAGCACAAATCATTCAAGCAACACATATCATTCAAGCCTACAAATCAATTTCAAAGGCCTTTGGCCCACATCACCCATGAGGTGTTCGTGAAGACTTCCAACAGCAAAGGATTTCTTATATTTCCTTGCTACTTTTAGGCCTTTCTGTCTGGCATATAGCTTAAGGTTTGCCTCATGTGACACCAAAATTTGCTTTACCTGTCACCCTATTCTAAAGTCTGACTTGCCTGCCATCTCGTTGTGTGTATGTACTGGGCTGGAGGCTTACTGGCTTAGTGACAGTGACGAATCCTAGAGGTTTAATCCTCAGAATCATCAGTGGGGGGGACAGAGAGAGATCATCACTTTCAAGTGTTAAGATCACATACAACACAGTGGTAGACGCCAAACACGGCCTCAGAGCTTTACAGAACTGGCTGCAGGGGTGACTCAGAAAGTAAAGTGCTTGCAGTATAAACCTGAGAACCTGAGTTTGAGACCCAGACCCACATTAACGGTAGCTGGGCACAGCAGTGCACACTTATAATCCCAGTGCTGGGGAGGCAAACACAGGCAGATCATTAGGACTTGTTGGCCAGCCAGCCTAGCCTACTTGGTTCTCTCCAGGCCAATGAAAAACTCTGTCTCTAAAAACAAGGTGGCCAGCGGAAGTCGACTATCCTCTGGTCTCCATGCACATGCTCACCCAAACACACATGTACACCCACACAAATGTGCACACAATGTACGTGCACACGCAGAAATCCTTTCCAGAATTAAACCGCTGTTCTATGAGACTGTGAACTGGAACTCACCATCATATTTCCCACTATTTTATATACCTTCCAGGATAAATTCAATTAATAAACCCGAAGTCCAAAAGGTGAGCACAGTACCTTATCATACTGACAGACAATTACATTATCTGTGTCAAACAGGTCTGGCACATCCTGCTCACTGACATCATCTCCAGAATTTAGAGGATCCTAAAGATGAAAGATGATCACATTAAGGGATTTCATGATGCTTCAAATTTTTTAAATATAGAAAGACATAGAAGTAAAGAGACATGAAGAGACAGAATAGTATTTTTGCTTTAAAGTCAAATAACCTAGGTTTGAATTCCAGCTTGACCACTTAATAATTACATGAATGACCTTGGACAAATTACTAAAATCCTCTGCATCTCCATTTTTCTCATCTATGAAATAACAAGCACAATTGAGACCCATAGGATACTGGAACTATTAAAGACTCGGGCAAGACATTACCGTAGGCAGATATATAAAGAGTCAACAGCCCTCACAAATCTAATGACCACGCCCTACTCAAGCTTGATCCCATTTATTAGAAAAAGGAGAAAAACTATCTCCTAAGCAACAAATATAAGAGCCAATTCCTAATCACTTAATACCAGTTTAAATTACAGTTTAAGGATGAAGTTTTAAGGCCCTACATACAAGCAACTCTGGTTTTTAAAAGACTAAAGGCAAGGCTAATCTTGACTAGACTTTTATTTGGTTGTGGAGCACATATCTCATTGTTAAATAAGCTGAGGCTCAGCTCAGTAGAGTGTCTCACCTCTTCCATGGTGTCTGTTTGATGATCCTCATTGTCACTGCTGTTTGCAGTTGAATCTTCATTTGATACGCTGTCAGCTTCTTCCTCGAGCACCTTGAGGTCTCCTGCATCAGCAATCCCTGGGAATTCATTCTCATCTACATCTCTTATGCTTCCTACTTCTTCAGTAGAAGAGTTATCACCAGTCCCATCTATTTGAATTATTTCATTAATGTCATCGTCAGTTACCTGAATATTCAGGTCCATCTCAGAAGTAGAATTCTGCGAAAAGAAGAGGCACAGTCAAGTTTTTCAAGTTAAGCAGTGTGACAGAATTTTGCACAACTGGCAAACATTGCACGCATGACCATTTAAATACCTCTGCCTTCTAAAACCATTCTCTAAACCTGGAGCTCTGGAATATTGCTCTAGCATTTCTTTTTTTAACATTTATTTTTTTTATTTTATGTGTATGGGTGTTTTGCCTGCATGGATGGCTGTGCGTGTGTATGTCTGGTACCCAGAGGCCAGAAGAGGGCATGAGACAGTTGTGAACTGCCATGTGGCTACTGGGAATTGAACCCTGGTACTCTGGAAGAGCAGCAGTGCCATTAACCAGTGAGCCATCTCTCCAACTTCTATCTCTAGCATTTCTAACAAGAATGATTGTTCAGCTATAAACTAAGTAAATACACTATCATACACTGGTACCAAATGAGCTCGCTCTTTTACCTAACATTTGCCAGCTTTTATATATACTTCCTTAAATCACATGTACCTGAGGAATTTTAACTATTACACTTGATTACAATGGCAAATGGATGACATAGAAAAGACAGTGGCATGCTCAGGAATTGAATGCAAATTCCAAGGGGCTGTATAGGTCAAATGTGCAAATACAGAAAGGCTTTATTATTTCACTTAATCTGAGGTACCTATTTTAGATAAATTCATAGACCAGCAAGGAGTGGGAGGGAAAGAGGAATGGAGGGCATCATTTAATATTTCTCTTTAAGATGAACAAAATCTTCCGGAAATGGATAGTGATGGTGGAAGTAAACTTAATTATCAACCCTGGCTACAGGGATAACTATTACTGTTAGCATTATCTCTCTCAGGCAGAGCTTACAAGCATCTGGTAAATATTTTATGGGTATTTTCTAATTTAAATCTAATTGCAACATACTGAGATAAGACACTATGGCTTATAAAGACCCACAAAACCAGCCAAGACTGAAATGTGATTAAAGCCCAAGTTTGATTACAAGGGTTTACCTGCAGTGCAGCATATGCCCTTCCGTTACTCTGTCACAGGTGGGCTAGAGCCCCCCAAAACTTCAAGCTTCTTAACAAGAGGAGCTACTTTATGTAACCATAAATAGCACAGAACTTACAGCAGAATTCTCATCCTTTTTGACAAAATCATTCCCTTAAGAAACTAATGAAAGTTTACACGTATATATGCTATAAAAAGGGAAACTACATTATAAGCATAGTTTAAAATGTATTTTAAGACCTGCATTAGTATTAGGAAAACTAAACTACACTACAAATTGATGCACTCGCCAAGGTCTTTAGATGTGTAACATGCTTATAACAGATTTGTGCCCAATAGGAACACAGTTGCAAATAATAAGTGATTTTTCAAAACTCTTCTCCGTTGTGGAAATGATTAGCATAAGTATTCATCTTTTCTCATTAAAATGACTTTACGTGGATTTAATAATTTATCTTAATGACTAAAAATAAGTGAAAATAATTTAAAACTAATGGAAATCCGGGTCTGGTGCTGCATGCCTCTAATCCCAGCACTCGGGAGGTTAATCACCAGAGTTAAAGGCCTCTGTCTCAAAAACAAAAACTTGGTAATGAGTTCCAGACTTTGTAAAGTGTACACATAAATTCAGGTTCAAAAGTCAGTTTATTCTTTGGCTAATCCAATCCCGAGTCCTCTCCAAGCTGCTGGTCCAGACCTAGAAGGCTTCAGCCTAGAGACTCACTGCTGACTGACTCACTATGACTAGCTCCTTCTCAACTCAGAGCTGTACTAAACTCAACTGACTCTTCTGAATCAACTCAACTCATTCACTGTTCCGGCTCAATCTCTTCTCCAAGCTGACTGGTTCAAACTGTTCTTCCAAGCTGGCTTGACTGTTTTCTGACTGAACTCTTCTGACTCTGGCTGACTCTCACAACTTCTCTGACTGAACTGCCCTGCTCAGCTTCCAACTAACTAACTGTAGCTATAAACTGACTCTCCCAAACTCACTCTTCCTTCAGATCAACTGCTTCTGTGTCTATATCTCAGACTGCCTAACTCTTGGAGCTGAGAGCCTGATTTTATATCAGAAGAGTTGGGCATATCCTCACTCTGACTCACTCTGCTTACTCTTCCTCTGATTCATCACTTTGCCTGCTCTTCATTCTGATTCATCTCAGATGTCACTTCCTGTCTGACTCCTTCTGAGCTCTGCTTCCTTTCTCTGCTTCCTCCTGTTTCTACTTGCTTCTGTCTTGGGGTTTTAAAGACATGTACTACCACTGCCTTCTGAATACTGGGACTAAAGGTGTGTACTAACATTTTTTCTACTTTATAGTAGCCATACTGACAGATTAAAAAATTAAATGATCCTCTATAGTAAGGCAGTATGTAGACATGCTGGCTGTTTGGGAAGCACATGGACAAGTTGGCACATGTTATCTAACAATGGGCCACTTTAACTCTCAGGATTAGGTGCACAAGTACAGCTCAAGGGCAAGAAAGGATGGCTTTTAGACCTCAAAGAGTCTTTACATATCAGTCTAAGAAATTATTGTGATCTTCAAGGTTGCTAAGCTCGGGGAAGACTTCCAACAAGGCCCAAGACACTTTGTTGTTCTTTGACAGTACTCCTGTGTTTGAACAGGAACACAATTATACATCTTAATGCATTATCGTAAGGTACAACTTTAACATAGGAAATACTCAACTTATTTTTGAGTGGATGGCTGCACTTCTGGGATGCATGTCTATATAAATATTATCTACAATGAATCCTCACACTTAAAAATAATCTTACATAGAAGATTTAACATTAATAAACATACAAGTCATTAGTTTACATGCAATTAACTTTTACAACATTGGAAACAGACTTCCTTCACAGATGGAATTGAAAGTGCATCACTTAGGCAGAAATGAATGGCTATGATGTGTCTGAAATATAAATAAGTCTAAATTATAGAAACAAGAAAATGTTTATTCATGTACAAAAATAAGTTGCCACTGTCACTTCTGATATAAATGCTGAAAAGAATAGCACTGCCACACTATCAAAGAGCGGAAGCCAAACAATGATCATATTCCAGCTTTGCTTGACTCCATTAAAAATCTATCCTGGTGTCCAGGACACTGAAGGACAAACAGCCCTTGCATGTGTGGAACATATAAATACATTTCTTTGTGAGAAGAAAAATGGTCATCTCCAAGTATAGATACCATGTACCCTAGTCTATCCTTCTCTGTACAAGACGTCTGACCATCATTTAAAATCAATAATGAGAAACCAAAAAAGCAAGAAAGGCCAGCTATCAGCAGGAAAGCCAATCAGGAGACTCAGATTCAGATTCCAGATTCATCTATGATTGATGTTAGGCAATCCAGTAGAAAATATAGTCAACATGAATGAACATGGTATGCACATAGAAATTTCCTTGAACATATGGGAAATACAAGTCAAATGGAAATTTCTAAAAATAAAAAACATCAGAGTAAAAATTCCATCTGAAGAAATCATCAGTACACGCAATATAGACAAAGAATCAAAAATATGCAGAAAAAAAGAAAGAACACAGAGAAATATGGCTCAACCATTAAAGACTAAGCTCACAACCAAAAATATAAGAAAGAACACAGAAAACAAACAACCAGCAGTTTAGTAACTACACTAGGTAGTTATTAAACATACCATTTACAAATCTTCAAGCCTGGTCCAAGTTAGCAAGACCTGATAATGTCATGTCTATAAGAAAACACTCTAAATATAACACAGACCAGTTAAAGTATCTAGAGAAAGGGTTGGTGTGATGAATCAGTGGGTAAAGGAGCCCCATGCCAAGCCTGAAAAACTACGTTTGATCCCTGGGACCTACATGAAGGAAGGAGAGAATATTCCTTCTGCAAGTTGTCCTCTGACCCCACACATATGCTGTGACACACACACACTCACATCACATACAGATACAAAATAAATTAAATGCAAAAATACTTAAGTGGGGAGAGACAACATGCGCCATGCAAACGCTAAACAAAAACTAAAAATGGTGATATTAGTCTCAGAACAAGGAATATTACAATGATACATAAGAATATCATCTAACAATAAAAGGGTCTATTCAAGAAGAAAACAACAACCCTAGGTTTTTATGCATCTATTAAATACTCTCAATATTGCTTCAGAAATATGTAAATTGAAAACAGGGCTAGAGATGTATAGCTTAGTAGTAGCAGCCATGATTAGAATGTACTAAAGCCCTGGGCTCAATCGCCACGAACAAAAATAAAAATAACTAAAGGAAGTAAAAGAAATAGATAAATTTACAATCATAATTAAAAACCTCAAAATTCCTCAGAAAACAACAGAAACATTTACAGTAACTACTCAGTAACAATACAGAAGACCTTCTTAGTATATGCAATCTATATGACCTAATCAACATGTATAGAATATTCTATCCCAAAATAGTCAAACAGCTTTTTATCAAGAGCACATGAGAGCTGGAGCAAAGGCTCATCATGGATTCCCAGCACCCATGTGAGGCAGCTCGCAACTGCTTATGACTTCAGTCCCAAAAGGATCCCATACCTTTGGCCTCTGTGGGCACCTGCACTCACACATACACACACACACACACACACACACACACACACACACTTAAAAATAATAAAAACAAATCCTCTTTTAAAAAGAGCACGAAAGAATTCAAGATGGGGCAGTGTAGATGGAAATATTAATATCTATGACAGTTTCAACAAAGATCAAGGACAACTCTCCAAGATGCAAAACCTGGACAGCCTAGGCCAAGGGTCTCACCCATCATGGTTGACTGACTGACCAGGAACGTGCTGTGTCTAGGTTTATTTTATTGAGGAGAAGCACTGCCCAATGATACAAAGGCCTTAACGCTGAATGAATAGAACTTACACAGTGCACCAACCCCCAACTTCAGCTGGCTGACATGATGTCTTTTTACAAGCCAGTCCAGTCCCTTGGTCAAGGTCTTCCCTGACCAGTGGTGTTCAGGCTGAGGGAGGACGCTGTGAAGTTCCTCCATTAGCTTTAATACAATCAAATGCTTTCAACACAAGTATCTCAGTGGGCAGAGTCAATATTAGAACAACAGATGCTGCATTCATGGGCCATTGGCTAAACAATTGCTGGTGCTCCAAACTAGCATGCATTCTGCATTCCAGAATCCACACTTAGGAATCTGGTCCCAACAGCTAAAGAAGGTAACCTTCTGGCAGTGGCTCTGGCTTCCAGATATAGCAGCTCTTCACAATTCTTATTACTGCACAGAAGTGAATGTCACTTTATAATATTTGAGAATAAGTTCAAATATTCCACTACAAGACAGTAGGCAGAATCAGACAGGACTCCTGTCACTGCCTTGCAGCCTCCACTCTAAATGCCCCCATGTTCCTTATATGTTTATGGCCCGGGAGAAGCTACACTGGAGTTGGGTCTGGTGAGAAGAACCTTGAGATTGGGAGTAGTTGGAAAGACACAATGGCGACAGATCTGGAAGGTCCACTCGCCGTGTGTGGAGAGAGGAAGCCTATGGGTTCAACCTACAGCATGGAGGAAGCAAGCCCTGAAGGGAGCCTGGTTGAGAAGCACCACCGTGGAGCATGCCTGTTGTGCCCCACTCAGTCTGCGGCATGGAGAATTGAGCCGGAGGAGAGCCTGGGAAGGAGGAAAAGGGAGGCACTACAATAGAGAGACGTAGAGCAGGCACTCTGAGCACCATTGGTACTTGCCAGGTCAGGGCTCCTGCTCCACCCACAGGTGCTGCCCAAGACATGGAGACATGAGATAGTCTAAGATGAGAAAGCAGAGCCGCAGACAGGACTCAAGATGTGGTGGGGCAGTAGGCAGAATCTAACCGGACCACTGCCTGGCTGCCTCCATTCAAGGTGCCCTCAGCTTCTTACATGTTTTTGGACTGGGAAAACTCTACACTGGTGCCTGGGCCTGAGGGAAGAACTTTGTGAATTAGAAGTGGTTGGAAAGATACAGCATTGGTGACAGTCCTAGAAAGTTGGCTAGCTGCCAGTAGAGAGAGAGAGAGGAGGGAAGGCAGAGAGAGCTGATGGGTGAGGAGATCACTCAACAGGAGACATAGTCAAGATGGTGTTGAAACAAACAGGATGGAGGTCAAGGGAGCTGGGCATCCCTGAGAGGGAAGGGTGCTCGGGATGCCGGGAAGATCTGGTTGTGATCAGGCTGCCCTATTGCTACCTGCCAGGCTGGGACTGTCACTCAGAGAACGGCACACACTGCTCTGAGTGACACATGGCTGGGCGTGGTGACGGGTATGGGCGCGCACACAGTGTGGTGAAGGGATCAGTCCTCAGGCTGCCAGCAAACCCTCCTGGCCTCTCCACTGCCCGTACCCGTGGGCTGCAAGCCAAAGACTGAGGTAGCAGGGCAAATAGTGATGAGAGCAGGGCAGGAAGCAGCAGTCTGGAGCTCAAGCAGGTCCCGCCAGTGCGCTGCCAAACCTCAGGATCACCCTGATCCTGAGAAACAAGATGTCCCAGCTGAACAGTGTTCCATCTTCGGGGTTGAGTCTCCTCCTTTTGGGAGGAGTCTTGGAAGCCTCAGGATGCCCATGTAGACCATGTAGACCTCAAGATGACTACAGTTCTGTCTGCATTGCTGACACCATCAGAGTTTACCAGAACCAAGGGGCTGGCTTCATGGGGTGCTGGTTCTGGCAGGCTTTCCAGTGCCTGCATGAAGTTCAGGTGCCTGCAGGATGTCCAGGATCCTGCGGGATGCCTGGATGCCTGTGGGATATCCAGGTGCCTGCGGGATGTGTGGGTGCCAGTGTGATGTCTGGATGCATGTGAGATATCTGGGTACCTGTGGGATGCCCAAGTGCCTACAGGATGTCCAGGTGTCTGCATGAAGTCTGGTTGTCTGTGTATTTAGGCAGTGGAGCCCAACTTCAAGTTGAACTTGGTCATACTTGCCCTCAGGCTAATGTGGATCAGGTCAATGTCCATGATCAGAGTGGCCTGATGCCTCCAAAAACCATGGTGTGAAGCCTGTGATCCACACTCCTTCCACATAGGCTAAACCTAATTTTATCATTATTTTTTTCTTCCTCTTATTGAGGTTACAGGGATGGGAGGATAGACCAGGGAGGAGTAGGAAGAGGGTGATGATCAAGATACATTGTATAAAACTCAAGTAATTAGTAAAACTATATGAAAAAAAAATAATATTTTATTGATTGCTCTTGGCCCAGGCCAACTCTCTTGGTCTGAGGCTCTTCTCTTGCTCTCTCTCCCCATCTCTCTTCTCATAGTCTGGTATAGTCTGCCAGCCATGTTCAGCCTGGACTTTTTCCTTTGCCTGCTTTATCCCTTATATCTACAACAAAAATCTACAGAAAAAAAAAAGATAGTCCATGTTCTGGCTCATAAAACAATCGTTTTCAATACAGAACATTAGAAACTAGACATCATAATGAAAAAAATATGAAAATTCCAGATACTAAAAAATTAATTAAGATAATTATGAGTCTCCATGAATAAAAGAATCAATTTCAAGGAATATTATAAGACTATTTCTATTGACTGTAAATGAAAATAAGTCAAAACTTACATAGTTAAAACAGTGCCTAGAAGAGGGGTTCTCAACCTGTGGGTCACGACCCCTTTGGGGAGGTCAAATGACCTTTTCACAGGGGTCCCCTAAGACCATCTGCATATCAGATATTTACATTATGATTCATAACAGTAGCAAAATTACAGTTATGAAGTAGCAACAAAAATAATTTTATGGTTTGGGGTCATTACAACATGAGGAACTGTATTAAAGGTTCACAACATTTTAGGAAGGTTGAGAAAACATTGAAATTTAAAAAGGATAAAGAAATAATACTGTTGATTTTTCAGATTAAATTTTACAAGTATAAAGTGGATGAATTCCTATTAACAACAAAAAAAAATACTATTAAAGTTTACACAAGAAACACCAGATGACCTAAGAGAGACATTAAAGAAAAGAAATCTGCCCTACAAGGATAGAGTCTGAGAGGTGGTACACACCTTTAATCCCAAAACTTGGGAAGCAGAGGCAGGTGGATCTCTGTGAGTTCAAGGACAACCTGGTCTTGAGTGAGTTCCAGGACAGCCAGAGTTATAACAGAGAAACCCTGTCTAAAATAAAAAAGAAAAGAAAAGAGAAAAGAAAAACAGATAATTTATGGATCCAGGAGGTTATATTCTTTTTTCAGAAAACAAATGATGTACTGATATTTTTCAACTTATTTTATAAAACAGAGATACCAATATTCTTCATGAAAACAAGGTACAGTTTCTCATTGAAATTTTAGCCAACTGAATCCAGCAATACATTAAAAAAAATCATACAGTATAGCTGGAAGAGGTTCATCCTAAGTATGACTCTGAAAGGGAGCACTGGAAAGTCAATCAATGCACTTCAGCACAGATGAAGAAAGAAGGAAGAGGGGAGGGAGGGAAAGAGAGAGGGAGGAGAGAGGAATGGAAAAGGATGGGAAGAGGAGGAGGGAGGAGGGAGGAATGGAAGGGGAGAGGAGGGAGGGATGGACAGGGAGGGATGGAAGGTGGAAGGAGGTCATCTGGTTCCAATATACGTAGTGACGGCGTTATAAGAAGTTGAACAATTCACAAATACTTCCTAAAAATTTTTGGTAATCTTGGATTTTTAAGACAAGGTCTCACTATATAGTCTTGACTATGTACACTAGGCTGGCCTCAAAGCCAAAGACTGACCTGCCTCTGCCTCTCAAATGCCAGGGTTAAAGGCATACAGAGAGAAAGAGAAAGAGAGAATCCTCAGCAGTCTTTCACTGAGGGAAACTCTCTCCACTGTAAAGGCATCTACAAGAAGCCCACAGCTAGCAGAACACTCCCTAACAAAGCTGCGTGTTTCCCCACAGGAGCAAACTGCCAGCTCTCCCTACTCTAATTCTGTACTGGAAGTCTTAGTGAAATGAGAAAAAAATAAAAAGATATTGACAAGGAGAAAATTAAGCTGTTTCTGTTCACAATGATCATAACGGCATAAAGCAATTCCAAGGGCTTCACAAAATTACCTGGTTTTAACAGGTGACAGAATATGTGATCAATTTACAAAAATCAATGTATGCCTACACAGAAGCAATAAATAACTTAAAAACTGAAACTGTAAACCAGTACCATTTGAAGCAGCAAGGGAAAAGCAACTTTTTACATTCAATAACACATTTGCCAGGTCTCTAGCACAAATTGAAAGCCAGAACGCAGTGGGATGATGTGTCCAAAGTGCTTAAAAATAGGGAAGTGGTTGGATCCAATTTCTGTCCCACTGAAAAACACTGTTGTAGTGGTTTATACAGCTGTTGCCACACCCTCTCTCCCCCTTTCATAAAGCCTACCTGCCATCTCAAACCAGAGGGAAGAATTAAAACATTCTCAGATAAAAGACAGAAATCCATCACCACTGGTTAAACTAGGGGCCCTGTGGACTGAAACCGAAGGACTCTTGATAGTAACTGGGAAACAATAGTAAGACATTTTCCAGAAGAGCAGAGTCCACAACGGCAAATACAGAAGCCTGCAATACCAAAACGCTGATTCAATGGTCCTTTTTGTCTTCTCTCGATCTTAAGAGACGAAAGCATAAATCTGAGTTAATGCGATTAAATATGTAAATATAACCTGTGGCACCAAGGAAAAGTAGAGGACAGCAGAACTATGAAGAAGCAAGCTTGTGTGTGTGACTGGATTTCTGCTGTCAGATTCAAGGGAACTGTGTGAAGACCGTATATTTAATCCCCATAATAAACAAAGGGAAAACAGCTATAGAAGCTCACACAGTGGGCATGATAAGAAAACAAAAACGCGTCCATACGAGAATGTCAAACAGGAAAGAAGGCAGCAAAGAGGGAATCAAAGGATAAAAACTTAAGTCACACAGAAAACAAGTGACAAATGGTAAGAGTTAGTCCTTTCCTGTCAATAATTACCTAAAATATAAGTAGATTAAGTTAACTCCATCAATCCTGAGCCTGAGAAATCTACAAAGAAAAGAGGTTTGTTTTAGTTCATGATTCTGGGACTTCAAAAGGAGCTGGCACCTGCTCGGTTTTGGTGAGGAGGTCGTACGCATGGGGAACCACAATGGAGGGACCAAGTAGAGAAGAAGCAGGACACCAGAGCCTAGGGAAGAGCCACTGAGTGGGCACACTCTTAGAACCATCCCGTTGTAGACACTCAGCATGAGTCTCTCCTGATGGTGGACCCTAGGACCTAACTGATTTCATCTTCCCTTTTCAAAGGTGCCTAGGACCTCAGCTCCACCTTTCTGGTGACTGAGCCTGTGGGAGACAAACTCTGCCCAAATCACAGCATTTCCTGAACAAAGCACACAGACTGCAGGATGGGTTGGAAAGGGCAGAATCCAACCATCTGCTATCTACATGATCATAACTGAAGATCCGAGGACACACGCAGAAGTTGAAAATGGAAGGATGGAAAAATAAATGCCACATAAATAATAACCGAAGAGCTGTGGGGGCTGTGTCACTGTCAGGAAAATAAAAAAGGCTTTAAGTAAAAAACTTATAAAGAAGGGAGGAATGGAAGGAAGAAGAGAGAAAAAGCACAAAATCCTAAAAGATCAATTCATCGACAAGATTATAATTAGAAATATATGTCAGAACTGCTAAGTAATAAGCAACAAAGACTGAAAGGGTTGAAAGCAGAGATATTACTGGGACAGGAAAAGGCTTTAATACCTCACTTTAAGTAGTATATAGATAGAAATTCAATGTCAAAATAATGAACTTACCGATATAATTAATAGGACTTAAGAGACTCTCCTAGTTCATTTTATGTTAATGTTATCAATACCATGACCAAAAGCAACTTGGAGGAGGAAAAGGTTTATTTGGCTTACACTTTCAAGTCACAGTCCATTACTGGGGCAATTCAAGGCAGAGCCCAAATCGGAGCAGAAACAAGAAACGTGGAGGAATGCAGATTACTGGCTCACTTCCCCTGGTTTCCTCAGCTACCTTTCCTATACAACGTAGGCCTATGTGCCTAGAGATAGCATCACCCACGGCAGCTGGGCGCTCCCTCATCACTAACAATAAGGAATCGCCCATACACATCCCCACGGGTCAATGAAGGCAGCTCCTCAATTGTGGTTCCTTCTTCTAAGATAGCTCTAGTTTGTGGCAAATGGACAAAAGCTAGCCAGCACAGAGACACAAAGAACTCTCCATCCAACAAAAGCAGACACACATTTCTTGGATCACAGTATCAATCTCCAAGATTAACTTTATTGAGATACAAAACAAATTCAGGGAGATTTTTTTTAAAAATCATACTAGTCATCTTTCCTGATCATAATACTAGATTGTGAATAAAGTTACAAAAATAAACAATTTATAATAATAGAAATGTCTAACTAGAAAATGATAGCTTGAAGAAAACTAGAAGATCTATAAATATATGTTAATTAGGCATCACATCTTCAAACCCAATGGGTTAAAAAAGAGACCACAAGGTCTTAAAATAAATGAAAGAGCAGTTCAGTTCGGGGCACATATCTGTAAGCCCACACTCAGGAAGCCGAGGCATGAGGAGAGTCAGTTCAAGTTCAGCTGAGCTCCCAATAAATAAACAAATCTTTAAATGGAAGGACACATATTATACATATCAAAATTTACAGGATCTAGAAGGGAAATGTATAGTTGTAAATGTTTACATTCAAAAAGATTAATCTCAGATTAAAAACTTACCTAACACCCTGAAGACTGGGGCGGGGAAAGAAAGTCTAAAGTCATCAGAAACATGGAAGACTGGGTAGAAATAAAATAGAAAATAGGAAAATCAATAAAATAAAAAATTGATTCTTCAAAAAGATTAACGAAATAGATCACTTTTATCTAGACTGAAGAAAAGAGAAGACTCATATTCCTGAAATAATAAGTAAAGCAAGGAACATCACTATTGACCTTACAGACACACGGACGTCTTAAAAGAATGGTATGAACACATATCCACCAGCAAAACGGAAAAGCTAGGAAGCTGGAGATGGGGATCAGCAGTTAAAAGTATGTGCTGCTCTTTTGAAGGACCCGAGTTCAGTTCCCAGCACCCACACTGAGCAGCTCACAGACACCTGTAACTCCAACTCCAAAGGATCTAACACCCTCTTCTGCCATTCTATGGGCGCCCGCAGTCATGAGCATAGACACACACATACCCAATATTAAAAATAAACTTTTAAAGGAAAATAGAAAAGTAGATGAAAGGGACAAGTCCCTGGAAACACAGTCCTACCAAGACTGAATCATGAAGAAATGACCAATCTGAACATATCTATTAACTGGTGAAGAGACTGGCTTAGTCATCAAAAACTTTCCTACATATCCCTAAAGCCCAAGACCGGAGCTTAAATAGAAAAATGAACTCACACCAGTTCTCAAACTCTGCCAGAAATTGTAAAGGAAAAGAACAGAGCCTTGCAGTGATATGAAAGCCAGACAAAGAAAAGTCTGGTATGTTGGCACACACCTTCAATTCCAACATTCAGAAAGCCAAGGCAGGCAGATGTCCGTGAGTTTGAGGCCACCTAAGGCTGCATATCAGAAAGGAAATACAGTACCACTTGCAGCCAATACTTACCATGTTTAATAAATAAACATTTTCCAGATCTATCTAAAGACTCAGTACAATTCATATCAAAACCTCAAAAGAAAAAGGTACTTGAAGAAATAGAAAAATCTACCCTAGAATTCATAAAGAATATTAAGGGACCCTAAATAATCAAAACAATCTTGACAAAAAGGTGGAAGACTCACAAACCCCAATATCAAAAGTTTAACAAGACTAAAGTAGTAAAAACAAGGGCAATTTTGGTATCAAGACAAACCATAGAGATTGGGGGTAAAGGAGACCCCAGAAGGAGAGTCTCCAATACTAGCCAAATGGCTTGCCACAAAGGTGGCAAGACACTCGATGATGAATGGACAGTCTTAACAAATGGTGCTGGAGAAACTGCATGACCAAAATAAAAAGAATGAGGTTGCAGTTTTATCTCATCATTCAAAGCAAACTAAGCAACAAAGCTATAAACCTGTAAAGAAAAAACAAGTGGGGACATCTCATGTCATTAAATTCAGCAATAGTTTATTGGATATCACGCCAGAGACATGAGCAATAAAATAATACAAAACAGACTTCATCAAAATAAAGACTTTGTGCGTAAGAAGACAGTCAGCAGAATGGAAAGGCAACCTCCGAAAGTAAGAGAACATCGTGTCTCTGACAAGAGGTTAATAGAATACGAAAATGGCTACAACTCAACAAAGCAAGTAGACATCCCAAGAACTGTGAAACAACAAAGAATATCAAAGACCTAAATATATATATATATAAAGACGATGAACTAGAAGACTCAGTGGTATGACTGTCAATTCTTTCCTTGAATATCTATAGAGTCAACACAGCCCCGAATCGCAATCCCAGAACTGGCTTTGGGTTTTTTGCCTTTGTCTTTTTGTTTGTTTTATGAGTTGGCGAGCTCATTATCACATTTCTATGGAAATATAGAGGAATTAGAATAGCTAAATGATTTTGAAAAAGATCATTTTGACTCATTCTCTGATGTCCAGATTTACCTTAAAACTACCACAATAAAGATAATGCAGTTCTGGTGAAAAGAAACTAGGTATGGATTAGGTGAGAGAGAAAATGCCCAGAAATAAACTCATATGGGACAATTACCACTGAGGTGAAGTGTCCCAGAGAGTCAACGTGTGTTACACAGGGCTTCTTAGAAATTTCTACTCATAGCCCCTTTATGACAGAGAAATCCTTATCTAACCCCAGCTACATAAATTCCAAAACTAAGAAACAACCCAAACGCCCCGCCAGCAAACCAGGATACATTCATGCAATGGATGCACTGCTTCACACAACGACAGACTGCTAAATCTGCATACTGAACATTTGTAGTTGACATTCTGAAAAGTGGGAGATAAAGAGACCCAGTGAAGGACTTTAGGGACTGGGGGAGGCACTGAGGGAAGGCACTGACTGCAAAGGCACAAAGGAAGTCCCAGGAGTGATGCAGAGGTTCTCCAGCACAGGTGTAATTGCTTTGTATAGCTGCCTGTCTGTCCAAGTTCACACTGCACACCTAAAAGCCATACACCAAAAAGGTGAATTTTATTGTATTTAGATGATACCTCAAAGAATCTGACTTTTTAAAGGGAAGTTACTAACTCAGTCCTAGGCCTAAACCACAGGCTGAATTTGGCTTTTCATTTAACAGCAATGTGAAAACCATAATTCCCAAACATCTTTTGTACAAAATGAATCAAAGCCCCACAGTACTTTGTTAAATGAGTATAAGCTTATTAAGTAATACGACAAATTCCAGAACTCAGGCTGGGGAGCTGGCTCAGTGCGGCAACAGCAGTCACTGCTGAAGCATGAGGGTCTGAGTTCAAATCCTCAGCACCCTTCTGAAAGAAAAGTGTGGCTGACTAAGCCTGTAAAACACACACACACACACCTCGCTGCCACCGCCCCACACCCTGCGCTAAGATGGGAGGCAGACAGCTCACTGGCTAGCCAGCTAGCTGAAAAACAGTTCCAGGTTCAGTGAGACCCTGTTTTAAGGGGACAAGGAAGAGAGTGACAGATCAGGACACTGGACATCCTCTTCCAGCCTTCCTATGGGTATAAGTCATCCACACTTCCCTCCTTCCCAACCACCAACCTCCCCACCTCTCTCCCCTCCCTTTCCTCTCCCTTTCCTCTCCCTCCTCTCTCTCTAGGATTCTTCCAATTGAATTAACAGAAAATCTAGTTTTTCTTAAACTGGGGAGGTTCTTTTTACTCTGAGAGAGAAGCAATATTACAAACTCAAATTTATTATCTATAACGCTAACAGTCTTTTTCTTTTTTTCTTCCTAACTTCTGTCTTCGGAAGCTTCTGGCTCTGACATACTCCTGACTGGACAACGAAAGTAGGTAGCCAACAAGGTTCACAGCATTCATAACAAACGCTGAAGAACCATGCACAGGAAGATTCACGTCTTTCACATAGCCAAGCACCCACTAACAAATCTTCTAGATGAAATGTTCCACAGGAGGTTTCCTTAGCTCCCCAAAAGAACAAACATCTCCCCAAAGATAAAACAGGGGCTTCAGCACTGTTCGTTAGAAAGCTAGAAAAATCCTGTTGAGCAGAGAATTTAACAATTTGTCCATATTTTTGATATATGTATTGAGAAAAAAAGGAAAAGAATTCAAAACCATGCCTCCGAAGTATCTGAGTTATGTGAGCAGACAGGGCTTCCTCTGGGATCACTGGCTTGGGCCTAGCAGTGATGCGGCCACGTGCTGGAGCCCACATCATGGGCTCCACTGAAACAGAACAACCCTGTCTCCCAGCATCTCACAGGCTCCCCTGGGCAAAGGGTCTCAAACTCTGCCAAGCGCAAGATCATCACTGTTAAAAAGATGTCAGCCTCTAGCTTGAAAAATAAAAAAGGCTCACTCCATGGGAATTGTTTAATGATGCCAATGTGTGAATGGAAATTAAAATCAGACGCCAGCTGCCCTCAGCGGCAACTGGTATTTTTACCCTGTTGAATGTGAAAGGAATGTCGGTGCTGACTTCCAGGAGTTGTGGCTGCACGTAGGACATGTCAGCAGTTCTGCTGCAGGTGATGTAACGAGGCAGGGCCGTCACTGCAGCCCTTGCTTCTCTAAAGCCAAGCAGCTGCCCAGGGACCGACAAGTGCCTACACGCATGTGTGTTTTGTGGCTGGGTAATACAATAAGCAGACGAAACAGAATTCCTTAATGTAAAGCTTTTCCAAATCCAGCTTCTAACCTTACAATTTAAGGAAATAAATAGCTACATTATTCCAGTGGCTGGAAAGACAGAACTTCAAGATACAGGGTAATAACCATAAAGCATAAGAAACTTAAATTACAATATAACCCCCTCCCATCTTCCACCTACACTATGTTCAATCCAGCAGTTCACAGTGGCAGGGAAACTTCTCTTCTTCTTACAGAAATCCAATCCGGTTCTATCATAACATGGCGAGAGGAGCTATGCATTAGCAGGCTAAGGAAACACCAGCCTGTGCTGCTCTCATCAGACTCCTCGCCACTGTGACAAATAGCTGAGAGAAAGGGTTTGGATGAGCAGAGACTTATTTTGGCTCCTGGTTCAGAGCTTTGAGCCTATTGATTTGGGCCTCAGATGAAGGAGACCATCATCGTGGCATAGGAGCACACTGTGGTTGAGGCTGCTCACCCTGGCAGTCAGGAAGTAGAGAAGTGTGCTCCTATTACTGGACTTCCTCCTCCTGTCCCTTTATTGCATCTGGGCCCTGGCCTCTTAGCTGTTCCCACACACACACAGGGCACATCTTTTCCCCTGGAGACACTCTCATAGACACACCCAGAAATATACTTCAATGATCTAGATGTCTCTCAAGCCAACCACATTGAAAACCAGCCTAACTAATTACAGCATGGAATACTTTAGTATACTTAATAACCACAAGAAAATGTTCAAACAGTTTTGTTTATTCAATGGGGCTTATAGAGAGATTAGAAAACTATCCCAGCTTAGCAAGAAATAGCTCCTGCTATTGCAAACCTAATTGCCTGAGTTAGGTTCCAGTTCGCAAATAAAATGCCCGATGCACTGGTGCACATCATACCCCAGGACTGCTATGGCAATGTGAGAGGTAGAGACAGGGTTATCTGTCAGAAGCTCGCAGGGCAGCTAGCCTTGTCTACACAACCCTGCTATAGAAAAAAGAGACCCTGCCTCAACAAGCTGAGAGAACTGACTGATTAAGGTTGTCTTCTGACCTCCACACACATGCCACAACAGCCTTAATAACTTCACACACACACACACACACACACACACACACACACACACTCACATGTAATATTTCTTTACGAAAGAGCTTCAGGGCTGAAGAGATAGCTCAGTGGGAAAGAGCACTGGCTGTTCTTCCAGAGGTCCTGAGTTGAATTCCCAGCAGCTAGGTGGTGGCTCACAGCTATCTGTAATGGGATCTGATTCCTTCTTTTGGTGTGCATGAAAACAGAGCACTCATATATATAAAATAAACAAATCTTTTTTTTAAAAGAGCTATAAAATTAAAGTGATCACTCATCTTTGGTGTCCCCAAAGAAGGAAGGAAAGAGAAATAAAAAACCAGCAGAGATGCAAAGGTCCATGTACACACAGGAAGGTGTTATAGCTTATCTTTCAAGGTGACAGGCAGATGGTGACGTGTTGAGCAATCCAAGGACAAAGTGTTGTCTGCACTTTACACGGGTCTCTGGAAGCCAGGAGGTGATGTAGCAACAGCTAAGGCACTGTGCATTCACCATGCTCCAGGCAGCAGGCTGCTGTGCACTTCCAGTTCTGTCGACAAACCCCATCCCAGCCACAACTCTACCTAATATGGTCCAACCACAAAGAGTATCAGCTCTAACAAAACTTACTATTGGTCCCTAAGCTAAGCCCTCTATCCATGTCTGCTCTGATCAGTCTCAAAGTTATAAGGGTGTATTACACTCAGGTTACAAGCTACACTTGAATTTCAGAGAGAAATATTCCATTGTTTGATTATAAACAGTCAAGCTGGAATTTTAATCTATCATTTCTCAATGCAACCCCTAAACTATCCTTGATTGACATCTCTGATCTAGGCAAGTTTTCCCGATCAAATAAATACATGACAACAACTAGGAGACTAAATCCTTGATCATCACACCTCAAATCCGCAAAGGTCACACAGAATCCAGGCTGAAAACATCTCCCAGAGCACTAAAAGAAGGGAGCACAGCTCATAAGTAGTTACTTCTACCTCAAAATCACACGGTGCATAATTTCTTAACTTTTTTTTTCTGTATTTAGTTCCTAAATCGTATGCATTATGTGGAAAATATGAGAAAAATACCAAAAACTCACATTTTAATCTCAATTCTTTATATCAAAACTAAATGCAAACTTTCTAAAAGGCCTGGAACAAGTGTCATGAAATATCTGAAATGGTCCAAAACAGAACAAGTGGTTTCTAACAGTCATCAGCCATTTAAACTCTCAAAATAGTTCATGACACACTTTGGATATAGCCAATCACTGGTCCTCATTTTCCTCCAAGCTTGGAGACGTCAGAGGATGAGGAAGTAACTCAGTGCTTGCACAGCATCTACCAGGCCCTGGGTGTGATCCGAACTTAAAAAACAGAGAAGACTGGAGAAGGGGGAAGGGGGAGAGGAAGACAAGAAAGGAGGTAGAGGGGAAAGAAATGAAAGAGAAAAGAAAATGGGGGGAAGGAAGAGAACAAGAAGAGAAAGCAGAGGGCAGGAAGGAAGGAAAGGAGAAAGTAATTTTAAATATTCTGAATATGAAATGCTCAGGTACTTTAACTGTACACTGATACAGACTGCAAGCCGTGCTGGGAGATGACTAATCGTTTTTTATATAACACTAAATTGGATAAAGGGAATCAGCTGTAAGAGTTTATATTTGTAAAGAGATGATACAATATTGTCTTTAATTTTAATGTTATTTTTATTAATTCTTTAAGAATTTCATACAATGTATTTTGATCATACTTACCTCCCACTTCTCCCCCTAACTCAAATTGACATTTGAAATTAAACCATGGCACCACAAAAAAAGAAACAATTTTCTATGGGAAAAACAAAACATAATTCTGATTAATCTTACGTCTCAAAAGAAAAACTTAGAAACTCTAACCACGGGCTGTCTATTTCCTAATACCAAGAAGAGGAACACAGAACTCTACCTTCTCCGATGCAGGGAGGACACTGGGCTCCTCGATCTTTCTAAGTTGCTTTAAGGAGTCACATCCAAACATCCTGTCTTTAAGGCCATGAAGCTGTGTGTCCAGCATGTGGTGGTGGAGTGTGACCTGAGGGCCCTGGGGGAAAGGACTGCCATGCAGATTTGGAGCCATGTTTGTTGGGACACCGAGCACCGGCTCCAGGCTAGACTCAGTTAGGGTGACCTCAGGAGGAAATCCCACACCTGGAAGGCTGATGTACTGAGCGCTTTCCTGCGACCTCAGCAAAGCCTCAGGCATGGTTTTGTGCTCGTTCCCAGGGAGAACACGCCTCTCGCTGGTCACATTTTCTAAGTGTTTCCTGTCCACTGGAGCGGAATGCAGAATGGTAGGCTGTTGCAGCATGGTTTCCATTCTGTGTGGTTTTTCAGTAGCTGCCTGAAGAGAACACGGGTGCAGGGGTGGAACAGTGGTCTGTATTATTGAAGGCTGCCCAAGCTGCTGAAGGACTTGCTGAAATGGGTGATGGAGAATGTCTGTTCTTCCAGAAGTCTGTGTCACCATGACTGGTACGTTGACTTTGTAAAGATGACCTTTAAAAGGAAAACAAACTGGTAAGATAATGCAATTCTCTTTCACTGTGTGTCGGGGGGGGGGGGGGTGGTTGGTGCATGCAGGTGTGCTCACAGGTCCCAGTGATGTCTTTGTCTTGGCCCTGCACAGCACTGGGGTTACAGGTACTCGTGGCTATGCCTGGATTTTTTCATGAATGATGGGGATTTGAACTCATGTCCTTAGGCTTGCTGTGTAAGCACTCTTACCCACCGCCATCTCCTCAGTCCAGTATAAGAGAATTCTAATTTCCTTAGGGGGAAAAAAACCTAACCCCAGGTATAAATATATAAATAATAGTGGTTGTCTCTAGGAATTATTTTAAGGTATTTTGCATTTTCTGCAATAAATATTCATTACTTTTAAAAAAAAATGTGTTTTTGCTTTAGCTCGAGGCTAGAGTCTTTTCTCCCTATTTTTCACTGACATATTTTGGTCATAAAGGCCACCAATATTTTTTCCATGAGCCTCTTCTATTTGAAAAAATGAATGTTACTGACACACAATGAAATTTTAACCAGCAGTCATGGAAAATGTATTTCACATACTTAAGATTTATATCACACAAAGATATCCAAAAAGAAAAAAAAATGGATCATTAAAACCCCTTCTCCCTCTTTCCTTTAAAATAGCACTCAAAGATTCAAGATGCTGGCAGGGCAGCAGGCAGAATCAGACAGGGCTCCACCCCTTGCCTTCCGGCGCTCACTCAAGGTGCCACCTGCTCCTGATATGTTCACGGACTGGGAAAAGCTACACTGGTGCCGAGTGACCCCACAGCATGGAGGAGGTAGGCCATGAGAGTAGTCTAAGATGGAAGAGCAGAGCAAGGACAGGCCTCAAGATGCTGGCAGGCAGGAGGCAGAATCCAACAGGGCTCCAGCAGCTGCCCTCCTGCCTCCATTCAAGGTACCCTCTGTTCCTTACATGTTCATGAACATGGAGAACACTAAACTTGTGCCTAGTCCTGCGGGAAGAACTTTGTGAATTAGAAGTGGTTGGAAAGTGTCTATGATAGATCTGTAAAGTTAGCTGGCCGAGAGTAGAAAGAGGAGGAAAGTGGAGAGAGCCTGCAGGCAGAACCCTGAAGGTGTGAGGGAAACTGAACTGCTGACACAGTCGAGACGGTGCAAGCAGGATGGAGGACAAGGGAGCTGGGCATCCCCAAGAAGACAAGTACTCAGGATGCTGCGATGCTCTGGTCACAATCAGGCTGCCCTACTGCTACCTGTGAGGCTGGGATTGCCACTCAGAGAATGGAGCAGTGCACACTGCAAAGAGAAGCAGAGCTTGGGACTTAGCAGGCAAGGGAATGGCGGTGAGAGCCACTAGGAGATGAATGGCTGGAGGGAGTGATACGCATAGGAGGGCAACCAGGATGGACAAGGGATCAGTCCTGAGGCTGCCACTAACACCCTCCTGGCCTCTCCACTGCCCACCAGGCTAGCACTCCTGCTCCCAGTGGCCTCGGCTGCTTGCTCTCCCTGATGGGGTAGAGAAGATTATGAAGCTGCAGTGCTACCCTCAGACTGCAAGCGCAAAGACCCAGGTAGCAAGATTGACAGTGCAGAGGGCATCGCTCTAGAGCTTGACCAGGTCCTTCCCCCAAATGCTCTGCCAAACCTCGGAATCACACTGATTCAGCAAGCTGAACAGTGTTCCATCTTTGAGGTTGAATCTCCTTCTTTTGGGAGGAGTCTTGGAAGCCTCAGGATGCCCATGTAGACCAGGATGACTACAGTCCTGTCTGAATTGCTGATAGCATCAGAGTTAACCAGGACCTTGGGGCTGGCTTCATGGGGCACTTGTTCTGGCAGGTTTTCCAGTGCTCTCTTGAGGTCTGAGTGCCTGTGTGGTGTCTGAATAGCATACCTGTGTGATGTACAGGTACCTCTGGCAGATACAGGTGTATGTGGGAAGTCCAGTTGCCCACAGGATGTCTGGGTACCTATGGGATGTCTTGGTGCCCACTAGGTGTCAGGGTGCCTGTGCGTTATCTGGGTGCCTGTGTTGTATCCAGATGTATTCAGGATCTCTGGGTCCCTGCAGAATGTCTGGGCACCTAGAGTTGTTCTGGTGCCTGCAGGAGGTCCTGATGCCTGTGGGATACTGGGGTGTCTGTGTGATAACCGAGTGCCTAGTGAGGTCTGGATATCTGTGTGATAGATAACCAGATGCCTGTGTGGTCTGGGTGCCTGCATGTTTGGGTAGTGGAGCCAACTTCAGGTTAAATTTGGTCATGCTTAATCTCAGGCTAATGTGGACCAGGTCAATGTTCATGATCAGAGTGGCCTGCTGAGTCCAAAAACCATGGTGATTGTAGAAAACACTTAAACCTTTAATCTAGCAGCATGACTGTTCTAGCAAAGGATCACCTGTGTGATAACTAGGAAGGGATCACATCTAAGGACGTTTATGAAGGGATCATATTCAGAAGGCTGTGTGATCTGGATGGAATGCAGAAAGAACATTAGTTAGACTAATCCTGTCCTCTATGCTAACGCTAGGTGAAAAGAATTTTTGTGATTAAAGCAATATAGTACACACCTTTAATCCCATACATGCCTTTAATTCCAACTCAAAAGGCAATAGTAGTACAAACCTTTAATCCCAACTCTCAGGATATAAAAGGAGGCTCTCAGTTCATAGGAGTTGGAGTTAGTTCAGAGAAAAGCAGAGTTCAGAGAAACAAGAAGGGCAGAGCTCAGAGAATAGAAGCAGAATATGTAAGCAGAGCACAGAGGTAGAAGTAAGGTAGAAGCAGATGGAAGCAGACAAGAGGCAGAGCTCAGAAAGAAAAAGCAGAGATTCAGAAACAGACAATTTATGATCTATAGTTCAGAGTTCACAATACAGCTCAGAGTGAAAAGAGATAGTTCAGAAGACAGCCAGGCAGAGTGAACAGTTAGCATTAATTATCAGGTGCTGAAATATTCTAGGTTTGCAGATTAGATTGTACAGAGGCTGAAGCCTTCTAGGTCTAGGCTTAAGATTAGATAGTATGGAAACTAGAATCCTCTAGGACAGGAGATTGAATTAGCAAAAAATAAACTGTTCTCTGCCATGAACCCATGAGAATAATTAAATAAGTCAGTACACTTACATCCACACTTACAGGTGATGCCTGTGATCCACATTCCCACCACATAGGCTGAACCTAATTTTGTCATTATTAATTTTTTTCTTCTTCTTCTTCTTGAGGTCACAAAGATGGGGAAGAGGGTATGTTCAAGATAACATTGTGTGAAACTCAAGCAATTAATAAAACTATTATGAGAATAAAATAATAACACTCTAAAGGAACCTACTTTTTAGCTTTGAATTAGAAGACACTTGAACTTCACAACAACCCAAATAAGTCAAATCAGTATTTTCAAACCAATAGAATGTACTGTAAGCATGTCCTTTCTACTAAGACATGATATCTATAGTAAGAAAGGAGGCAGAGGTTGTTCAGCTTTGATTAGCCTTACAAAAATAGAGATACACTCTTTTATTTTATATCTGCTAAAATTGAGGTGAATGAGCCAGCAGGCTGACTCGGAAGGTAGAGCCCCCAGAGCCCACATGGTGGAAGGAGAGAACCTGTCCTCTGATCTTCTTATATACTCTTGTGTCATATGTATACACACACACACACACACACATAAATAAATTAATCATAACTTTAAATTTTTGTAAATTTTTAAGACTTTATGTGTACGAGTGTTCTACCTGCATGAACGTATGTTCACTGTGTGCATGCAGTAAGCATGGAAGTCAGATGAGGGTGTCAGATCCCCCGGAACTGGAGTTATGGATGGCTGTGAGCTATCAAGTGGATGCTGGAAATTGGACCTAGGTCCTCTGGAAGAACGGCAACTGTTCTTAAAGGACTATCTCTCCAGCCCCTAGTTTAATTTCTTTTCATTAAAAACAATAAAACTGCTAGGCAGTTGGTGATGCACACCTTTAATCCCAGAGGCAAGTGGATCTCTGTGAGTTCGAGGCCAGCCTGGTCTACAGAGTGAGTTCCGGGACAGCCAGAGTTACAACAGGGAAACCCTGTCTCAGAAAATAAATAAATAAATAAATAAATAAATAAATAAATAAATAAATAAATAAATAAATAAATAAAATGAAGCTAGCTAATTTGAATTACAGAGGATATACATGAAGACTCTAATGCACAGGAAAAAGAACTGAGAATGAACCACAGGACAGGCCCCAGCCCAGTGTCTGCCATGGTACACTGCTTTACTAACAATGACAACTGCTTTTTATTTTTACTTTAAAAGTTTTATTAGAGATTCCTATTACCTCAAGTCTACAGTTTATTAAAAATCATGAAACCTTTCAGGAAGTGGGGGTGGTAAGGAGTTGATACAATCAAAACACATTAAAAATATGTATGAAATTATCAAAGAACAAATAATTTTTTTAAAAAATCATGTAACTTAATATCCATGCTCAAACCGAATATCCTTAGAATAACTCTCACCGGATGCAGTCTGCAGTGTCATGCCTGCTGGGACGTGGATGGGGTAGCCAGGAAAGGCAAAGTTTGCACCACAGCTGGGGGTGTTCTAGACATAAGAAGCATTTATTAGAAAGTCATAAAAAGGACCAGAGTTATACCTTTTCCCACGCTATCACCAGCTGTCAAAAACATGATTCTCAAGAAGACCTCGGCTAAGTCCTCTGACTAAACAGCTAACATTGGGCTCAGATCATTCCATCGAGAGGAATCCCACTGCAGTGGCCATGAGGCCAGTAAACTGTAATAACTAGAATGGACACTGTCCCATAACACTGACCCAACGCACAGCTGTGCTCAGACCGCTGATGCTCAAGGGGTCAAATTTAAGAGCCACAACTGTTTACAAAGATCTTCCACACTCTTAATTGATCTTACCCACATTTTAAAGTATATATAATAGTGCCTCTATAATGAATAGTTTTATAATTAAATCTAGGGTTTAAAAAAAATATTAAATCAAGACAAAGAAATATTTTCATCTATCAGATATACAAAAACGTAATGGGTGAGAATGAACTAAAGTTTCTGAAAAGGCCAGATCACTGTCAAAGATTCTGCAAACTGGTTGGTTAGGGCCTCATCATTGTGGAGACATGGAATATTGCAGATTGAGAGCCAAGATTATCGTGGACTCTCTTCAGTCCCTGTAATAGTCATGCATCAGTGACCTACATGTCTGGTCTAACACCCTTCTGTCAAGTTGAACCTTTGAAATCTACAAGGAGACCACTCGGTTCCCCCAACCCAGAAACTAAGAATGTCCTCAACTAGCACCTAAAACCTGCAGCAGAGATGTCACGTTGCTGTAACCTGCTCTCCTGATATCCTCCTCATCTGTTTACTGAACACACTGACTTGCATCTTTTGTGTTGTGACTATCAAAGGTCACACACATTTTTGGGACAAACACTTCATTCGCAGCAGCTTGAACCCGTGTTCTTCAAGCTATGGTCATTTACATTTGCCTCAAACTCTCTCCCCTTTGAACAAGAGCCATCTTCTACTTTGGCAAGGGCAATGCGCAGTGGGGCTGAGGGTGGGATACTGCTTTTCTCGTACTGTTATTTGTATAGAGGGCACGCGGATGGGCACAACTCTTTGCAAGAACACTTTGGCAAATGCCAAAATTAAAAACATGCATGACGATTATCTCAGAAAGCCAACCTGTAGGAATTTACCTGATTATCTCACAAACAACAAGCATGTGCAAATATAGCCAATAAAATTCTTTATTTCTAAATGGAAATAATTTAAATGTACATCACCAAAAATATTACTTGACTAAACAGTGGCGTATCTACCATGGTGTACGTTCACTTCCAGAAGCAAAAGAGTTCTTCTATATTAGTAAAGGAGGGGGCCATGGAAAGAAGGGAGGCAATGAGATTACAGAAACAGCAAAGAAAACAATCCCACAGTGTACTCTAAACGGTGATAGAGCATTCAGGAAGTTAGTGAATACATGTCAAATAATTACAATGGTTATCTTTGGGGAATAGCCTCTTTCACAGTTTGCTTTATGAATTTTTTATTTTTTTACAGCATAGCATTTCTGTAATCAGAAAAAAAAAAGATGTTTCAAATCTCAAAGACAGACATGTCCCATTGGTCTCTTATCAAACAGGGCCATTCTTTGGAAAGCCCTCACGGGGGCAAGCAGCTGGCCTGCTAAGATTCGCACCCTGAAAAGGCAGTCCGCTGGCTAACTGACAGTGTGAGATAGTTTGAGGATTATACCATCAGAGCCATGGAGGAGAAGGAAATGTGAAAAGTGTTGGTCCTCTCTATCTGAAAGCTGCTAAATTTTCTATAAATACATATAATTTTATTTCCTGCCTCCAAGTCTTAGAGGGGGGAAAATAATTCTACTTCACCAAAGTAAAAACAAATTTAAAAAAAGAACAAAACATTGCATTTAAATAAAATGAAAAGCTATCAGGTAACACAACTCTTGAAGAAAAAAAGAATCAGGAAAAAGTACATCAAAATTATCTACTTAAAAGGCACCAGGTATGTACTATTACACAGCACGTTAAATCCCCAAACACTGTAACTTCAGAAATATCCTAACCTCAATTCGTACCTTAACTGAGCCTGACAGCTCTGGGGGTGGAGGCGAGGGGAGACTAGCTTGCTATCTGGCTCCTGGGGCCTTCCAAGACACTGAAACCATTGCTGAACCCTCTGGTTTTCCACATCTCCTCCAGTTCAAGTGGAGGGCTGTGAACTATACCTGTGCTCCACCCTCTTGTCACCCCTCAGGGAAGGGACGAGCTACATACCAGGTCTTCTGGTGTAAGACTTGGGAGAGTTCTCCCAGCGGGGATAACCAACGACGCTGCACAGAGAACAAGGGGGAACACAGCCATTAGAACTTACCTCTTTACATCGCCACATGTAGATTATTTATATATATATGTATATATATGTGTGTGTGTGTGTGTATATATATATAAACTAATTTTTTCATATAGTATATTCTGATCACAGGCAATTGTAAGTTATTTTAAAAACATATTCTCAATGGGCCATGTTAGACCAAGCAAAATCCTAAACTTTCTGGCTTCACCTAAGAGGAAAAGTATTGAACTATATTTTTCCTGGCAACTTTAAAGACTTTACAACTAAATTACTTTTAAGTTATCAAAGCCAAATATCTCATTAAGATCAAATGGGCTGAACTTCAGAAATCCAGAATGAAACATACAGGTTGTCTTTGTAAGTCAGGGAAGCTCTAACTCCCCATGACAGCGCTTCACCGGGGAGAGAATAAAATTAGAACATTTAAAAGAGATGATGCTGTTGAGAAAAAGCACACAAGCCAAGACAAACACTAACAGTGAATAAGGAAACATGGTAAGTGGGTGAAGAGATGGCCCAGCGATTAAGACCACATACTATTCCTCCTGAGGCCTGATCGATTCCTACATCCATTACTGGGTGGCACGCCTGCAACTCCAACTCTCTGGTACCTGCACTCATGTGCACATACGTACTCACATACAGATACAGACACATAATTAAAAATACATTTTTTAAAAAGAAAATGTGATACATGTACACAATGGAATTTTAAAAGAAAAATGAAATCATGACATTTGCAGGAAAATGCTTAGAACTGAAAGTCCTCACATGACACACAAAGCCCCTCAGAACAACAGACAGCTCATGGTTTTGACATCTGTGTGTGAGGACAGTAGAAAGGGAACCACAGTGAGGAAGTACAGAACTTAAAGGGATGGGGAAGAGGATAACAGATCATGAGACATGAAAACGCAAGAGAGGACCATGGCGAGGGCAAGGGAAGCAGCCAGAAAACGAGGGCAGAGGAGAGGAGACAGGAGGAGCGAATTCCGAGAAAGGATAATGACACGTATGTATGAAAATACCACAATAAAGCTTGCCACTTTACATGCTAATTTTAAAATAATTTATAAAAACAATGCCACTTTGCCTTAAATAAAAACAGGAAATTTTTAGCATGCTTATGCAGCCAACTATGTATTTAGTGTATTGTTAATTACGGCTCCTTTTCACATACTGCGGTAAGGAAAGCTGCCCCACGGTCTGTTTTTGACCCTAGAATGGCTCCGTCACAAACAACAAATAGTGCTCTAAGGAGCATTTTTTTCAAAGCTAACCATTCTCCCCACGTTAAATATAAGCGAGGCCGTGGACTGATGGTTAATGAGCACAGAATTATTTTTATCCTCTACTCATCTGTGGCTTTGCTGATTAGCAGGCATTCTTTTAGGAAAAGCCAAATGAGAAAGGATCGGAGTGGTGGGAACTCGGTAGTGCTAGTCATAATTGGCTGGCGTGAGCAAAGCTGACACCACTCCAGCCCGTGAGGACACAAAACTCTGTTCTTCAGCATCTAAGGCCTTAGGAAAACCAGCAACAAAACGACCCTTCTCTCCTGAGCCTCTTGTAATAAATCCTGAAGGACAATTCTCCATGTTGAAGGGAAGTAAACAAAGCTGTAAGAGAGCTATTAAACACTTCTTCATAGGCATCAGAATAAAAGCCAGAACTGAAAGAACTGGAAAGTTCTAGGCAGCCCATTTAATTTTAATATGAGGCTCATAAAGTTCTATCTCTATCATTAAACTTGCCTGAAATTTTAAAATATTCAACCTCATTTCATAACCAAGTAACTTTTCATTAAATATGCATTTTGACTCAAATGAAGTATTATAATTTCAGATTCCATAGATGTATTCTAGAAACATTAAATTCAAAACAATAAATTTTATAATAGCAAGAATTCAATTCTACAAGCATAATGCAAAAAATATTCAATATGATAATCTAGTTTAACAATATTAAAATCTATAAGTACTTTTTCTAATTCACAATCCAAAATTCTGATACATTTATAGCAGTTGCTTTACAATTCCTGATCTCATTTTGGGTCTATACAAATCTTGGTATGTGAGCCACATGTCTTGGTTAAGGGTTTCTATTTCAGTGATAAAACACCATGACCAAAGCAACTTGGGGAGGAAAGGGTTTGACTTTACACTTCCACATTGTAGTCCATCAGTGAACAAGCCGGGACAGAAACTCAAGCAGGGCAGGATCCCGGAGGTAGATGCAGACTTAGGAGCCATGATGGAGGGATGCTACTAACAAGTTTGCTTTTCATGGCCTGCTCAGCCTGATTTCTTATAAAACCTAGGAACACCTGCCCAGCCCCATCAATCACTTAATTAAGAAAATGCCCTACAGCCCTGCCTACAGCTCTATCTTATGGAAGTACTTTTTCAATTGAGACTCCCTCCTCTCTGATGACTCTAGCTTACAGCAAGTTGACATAAAACTAGCCAACACACCACATAATTAAGAAATTCATTATCTGGCCATTTTCTTCTTTAGAACTAATCATGAGTACATGGATGTTTCCTGATGATGTGACCGAAACAGACTCCAAAGTCACCAAAAGGGGCCACTGCAGACATTCCTTCCCGATCTAAGGTCACAGAAGAGTGGTTAGATTCTTACAGTTTGGAAGTTTGAATCCTCAGAGAAAGATCCTGCACTTGCACAGTGTTCTGTGAGTATCCACTGGATGCAGGTACGGTTACATGTTAATCAATAGCTTTAAGATCCGATAATTAAGATAAGCACACACCCCATACACACCAACAAGGAAAAACCAAGAACCAGGTGGCTTCCTGGTTGAATCAACCATCCAAATGAGAATTAGTATCAAGTCTCCTTAAACTCTTCCAAAAAAGAGGACCACTTCCAAACACTTTTGACAAGACCCGCATTACCTTGAAATCAAAATGAAACAAAACTACCAAAAATACTTGAAAGAACTGGCAATATCTCTGGGAGACCCTGATGATGAAAAATGAAAATCTTAAATAAAATCCCAGCAAACTAAACTCAACAACATACAGAAAAGACCACATCACAAAGGAATATCTACCTTTGGCATGAAAGGACAGACAACTTAAACTCTACAAGTCACTGACAGAACCTTAGCAGAACGAAAAGGAAAATACATCATCTCGATTGATATAGAAAATGCACTTGACAATGCATTTTTTAATACTGTGTGTGTGTGTAGATGCATGCCACGGAATATATGTGGAGGGCAGAAGACAACTTGTGCCTCTACTTCCACTGCATGGATTCCACGGATTGAACCCAGGTCATAAGATTTGGTGACAAACACCTTTACCATCTGGTAAAGCCTCCATATCCTTTCTTGTTTAAAAAAAAATCCAACCAGCCAGATGGCTCAACAAGAATAGTACAACAGTTCAACTGCACAACCCTGACTACCTGAGTTTGATCTGTAGAACTACTCACATAAAAAGCCAGATGTGGTAGTGTGGATCCGTATTTCTAGCACTCTTGTAGCAAGATGGCAGGTGGAGACAAACACAGTAATTCAGAGGCTCAGAAGCAGGTTAGTCTGAAATACATAGCATGTCAGAAACTACACAAAGTCCCTGCCTCAATGAGGTGGAAGAAAACCAACCTGAAAGTGGTCTTCTGACCTACACATGCACACACACACACACACACACACACACACACACACACACACACCAAGGCACATACATGCCCACACTCATCCACAGACACATCAGACACATAGAAATACATTATTCAGTAAATTTTTAAAAAACCAAGCAGTTTACAAATAAAGGACATTTTCTCAAGATAATAAAGACTAAGGAGGCTAGAGAAGGGCTCAACACTAAGAGTGCTTGCTGCTCTTCCTGAGGACTTGAGGTCAGCTCCCAGCACCCATAGCAGGTGGCTCACTACAGCCTGTAACTCAGCTCCAGAGGATCAGGCTCCCTCTTCTGGCCTCTGCAGGCACCTGTACTCACATGCATATACACACAAAGACATACATATACACAGAGAGACATACATATACACACAATGGAAAATAAACAATCAATTGCTTATGGACTATGTAAACTTGCAGCTAAAATCATAAGACAGGTATCTAAAAGCTTTTCCTCCAAGATCTTCCATAGGGTAAGGGTCCAACTCTCAACACATCTGTTCAATATCAAATCAGACATTCTAGCTAGATCAGATAAGAAAAAGAAATAATAAAGCACACAATCCAGAAATGTGAAAGCAAAATTATCTCTATTTGCTAATGATAGGAACCTATTCACAGAAAACAACAGAGTCCACAAAAAAGAAATGCATAAGTGAGCTCAGTAAAGTTTTAGATTCAAATCAATCTTTAAAAGTCAGTTGTATTTCTGAATTAAAAAAAAAAAAAAAGCCTACCTGAAAAATCAAAATGTGACAGCATCTAAAAGAGCAAAATACTTACGAATAAATTCAATCAAGAAGGTAAAGTATCTGTACCTCTAATCGAAAAAAAAAAAAAAACGGCTGTTTTAAATGAAATTGAAGGAGATGAATATGGCGGCACATCCCTAGGACCCCTGGGCTTGGCAGGCTGAGGCATGAGGATCAAAAGTTTGAGGCCAATCCGGGACACACAGTGTGTGATCCGAATGAGAACGGCCCCACACCCTCACACATTTGAGTACTTGGTGTCCAGTTGATGGACTGTGTGGGAAAATTAGGAGGTGTAGCCTTGTTGGCGTGTCGTGGGGTGTGGGGTTTTGAGGTTTCAAAAATGTTCATGCCATCACCACTGGATCTCTTTCTCTGCCTGATGTTTATGGATCAAGATGTGAGCTCTCAGCTGTTCCTTTACTTCACCATCATGGACTCCAACCCTCTGAAACCGTAAGCAAATTAAACACTTCTTTTTTAAATTGCCTTGGTCATGGTGTTTTTATCCCAGCAATGGACAAGTAACTAAGACACACAATGAGAGAAGGTAGAAATGAGGGCAGCAAGGGGTGGAAAGTAGAAGGAATAAAAGGCGGAGATAGAGAGAGGAAGGGAAGGAGACTGATTTAAGCCGACACAAGAGATACTTCTACTCATGGATTGGTTGAAGTAATTGATATTGCTGGAATGTCCATACTACCCAATATATGAATGCTATTCAATTTCTATCAAAATTCCAGCGGCACCCTTAACCAAAATAGGAAAACACCTAACGTTCTCAAGCAAGCCATAAATAAACTCCAATAACCAAAGTAATCAGAATAAACAAAGTCAAGGCTGGGTTGTTGATTCACCAGGTCAAGAGTCTGCTGTCAAGCACAAGACTTGGTTTGGAGCCTCAGAACTCAGGTGGAAGCCAGACACCAAAACAAGAGCAAGTAAGCCCAGAGCCCGTGTAGCAAAACAAAGGGCATCTCCTGAAGGCCATGGGCCAACTAGACTGGCATACACAGTGGCAATGAGATCCTCTGTTGAATTAGGTTGAAGGCAAAGACCAGGTTGTCCTCTGACCTCCATGTCTGCATAATGACCTGCTCATGCACTTGCGTGTGTGTGTGTGCACATGCAGAGAGACTAAAAGAAATAATCAAGGTCATCACATTTTCTATTTTAAAATAGCTAGGGACAGTGTTGTGCATGCATACAGCCCATATTCAGAAGACTGAAACAGGGAAAATTGCTTAAAACCAGGAGTTTAAAAAAAAAAAAAAAACAGTAGTTTAAGACCAGCCTGAGCCCTGGTTTAAAAATAAATATTAAAGAAAAATACTATTACAAAGCTATAGGAACTAAAACAGTATGCTACTGACATAAAAACATGTAAACAAAGGACTAAGGAGGTAACCACGTAAAAGCCGTGTAGTCAAAGCTTTTAATCACTGGATAAGGCAGAAAATCTGGATCGCTGGAGCTTGCTGGCCAGTCACCATAGACTAATTAGACAGAGGACAGTGAGAGACCCTGACTCAAAATACCAGAAGCAACTTTCGGGTCTCTCCATGTATACATATGCACATATATCTTCACAGAGAGAGAGACAGACTCATAGTAGATCAGTGGGGGAAATTACAGAGATGCAAAATAAATTCAAACATGTCTGATCAACTAATTTCTCACAAGGCACTAAAGGAACAATGGGAAGGAACCATCCTCACAGACTTACGCTGGATGTTTCAAAGTCTTGATTTTGAATACTATCTCCTTTTGTGCCCTGATTATATTGTACCTCGCATGCTCCTTTTCTGAGATGCACTCCTCTTCTCACGCTGAACTTGGCATCTTAGTGCAACGTGTGGATATAATTAATTGGTGCAGACAACATATTTTCCAGATGCTAGGGGGTCATTATTTTAGTTTTTGAATACTGAATATATCAGTTGTGTGTTATAAGAAATATTTATTTAATCTTCCAGGACAAGTTTGTGGTTTACAGCATTTTCCTGTTCATTTTTAGTGTCTACAAGATTACAGACCCACAGTGAGGTAAGTGTCCTCTTACCTCCCATGATCACCCATGCATGAGTGCAAGGGGCAGAGATAACAGTTTTTATATTTCACAAACTTCCCAGCCGTTCTTTCTGGGATTTAAGAGAGGTATAAATTACCCCAGGACTTCAGGTTAAAGTTTGTGGGAAGGTTTCCAACTATGAACTCGCCTCCTTCAATGAATAGGAACCAATTCAGATAAAAAAAAAATGGTGTTGGGAAAACCAAATCTTCATATGTGAAAAAATTCAACACTGGACCTGTGTTGTAAACCACACACAAAAAAATAACTCCCGGAGCTGGAGAGAGGACTCAGCAGATAAGAGCACTGGCTGCTTGCTCTTCCAGAGGACCCACATGGCAGCTGTTTAAGATCTAACATCCTCATACATACATGCATGCAGGAAAAACATCAATGCACGTTAAATGAATAATAAGTAATTAAGTAAGTAAATAAATAAATAAATAAATAACTCACACTCAAAATGAACAGAGGACCTAAACATTAGACCTAATACTCCCAGAAAAAGACAAAAAGAGAAATATCTTGACATTAGGCTTTAGGCTACCATAACAAAAGCTTGAACTGTGCATGAATAAATGTGGCTTCTCTTACTCGGATTTTGTCACTAGGACAAATATCCACGAGAAACAAAAGATAGACTAATTTGGTTCACAGTTTCAGTCCACTGTCTCAAACCTGAAGTAAGGCTAACGGTGATGACAGAGAACAGATGAACAGACAGAGAACAGAATGGAACAGATACTCTCTACTCATCGCAGCCAGGAAGCAAGAGTAAGCTTGCTTACTCTTTTTAGACTCTCCGGGACCCCAGCCTCCAGGCAGGATGCTGTGCACGTTCAGGGTGGACATTCCCCTGGTAGGCAGTCATTTCTGAGGAGGTCCACACTGACACAGTGAACTCCAAGCATTCTCTCTCCATGCAGTCAAGCTGACAAGTAAGATAACCCTGACTGGATGAAGGAACTTCAGCACAGCAAGAGTCAATAAATGACAACATGCAGATGAGAAAATATCCCCAAGCCACATATCTGATAAAAAGCTAATATCTAAAATATGTAAAGAGCTTGCACAATTCAGTAATAGAAAAACAAATAACTCAGTTTTTAAAACGAGCTGTGGTGGCGCACGCCTTTAATCCCAGCACTCGGGAGGCAGAGGCAGGTGGATCTCTGTGAGTTCAAAGCCAGCCTGGTCTACAGAGTGAGTTCCAGGACAGCCAGAAGTTACAACAGAGAAACTCTGTCTCAAAAAAACCAAAATAATAATAATAATAATATAAAAATAAATAACATGAGCAAAATACCTGCACAGATGTTTCCTAAGAAGGCATAAAAATGGTCAATGGGCATTTGAAAAGGCACTTGTCACCAAGACTGACCTGAGTTTGATCTTTTGAAAGCATGATGGAAAGAGAGAACTAGCTCTTGTCCTTGGACCCCCACGTGCCTACACACACACACACACACACACACACACACACACACACACACACACGTTTTATTTTAAAAGAAAAACATGCAGAGATAAGAATAAAATAGGGGCTTACCAGATGCAGGGGAGCAAGAACTGAGACTCGGTCAGAGTGTCTGAAGTCTAGAGGTGAAGTGTGCAGCACAAGGGCAATTCTTAAAGTCGGAGTATGTTTGAGAGTTTGCTAGCAGTGTAGATTTGAGACTCTTACCACGCTTTAAAAAAATAGGTAACTCTAGGATGGTGGACCTGCTAATTCACATAACCTGTGGCACCGCTGTGTATATCACAACATCACGCCACCCAATTTAAATATGCAAGTAAATTGAAAGATGAATAACAGGTATGGAGGCCAGGGAGGCAGCTCAGCACACAAAGGCGGGGCGTACTGTGCGGGTCTGGCAACCTGAATCCATGGGAAGGTGGATGGAAGAACGGACTCCACAAAGTTGTCCTTGATATGTCTATGCTCACATGTGTGTGCGTGCATGCACACACACACACACACACACACACACGTAATAATAATAACAGTCATGAATGGTAAGTGACCACCGCACCTGCCAGGCTTCTGTGTGGATACTCTGGGGATCCGAACACCAGTCCTCACCCTTGTACAGCAGGTGCTTATTCACTGAGCCACCTCCCAACCCCAGCCGTATCTTTTTATGGATTTTTTTAAATAAAAAAGAGGGTTCTTTTTGTAAAGACCTTTTGGAGTCATCAGTCATTAAGAGTATAGAGAAAGCCCGTGACTGAAAAACGTTGTACACTGGTAACACAGGATATTCCTAAGAAGCGAGTAATACAACAGAAAAAAACATAACAAAGCAAACAAGCTTTAGAAACAGAACTGATGGAGGCAAATGGCTTACTCAATTGTGGATTTTGTTTGAGCTCGTTATCAGAAGAAATAAAAAGATTGTAGCAGTTTAAGTTATTTTAATCGGGCTTTTTAAAGCATACCATGAGCAGATACAATTAAGAAGTACTTCAATTTTATGAGGCTATTTATTTTGAGACTCTTACTGAAGGGTTCCCAGAAATGAAGACAGATAAGAAGGGGTCTGTAACACACTCTCTCTTCTTAAGCCTCTTCATTGTAAATTTCAAGAAAGAGAATGAGAAAAACTGTCTTATTTTAAATGTAATTATTCCTATTATTCTAACTTCCAATACAGAAGGAAAAAAAAAAAAATAAGGTGCTGAGTGAAAACTAGCTGGATCCAGACTTGCCAGGCTATTTTGTGGTTTAAATCACTGGTAATATTACCATCTTCCGGGCAAAATGGAGTATTGCAATTTTGAATGACAAGAAAAACGAGAAGTTTTAACTGTGCTTTTGATAAAAAATATTCAAATACTTTCCTCCTCCTCGTCCTCGCGCACCACGCCCTCTCTCCAACCTCAAGTGGAAAGGACCTTCCGGGTTCTTTCACTGAGAAACAGATTACCTAGGCACGCGCAGTACATCATACATGTGACGCCAGCCCTCAGAAGCTGAGGCACAACATAGCAGAGTTCAAGGTCAGCCTGGGCAATGTGTTCCAAAATAAGCCCCTGCCTCAAAAACATTTTATTGAGATTTGCAAAACTGCTACGCCAGGGTGGCAGTGAAGAGAATGCCCCTGATAACACAGTGAGGAGTAAAATGAAAGCGCAGCCAAAGCTTTCTATCAGATGGCTGATAAAAGTGGCTGGGCATGTCGGCTTCACAGTGAAACTCCCAGTAGTGTGTGTGTGTGTGTACGTGTGTACATGGTATGTGTGCTGTACATGCAAGTGTATGGTGTATGCACATGTGTATGTGGTGTGTGTGCAGTATATGCACAAGTGTTATGTATGCACATGTATATGCAGCATGTGTTCGTGCACATACGCGCATGTGTGTAATATATGCACATGTGGTTTGTATACAGTATATACATGTGTATATGTATATGCGTGACAAAGTGCATGTGTGTGACGTATGCACATATGTGGTGTGGTGGGTGTGTGGTATATGCATGTGTGGTGTATGTGTGTGCTGTATGCAGGTGTGGGGTTTGTGTGTGGCATATCACACGTGCGTGTGTGGTATGTGTGTGTATGCTTGCAGGAGAACATCCAGTATCCTATTCTATCACTCTCTGTCCTGTACTGTTTGAGACAGAGTCTCTCACTTGACCTGCAGCTAGCCTGGAGGCCCGCAAGCCCTAGCAATCCTCCTGTCTCTGCCCCTCACAGCCCAGGGGTGGACAGATGTTTATAAGGCTATGAGCAGCTTTTTACATGGGTGACAGAATCCAAACTCAGGTCCTCGTGCTCACACAACCGGTGCTCTAAGCTGTCTCCCCAGCCCTCCTATGAGTAGCTCTTACAGAGCAGTATCTTATTTTAAAGCTTTACTGAGATAAAATTCATCCTTGGTAATTCAAGATTCATTTGCTAATCTGTTTCATTTTCATAATTGCTGCCATGCTTACATTCAACTATTTTTGAACGGGAGGGATAAGGCAGGAGAGGAAGACAGGGAACTTATAGGGACTTAAAGAGGGAAAGGACACCTCATCCCAAACTCCAGCTGAAGCCTCTTGCCAGCTGAGCATCAAAAAAATCCAGCACAGGGTCTGGAGAGACGGCTCAGAGCCTTACGTGACGGGCTGCTCCTGGCACCCACATGGTGGCTTATAATCATCTATAACTCCAGATCCAGGAGACCTGATACCTTTTCTGGCCCCCCACTGGCACTACACATATAACACACATAGTGTGCAGACATACCTGCAGGCAAACACACATAGGCACATGAAATAAAATAATAATAAAAAATAATTCCAGAAAAATTAACATTTCCTGTAAAAGTTGCCAACATGGGGATAATAGTTCTTTTATATAGAGATGTCTTTTGTTAAAATAGGCTCAAGGTCTGAATCTATATGATCTCAGGTGAGACCTCATTCCTTACCCCAGGCTTTTCCTGGAAACTTCAAACAAGACTACTGACTGTTTACAGTGGAGATCTCCCACCTTCCCCATCCCTGATACTTTAGCAAGTTAAATCCCAAAAGTCAGGGGCCCCTCAGGGACCACCTTGTGACCTCCTCTTAGCAACCCTTCCAAAATAAAAGCTTCAAACCCACCAAAATCTTGTTCATGACTATTATAGAGACAACAAACAGCAGCTCTTGGAGCCCACCCCAACCCCAACCCCCATCAAATGTCCAGCCATTTCCCCCAGAACCTCTTCTCTCATCCCTCATGCTTAACATCTACTAAAAAAACTCTAAGGCTCCAATCAGGGTCTGGGGAAGGGGCTGCAGGCACCAAGTTGTTGGGCCAAGAAAGTGGCCAAAAGCCCTGAAAGAGCCTAAGAAGTAGGCCGAGGAGACAGATAGGGAAATTAAGGCTTTGGGAGGGAGGGGTTACAGAAGCCCACAGCAGAGGCAGCAAGGAAAGGCCTCTGGCCAACAGTTGTGCCTAAGATGTGGTGCCCTCTTATTCTCCTGCGGAACATGGGGATACCCTTCCCTACCTATCACTGGAATGAAGTGCTGTCATGGAGCCCGCTACACATTGCAATACCTTTTGGTAAAAATAAATAAACAAAAATCATAAAGTAAATTCAATATCAAATCCTGCCAGTGTCTGCTGTTTCGTCTTTGCTCTGAATTCTGTGCCAGCTCGAATTAAACCAATTCATTTAAAAGAATGTGCGTGTGCGCATGTGTGGGGGGGGGAGGATGTGTGTGCATGTGTGGGGAGGATGTCTCTTGATAAACTCCAAATCTGCTTCGTACTGGCTCACTCTGAAATTCTTTTCTGCTTTGAATCCAAGGACCCCATTTTCCCCGAGTTAAGGTCCCTAATAGAGGTCCTCAGAATACTGGGCAGTTGGGGCAAGGGTGTCTCTGTCCCTCTAGCCATTGACAGACATGTTCTTTTCTCTTCACCTTGGCTGACATAGTTTTCATAAGAGTTTTCCCAACATACAAAAAATAACCTACTTATTACTGACAACTTAATCCAAATACCACCCTTCCTGATAGACACTATCCTACTAACTTCAACTAAAACCAATAAAATCTATTTGTAAGTGTACACGCCCATACACATGCACTCAAGCAACCTAGGGTTTACAGGGATCAGAAAGAAATGGAATAAAAAAAGGCCAGATAGATTAGTATCTGTTTGCTTTTATTAATCTTTTCCAAGTTCAAAGTGACACACATAATCTGAGCAAAATTTTTCTTTAAAATCAAAGGTCTAGATTTAGTAAATCCAAGAATAAAATAGAATGCATATAGTTAATCTCTTGCTACTACTTTATATAGCCAAAATAATAAGGTTGCCTGAAGTATCTCCATATTCTTTCACTCTGTCTTTTTAGATTTGTAATGTGCACAGGGAAGAAAGGAGAGGAGGGGAGAGGATGAGAGCAGAGAGGAGGGGAGAGGGGGGGAGAGGAGGGGAGGGGAGGGGAGGAGAGGAGAAGGGGAGAGAAGAGGAAGGGAGCAGAGAAGAGGGGAGAGGAGGGGAGGGGAGGGGAGGAGAGGAGAAGGGGAGAGAAGAGGAAGGGAGCAGAGAGGAGGGGAGAGGAGGGGAGGGGAGGGGAGGAGAGGAGAAGGGGAGAGAAGAGGAAGGGAGCAGCAGAGAGGAGGGGAGAGGAGGGGAGGGGAGGAGAGGAGAAGGGGAGAGAAGAGGAAGGGAGCAGAGAGGAGGGGAGAGGAGGGGAGGGGAGGAGAGGAGAAGGGGAGAGAAGAGGATGGGAGCAGACAGGAGGGGAGAGGAGGGGAGGGGAGGAGAAGGGGAGAGAAGAGGATGGGAGCAGAGAGGAGGGGAGAGGGAGGGGAGGGGAGGAGAAGGGGAGAGAAGAGGATGGGAGCAGAGAGGAGGGGAGAGGAGGGGAGGAAGGGGAGGAGAAGGGGAGAGAAGAGGATGGGAGCAGAGAGGAGGGGAGAGGAGGGGAGGGAAGGGGAGGAGAAGGGGAGAGAAGAGGATGGGAGCAGAGAGGAGGGGAGAGGAGAGGAGGTGAGGGGAGGGGAGGGGAGGGGAGGGGAGGGGAGGGGAGGGGAGGAGGGAGGGGAGGGGAAAACAAACACAAGCATTGGGGCACCTACCTTTCCCACTCTCTCTTCAGCAGTGATGGTTGGGTTACGCCCTCACAACACCCAGTCAACTTCTCGGAAATAACAGTGGACACTCTAAACACACAAACTATATCACTTTTTTCTCTAGAGTAAAGGTGGTCAGTTTTAACAAATTGATTTTTTTAAACTAGTTTTAATAACCTGAGGTTTGGTGTTTTTTTTTTTTTTTAAATCAACACGTACACTGTGTCCATCTAATTAAGTCATCTAAAGGTGAGGCCCTCTCTACCTTAAGAACAGTAATTACCCTAACTAGAGAACAGCACCAAATACGAATTTGGTCTGAAAGCATAAATAGGGTGTGACTAATTCTCTCCAACCTGTTGATGGCAGTGTTGGTGGGAAGCCATGAGGCAGCCGAAGGGTGATCAGAGGTGAGTGGACACTGTTTCTGAAGAAGTCCTCCGTTGCTTTCGACTGTAAGACTTTGGTTTCCCAGAGCTGCGAGGAAAAAAATGTTCGTTTGTTTGTTTTAAAAAAAATCACTACGACATTACTGGTTTTCTTTCCTTAAGTTTGTAAGCTTTCAGTGGGCAGCACAAGGAACCCCTACTAACGCAATCAACGGATGAGAAATAGAACTTATCAGGCTTTGAAGACGAAACAGGAGACACGTGAACACAAACCTTCTTCAAGTCCTTTAACACCTGCTCCTCGATGCCTTCCTCAGCAAATAGGTCCCGCACGCCTTCAATTACATCTTCAATTACAGATCGGTAGAGTTTAGGCTACATGAAAGCAATTGTTAGAGGCTTTAATTCTCAAATTAGAATGTGCTTGCCTTAAAAGACATGCAGATCCACTCTCTAATCCTCAGTTTAAAGACAAAGCAGCACAAAGTTATTAAGTACACCCTGCTCCCAGTACTGTCTTGGCTTCTTATACATTGCATTAGCTGCCTGTAATCCCTTGGAGGCCCCTATCCACAGGCTGAATCACAGGACTACAAGCTCGTAGGTGATCTCACAGATGGATGGGTACGCACGTGCTTTTATGTTTTATGTCTTAGCTTTTGTGTGTCTAACCTCCCTGCTCCTCCTTGAAAGGGAAATAGAAGGTGGCTGGAAAGAAGCCCCTGATTCCAATCTACCCTTTTTTCAAAGTAGCCACTATCAGTGAACCACCATGAGTGTGAATAAACTCCAAGCCTTACAAGTGGGCCAATCAAAGCCTGCCCTGCTTCCAAAGTACCTGGAGGGAGCGCTCTTGTGAACCTGGTGAAGTAAAAGCACAACCACATCCCTGATGTGATTGATGTCCAGATGATTTCCTGTGAGAGCCACTGACGGGTGCATGAACAACCCGCAGACATTAAAACCATACCATGAAATAAAATCAGGCAGAGTCTACCCAGGTTCATTACACCAGCAGCACAAGAAGCATGTAGATATACTCAGCCTTTCCAGTCTATACAAAATGTGTCTGCCTAGGTCTCCTATCCAAATTGGCACATCTACATATGTGAATAATACTGATCCAGGCAAAGGCCACAGATAACAGATAGTGAGATGAGAATTCCAGTTGCTCTTATTCTTAATTGCTTCATCCAGTCCAAATAAAAACCGAGGCATTCTTGGGCTGCTTTCTCATGCTTCTCACAAAAAAATACTCTCACTCCAGGGAACAGCTCGTTTTAAACTAATCCTTCTAAAGATCCAGGGTAAGTCTATGAATAGGCCAATCAGTAACATTCAAATAATATGTTATTCACAGGCATAGCCATTAAGTCTAAGTGCCCCTGGATGAGTTGCTTCTTCTAAAACAGTCTACCTGTACAGGCTTCTAAACTGATGCTTCAGTTAACCTCAGCCAGGGGATCACACTTAAGAGCTAGAAGGGAAAACCTCTAGGGCAAAGAGCATCTTTTAAGATCTGCCCTTGGAGTGTAACAGCAGCAGTCCAAAAGAAGCCAATAAAGAACAATGTTTCCAAAGCAAAGTAAGTATTGAACATAGTCTCTCTTGTAGGACTATGACTAAACTTTATATTGCTTTCTCTGTTATCTTTATTAAAACTACATATAGTCTGGACCTCATCTTACCCGCTCCTCTCATTGGCAGTTGCAATCAGGCAAACTGTTACACATGGAAAACTTATATTCAGGTATATGTACTTCAAGCTTCTTAAAACATCACAAAATTAACATCCATGAGGATGTCTCTAAAAATGGGACCTTTTATGCTGCATAGATACGCATGGAATTTTACAGACACAAACCTGTCTTGACTGCTCATTGTCTTTCTGGAAATGTGCATCTGTTGGTATCATTTATGCCTTTAACTTGGAACTTCTAATTTGATGGAAAACCTAACGCATGCCATTTTGCCTGTTAAATTCTCACTGTAGGGTTTAGACACCCTTATGGCAGTGTTTGTGGGTTGCACATCTTAAGCATTAAAATGTTAAAGGACCAAGAAAAGAAAGATCATAGGGCAACAATTCAGATGACATCACCCATCCTTCCAGATTAGGAAATAATATAGTGTGAACCATTTGTGTCCTAATAAAGAACTAGAATTGGGGCTGAGGTTGTGGTGAGAGGCTGAGGTAGGAGGGTCCTGAGCCGGAAGCCAGCCTGGGGTTACCAAGTCAGAAAGAAAGGGGAGTGGTGGGGAGGAAGGAAGAGAGGAAGGAAAAAGGGAAGAAGGCAAGTGAACTTGGGCATTTTCTAAACACAGAGGAAATTATCCTGATCGAGGGTGCTCTCCTCTACACAATTTCTGGACGCCCTAACCTAGATGGCTCAGTTGGAATGGGAAGTACACTTTTTACCAGTGAGACCAGAGCCCCACGTGGCTGTCCTCAGTTTCTTCTAACCTACGGTGAGAAGGGTGAGGAGGGTCTATCAAAGTCTGCGACTTGTCGTGGAGGGCTAAAGGGTGTCGACAAAGCCTACCCGCCTCCTTACCACCAGGTTGACGAAGGCCATGCCGGCGGCTCTGCCCCGACCGTTTGCGCCTGCGTGGCAGAGCGCTGCCAGGCTCGCTCTGAAGCTTTTGAACCGGCGCTCGTTGCTACGCAACCTCGAGGACGCTAAGCAGGGCAGGGTAAAAGAGGTTAGCGATTGGAGGGTGGAGTTTGGGCGCGGCATGAGTGTGGTAAGGTGCCTAACCTTAGCAGACTGGGCGGGGCTGTGCAATGACAGGTTGGGCCAACTTCATCTTTGAAGGATGTAGGGAGAAGAAAGAAGACAGATAAGTTATTTCTACTTTTACCAGCTTGTCATGCCTCCCTAAACCCCACTCACAGCTGCACTCCAGGGTGCTATATAACAAGAGCCAAACAGCTATAACTAGCTGTTAGAGTGTGGGCAAAAGCAGCAGCAACTTCACCTGCAAATGAGCGCTATAAAAAGCTTGTTGCCAAGCCTGACCCACGTGCCAGAAAGAGAGTGGGGCTCTAGAATCTTGTCCTCTGACCTCCACAGGTGCCCCTGCACAAGTAGGCACACGGACACAATCCATGCATCTTTGATCCAAGTAAAAGTAATCAAAATCCACGACTAAGGTTCCATAAACATCTCTACTAAATCAGAGACCGGCAGTTAGAGACCCAGCATCTCCAGATGATTCTGATGGATGTTAAAATGAGACCCACTGTCCTAAGATACCTTCAACATTGGGTCCACGTTAAAATTAGAAGCACTGTTTAAAAAGTCAATTCCCCAGTGCCACCCTGGCTCCTTGGCTCCTTAGGCAGAAGTTGCCATTTTTGACCTGTAATTATATTCTCTCCCCTACTCCTCTCTCTCGCTGGCATGAATAGACTTAACTAGCTAAAGCTGAAGATAGATTTAAGTACATATAACCTGGCTAGTTCAGAATGAACCATCTATTTCCACCACTCTGTCTTCAAACAACCTTTCTGATCTGAAGGCAGATCTCAACCTAACAGATGGTTCTGTGATTATTTAACACCGTATTAGGTTTTGAATTGACTGCTTATTTGTGCAGCGGAGCTGCATATGCATGCCTTACCTAGACCAAGTGTAAGTTTCTAGCAGCTGACTCATTTGATGTCCTTTAGAAGACTTTCCCTAAATTGAAAACTGTTGGGAATTTCTTTTACAAAAGCCATTAAGTATGTGTGGTGATTTTTAATGGTTATGTCGCTCTACGTGGCAATTTACTACCAGGAATATTCAAAGTGACTTATCTTTCACCCAAAATAGAAAAGCTAAAAGCAAGCATTGTTTCTTTCTGATATTATAAAATCCAATTAAATTATTCAAGCTTGGAAATAAGAAAGCTGAAAGGTTTCTTGTTTTCCATCTTTCTCTTTGCAGGGTTTTAAAATTTTATTCCTAAATGCATAGAGTAGGTAACTGTCTACCATTCTGCGGAGGTACTCTGTTTCATTATACTTCATTATTCAGTATACCTTTCTCAGAGCTATAGGGTAGACCGTGTGTATTTTTACATTTAAATGTGGACCTTGTCACCCATAAAAAGTGTGACTAACAATTGAATCGTTACTGTTTAGTACACTCGAGATGCTTTTTATAGAAAAGCTATACAGCAACATGGTCAAGTAGCCTCAGCAACTCTCTGTTCACCCCATTGTGCATCTGAATGGCCCCTAGTAGAGTCTGCTTTGATTTCTTCCCAATAATGGACAATCATCACTAAAGGAAGCATGTTTTAATCCAAGATCTAGGTTGTTATGCCTTAGCTATGAGATGTCTCAAAACTACAGATGCTAAGGCTTGGTGCACCCAATGCAGCAGTGCGCACAGCTGTGGCTTCCAGGAGCTGACTGGATAGTTGGTTTCTTTTGTTATCGCTCAGACCAAAATACCTGACAGAAATAACTGAAGCTGAAGAAGATCTATTATTTTATTTGTGGGTTCAAAGGATTCGGTCCATCAAGGAAAACAATTCAGTTAGTTGCTGGAGTTGTTGGAGTCAGAACCTGGGCTCTGGCAACCCTGACAAGATAGGCTCCACCCACCCATCCTCAATGGCTGGTTAAAAAGACAAATAATAGTAACATGCACAGAAAGTGGATTTATTCAATGTGACCTCATTGGGATGAGGAATAACTGTGACTCCCATGTCCACCTCAGGTGTCTTGAAGTGAGGTTTAGCTTCAAACAGATCAAAAGCTGTCTGGAACTAAGCAGTCTTAGTCAAACTGGTCCTGCCCATGATTGATCCATGATTGTTTTAGCTCCAATCTCCCCTGCAAGGTAGTCTGACAAGCTGTCAGCACTGTGTGAAATCTCTTTTCTAAAGACAAGTTTCCTTCTGGCTGGCACCAAAATCCCAACCTTTCCTTTGCCCAGCATGAGCCTCCTGGGGAAATTCTGATTGGGATCTATTGTCTCAGAGGGGCATAAGTGTCTCTCTTTAGATGATCTTAGCAGACTGAAAGCAGAATGTCACCCTCTGCTGCATCTATTCTGGCTGGATGCCCAGCCATAGTATGACGTCACCCACGTTCAGAATGGCTCTTCTGCTTCAGTTAGTCCTCTCTGAAAATGCTCATAAAGACACACCTATAGGGTAGGTGTACTTCGTCAGTCTTCTGGGTGATTCTGAACCCAGTCAAGCTGACTGACCATTAACCATCATAAAAGAGTTCTAACCTCACCAATGGGCTATTCCATTGATTGATTCATAGCTTACTAGGCTACAGACCTAGTTGGAAGTAGTTAGCTGCTGAGAGCATGTTTTTGAAGGACACATTTGGTTCCTGGCCCGGTCTTTGATGCTCCTTCTCATTGCTTTCTAGCTACCATAAGATACACAGCTTTCCTCTGACATATCCCACTCATCACACTGTTCTGCCTTGCCACAGGCCCACAAGAATGGGACCAAAGACCATTGACTAAGACCTGTGAAATGTGAGCCAAAATAAATCTTCCCTCTATCACATTGGTTTCCTCAGGTACCATGTCACAGAGCCAGAAAGATACAAATCCTCTCTGAACCCTTGGGAGCCAGCTTCCTAGATGACCCCAGTTGACAGACACCCCACCCTGCTAACCCTTGGGAGCCAGTTTCTAAGATGGCCCCAGTTGGCAAACACCCTCCCCCAGTCCCACCACTACACTAACCCTTGGGAGCCAGCTTCTAAGACAGCCCCCAGTTAACACACATCTCCTTGTTAACCCTTGGGAGCCAGCTTCTAATATGGCCCTCAGTTGATTCCTTCCCCATTATTCACATCATCTTTCCCATGTTGCACCATGGTATTTCTATGTTATATGTGAAGAAAGCAGAAGTAATGGTTTCTCATTTCCACAACTGTTGGAAATGGTGGTGAGATGTCTCTTTCTTAGCTGACAGTCATTTTGGAGGAAGTCAACTGTTTCATGAAAACAAGATATACGAAGACCAAACTCCAAAGGCATAAGGTGTCAGAGACTCAAGAAAGAACCAAACATGTCCAGAATTTCACAGAGTGCAATTATGAAAGACAGAATTAAATCTTAAGTCTTAGGTGCCATCAAGACAGAAGGATCCTCACAACATAACGCGTTGATGAATCCAAACCTGTGATGACCACAGAAGACCCCACCTACAGTCCTGGCAAAAAATAAGCAGAACAATATAGCTGATAGCTAGATCAGTAGTGATGAAAATGAAGCTGTTAACATTCACTTGACAAGGGAAGAAGGATCTAGTTGTCACTCTCCTAAGCAAACTGCCATGTCTTTGGCATCATCGGAGTGCACAAGGGGTAGAAGATTGATGGGTTTGCTCCTCTTCAGTGATGCTGTGTTTGTGTGAATCACCGAGCTTAGGGTAGAACTACCTCCTTTTCCTCTCCTCTCTCCTTTTCTTTCAGATGCTGTGTGCTTTTTCTAGTGCTTTGGGCTTCTTTATTCTTTCTGCCACTGTGTGGATGGCCTCCATGCCAACTGAACTGAAATGGCATGGCTTTTTCCTTCTTCATTCTGCTTCTCTGTGCAGTTCTAGACATTTAAGCATACCTGCCATGAGGTTTTTCTTTTGTTTTTGTTTGTTTGTTTGTTTTTAGATTTAATTTTATGTGTATGGGTTCTTTGCCTGGATGTGTGTTTGCGTACCAGGTACATGACTGGTGCCTGCAGATGTCTGGAAAGGATCAGAAACGGGCATCAGATCCTTTGGAACTAGAGTTGCAGACAGCTGTGGGCCTCCACGTGGATGCTGGGAATTAAACCATTTCCTTCTGCAAGAGCGTTAGTGCTCTTAATCACTAAGCCAACTTTCCAGCCCCAGGTTTTTTTTCTTTTAAATGCTGAAAAAATTTTCCTTGAGTCTTAAGTCATTTTCTTAATGCAACTAAGAACCTCACGAGAGGACCCCAATTTCCCCAGTGCCATCTAGTGGCTCAAATGGAACTGCCCCAAATTCCCATTAACAAAGCCAGTTAAAAGCAGCCTGACCTAAAACAGTCATAGCTTGACAATCTTAATGATTTTGTGTATCCTTTAGTAGGACTTGGATCACCGGGGTCACTTGGCAGGCAAAATGATAGTCACAAACTGAGATGGGTACGATCAGGTCAAGCTGAATCCCATCCTATGTGTCACCTATGGAGAGACCCATGTGGTAAGGCTCTTAAGAGGTGTGGCTCTCAAGTCTCCACAGCCAGTATTCGAAACCTCGAACAATCATACAAGCAGGCCTGGACTTGGGTCCTCCCCAGTTGATCTATCATGTGATTTTGGCCCTCACGAATGCATCCTCATGAGGGACTTTGCACCAGGACCCCCCCTCTAAAAGAACCTCTAGGCTTCTAATCTTCAGAAATGGTTGGAAATGGCTTTGACACAGGATTGTCGTGAAACAAGCAGACTGCTGTAGCCACGAGGTGGCCACATTTCTCCTGTCAATATTTTCAAATTCGCAGTGGTAGAATGTGTTTCATACACAAGGCTGAAGTCTGAAGATGCCGAAGCCTTGGTGAAGCATCTTTACAGGGACGATGTCACGTGTTAATAGATGGAGGGTGAAGGGGGCTTCGGAAACTTGACCCTTCTTGGGGGTCTTAGTTCTTTGAAATTAAACCTGTACAAAAGCAGGAAGCTCTCCAAATCTTCCCGTCACAGGCAGAGCATCTGACTTTCATTTTTTTCCTGCTTCATTTAGAAACCGTAATGCATATTTCTGTATCATTGGTAATCAACACCAGCACTCGCACCACTTAAGAAAAATTTAATGATCGGATCAGTTTCTTTGTATCCTGTATGTTCTCCTTATTTTCGCCTAGAGGTTCTATGATACTGTTCCAAAAAGCAAAGAGAGCATTTCAATTTGTTTACTGTGTGAAAAGAATGTATCGCTGAGGCCCTCTCCTTGAGTAAGAATGTAAAAATGTATATATTTTAGAGATAACCCATTTCTTTTACATATTAAACTTTACATTCAAATGTGGGTTTCTGTTTCAGTAATGGCACAGGCTCTAATAATATATTTATCTATAATGAAAAGTGTGGCTTATTCTTTGGAGGTATGGCTTAACGGCAACAAATACTCAAAATTAGCTTCTGAACATTTTACCACAAATGCATTAAATCCAGAAGTATTGCTTCTCTGCCTCTGTTTCAACCTTCACATTTTACAAGAAATGAAAATCCAGGTAATCTGTACCTCCCTGCACGTCTGAAATGGTTCCAGTGTTGGCAGTTCCGATTTATTTAGACTCCATATGTTTGTAACATTTCCCAGTTTCTAATACACCTTCAAAATCAACTTACATTATTTGAACCTCAGATATTGTTCCACTGTGGTGAATTCTTTCCCACACCCCAACAGGACTTCAGTTAAAGTGACCATCCGGACTCAGCATGATGGCCACTGAAGCCATACCTCGTCACACAGTGAAACTCAGTCAGCTCCTTTATGTTGGAGAGCGGTAGCCTCGTATATATCTGTAAGTTTACTAATAACTCACAGAAAGCATTCAAGATGGCCTCAGACTCAATTTTCCCCATGGCTACTTATCCAATACTCTCACAACGTCTTGATAAGAATGTTGTAATTTCCTAGTTAACAAATGTTCCTTTCTCATTTCTTTGTCATAACATGTATAATTATACATGAACATAAAATATTACCGAGGATAATGTTCACTGTTTCAGCTAATTCTCCGATATAAGTCTGCATTTAAAGAAGACAGCTTAGGCCAATGATCTCAACTGAAGGCTCAGTCATACAGCCTCCCCGTTTTGTTCTCGAAGTAATTGTACTTTTCCTCTTGCTTAATTTGTCTCATTTCATGGGATGTGAGAGCAACCTAAATCGTCTGTCCTGTTACCTTAGACACTCCAAGTACCGGTAGAGGCAGAGACACCACATCGTGGCATGCGTTCCTATTCCGCTAAGAACAGATAGATATTCTGGATAGTAAATGTAAAACAAATAACACAAACTGAAGGAAGCACTAAAAACTAAAAAGATGCTGCATTTAGGGATCTTACAACCCCAGGGATGAGTTCCCTGTCTTCTTTGTGCCACAAACATCCTGGGCTGATAGATGTGGGGGAAGCTGGTGATCTGGGAATTAGCAAACATCACAAACAAGAATTTTAAAAAACCCAATCTCTTGTGCCATTAATGTTGTCAAAAAGGGAGGAATGGTGTGAATTGGCTAGAGCTCCCTTCCTGGAGCTTGCCCATGCCCCAAGCTCCCATCCCCCACCCTCTGGCCAGGTACCGCCCCCCTGAGCCCTGTACCTGCCCCCAGACAGGTACTTGTCCTGTGGCATTCATCCTGTATAATCCCTGTGAACTTCAAGCTCCTCTTTGGACCCCTCTCTCTCTGGTCCTCACTCTCTTTCTCTCTCCCCCCTCTCTCCCTTTCTTTGGTTCCTTCTCTCTCCTCTCTTTGGTCCCCTCTCTCCCTCTCTCCCTCTTTTTGGCCTTTCTCTCTCCCCTCTCTCCTTCTCTTTTGTCCCCTCTCCCTCTGCGCTCGCGCGGCGCGCGCTCTCTCTCTCTCTCTCTCTCTCTCTCTCTCTCACTCTCTCTCTCTCTCTCCCTCCCCCCACTTTGCCCCTCTTCCTCTGTTGTCTCTCTCCCTCTCCCCCTCCCCCTCTCTCCTTCCCCACTCTGAAGCAGACACTTTGTGTCTCACCCCACCCCAATAAACCTCTTGCCTGATTTCCTACTGCCCATTGTGTGGTGTTGTGCACTTTTCTTTCAATTAAAGAGGCATTTAAGGCAGAAAACTGTAACAATGTGTGGGCATACATGCCTGTCACCCCAGCAGTGGATTCTGGGACAAGAAGCACATCCATCAGAACTGTGAGGTCAGTTTGGGCTACAACACTGAGTTCCAGTCCAGACAGGAATCAGAGCAAGGCATTGTCTCAAAATAAACCCAAAACATAAATTGAAGAAGAAGAAGAGGAAGAGGAGGAAGAGGAGGAGGAGGAGGAATAAGTCCAGTGACTCATGTCTTTAATCCTAGCACAAAGAGGCAGGTGATTCTTTGTGAGTTTGAGGACAGCTTAGTATAGACAGCAAGTTCCAGGGCAGTCAGAACTACCTACAGACAGACTCTGGCTCAAAAACAAAACAACAACAACAAAAAAAAAAAAAAAAAGGAAAACTTCTAGACACATGTTCCTCTCTGCAAGCAAACATCACAAGAAGACATCACTGCTCCCCACTCCTGCTGCTGGGTGCTTTCTTTTCAAAATCCCCATTGTCTTGGCTCCTTAGGTTAAGCACTCTAGCCTCCTTAGCAGCCTCAGTTTCTTCCCTGAGTTGTGGCCCCTCCCATTCACCTGGCCACATAAGGGATTTCTAAGGAACGGCCTGTCTGCCTAAGGAACGGCCTGCATCCTGTGTGGGGCACAGGATGAACTAGTAATTCCTTCCCCACATGAAGCATTCACAGCTGCAGAGTACTTCGTAGACACTTTGGAGAAGAATGAATGAGAGGTGACACTCTTCGAGTGGCCTGTCTGGAATAAAACACACTCCACGGTTCACAACCGGTAGACGAGAGCTGCTTCCTCCCAACCTTTGGCAACTTTCAAAAACAAGATTCAGTCAAATTTCAAGCAAACATTTTAATCTTTTCCTGACTCTAGGTGCATGTTTACTTCTAAGATTACATGGCAACTCTGAGTGTAACAGATTTGTAAATGCTTTGAGGACTGAGGCTGTGTGTTAGTCAACCTTAATGTGCCCCTTGATTTATTCATTACACACTTATTAAATTATTTAAATTGTTACAATACGGAATCATTAGCCTAAAAGAATGGGGAATTGAGAACTGGACAGCAGGCCTCCTTGAGAGAAGTAATGTACTGATCCAACTTCATCCTGGCATTCTTTAGTGCAACATTTTTTATAGACCTGCCTAAACTAATGGATCAGCCTCACACTGCTGCCACTGTTCTTTTCCTACCTATTACCACCCTGTATTCACCAGAGAAGATTGATCAGACAGGAGTTTAAGCCAATAGAAAGTCTCTGTTAGCCAGCCAGTGACTGCAGTGGCTGTTAGGGATCCCAGTGTAGCCCCAATCCTTTCTCAGGATGAGCTTTTGTTTTGTTGTGCTTTGTTTTTGTTCTGGTTTTTCCAGACAGGGTTTCTCTGTTACAACTCTGGCTGTCCTGGACCTCAGTCTGTAGACCAGGCTGGCCTCGAACTCACAGAGATCCTCCTGCCTCTGCCTCCTGAGTGCTGGGATTAAAAGCATGCGCCACCACTGCCCGGCCAGGATGAGCTTTTAAACACAAAAACCACACCATGAATTGACATACTTCAGTTGACCAGAAGCAAAACTACAGAAGCAAAAAAGCAAGGTTAGTGCATTTAGAGATTTTTCCAGAACTATGGATTTTGATGAATTAGGTCTTTGCTTTAATTTTCACAGGTGGTGCTGTCTGTGTGCTGAGTTTTGTGGCCTGAGTGGTACTTCCATCATGGCATCAGTTGTGTTAAGGTCTGGGGGCCTGTGATAGTATGTGTGTGTCTTCTCACAAAATAAAAAATTTCTGTAGGTAGAACTACCCCAGTCAAATTCAAGACAGGATGAAATGACAGGATAAATATGCAAATAATTATAGCAAAATTTGGTTAGTATTAAAAACCACAAGGGCCACATAACCTGAATAGGAAACCCTAGCTAAGTTTCCCAGGGCAGGACCCCTAAACTGGAATGTAAGAGATAAGGGAAGGATCCAGGGAGGATGCTAGATTAGCCAAAGCCTGAGGTTTGCACTGGAGAACAGTTCAATTTGGAGAGAAGACAGAGATCAGGACAATCTGAGGCTGATCTGTACTTCCCATCCACTACAGCATAGAGCACAGGGTGCAGGGAGTACCCCACACACCCACTGTAGCATAGAGCACAAGGCACAGGCTTTACTCCCATCTGCTACAGCATAGAGCACAGGGTGGGGTGCAGGTATGTTCAGTATAGAGTACAGACTGACCACACTGGCAGTCGAGAAGCTGCTTGAGGGCTGTGGGCTGTGGAAGCATGAGCAACTCCATTTGAAATGCAGAAGCAGCATCAGGGGCATAAGCACCAAGATCTGAATGGCTAGTGTCAATCACATGAAGTGAAAAGAAAGACAGAAGACCCCCAAGGGACTCAAGGATATACAGGGACATAGGGCTAGGCTAGCAACAATGGAAGGAAAAAAATTAAAGGGCAGCGACAAGCATCATCTAGTTGACAATTTTACCCAAAGCCATCTCTGATCCCAACAGACTGTGTCCTTTTCCACAATGAGTACTTAGCAAAGCCTTTGAGAAGTGTTTCAGAATATCTTAGAATTATCCAGTGGAGAGCAGGCTCTTGGCATTTAACAGTGCCACTCTTCAGAGATGCTCTTTCCTTGTCCTTTTCACGGCACTTCAGGACCTCTGGGTGGAACTTCTCGTAACAGTGTGAAAATATCAAAATAAGACTCCAGAGAAAAAGACAAGCACCACAGCTAGGAGCCACCCCCATCACAAGTACCACAGCTAGGTACAGTCTCCCTCCACAAGCAGCACAGCTAAGGAGCCACCTCCCACTCCTCCCTGCTGTTCCAGGCCTGTGGCATCCCTCAGAGACTGTCTCAGTCTCAGACGGGAGTCTGAAATCTAGATTCACAAATCAGAGAAACCTTGTCCATTACTTATCTCTGCCCAGAGGAAAAGGTTAACCTCAGCTGCAAGGCCGTAGGAATATTCTTGCTTGGGTCAACATGGTTTGTAAGTTTGTTAGAGAGGTTCCTCACCGCTGCTGCGACCCAGCAGAGAGCAACTGATTTACAACGACTTGTTGTTTGAGGGACACAGTCTGTCATGGTTAGGAAGGCAGAGCACATGGCAGCTGAGGGCTCAAATCTCAGCGGGGCATGAAGCTGAGAGCTCATCAGAAGCAGGGTGACCTCAAGACGCCGCCCACAGTGGCCCACTTCCTCCAGCCAGCGTCCCGCTTTCTAAAGGTTATATAGCCTTCCAAGACGGGCATCACCAGCTGCGTGCCAAGTGTTCAAACACCGGAGTCTGTGGCGGACACTCACATCAAACTAAAAGAATACTCAAGCATTGATGCCATACAAGAATGCATAATGGAAGACATGATGGAACATTTCCAAAAAAATAAAGCAGGAGCCCATCCACCATGTGGACTGCTTAAAGAACTCACACCCCGTCCATGGTGAAAAGTCTACGAATCTAGGTCCACTGCGGGAAAAGGAACTAAGAAATAGCACTTTGTGCATCCAGCCCGCATTCCTCTATACCAAGTACTCCACCTTCCCCTTGCCAGTGGAGGATGGGACCCTGACCCAAGCCAGCACATCTGCTAGTGCCCTTCACTCCCACGCCCTCATGTCTGCTCAGCACCGCACTGGGAACTGCCTCTCTCCCTTTCTCCTTTATATCTAATTTTCTTTACACCACTGAGCCCACTGTTCATATGCATAAATTTACCATCCAGTGGAGTACCAAGGATCAGAGTGTGGTCATTCAGCCCTGGCACAGGCCATCATGGAATGGATGGTCTGTCAATAATTTAAATATGATAATAAAGCAGCTCAAAGTCAGCCCGTATTTGATTATCACCGTGTGCTGACAATTCCAAGCAACACCCACAATAATGTGTTCGCCACTCCCCTCTTTAATCTCTTTATTGCCATCCACTCTAAGTAATTGTTGAACTTACTGTGCAGCTTTAGTAATTTGTGAAAGACTCATATTCAGACTATCTTAATTTCTTAGCATTTAGCAAATGCATTTACATGGATAGCAATATGGAGAAACCCCAGTCACCCAGCTGGACCCTGACACCCAAGGATTCAAGAAGACATGTGCGTTCAGGGAGTTTGAAATATTCTGGAATGGCTCATGCACGCTCGATACCACCTTGACACTACATATTCTTGAATTTAAACTAAAATCAGCCATTGTTAACATGATATCATGGAGCTTAGGGTGCATCAATTCTGCCTTTCTCTGTGACTTCATGAGGTGTTTATTTGTGGTTTGTAAATTTAAAAGAATAAAATGGGTTGTAAATTGCAAGATATATTTTTTGTTTAATAGGTTTTATTTATCACTTTAGGGATTACTGTACTATGGTAATAAAATTTTTACACATGTGTGTGTGTGTGATGTGTGTGTGTGTCCACATGGAGGACTGAGGTTGGTGCACTTTCTAAGGCTCTGGGAATCCCTTGTCTCTGGGGCTGCAGGTGTGTGCTGGGGCTGCAGGTGTGTGCTGGGGCTGCAGGTGTGTGCTGGGGCTGCAGGTGTGTGCTGGGGCTGCAGGTGTGTGCTGGGACTGCATATGCATGCTAGGGTTGCAGATGTGTGCTGGGACTGCAGGTGTGTGCTGGGTTGCAGGTGTGTGCTGGGACTGCAGGTGCGTGCTAGGGTTGCAGACGTGTGCTGGAACTGCATATGTGTGCTGGGTTGCAGGTGTGTGCTGGGTTGCAGGTGTGTGCTGGGTTGCAGGTGTGTGCTGGGTTGCAGGTGTGTGCTGGGGTTGCAGGTGTGTGCTGGGGTTGCAGGTGTGTGCTGGGTTGCAGGTGTGTGCTGGGTTGCAGGTGTGTGCTGGCGCTGCAGACGGGCTACTCCCTGGCTTTGAGCATACGTTCTGTGGATCCAACTCTAGTTTCACACTTACAGGACAAGAATTTTAACCACTGAACCATATTGTCAACCCAGTTATAATATTTTTAAATTAGCTTTTGTTTTTCTATTTCAATAGCAAATTGTGTTGCTATGTAGCTTTGAAATGATTCCAAATACTTATAAGATCTGTTTTGAGTGATGGTATGCTATGCTAAGAACCTGCAAGTGTTATGTCATGCTTTATCAGGCCCCACATGTGAGCCACTGATCTCAACCCCTGGACTACAAATATGTACGTACCCCAGAGCTGAGAACCACCAGCGTTTTCTCTGCAGATGGAAATTGGAGAGTTCAAAATACAGCAGAACCATACATGGCTCACGTCTGGTCTAATCTCAGTGGACTCTGAATCCAACCCAGCCTCCTGTGGCTGACCTGAGGTGCCATCTCAGATGCCACCATCACACCGCATGCCGTTTGTCATAATGTGATTGCCATTGCTGTGATAAACACCACGACAAAAATCAATTTGGAGAGGAATGGCTTGTGTCATCTTACAGTTTATAGTCCATCCCTGAGAGAAGCCAGGGTAGGAACTGAAAGCAGGAACCTGGAGGCCATGTTGCTTACTGGCTAGCTTGCTCAGCCTGCTTTCTTATGCCACCCAAGACAACCTTGCCCAGGGGTGGCACCACCCACAATGGGCTGGGACCTCCCACATCAGCCATCTATCAAGAAAATTCTCCCAGAGACTTGCCTACCGGCCCATCTGAGGGGGGAATTTTCTTAATTGAGCCTCCTTCTTCAGAGGCAACATAGAGAATTCAAGCTGGAACTGACCAGAAAACTTTATTCCTGCTTTCTAGCTTTCATCTCGCTGGAAGGCTCAGTGATGCAAGTGCTAGGGAAGAAAAACATCAACGGAATGACTCGGAAATGAATCTTGCACGCCACAGTAGTGAACCTGCCGGCAAGTTGTGCTCACTAGGGCAATAGTAGCATGACCATTCTGGGAATAACCAACTTCTTTTGTATTTGAGGATTGAGCTACAGGAGGAGTTTCGTAGGCAGCAATATAAACCTGGTCAAAAGCCCATGACTCAGGAAGTCATAGGCCCTACTGTTCTCTTACTAAATGGACACATCAAGCTACCTTCTACATATTTATGTTTATACAATAAATTAGTGCTTCCCTCAACCATGGCCAGAAAAAAACACTTGTCTCTACAGTGGTCAGCAGTTAACGCAGAGACTGGTAATTTGTCAGCGTGCACAGAGTAAGTGACTGTTGAGTGCTCAGTCCTAAATGGGACCTCTGCATCAACATCATCCCTCCCAAGTTTCAGGGAGTACAGCAGAAGAGGGGATGGGAAGGATGAAAGCGTGAGACTGGGAGGAGTGATATGAAATGCCATGACCACTGCTCTCACGGATTCGCTGTACCTGTGACCACCGCACTCACGGACTTGCTGCAGCCTTGGTGATCTGCACAAGATCAAACAAATAAGATCAGTCAACATTCCAGCAGGCAACACTAATTGGATTCAGTGGGTTACCCAAAGAGGGTGTGGCCGAGAGACATGAAGGGGGTGGGGAGATGTTTGGGGGCCAGTTAAGGATGGAAGAGGATAGTTGAGTGTGGATATAATCAGAATATGTTGTTTTTGTGTATTAAGTTGTCAAAGATACATATTCTATTAAAAAAGAAAAACTATTAATTAAGTGTACTTTTTTATCTCCTGAAAAACACTGTATGTATTCAAAAGGCTGAAACACACCAACTACTTCATCATTACTTTGAATTTAATAATAAAACTTAAAGTAAGATTATTATTCTATACCATGACATGACGTCCACCCAAACAAGCTCAATCAAAAAAAAAAAAAAAATTAAAAACAAAATGGGAAGTGATTAAAGCAATGGCTAAACTGATTTGGAAACTGTAATGACTTTAACATTGTTGGACCCCACGGGCCCAAACTGGGACGCCGCACCCCCACAGAGACTCACAGACGGGATATCGATGCAAATAGCAGGAGGATTTTTATTCCAGTATACTGGGACCGCTCTAACACGCAGGATAGAAGCCGTACCCAGGGGCAGAAAGCAAGCCTTTTTATTTACTGTCCAAGTGGTTGCTAGGGGGCTGTACAGTTACTAGGCACAGACCAAGTTGGTACAAGTTGATTGGTACCCAAATTGCTTTCCCATTTTGATAGGTAGGGGCCAGTTAACCTCTAAACTGATTGGCGCTAGCATACAGCAAGGTTGCGGGCTCCTAAAAAGAATACATGCTCAAGGTTCTGAGCAACTGGGTGGAGGAAACTCTTTTGCCCAAGGCCATGGGCGGTCTATGGGGGAAGGGGGAGCTCTCCAGCCCAAGGCCAATTCGTTTGTCCAAGAAAAGGTTTTTTTTTTTTTTTTCTATACTAGGGACCTGAATCTTAGGCCAGGGGCGAGGGTCCCGACCCCCACAACATCATGCACAGAGTCAATCAAAGTTCTGAAGCCATAGGAGCTGGCACATCCAAAGCACCTCAGCCGTGAGCAGTACCTGGTTTAGGTAACGTAGGCTGAAAGACGACAAGAAATTCCTCCTACTCAGCACTGGCAACAAACAAGGCAAAGAATGTTTTAGCACAAGCTATGAAGATGACAATGATGAAAAGTCAGGGCTGGGAAGTGGCTCAGTAGAGAAATGCACTTGTTTGCAAGCCTGCTGGCCTAAGTCTAGAGCCCCAGAACCCAGGTTCAGAGGGAAAAAGCCAGAGGCCGCAATTCCCACCCCCCTGAGAGTGATGGGAGAGACGAAAGGTCAGCTAGCTTGACATAAGCCCTGGGGGGAAAAGCGGCAGAGTTGCCCTCTGACCTTTACACCGCTTTGTGGCACACCCATGCCCACACCCATGAGCACAACCCCTCCGTTCCAAAACATTAATCAGAATAAGTCAGTCCGTTGGGTTCTGCACTGTAGATTTTGGAGAGGCTTCCCACGGCTCCTCCCCTTCTGTGAGGTTAAGCTCCTCCCCCTAGGCGCCATCTTTGTTACATCATCTCTACTGTGGATGCCCCGGGATCAAAATGCGCTTGCAGATTTTCCTTCCACACTTATCAGGATGCTCTTTGACGGGCGTGTGTGCTCACTGGGGAAGTACCCTGGCATCTTAACTAATTCTTAACTCATTTCTCAATTCTGGGGAGAACCAACTATAGCCTCATGGACGTGGGGTTTTAACAGTCATTAAACACAGCTCCCGAGACACAGCTGTGGCTTCCTTAGGTTGCTTTCCATCTAACTCCCAGCCTACAGAGTCAGGATGTTCTTAACCACAAAGAAGGTGAGTGTACAGGGCAGCAGCACCCCCCACACACACACTGCCTGGCTGGCTACCTGTTCTAACAAACCTTCTCCCCCAAGTCACCTTTCCCATAAAAGGCAGCTCCACTCTCTAGTTGCTTGGGCCAGAAATGTAGGAGTCATCTTTGTTTCCCTTCTATTCTTCATATGCCACATCCAGTCCACCAGCAAAAACTCTTCTCCCTGTAGCTCAGATATGTTCTGAGTCTAAGCATCTTCCGGCTCCCATCACCACTTCTGATCACCGAATGTCTGCGTCGTCCTGAAATTCACTGCTGAAACCAGTCCTGTAGGCTGATGGGATTAAAAGGCGAGGGTGTTCAGAGGTGTTTAGACCAATAGGAATGGGATTAATGTCCCCAGTGTCTCTTTAAAGACGTTTGAGGGGACTCATTTTTTCCTCTTCCACCATATAATTATGTAATATGGAAGCACAGTGGTGCAAAAAGGACCCTTACCAGACAATGTACATGCTAAGACCTTGACCTTCAACTTCTCAACCTCCAGAACAATCAGAAATAAACTTCTGTTCTTTATGAATTACACAGCCTAAGGTGTTTTGTTACAGCCACGGGAACGAATTAAGAGATTTGGTTCTACTAGTACATTCTAGTCATCACCACCACAACCCTTTCCAACCCTTTCACCTTAACGTAGTTTGTCAGCTCCGTACATCAAACAAAGCCTGAAGTTCTTACAACTCCCCAGAAAGCCCTAGCACATCTGCATCCCAAGCCACTCAGATCCCTCAGATCTGCAACTCATCCTCCTCAAGCTTAGTGGGGTGTCCGGGTCACCCTAGACTCAGACGGCTTGCTGCTGGCAGGCGCCCGGATCCAGCGTCCGCGCTCCCGCAGCGCCCTCTGCTGGACTCCCTCTACCCTGCCGCATCTGGATCGCTCTATTTCTCTCAAGTCTCTTCCAGACGTCATGGCAACCTCCTGATGCCGCTCTCTGTACCCTTAGCTGGCTTTATTTTTCTGTGTAACAATAATCACAAATTGTTATCTGTTGATTGTCTGTTTCCACCAGTATTACGTACCCTTTATATATGAGCAGGAGGTCATTGTTTTGCCATTCTTATCCGCAATTGCTAAGAAAATGCAGACACAAGATAGTAAGCCGGGCAAGCCTTTGAATGACCAACCAGCAAGATGTCTTAATTGCAATGACACTCAAAGAGGCACAGCAGCTCCTCCTTGCCTCGCGGTGTAGAGGACACCTTTAGGGGCAGCTCAGCTATGTTTACAGACTTACTCAAAATGTGAAGAATTTTAGAAAGAAAATATTCAAATGGTCTTTTATAAAGGGATGATTACATCCACCCAGGAAGGTTTCCGTGGGTGGGAAAAGCTTTGTAAGGGCTAAGAGAACAAAGGCTCGCCCCTGGGTCTAGGTAGCATGGACCGAGTATTTGGCAAGCACGTCTTTGCTTGCTCCAGCACTGAGACACATGCAAAAAGGATTGATGGATTATTTTACTACTGTATTTAAGTATGAGGTTTTAGTATATGACTCATTGTAAAATGTTTTTTTGAAAATGGAGGGAAAAAGACACTATTTTTCTGTCCCCTTAATAGTTACAAATGCTTATAGATAACTGTAGTACTTAAATCTTTGGGATGTGTAAAATTGTGTTCAACAGCGTTTTCAGACACAGCATTAGGAATACTTTAAAAAGATTCTCTACGGCATTAATTTTAATTATGCTCCACCAGACTCACAATGTTTTTAAATGCTTATAAAGTGACCTCAAGATCTTTTATTAATCAAAATACAAGCACCAAGCTCAGGCGCTGCTTCAGACTCTGAGAGGCAGCAATTTGTCTGAGAGCGCCCTCTGCTGTTTTAAGTCTGTACTGCAAATTACATTTTTCTGGACTTGGCAACAATCGTGGATAGAACAAAGACGGTTTCCTAGGAACACGATAACACGCAACCATGTTAAAGACCACGCTGGTGCCGATATCCGAAGGGGAAGTGACAAACATCGAAGTGGAACTACGGCTTCCATTTCTTTCACTTCAGCTTTTAGTCTTCAAAACATGGGCAACAATGATTTCAAAGGCACATTATTACTAGCCGATTTTACTTTGGAACTCGACTATTTGCTTCAAAAAAAACCAGCAACTATTCTTTATAAATTAATTATGGGTTGTAGATGATGTGATTTGAGGCAGAGTACTTACCAAATGTGTGTGTAAGATTCCCAAAATTAATTATAGATAAATTCATATTTCAATATCAGTTATAGCAGGGATTTACTAATTTACTTATAATTAGAAAAGTGTCCTGGTTTCATATAATCCAGCAAAATATGTAGGCAATCAAGTTGAATTCGTGACATGCTCCCCAAGAATGACACACACCGGTAAATACCAATACCTCACCAAATATGCATGACCCCACACTAGCTCCCTGGGTTAAGGTTAGTACGAAGAGGCCATGGAATGGAGGAGCTACTCCCAAGGGAAAGGAGGGTGTAGGAGATAACATAGAAATGACCGTCTGACTACACAAATGGGCTAGGACAGACTAGGTGGAGATGAAACTGGAAAGAACTGGTTGATAGGGGTTTGAGGGACTATTGATGGAGAACAAATATGGAAAGTTTATGCCACTCAGTCCTTTTGCTGCTTCTGAACAATCTGAGTGAAGCCTTGTGAGTGCCAGGAGGGTGTAACACAGGGCTCTACAGCTTAGTCCCTATGAGGGGCTGGTGCAATTTCATTTCGTTTTGTTTTAGTTTTAAGGGGGAGTGTACCCCAGTGCACAGAGGACAGTGTGGAGGAGTAGGCTCTCTTCTTCCACCATGTGAGTCCTGTGGATCAAACTGTACAATCATTCCGGCTTGGTTGTACACACCTTTAATCCCAGCTGGGGGCATGGCAGGGGAGGAGGGGCGGGCAGAAGCAGGCAGATCTCTGTGAGTTTGAGGCCAGCCTGGTATATATAATGAGTTCTAGGACAGCCAGAGCTTCACAACACACACACACACACACACACACACACACACACACACTCACAGACATTCACACACACACACACACACACACACACATGCACACACTTACAGACATTCACATACACACACACACACGGGTAGTCAAGCTTGGCAGCAAGCACCTCTACACACTGAACCATCTCTCAGACGCTGTTTTAAGATATCAACTTTAACAGCTAAATAAAAATCTAATTCAAAAAAATATATATTTCTCATAAAATGGGAGATGAGAAGGGTTTGTCCTTCTTGTTGACTTTAAATCAGCTCTGAGTTGCCTTCATGTTTGTCATGGCCGACCCTGACCCACCCCACGGCTCACACCCTATCTGAAGTATTCTCTGTACCAATTGTGTAACAATGGTTTTTAAAACTCTGTTCTTAAATACACATTGTTTATATATTACTCCAAAATTGTATGATCTCATTCTATGGACAACATTTGTCCTCTTGTCAACAAATGATAGGGCTGGAAAGGTGACCCAACCGATAAAGGCACTTGCCATCAACCTGACAACCTGAGTTTAAGCCCTTGGATAGAGAAGGAAGGGTGGAAGGGGAAAGGGAGAGAGAGGGAGAGGGGGAGAAGAGAGAGGATAAATAAAATGTAATTTTTAAATTCTTAACAAATAAAAATGATGAAAGATTTTAGAGTCCTATCCATCTCATTCATTGAAATCATCAACACTTTTCCTTATGTCTTAGTTTGATTTCTGCTGCTGTGACAAAGACTAAGACAAAGACCTTGAAGAGGAAAGGGTCTATTTGGCTGACTCTTCCCAATCACAGTTCATCATGAAGGGATGTCAAGGCAGGAACCTGGAAGCAGGAGCTGATGCAGAGGCAATGGAGGGGTGCTGCTTACTGCCTTGCTTCTCATAGCTTGCTCAGCCTGCTTTCTTATACAACCCAAGATCGCCTGCCCAGTAGTGGTACCACCCATAGTGGACCGGAGCTTCCCACATCAGTCATTAATCAAGAAAATGCCCCCAGATTTGCCTGTAGCCCAATCATATGGAGGAATTTTCCCAATTGAGGCTTCCTCTTCCCAGATGACTCTAGCTTGAATCAAGTTGATGAAAAACCTACCCAGCGCACCTTATCTTTGAATGGTTTATGAAATATGATCCTTGTCCACAGAAATGCAAATTAATTGTGTCAGGATAGGAGGAATTATTAACCATTGTCCAATGGCATCTGTGTGTGACTACATTTCACAAGTTCTTACTTCCTGTATGTGTCTCTGCTCTTTGATGTTCCTTGGAGCCAGTTCCCTCAATAAAAAGTGAAATAGAATAAAATATTATGTATATGTCTATTCCATAGTCTTGTGTGTCATGACTGTATAACCTCTTTTTCTTTTTTCTCTACTCTTTTTTTAAGCGTATAATTACACTTCTTTCTTCCATTTTGTTCCTCCAAACCCTTCCATATACTCTTCCTTGCTTTCTCTCAAATTATGGGCTTTTTTTTTTCATTAATCATTAATGTATTCATAAAAATATTCATATATATATGTATATATATTTCCTGCTCCATCAGCATAATGTCACCTGTGTGTATTTTTTAGGGCTGACCATTTAGTATTGGATAACCAATTGGTGTGCTCTTCCCTGGGGAAGACCAAATCTCACACTTCCAGCTTTCTTCAGTTGCCTGTAGTTCTCTGTGTAGGGTTGAAGCCTTGTGGGTTTCCCCCTGTTCACTTTCGCATGTCTGTGGGTATCATCCGTGTTCAGCTCACTTTGGAGCAGTCATGTTACTGGGAGACATAATCTCACAGCAAACTCCCTGATCTTTTAGCTATTACAGTCTTTCAGCCTCCTCTTCTGCTTTGTTCCCTGAGCCTCAGGTACAGGTTATTTTTGTAAACGTATCCTCTTGGGACCAGACTCCACAACTCTGCATTTTGATTGGTTATTTTCTGTAGTGGTCTCAATCTGTTACAAAGAGAAGTTTCCTTGCTGAGGGGTTTAGACTACATTTATCTGTGGGTATACAGATTGTGGAGGTTTGGATAAGAATGGACCCCAAAGGCTCATACATTTGAATGCTTAGGGAATGGCATGATTTGAAAGAATTAGGAGGTGTGGCCTTGTTGGAAAAGTGTGTCACTGGGGATGGCTCTTTGAGGTTTCAGAAGCCTAAGCCAGGCTCAGAGGCACACTCTCTCTTCCTGACACCTGCCAAAACGTAGAACTCTGAGCTACCTCTCAGGTAGCTTGCATGCTGCCATGCTTCCCACCATGCTGACAATGGACTAAACTTCTGAACTGTAAGCCAGCCCCTTTATAAGAGTTTCTGTGGTCATGGCATCTCTTCACAGCAATAGAACACTGACTAAGACAAAGATAAATACTTATTTGTTGTTAGGGATTATGCTGGTTCAGTAAAGTAGTGCTTATAGGTTCTCCTCCAATATCCATGACTTCACCAGCACTGAGTATTTAGCTACATTCCAGTATCAGGCATGGTTTCCCTCTTGTTGAGCAGATCTTAAGTTCAATTAGAGAGCTGTTGGTTACCACCAAGGTATGCATGCCAGTACTTCGCCATTAGGGTTACTGTGCCATGTTGGTCATTGATATGGTTCTTAGGCCGCATAGCCGGGTAGAAATGTTGGTTGCCTCTCTCCTTTATAAGCTTGCATGGTGCCTTTTGGTACCATGAAAGCTAGTCCTCAGTGAGAAGCATTCAAATCAGTTGTATATCCTTATTGTAATGATTATATCATGTTTTAAAAAAATCATTCTTAGACTAGAGATGACCCAGCAGTTATGGATCCATACTGCTCTATCAGGGTACCCGAGTTCAGTTCCCAGTACACACATCCAGTGGCTCCTAACGGCTTGTAACTTCAGCTCCAGAGGATCCAACACCCCTCTCCTTCTGGATTCCACAGGTACTGCACTCATGTGCACATACTCACGCATAAATAAATCAGCTATTACAGTGTGATCAACTAGAGAGTGTCAATGTTCATTTTCTAGGCTGTGCCAAGATGTCCTGTCCAGGAACTCCTTTACAGTGAAGTCATGTGCATATATACCTAACAGAGAGTCAATTGTTTAAGGTTATGGAAATTGAATTCACAGTTTTTTAAAAACAGCCCCAGGCCTTGCAGAAGAATATATAAGTCCACAGCACAGCAAGAACCATTTGAAATACATCTTTAATTTTATAAAAATCAATATGCAATCTACAGAATACTTTGTTACATGATTATCAAGGTTCAATCTGCTTTGTATCTGTAACAAATGAGAAGGTCGTATTTTGAGTAAAACATTATAATAGTCATTGTTAAGGAAAACCATCTACCTGAATTTGTAAGAAGAGGGCTATATCATTAACACGGCTCCTGAATGGCAGGCACTAAACCAGAGTTCTCCGATGTCCATACCAGACCTAAAAGCCAGATGGAGAGGTGGCATCGTATCTTTGAATTGATAAACTTTAGCAGGTCCCACAAACACAGAAAACATTCTCATGCTCAGACCTGCACAACTGATCATGTAACAGTCAACCCATGAACTCATTAGCAGTTAATGTGGTCCTGTGTTTGCTAGATGGCCCGGCCAGGGTGGTGAGACCAGAAGGACAAGTTATAAACTGGTAGTGTCCTTGAAGTTGGCCACGGACTCCAAAGTGATCACACGTGTAAAGAAGTTATTTAATTAAAATGTTACAAAGGAGTGTTTCTTCTTGAATCCCTTCCCAGCCTGCTTAAAAGCAGCAGCTTCTGAAGATCACTGAAGGCTCCCTGGGAGAGATTTTGCTTCTTAGACTGTTCGTCTAAATGCCCTGGCAAGTTTTCACGCAGGGCTCCAGAGTCACATTTGACCTCCCGCCGTTTCTAAGGTCAGAAGAACTGTATTAAAAAGCCTCTCATCCCCGGTGTTAATTTAACACTAAGTAATGGATATTTAAGGTCCTGATGGATGTGCAAATTAACAATTATGCAGTTGCATCCCGCTGTTAATGCTATCAACATTGCTCCACAAATTCAATTTGGGCTTCTGTCTGTCTTCTATTATTCCAGCCCCAATACTGAAGCTTGGGGTGGTCCTCAAGTCCAGATGAGCTAAAGACCCCAGGAGTGTGACCCCCAGATACTAGCCAACCTTTGAGGCAGGAAGAATAATACCTTAGACCCTTTGCTGGACTTTCTTTTTCAATATGAATATGCATGAAGTTCACCTGCATCCACCGTGAGTTCTTTATGGGCAGGAGACCATAAAACACAACAGAGAAGAAGGTGTACTTAGCCCAGCTGACTTCTGGGATTTCCCAGCGTCAGCACCTGCCTGTCTCCATATTTGTTCCAAGTAGACTGAAGGGAACGTGTGCCTGCTCCAGAAGATAAGGAAAGATGGTGGAATTTTCATAAAACACACTTGCGTACATATGGGATCTATACATCAGCAACGAGCTTCAGGCATATGTTAGGAGCGACATATCACACGAACTTGAAATAGGGCGCTCTAGTCCATTTTTGAGCATTGACTTTTGCTTTCTGTGCCCTCACAGTAAAAAATAATAAAATAAAATATAAGATAAGAGCAAGAGAATCTGATTGATAGAAACGGTCATGGATGTTTGTTTTAGTCTATTTGAATAGATGAAAATGCATGCAACGCGAGATAAATGTATGAAATAAATTCTGCAGGCCAGCAAGCAGCTGTGGGGTGGAACAGCTACATATCACTGTTTTACTCAAAGCAAACCTAGTGAGCGGAAGAGAGCCTCCCGTCACAGATAAGGCCGACATACGTAGAATGCATGTTAACACGACATGAAGGACCCCCCTTTTCAGACACAAAAATAAACTCTCAGAACATCAATTTCATAAATTTTTAAGATTCAGACTTGTCATAGTGAGTGAGTACTAGCAGAATCTCCAGGAAGAGTCATAACTGCTAATGTATTAACATCTCACTGGACACTGGACAGCCAAGTCATTTCTCCCACTCCAAAGAGTTGAACCGCCGTCTCCTTGCAGAAGTATAGCTAAAATGAAACAGTCTTCTGCTTTGCACGTCTTCTGAAGAAAATGCTGTCCTCGAGGCAGAATCTGAATGAGGGTGGATCCAGCACGTAGTACCAAGCTTAGCGACCAACCAAGAGGGTTGCATTAGTTACAGAAAACACTGTTGCTGAACAGTCTTAGGGTTGCTACCTTCAGAAAACTGTATTCGTGAACTTTAAAAGTTCATCTTTAATGTACATAAATATTTGAATTCATGTCCAGTGATTCTGATTTCATTTTGAAAGGAATCAGCCCCCACAACTCCCGACAAAAGGGCACTATATCTTAGTGACTCATTCCAAAATGTGTATATCAATAGATATCATTTCTTTGGATCACAAATCAGAATACAAAGACGTTCTGAAAACGGTCCCATAGCAAAGGAAGGTCAGGTAGCAAATGCAGCTGAGGAGGACCTTCCAGTGCTGTCAGACACAGATACTTCCATATCTGCCTTTCAACCCATGCTTTCAACATCCCTCTCTCTTCACCTCGTGAGCAAGCGGAGATATCATGCACTTGGGGATCTGTTTCCTTTGGTTGCCTTTCTTGGTGGTCCACATGCTAACTGTCCTAGTTAGGGAGACTGTTGCTGTGATGAAACACCATGACAAAAGCAAGTTGGGGAGGAAAGGGTTTATTCGGCTAACACTTCCACATCACAGTTCATCATCAAAGGAAGTCAGGACAGGAACTCAGATAAGGCAGGAACCTGAAGGCAGGAGCTGATGGAGAGGACATGGAGGAGTGCTGCTTACTGGCGTGCTTACATTTTCAGAGGATGGTGGGGCATGGTGCTGGAGCAGTAGATGAAAGCTACATCCTGATCCACAGGCAGAAAGAACAACTGCCTGGAACTGGCTTTTGAAACTTCAAAGCCCACCACCAATGACACACTTCCTCCAACCAGGCCACACCTCCTAATCCTCTTAATCCTTTCAAACAATTCCACTCCCTGGTGCCTAAGCTTTCAGATTTATGAGCCTTTGGGGACCATTCTAATTCAGACACAGAAAGCAAGAAGAGATGGAGATTCGTGTAATCCAGATTACAAAACAAAATCACTGAATAATGAAAACCCAAATACCCTTCTGCCAAACTGCCCACGAGGTCTCACATCAGTTAACAGTGCCTCTGAGCTTCAATAAGACATAATTGGCACAAGTTATGGACACATTCCAGCTCATACTCCCAGAACAAAAATAAATCAGAAGGGTAGCATGCAGATGGCCTTCTGTGAGGCACACATTTCTCCAGACTCGCCATTGGATCTCTGTCCTAAGGTTGGTGCTACTCAGAACTCAGTCCCATCATAAGGCAGCAGAACTTCCTGCCCTGTCTATGGATTGCATATTTGACCTGAGGGGCATCATCATTTACTGAGTTACACAGCCACCAGCTTTATCTGGGTCTTCTCCATCTATTTGAATCCACTTCTTTTCAATTTCAACCTGTTAGGAGAAAACAGAGCACGGGCAGTTTAGCAGAGCTGGCACAGACAGTTCCTCTCTGGTAATATTTACACTGGATGAGACTCTGACCGTCTCACCCTGTGGACACAGAAACATCCCCTCCACTGTCCCCTAGTAGCTCAAGAGTGAGATACTCTTCTTTCTTTTGTGGGAAACAAGACCTGAGTCCTTCCTTCTAAATTCAAATCTGAAGGTCTTGGAAATCATAGCTTTCATTATAATTTTTATTTTAAGTATCCTGTGCCCTGGGAAGCGGACATGGGAACGGTCCTACAGAGTATGCGCAAAAGGACAGTCAGTGGTCCTTAAGTGGCTGCATGTGTTCATCACTGGAACAGGCTAACCTGAAAGTAGACATGACATGGGCAAAGCTAGTCTCTTCTGACATACAGTTCCTAGCTGCTTGGGGAGAAGTCGCTTTTGGAGGTGAGGGGAGACTGCAATGTAGCAGCTGCCCCTCACCAACATTATCAGCAGGGAAAGAATCAGGGGTACACACACACACAGGTTTCTCAGTAGATGCCAACAATGACCACTAAGTTTCCCTGGCTGAGCTCTGAGATTTCCTCTCATCAAATATCACTGGAGGGAGAAGGGAGAAGGGGAGAGGCAGACAGACTGACTGACCAATTCTTAAGGGGCAAATCAAGTATTTACAGCCAGGCCAGGCCCCACCCTGGATCTGGAAATCCTAACTTGAACCAAGGGGCTTAGGATACCTGGATGTTGTAGCAAGCTCGCTGACACACGTGCTTCTGCGGCTGGATATCACTCTCGACTCCCAAAGACCTCACCTCTGTCCTAGAAACACAGGCTTCAGGCATTGAAAACTGGACAGTAGCAAATGGATACCAATCCGAGGGAATCTCCTGGTCGGATCCAAGTTCTAGTTTGTATGACAGACAATGAGGCTGATCGGGGCCTAAAGAAAGCCACACCGAAGAGTCAGAATGGTTCAATGGCAAAATTTTCTTCAACAGGTGCTTCTTGCTATGATCATAGTCCCATTAGTGAACATCAATTGTGCCCAAGAGGGAGGAATCAGAGTTGTGCTTTAAACACTAGCTCCTGAAGAAGTGCTATTACCGCAGGTCCACACAGATCAATTCCTAAAAACGGTCTTGATCACAAATATTACAAAGGTTCTCTAATTAAAATATAAGAACAAAATTTATATGAAACTGAATTATCTGGCCACAATGTGCTTCAGTCTCCTAGAAACCTTCCTACTGAGCAGACTGAATAAATCCAACATTGTTTCAAACCAGTGCTTATTTTTAGATATTGCACAGATAAACTCCAAATTAGGTCACATGGTCTCAAAAGCCTGACTTTTAGAAGTTAGGCTTGAAGTTTTGATTTTAATGTTTTTTTTTTTTTTTTTAAGTGGAGTGGATTTTTTTTCACTACTGAAATTCCCACTCATTGTCCTGAAAAGCTTTTACTGGAGTAAAATCTAGAGACAAGCACACTGGCCCTCACTACTTCAGTCTAACACCTGTTCTCAGTGAAGTGAATTGTCATGATGACCTATCCAGTGCTGTGTCACGCTCTGTGCCAGATCCAGAGGTTTCCTCAGAAAGTTCAAGTAATGTGTGTGTGTGTGTTCATGGATTAAAATTTTGGAGGCAGTCACACACTTGTAATTCCAGCACTTAAGCAGTGGTAAATTGGGTGCTCTTTGCACACACCTTTGATCCCAGCACTTGGGAGGCAGAGACAGACAGATTGCTGTGAGTTCAAGGGCAGCCTGGTTTACAAAAGTGAGTTCTAGGACAGCCAGAGTACTCAGAGAGAGACAGAAAGAAAGAAAGAAAGAAAGAAAGAAAGAAAGAAAGAAAGAAAGAAAGAAAGAAAGAAAGAAGGAAGGAAGGAAGGAAGGAAGGAAGGAAGGAAGGAAGGAAGGAAGGAAGGAAGGAAGGGGAGGGAGGAAGGAAGGAGAGAGAGAGAGAGAATGAGAGAGATGAAAGAAAGAAAGAAAGAAAGAAAGAAAGAAAGAAAGAAAGAAAGAAAGAAAGAAAGAAAAAAAGAAAGAAAGAAAGAAAGAGGGAAGGGAGGGAGGGAGGGAGGAAGGAAGGAAGGAAGGAAGGAAGGAAGGAAGGAAGGGGGAGGGAGGAAGGAAGGAGAGAGAGAGAGAATGAGAGAGATGAAAGAAAGAAAGAAAGAAAGAAAGAAAGAAAGAAAGAAAGAAAGAAAGAAAGAAAGAAAGAAAGAAAGAGGGGAAGGGAGGGAGGGAGGGAGGAAGGAAGGAAGGAAGGAAGGAAGGGCAGAAAAGAAAGGATCAAGGAAGAAGAAGATGCAGAGGTAGGATGATTGGGAATACAAAGCCATACTGGACTACATCACAAGTTTGAGGCAAGCCTGGGCCACATGAAACCTTATCTCAAAACAAACAGCAAAAACATTTAAGTGTGTGTGTGTCCCTGTAACTTCACAAATGTCCCGTGGTCCTCTCACACTGTTCATAGCATCTAATCATATCCAGTTTAATCTATCTTTAAATAAATGTAATTTAAAAACAATAATTTCAAATGCCAGATTAAATTCCTGTGCCACTGATACAGCTCGAGAAATAACATTTTCATCAGAGTATTCCTCTAGGCACAAAAACATGAGTTTAAAAGATTTTGCTTAAATTCATCTAAAAAGATAAATCGCCTTTCATTCCTGGCAGCCTGTTTGTTGTAGAGAGACTGATGGAATTCTGAAGCTGTAAAAGGTCTAGAGAAGTCATCCATCAATTAGCCAGCAAACGCTCCCTCTGACACACTTACACAGAAGATGGGACAATGTTGAGCTCCAGGTTACCCAGACTATGGAAGCTTCAGCTTGACAAGGTTCCTGGGCATCCGCTGTGGGAACTGGAATTCCTTAACTGCCTTGCCCCTTTCTTATCTTTACTGTACGGTGACATACGTTTTCTCATCAATAATAAGATCTGCATAAGCCTAATAGTAATATCAAAATTAATCCCTGAGCTGGACTACTGTGGGCTGGAATGAAACACAGCCATGCTATTCAGAAGTAAATTGTAATCACATCTGGACTTCCAAGTCCTGGAACGTGAGAGCAACCCAGGTTTATTGCAAGTGCATCATAAAGCTATTCCTGGAGTAAATGCTGATCTTCCCAGGAAGAGATAAGCCTTAATAGACAGAAGCCAGAGAGCTTAGTTAGAAAGTTAGTGCACCTGGAAAGACAAGCGGACAATTAGCCCTTCACTAACGAAGAATATAGCAAGCCTGCACCAACTTAAAAGTAAACATTCCCAGGACTTAGAGAAATAGCCTTCAACCTAGCCAGGCCACCAGATAAGACTAGAAATTTAGAGCTGTGACCCAGAAGAATAATATACATACCACAGAACTAAAAAAAAATAAAATCCTCCCTTGGCACCTTCATGGCACCCTGAACTGTCTGTGCAAGGCAAATGGCAATCAGCAGTGACATCCCTACCATCCACTAATTAATCATTGTATCATTTACTCTTCAGTGATAACTGAGTAACTTTGAAGCCTGCAGCTGTAAAGAGGAGAGACACCTTTCACATTGGTTCCTGTTTGAGATATGCCTGACACCTGCAACCCTTTGATAAGCATCCCTGCAGTGCTACTTAAGGGACAGAAAACGTCTTGGGGAAAACGACGAACCACGAGAGACGAGAATGAGGACAACGGACGTAGAGACAGAGACAGACAGACAGGAGAGACAAGGCAAAATGAACTAACTGAGGAGGATAGATCGCAAGGCCTAGAGAGTTGGATTGCTAGCTTAGAGAAACTTTGTTTTATTCCCTTAATGTGCACATTGTTATTCTCTTTGATTTTATTCTTTGCTTTTCTTTACCTTTCTTTATTTTACTATTAAAGAAGCGCTCTTGCGTGTCATAATCACCATAAGACGTATTCTATGTGTCTTATTAAAGAGCTTTAAGCTTGCCAACCAAGGGTCCCATAGAAGAGTGAGGTACTGCGCTCACTTGTCATAGTTTAAGTTGTTTATCCTCCTTCGTGGAAGCTGAGGAACCCATTGCGGGGACTAGAGCTGGACTCAGACCCCCACAGGACAACAGTGGCCTCTGGGGCATGAGCTCCCCATTTCACTGCAGGCGAGATTCCACACACACTCAGAGATCAGAGAGACAGAAATGCAGGGAATTCCCACATCCTTCATCCTGTCTAGACTTTTGCCAGCAGCCAGGATATGATACTAAGCCCACAGCCTCTCCCTTCTGCTACTGCAGAGTGCTTTAGAACACCAACACCAGACCCAGCTCTGCTACTTAAGAGCTCTGTGATCCTAGGCAGTCCTAACTCCTAGAGCTCTAGTTTCCCCAGCAAGACTACAAGGTTGTTGTGAGAATAACCAAGCAACAGCAGAGTCAGTGGTACCTGGCAGTGGTGGAGACAGACTGAACTTAGATTATTGCTTTGCCGAGTGCTGTTTGCTTTTAAAGCCAATGTATCCAACTACTATAATTTCCTAGTCAGGGAACTGTATATTCTACATATTTGGACTTGAAAATAATACTGAAGTTTATTTAAATTTGACGTTTACCTTGTACAGGAAAAATTTTCTCAGGTAAGTTGAGAAACTTCCCGTGAGAATGGGTTGGAGGCTTAATACTTTTTAAATGACAGACATGACACTTCTACCTTTTTTTCCTAAAAAGCTGGTGGTAAAAGTATTCTTTCTTAGGTTTTCTGGTGTCTTTTTCCAGACTTTTGAATACTCTCCAGTATTTACTAACACGCTCCTATTCAGACTTTGAACTGAAGAGAACAGGCACCCTGATTAAAAGACACCTGTCAAATTTAGAAGTGATGGAGAAAAGCCTGTTATCTCAGTATCAACCACGCGGGAGCACTGTCGGGCTTAGTAATTATTCTTTCGGTGTAATTCCTCCTCCAAGCAGTGGGAACGGAAACCACAAAGTCTTCTTAGGTCTGGTTGATATCCAAGCTCTCCTGACCCAAAATTCTCCACATCTGAAGCTGAGCTACTAAGAGCTGAACAAAATGGATGTAGGAGGACCAAACCACAGGAGAAAGAACCAAGATGCTAGTGACAAAGAGCGAAGCAGAAATGAACCCCTGGGGAAGTGAAAGCTGTCATTGCTGGTGAGCCTCTCTCCCCGCTAATCACCTTTCTAAATCCCTGGGGCTAACGGGGCCATTTGTCCCCGATGTCTTTCTCTCCCACTCTTTCCCTCTTGATCAATGAGCTGTTTCGTTTTTAATCTGCCTCCATTCTAGCAGAACATTGGGGTAAGGAGATGAATTGGGAAATCTGAGTTGATGGATTTATTCATTCATTTGTTATTCAGCCAAACCTTTCCTGTGCCCTTATTGCAGGTGTTCTGAACCGGGGCTATTCTGAAGAACCTCAATGTCAGGCTCCCTTCGTGCAGACTGCAGCAGTATCTGTTGGGGAGGGGTCCAGGCCCCAGTATGTTTGAATCACGCCCCAGCTGAACCTCCGATGTTCCCAGTAGGCCTGAATGATCCAGACAGGAGCAGGCCCAGCCTATGGTGTACCTGCTTCCTGGGCTCATCCTTGTCCATCACGTGCAGCTTGCTGATATAACCAACTAGAGTTGGAGCTACACACAGCACCCAGCAGGTACCAGACACCAACTTGGTAGACTAAGGAGTGCAAGTGTCCTGTGCAGAAAAGGAGTCCCCAGTCTGTCACCCTACCGGACACCTCACAGTCTCCTTCACAGAAGCCAAATTCCACTCAGCCCTCCTGTGACTCAGATCAGCCATAATATTTCCCTCTGACATAGTCAAGTCGCTCAAGGCAAGGCTAGGTAGTGCTGATGTAGCCTGGTTACAACAGACGGCCTCCGATGGCACCTGCTGCTCAGCTCCCATGCAGTGGGAATGTCAGTGGCTGGCATAATCCACAGAGACCATGCATCTGGTTGTAACCAGGATGTCTTTATGCCATGGAAGCCAATTTGGAGGTCTCAGTACCATGTTCTCAAAGATCAATTTTGAAATGTATCTGTCTTTTTAATCTCACATGGTAAACAGAATCAGAATCCTGGCCTTTACTTTTACAAAGAGAAAAGGAAAGGTAGGGAAGGAGATGGGTGGCCATATATATTGGACCTCCTGGACCCAGAGACTAGGCTGAGTATACCCTGACCCCGGTGTTTTCCATTGGTGCTGAGACAGTTGCTAGAATCAGAAAAGGGGTCAGACATAGTGTCTGTGAAGAGTAGAAGTAATGATTATACATTTCTTTTGAAAATGATCCCATCTATAGCAGTGGCTTGTGCAAGAGTTCATGATTTAAGTTGATTGGATCAGCAAGAGTGTATTCTGACAGAAGGACTCACCCCTCCACTCCTCCATTACACATTTATATTGATTTCCTCTAAGAAATCCCAATGCTGGATGCTAGGAAAATGCAGACACACATGTGATCCCTGCTCACCAGAAACAGAAACAGAAGGAGCTACCCAGAGGCGCAATGGTGAGGGCTGTCGAACCCATTCACAAGTGAAGAGCATCAACCACAGAAATCCTGGAGAATGCGGTGATCCCTTACCTGGAAGCCAGAGAAGAACCTCCCTCCCTCACTCCCTTCCTTCCTTCCTTCCCCTCCCTCCATCCCTACAAACATTTCTTTGGTACCATCATCCACAGAACATTTCTTAATGAGGATGGCATTTAATATCAATTGATATTAAAGAGGTGAGAGAAGTTAAGCTCACCTGGTAGAAATAAACACAAAAGAAAACAAATACACCAGCTGTTTGGCTAGATGTTCCACCTCCCACCTGGCTGTGTGAGTGTACCCTCGGCTCTCAAGCCAGTCCAAGGATGTGGATGAAAACACTTAGTGTTGCCTATGGAAATCAACGTAAGAGTTGGATATTTACTTGAGTTTTTGTCCGGAAGTCGATCTATCTTCCACACCACAGCCCGATATGCACTCTCATATTTTGCTGACCCCACAGTAACCTGAATGACAGATTCAGACTCAGGTTCCTGTAAACTCCCCAGACATGCCCGCCGGTTCATTTTGGCTTTCAAGGACTTCTGCCTCTGAAGGTTCCTAGTCCAGAGCGCCTTGATCCACTGGGCTGGGACAGGAAAGTGAATCATGATATTGTCACAGCACCTCAAGGAACTGGCATGGGGTGACCTCTGAGCCCCCGGGGTCATATTGACAAAGGCCTGAAGTTCCACATATGCCCCCTGGACAGCCACTACGGACTTCACAGAAAAGGGAAGCTCATCCCCTTCATAGGAGGTTTTGAAACGCATGAGCTCAAACCGGCAAGCATCCAGAGGTACGAACTTAATGACTCTAGACTGTTGGAATTCTTCTGCTTTCACACAGGAATGGAAATGGTAGTTAAGAATATCAATGCCCCGTTTTTCTGGTTCTTTTTCAAAATAGCATTCATCTCGTTTCTGAAGCTCAAGGTCATTCAAGGTTAAAAAACATGCAGCTGTCCCATTTACAAAGCAGAGGCAACAGATTTGAGTTAGCACAGCACTTTCAACCAACTTCCCGTCTTCTTTGGTGACTTTACCCCAAAAGTTGTCCACGATGTCCAGGTAAATCTCTTGTTCCTCGTAGTTCTTCTTTGGTTTTGCCACAGCCGGCAGCTTTATCAGCTCCTCCTCCACAGTCGTCAGGAACTCGAGGAAGTCACGGTGCTCCGTGGACCCCAGCTTCAGCATCTGCTCTACGTCAGGCTCGTGAACCACCTCTGTCTTGGAATGGTATTTCCTTTTCTCCGAGTAAGACACGTGTTCCACCTTCACAGTGTGAATTTTCCCCGCCATGCTGAAGTTCTCAAGTTTGGGTTCAGAAAGTCTGCAATGTGGATCAAGCTGGAACTCTTTGAATGGCTTTTCCAGACCCTTCTCATAATACATCTGCAGAACCCCTCCTGGTAGAACCTTCAGGAAAATGGGTCCCCACTGCCGGGAAGACATCATGTTCTTCTTCTCCGGAATCCTCAGCATGAAGGACCATCCAACTGTGGGCTGACTCCGGAAGAGTGTGTGGGGAACAAAAGAAGAGACTGCGCCTCCAGCACAGGGGTTCTGCATAGACAAATGTCCAAGAGGGTCTTGGACCTCTGCTGACTGCAGGTGCTCAAGCTTCTCACAGATGTAGTTGAGTGAACACTGGTTTAAGCTTTTCTGCTCAGTGGGTACCTCCTTGTCCCTCGGTGAGAACGGCTTTCGGCTTGCCAGGGAGTCGAATGTTAACTGAGAAACGCTACCTTCATCTTTCCAGAATGGATTTGAAAAAGCACAGTCATCCCGAAAATACTCAAACTGCAGAGCTTCGCTTTGGACCCGCTGAGGGATGGAGTCATCCGCAAGACCCTCTTTGGGAGTCAGCTGAGTGCGTGAGTGGTCACTGGGTAAGGGTGCGCATGCGCCCAGTAAGCAGACTGCTGTTGTAGGGGGACTGCTTGAAGAACATTCTGGAATAGGATAGAGCACATGAGTTCCTGCTTTGGGGATGCCAGGGAACCCCGGGAAGTCTTTGGTGGGTGTAGAAAGGGGAGAGTTGCTTGGAGGTCCCGGACTGAAGTAAAAATCGACCATGGGAGAGGAGAGGGGGGTACTGCTGGTGGAGGAGGAAGCACTAGGAAGGTCCCGGAGGCCGGGCAGGCTCAGCTTCAGCCCGTTCGGTCTGCAAACACCTTGAGTCTCCAGAGGGAAATCCTTCGCCTTCTGAGAAGACTGAAAAGAAGGGTCGTCATCGAAGGTGACCCAGCTGCCTGGGTTTGTAGAACACATCTTCGGGGTGGGCTTGTGGTCTGGTCAAAGAATCAGGCACATTGTCTCTGCTAAAGGAGAAAGACAAGCTATGAGAAAGGCCTGGGTATGGAAAGTGCACACATTTACTGTGAATAAGGAAATGCCGTTTATAAAATTTATTAAAAAGATCATTCTTGGCAGATAAACAAAAACAGTAAGACCCAACCATATGTGTCCCCCAAAGATGTGCTTTGGGGGGGAGTGAGATGGAAACCGGAGAGGAGTGGGGAGCACAGGAATCAGAGTGTGGCTCTGAACTGTCCCCACCATACCAGGGCAGCACCGGCAGCTCCCGGCACAACTGGGAATTTTGGAGGGAGAGCCTAGTGGAAGGAAGTTGAGTTTTCCTCTTAAAGGGGATTGCTGGAATCTACCCCACCCACCTCTCCCCCCTTTTCGTTAATGCCCAGCCATGAGATGGACAGGCTCCCTCCTTTCCACATTCCCACTATGACGTACCCAAAGGCCATGGGCCCACTGGCCATAGACTAAAAACTTTAAAACTGTGAATCAAAACAGACCCTTTCTCTCTTTCTAAGTTATCACAAGTATTCTGTTATAGTGATACAGGGGCCACACTTCTAATATACAGAATAAACCTCGAGCCAAAAGTTACCAAGCCAGGCATGTTGGTTCAGGCCTATAATCCCAGCGCTTGGGAAGCTGACGTGAAAGGAACCTAGTTAATTCAGGGTCAGCATGGACCACAGAGTGAGTTCAGCCTGGCCTGAGCTACAAGTCAAGCCTCTGTCTCAAAAAACAAGCAAACAGGAGCTGGAGCTCAGCAGTTAAGAGCACTGGCTGTTTTTAGAGAGGACCTGGGTTTGTTTCCCCGCACCCGTATGGGGCTCACAAGCATCTGTAACTCCAGTTCCATGGCATCCAATCAATTTCCTTTTCTGGCCTCCATGGGCACCGGGTATGCATGCAAGTAGGCAAAATGCTCATACACATAAAATGAAAATAGTAAAAATCTTCTAAAAACAAATAAACAAGCTACAAAGCACAAAAGACACATTGTAAAAGGGTCAATGCACAAGGAGAATAAAACGATTGTAAATGTGCCTGAACCTAGCATCAGAACACAAGATAAAAGAAGCAAAGGCTGACAGACATGAAGAAAACAGATATCTAAATACGACATTAGGAGATGCGGCACCCACTTTTTGTAATACAGTAATATCCAGATGGAGGGCTAATTTTTTTACAGAGAAATCTTGAGCAATCCCTTCCACTAAATGGGCCTGCCACACACACACAGCATTCCAGCACAGACCAGAGTGGACGCGCCTTGTCAGGCACACACGGAGCACTTGCCAGAAGAGCTCACATTAGGCTACAGAACTAGCCTTAAACTTAGGAAGGCTAAAATAATGTAAGTATTTTTGCCTACGACAAAGGAGGAAAGCCCTAAAAATCAATAGCAGAAAGAAAACTGGAAGATTGGCCAATATATAGAAATTGAAACTAAAACAACCAAAGTAACAGATAGTTACATAGTCACACAATTTCAAAAAGAGGGGAGAGTGGGTTAGAAAATACCCTGGTAGGGTTAGAGATACAGGTCAGCGATTAAGAGCACTGACTGCTCTTCCAGACGATCCACGTTCAATTCCCAGCACCCACCTGACAGCTCACAGCTGTGTGTAACTCCAGTTCCAGGGGATCCGACACCCTCCCACAGACATGCATGCAAGCAAAACACCAATGCACATAATAAATAAATAAATTTTTTAAAAGAAAAAGAAAAAAAAGCACAAGACAAGTGAAAATCAGAACAGATTTCTAAAATTCACAATGAAAGCTATACTAACAGGGAAGTCTACAGCCATAAACACCTACATTAAAAAATAAGGGTGAGTTCAAAGAAATTACACAGCTTTTCAGCTTCAAGAAGCTAATCAACAGACAAGCTAAGAAAAAAGTTAGCAGAAGAAAAATCACAATTGGAGCAGAGGTGAGAGAGATGGGGAAGACAGTAGGAAGAATAGTGAGGCTTGGAGTCACTTTTGTTGAAAACTGATAAATCCTTAGTTAATTTAATGGGGGAGAAAGGAAGATTCAAAATTAGAAATAAAAATAATAAAAAGGGTTGTGAGAGACAGTGGGCAGACCAAGAAATCGGATAGCTTAGGGGAAAATGGTCGAATTCCTAGAAACATGCAACCTGCCAACACTGAACCATAAAAACAATAGAAAATCTGGGCTGGAGAGATGGCTCAGCAGTTAGGTGCTCTGGCTGTTCTTGCACAGAGCTAGGTTCAGTTCCCAGCAGCCACATGGTGATGCACAATCATCAGTAACTCCAATCCCAGGGGATCCAACACCCTCTTCTGACCTCTACAGGTACATACGTGCAGGCAAAATACCCCACGCACATAAAATAAATGCATCTTTTTAAAAGAAAGAAATAGAAAACTGACCAGACCTATAACTAGTGGGAGGCTGGTTCCGTCATGAAAAAAAAAAAAAAAAATCCCAACAAGGAGAAGCCCGGGATCAATGGCTCCCTACCAAATTCTACAAAATACTCGCAGAATTAATGCCAAACTTCTGCAAAGTCTTCCAAAAACTGGAGAGGAGGGAATGCTTCCAAATTTGTTTGATGACACCAACTTCACCCTGATAACAAAGCCAGACAAAGGCCCTTAAAAACCGAATGTTCAAACACAAAAAACTATAGGCCTCTAGGAATGAAAAGAATGTAGTCCTTGTGTACAAGGGAATATTACTGGGGCTGAAAAAGAAATGCTGATACCTGCCACAACACAGCTGGACCTTGAATAATGAACACATCAGGAGAAAGTAGCCAGCTGCAGACGTTCACAGCATGGCCCACTCACACAAGGTATTTGAAGTCAGCCTCAGAGAGCTGAGGATGAAACGGTGGGTGTCAGACCCTAGGGTAGGAATAAGTGGAGACTACAGCATTTCAGAGGGTATAGCACTTCAGTTGTGAAAGATGGGCGTGGGAGATCTTGGCTTCAGCCAGTGCGTACGGTTTTGTTGAAAACTGATAAATCCTTATAGCTAATTTAATGAACAATGAAAGGGGGGAAGATTCAAAATTAGAAATAAAAGACATTGCAATGGAAGTCACAAAAATAAAAAGGATTTTAAAAGACAGTGGGCAGACCGACAAATGGGATGGCTATTCTGCACTAGTCACTTAAAATTTTGTTACAAAGGATAGATTTCATGTGGCTTCCGCCCCCCTCTGTTGCCGCGGCCACCACCATCCCCCCCACCCCCCAACCCCCCCACTCCTGGCACTGCGGTTGGGGGAGGAATGACTGTATGAGAAGCATAGACAGGAGGATTGGCAGTATTGGATTCAATACTTTTTAATCAAACCACTAAGTCTTCACAGGAATGATTACTGTGTAGCCACTTTGTTAATGGAATAGAACATATAGGGGAAAAGCTAAAAATCCAGTTAAGTTTGTAACCCATTTGTGCCTCTCCCAACATGTGAAGTTTACCATTTAGGAGTGTCTTGAAAACAATGGCTTATCAAAACAGTCTGTGCTGCACATACCAACATTCCTGTGCAAGGCCCTGTCAGTAAGAGGCAAAATCAGGACTCAAGAGATACAATTAAACATAAACCCTTTTCAAAAAAAAAAAAAGTATGTACTTTACATTTTAGAATAAGAAAGTTGTTGGGTAGTGGTGGCACACGCCCTTAATCCCAGCACTCAACAGGCAGAGGCAGGCAGATCTCTATGAGTTCAAGGGCAGCCTGGTCTTCAGAGTGAGTTCCAGGACGGTCAGAGTTACAACAGGGAAACCTTGTCTCGGAAAAAAAAAAAAAAAAAAGAATCACAAAATTGTGTAACCATTGTCACCCATTCCAGAACATTCCTCGCCCCTCCCCCAAATAAACCCTAGACCTACTGCAGTCTCTCCCCATTCTCCCCTTCTCCAGGGCCCTGGAAACCACTAATCTATCTTTGTGCATTTGCCTTCTCTGTGATCATTTCTTTTGAGCATATGTCATCTCCTTTGATATGATATAAATTATTGAAATTATTCTAATGACACCAAAGGCTGTGAGGTTCTCATCCCAGAGAGCAATGAGATCACCCAAATCTGCCACTGGCTGGATCTGTGGCTAGCCTCTCCGTATATCAGGGGTTGCAGTGGAGGCATGTTGGGGGCTCTTTTCAACTCTAAAACAATTCTATGGCATTTGATATCTAATTGATTTTTTTTTTTTTTCAAAAGCGAAAGTACTGTTCCCATATCACATCCAGGGCCTGAGTGCGGGGCTTGGTGTGTTAGGGCAAATGTTTACCACTGAGCTACACCGGGTATTTTTAACCATCCTTCTGAACTGCCAGAAAACAAAGCCCCAGGACCCCACTGGATGTGGAAAATAAGAACCTGCTGGCACGGTGCTCCTGGGCAAGGCCTCTTTTCTCCCTCGGGTCCCCTGATTGTGTGTAATCATGCAAGATTGGAAAAGAGCCCACACAAAGAAATTAGAGGGAGTCCGGGTCGGGCCGAAGACAGCTGCAGCAGTCATTCTGCCTCTGCTTACTCCTGGGGGCTCTAAACCCGCACGGCGGGATGCGGACGCCTCGCTGTCTGGCTGGGCTAGCTGAAGCACCGGTCCCCGGGAACCCGCAGAGCCGCCCCGAGGCTCAGCCCAGACCCAGCCTCACCCCAGCCTCAGGCAGAATCCAGTCAGAACAGCCCCTCCCTGGGAGAGAGGCTCCGCAAATATTTACTTCCTCCGAGTTTTTAAAGTTAGAAGAATGGAGGGAGAGACTGGGGAGCAGTCCTGCTGGGATTCACGTCTAGCATTCACCCCCTCGGGTTTCCCTGAGGAGCTTGAGAAAATCCACGTACTTTATTTTTCGTGTTGTGCCCCTTGTGAGACCAAAAAAAAAAACAAAACAAAACTGATTTTCTGCTTTGTAAATGGCCCTCCCTCTGCTCCTCACCCACATATATTTTTTTAGCACACCTTATATAATAAATACCGACGATCCTGAACCCCAAATCCGTGCAAAGGGCCCTCTATCCGGGTTCTCCAGCCCGCGGCCCGCCTCTGCTTTCAAGAACTCCAGTTTCCCTCTGCGTCCGGTCCCCATCCTCACCCCTCCGGCGGCCTTGCTACACATTCGGTTCCACCTATCTTACCTCTGCCGCCCCTCCCTCTCCCTTGATATGACCTCATCTTTCCGTCCCCCAGCCCCCTCCACTCAGTTGGCCCAATGTCAACAGCTAGGGCCAGTTCCATCCAAGGCTTTCCTTTCTCCAACCCCCATCCCCACCCGGAGCCTGACTTGGAAGCCCCCGGGTCTCTAGCCGGGGTGGGAAGCACCGAGGAGCTGGGTAGCAGTCTTCCTTCAGTTGCTCCTGCCGCCAGCTGCTTCAGAGCACAGGTGTCTCTTTAACCTGGGTCGGGATGGGCTGGGTTGGAAGCCACATTGGAGCAGGACACCCGCTTCTGCCCCTCCACCCTCACCCCCACCCAGAGCCCCAGATGTCATTGCTGACAGCCACGTATGGGCATCGTTTCATTGAAACTTCACAGCCACAGCACTTGGGCATCTTGCCTAGGTCTAGAATCTAATTAGTTCAGGGCTTGGGCATCTTGCCTAGGTCTAGAATCTAATTAGTTCAGGGCTCGGGAACTCCTGGCTTCTTCCTGCCTTGCCACCTTCCTCAGTGGCAGAGATCGCTCTGGCTGACTCAGGCTCCATCCCTGCCAGTCAGACCATGCCCTGCTGCGGCCTCAATCCTTCAGTCCTTCTGGATGAAGGGCAAACTCCTACAACATAGTTCCTTCCAGTCAGGCCCAGAAACAGGGCAAGACATCAAGATTCTGTCTAGGGCATAGATAGATAATTTATTACAGTGGAGATTTCTAGAAACCCACTTTTAATGTTTAAGATTCCTAAGGGAGATGTTTGTTTCTCTGTAAAATTGTTAAGACATTTCCTTCACAGTAGCCTGTTTCAAAGCAGCTTTGGGACGACTGAACTTGAGAACGAGCTAAAGCAGCTGCATTTGGCCATTCATATCAGGAAAAGCAAGGCTACAGAAAAGTCCTGCTCCGACTTCCTGTCAACTAGTGCAGCAGGTGCAGTCAGGAGCGGACTTGGATGTGCCAAGCGTTTAACATGCTTCAAATTAGGGATCCCTGCCACAATCATCGCAAGGGAAATGGCTTGCAGCAAACCAGCAGTTAGGAAATCAAACTCTTGTATTATTAGAGATAACCGTGAATTGCTTTACATAAATAAAAAATAGCAATACCTTGGCTGAGGAGATGGCTCAGGGGGTAAAGTGCTTACCTCATCTTGAAAGCATAAGGGCTTGAGCCCACATAGAGTCAGGCACAGTAGTGCATAGTAGTGTGTGTATGTGTGTGTGTGTGTGTGTGTGTGTGTGTGTGTGTGTGTGTGCGTATTTTCCCAGCATTCCAGTGGAATCCCTAAAAAGCTTGATAGTCAGCTAGCATGGCCTGGTACTGTATATAGGGGCAAACAACAAGAGAAACTCTGCCTCAAAGCGGGTGGAAAGCAAGGACCAATGTCAGAGTTGTCCTCCAGACCCCACACCCACAGCATGACGCTGGCACCCGCACTCACATACATTACTAACACGTGTGCGAGCACACACATGCCATATATACAACCAACACCCAAGATAAAAGCACCAGTACCTTAACACTCTGTATAACATTGCAATATGCCTTATGAATAAGAACCACTGCTCTGAAAATTCATCGTACCAAAAGCATCCCAGGATAAAAAATTTTAAGTCATTTTAAGGGATCATGTCTCATTTGCAAGGGTTTTCCACTTTACTGGCAAACACTTGGCAAAAATACAGAACTCAATATGCTGTTGATAAAGTAACCTCTACATAACTCTCCCCGATTCAAAGAGTCATTGAACTTTAGAGTGGGAAGAAAATGTGAGTACTCTGTTTCATTAACCAAATATTTACTATACAATGCTAATGTAACGGCTGCATATGCACATCTCCTTTAATACCCACGGCTTCAGAGGAGTCAGAGAGGGTAAGCTACTTGCCTAAAGTCATCCAGCAAACAAGAGGCAGAGCATGGCTGTGAATAGGTCTGTTTGATGCCAAAGTCCAATACTCCCAAGATCAGAACAGATCTAATGTCCTCCTGGCTGGGTGCCCCACCACCACCATACCCTTCACTGAGGAAACAGATCCCAGCTACAGCCTTTCTTTCCTGGAGCCAGGAACTCTAAAGCAGAGGGAGGAGCCTGGATAGAGCCTGCTTCTCACCTACTACAGGCTATAGGAAAGGCAAACTGGGACAGATTTCCCCCAAATCCTCTCAAAAACAACAGCCCAGACACAGTCACTTCTGAGACTGGCTTTAATAACTCAATTATTAAAGCTCCCTGCTTCCTGTGCCTTCTTAACCTACCCACCCTAGGCAGCTTGGTGCACTCACCAACTGTCCAAATTCTCTTACTCCTTCGGCAGTCCTTCTTCTCCCTCCCCACTGCCCAGCTCCCTCTGTTCTGCTGTTCTTTGCCATCAGCCCTTTTATCCTACCTTCCTTTCCTTGGCTTTCTTCAGAAACCATTCGATAAAGGAACACACAAAATTCTACATCTCCTGCAGATGGTTGACATCCAACTGAGGCCCTTTTGCTGGTGAAGCAGCATTCCTAGTCGCTTGTGGTTAAAGACTTTGTCTCCACATCATTGAGTGTCTGTGGAGAGGACCAGACTCCTACACAGTCCCTAATATTTGGCTCCTCTGTAAGTGCCAGATGCTGGGGGAGAACTGATGCTTAAGAGGGCCCTGGGAGCTCAGGACTGCATTGCCAACACCTCCAATCAGCCGGACCCCAATCAGCCGGACCCCATTGCCATTGTCCGGGACGCCTGCTCTAGCTGCCTGCTTTTGCCAAGGCTGAGCTTAGTCTTCTTTGCCTCTGGCTGTTTGCTCTGTAAGAAGGCTGCATAATCTAGAGAAAGAATGTCTTAAGGTCAGTATCTGTGTGGTTTCATTGGCTGCTCTCCCAAATAAGGAATTCTTGGATTCCTGCATGCCAGACTCCTCCAAAACAACTTTGTAACCAGATGGACCCAGGCTTCATCTGCAAAGGCTGTGGGTGGGTGTGGTGGAAGGGCTGGGACCCCACTAGCTACTGTTACAGGATTCCTACAAGGGAAGCAAAGCCCACCTTGAGGCAGCATGAAGAATCTCCCCGAATGTCTGCTGTGATGGTGTGATGATCATTCACAGAGAAGTTTTCTCTTGAAGGAGAATTCACAAGTTTGAAACAGAAAAGAAAGGTAAAGCGTATGAGCACGCTTTGCCCTCACCTATGTCATGCAGAGTGCCCACTGGCCACACGAGACATATGATTAGCACATATGTTGTACAGCCCACACTACGCAATCACAAACATGTGCTCTATTTGATTTAACTTTGTGGCAGGAAATACCATTTGCACAATATTAAACCACAGTGCAGTCTACCAGAGTCTTCAAACATTACCAGCTTTGGTCTTAGCTCCTTTCCCCAGCCTGCCTCTCCCTTGTAGCTATTAACCTTCACTTTTCCAACACAAGTTTGCGTCCTGGCTATTTTCTGGTGCTTATTTTATTATCTGCCCATTTCTTCAATTTTGAGAGTAGTGACAGAGGTCTGCTCTCTTAGAAGTTCAAAGCCTGCTTCTTGAAGAACCCCTTCAACTATACCCATGGAGACTGGAGAAAATGCCAACAGTTTATAATGTTTGGTGTCTCGTTCTTGGGATGACACCAGCCCCCTCAGTGTGCCTGCCTTGGGAAACACAGGGCTACCTAGACTGCTGTGTATCCCACCAGCTCCTGAAAACGGGATCCTAGGCTCCAAGAGGGCAAGAGCTAACTGATGCAGCCCGGTATGTAACCACTAAGGCCGTGTGGACCATCCGTTCCTGCTTTCTCTCCCTGACTCAGGACACCAGGCCTTCACTGCGCAAGTCCCCACTGGACTGAGAACAGTTGAGCTGGAGTTAACTTTCTTTTACTTCTGGTTACAGTGCATTCTTGCTCTCATGTGTGAGCGGATAGCAAACCAAACTGCCCCAGAGGGGTCTTCCCATGAACAAAACTTTGGAGCTGGGAAGGCTTTATGATTTTAAATTATTACTGTTGTGGGGGGCTATCTGGTTGCCGTTGAATTGCTCTCGTGTATGTGGGGGGGGATGTTGTGGTACTAGGGGTAGAACTCACAGCCTTACCTATTCAAGGCGTGAGCTCTCCTACTGGGTTGTACCCCAGCTATCGTGACATCTGAACATCTGAACGAGTATTTAGCACTGTCACACATACCACAGAAACTTGCAAAGCGGAAGCCCTGAAGCTTCTGTCTTCTCATCTGTGCAATGGTAACTTGAACATTTACATCCCACGCCCAGCATGGTGTCTCACATCTGCAATCTCAGCCCTTGTGTAGGCTGAGGCAGGAGGAGTGCCACAAGCCCAAGGCCACCCTGGACTACAATGAACTCACCAGGTTAACTTGGGTTATAGAGTGAGGCCATCTTAAAAAAACAAAGTAAACAAACGAATGAATATTTACCTCCTGTAAATTGCCTCCTCGTAGTACCCACAGAGGTTTTCCTTCCTCTCTCTCTCCCTTCTTGCTTCTCCTCTCCCCTTAGCCTTTAAAGCACACCCTCTAGTCTAATGAAGAGGTGAAGAGTCAGGGAGCCTGGGAGTGCATTAGCCAGATCCTGCTCAGGGATGTACCTTTGCTATTGGCTAAATGTTTGCATCCCCACAAAACTCATACACTGAAGCTCTAACCCCAGTGTATTTGGAGATAGGGCCTCTGGAAGGTGAATACGTCATGGAGGTGAGGCACTCATGAATGGATTATTGTAAAAGAGAAGAACAGAAAGGAAGAAGTGGAGGAGGGGAAGAGCAGAGAGCCAGCTGGCTCTTGGTGTTGGTTAATCTTCATTATCGGCTTAACTGGATCACCATGGAAACACACCTCTGCATGTATATCTAGGAATTTTTAACTGAAGGAGAAAGATCCACCATACGTGTGGGTGCCGCCGTCAGTGGGCTGGTGTATCACACTAAACAAAAAGAAAAAAGTGAGCTGAGCACCCGCATTCATCTCTTTCTGCTTCTTGGCAGTGGATATCACATAACCGGCCAGCCGCCTCATATTCTCTCCATCATGATGAGCTGCACCTCGAACTGTGAGCCTGTGAGCCAAGATAAGCCCTTCCACGAGGTATTGTCAGGAGCTTTGTCTCGGCACTGAGACAGTAACTAATAGTCTTTCTCCATGAGACTATAATGAGAGTTGACAATCTGTAGCTCTCGTCAAAACCCACCCATGCTGGCCCCCTGAGCTCAGATTTCTAGCCCCAGAACGGAACTGAAGAAATGCTGAAGACACCATCTCTCAAAGTAAGAAGTCAGCGGGAGTGGAAATAACAAGAAAGAAAGAAAAAGACCAAGTATCCAACGTGCTCACAAAATCCTAATATAAAAGACGGACAGGTCCTTTCACGGCAACCCCTTCCAACATTCGTGTTGGAACTATGGAAGCCCACTCATGTTCCCAGGAGCCTCCAAAGGAAGGGTCCAAAGGAAAGGTACAGAGACATACAGATTTCCTTCAGAATCTCCACAGTAGGCATGTATCAGAACATTCTAGAACATGGAACTAGAGGGCATGGAGCCATCTAAATTTAACTCTGATCGCCTGGGCCTCTCTATCTGTTGACAGAGACTTCTCTGTTGCAGTCCAGAGACTTGGCTCTGGGCCCATAGTGGTGTCTGTGAAGACACGAGCAGGCTCTTGGCGTAGTTCCAAGGACAAGCAGCGGCCACATGTTCCTTCCTTGTCGTGACAGCGTAACAGACTGTGACATCCTCACCTTTGCTTTCCCAGGCAAGGGGCCAAAGAACTTCTACATGGAATGAACTTTGACCTTAGACTGGAGCAAGCATGCAAGGGCATCCTCTAGGTACCGAGGGCGGCATCTAGCAGCTCCTATCACTGTCGTCGGTCTGCCACACTGCCTCCTGCTTTCAGGACAAGAATCAGAACCTGTAAGTGGTGAGGGAGGCCCAGACTGCTCCATGAGGGTGGGGCTCTAGAAGGCTACCATACTTCGTATGTGCTCTGACTGTGGCCATGGGGACCACAACTGTCTCCTCCCAGCTTCATATCCCAGTGCTAGTCATCTCTCCTTACCACATGTCTTAGGGTTTTATTGTTGTGAAGACACACCATGGCCACAGCAGCTCTTATAAAGGAAAGCATTTAAACACTGGGGCTGGCTCACGGTTCAGAGGTTTAGTCCAGTATCATCATGGCAGGAAGCATGGTAATGAAGAGGAGCTGAGAATTCTACATCTGGATGGGCAAGCAGCAGGAGAAGAGAGTGACACTAGGGCTGGCTTGAGCATCTGAAACCTCAAAGGCCTCCCCTGGTGACACACTTCCTCCAACAATTCCCCCCGTCTAATAGTGCCACTCCCTATGAGCCAATGAGACCATTTTCATTCAAACCACCACACACACACTGGTCAGGTCTGAACTCTGTCCCAGTACAATGTCTACCAAGAGGCTAGATACCAAAGACAGTATTTTAAGGAAAAAGAAGAGCAGAGGCTAGGCATGTGGACCTTGCTAGGCTAGGAAAGCCTTCACCCCTTGCAGTAGAGAAAAGGGAAAGTCACAGGGCACCCACAGTTGAAGCTGGGCAACTTTACAGGGACAGGAGGAGAAAAGAGAAAGACACACAGGAAGGCCAAGGTCAAAACTGTGCCGAGACCAGGGACAACAGATATGTTCACAATTAGGTGGTTAGGTGTGGAAAGACAAAGATGGGAGGAGTGAGACCAAATTGCCCTTCTAGAGCAAAGGGAACATGTAGCCTCTTCACCCTGTGTGGATACTTGGTCCATGGGCATGTCTCTACAGCAGTGGTTCACAATCTTCCTACCGCTGCAACCCTTTAATACAGTCCTCATGTTGTGCTGACCCCTAAACATGAAATTATTTTTGATGCTACTTCATAACTGCAAATCATAATTATAAATATCTGATATGCAGATAGTCTTAGGCAACCCCTGTGAAAGGGTTGTTCGACCTCCAAAAGGGTCATGACCCACAGGTTGAGAACCACTGCTCTACAGCTTTTCTAGCTTGTTTTGTTCTCTGGTTCATAGGTTCCCGACAGCTCTGATAATGGCCCTTCTTGATCTACCTACCATCTGCTCTCGAGAGCTAGATTCAAAGGACCCCAGAGCTGCCCACTCTCCAGAAAATTCCACCCACCCTGCCATCAGAAAGAGACAGACAAGCATTCTTCACTGGGGTGAGTACCTTACACAAGGCCTGCTTTCAGGGCAGCCTCCTGGCATTTGGCTTCCGTGGGCTCTTCAGTGGAAAAGAGAAATGCAATCAGAGAGAAATAAGAAAGGGCACCGTCCCCCTGGGCTCTGTGGTTACCAGACAACTGTGGCTGAATTCTTCTGGGAAAGCTCAAAAATGTGTTCAATAAAACTAGCTGCAAGGGGTCTGGTTATAATCATGCATCTCAGATGCACCAATCTCCTTCCTTTTCCCCGTAGCCTGTCACCCCTCCTGAAAATGAGCAAAAATCTTAGAAGTCTAAAATCTATGAATACTAAAGACTTAAGTAGTTTTTACTTTATTCATGTGTGTGTGTGTGTGTGTGTGTATGTGTGTGTTCGTGTGTGTTTGTGTGTGTACACATATGTGCACCTTCATGTCCCATGACAAGAGTGTAAGGCCAACTTGTGAGTCAACAGAGAGATGAAGGCGCTAAGGTTTTGTGCTGAGGTGGTTAGGTCTGGGGGAACAAGACCAAGCTACCTTCAGGAGCAAGGGGAATACACAGCCTATTGAGCCTGCTTGAGTTCCGAGCCCACAGGCAGTTCTCCGCTGCTGCAAGGCTGTGCTGTTCCCTGCTAGACGGGCTCCTGAATGCCTGCAGGTCTCAGGGACCAAACTCTGGTCATCAAGCTTGGCAGCAAGAGCTTCTGCCCACTGAGCCATCTCTCCAGCCTCAGACTTAAAATGTTAGCAAAGGGATGACCAAAAGTCTATGTCTTTGCTATAAAAACTCATAGAAATACTATAAAAATACTTTGTCTTAAATTAATATAAAATTATTTTTTTTGAGAACAAAGAGACAGCGAGCTAAATGGCCCAGAAAGGATATTTAGTGTTCTAAAATGGAATTCTTCCCCTGACACATAGCAAGTTTTGCTCTGCTGGCAGAGGCCTGCGTGACTTAAGCACCGCAGTTGGCAAGGGACAGTCATCTAGGACGGTGACCCCTGGTGACTAGCTTCAGGGCATGTAGGTGCAATGTAGGAGTCTCGGTACAGTCTCTTGTACCACACACACCCCGGTTTCTCACTGAGTGAAGATTGTAGCGCTTCCCTTCAGTACTGGCTTCTGAGTTATGCACCCTAGAGACCACAGGGCCAGTAGTGCCTGGCAGGGTGACAGGCAAAGTTAGAGAGCTTGGTGTTTGACTCCCAGCCTTGCAGCCTCTGTGCTGGAAGGAAATTCTCCCAACGCCCTGAGCTTTAGTTTCCTCAGATGAGAAATCAGAACGGTTGTTACTGTGGGTTTGAACGCTCGCCTCCCGCCACACATACACTTCCGTGTTGAAACTTAATCTCCAATGTGATGGCCTGTGCAAGGCTGATTATGGAGCAGGACACTTGGAAGAAGTTTTTGTTGTTTTGGTTTCTTCAAAAACGCAAAGTGGCGTTTGGACTAGCTTTATGCTCCCACCCCGGGTGTGGTAGACGATTATGAGCTGGATATCGAATGCTTGATGGTTATAATTTGGTTAGATGCAGTAGCTTGTTCTCGATATTGTGTGCTGCTTGGGTTTATGGGAACTTTTGTTTAGGGTATAAAAGGTCTGAATCCCTGAGATTGTGCTCTTTTGGGTGAGGAACTGCCTAGGTCTTAGCATTTTCTATTGTCTGCCGGCGTTAGATTTCTGTGAGGGATGTTTGATTGCTTATGATCTGCACCTAAGGAGTCCTGAATCAATAAAAACACCTGAGCTCAGACAGTCAGGGTGCCACCGTCCAGCGCGGTGTCTGCCTGAATGGTAGTTCCCTCTGTTGAGGTCTGGCAGAGTTTGCACATATGAAAAATGTGCTGAACCACTCTGTAGATGTACTGCTACATAACTATGTCCTGAAGGCTTCTCTCTATGAATGAGACTGGTACCCTTCTAAAGAAGCCATACAGAGCTTGTTAAATTCTACCATGTGAGAGTGAAGAACAGAGCAAGCCCTCACTGGACATCAGACTTATCATCACCTTGATCTTGGACTTCTCAGCCTCCAGGGTTGTGAGCAATGACTTTCTACAGTGTGAGTTCTCCCCGGGTTTAGGGAGTTTGTGACAGCACACCGAACAGCGGGAACAGAGACAGCGAGCACCCGTGGAAAGGCGATTAGGGAGGCCACAAAGATAGCTTGCTACAGCATCCTGCTCCTAAGATGCTTCTGGCCTGGTAGAAAAGCCAAAGACAACAAGTAATGTAGGATAAGATGTGCTTGTCCTCCGCTGACATCCGTGGATGGCTGGGAGTGGACAGCAGCCCAGGCTCCCTGACTCAGGTGGAGGCTTCTAGGGAAGAAGTGTCTGGTCTGGTTGGAACAGGACAGTAAACCAAACAGTGGTGATTAGTCATTGCTCGTGTTTCTATTGACCTGGGTCATGTGTCCGTCGATATCAGTGTAAAGACAGTCTGCCATGTGGCTTTAGGCACCCCAGGTACAAAATCAGTATGTGTACTGATCGTCACTAAGGGGGGGTCCTGAGTTATCATGGCTGCACGTATGTCCCGCAGCAAATGAATATGGGTTTTTCCAGGACCAGACCTGGCTGTTACTGATCAGAAACACCCACTTCTAAACATCAGCTCCACCTACCAAATGAGAGAACAAAATTGTGCTTGCTTTTGTCCTCACCACCCCCATGGAATTCCACAAATGGCTAAATGTATGAACATGCAATGGCTTGAGCTATGGCAAAATTAAAGGGTTTATTTGTTTGTTTGTTTGTTTGTTTGTTTTTTAAGCATTGATTAAGAACCTAGTTACAAATTAGGTATCAAATCAACCTTCATTGATGTCTTGGCCCTAAATGTAGAATTTGTGTGTGTGTGTGTGTGTGTGTGTGTGTGTGTGTGTGTTTGTTTTGTTTGAGACAAGCTTTCTCTGTAGTAACTCTGGCTGTCCTGGAACTCATTCTGTAGACCAGGCTGGCCTCAAACTCACAGAGATCTGCCTGCCTCTGCCTCCTGAGAGCTGGGATTAAAGGTGTGTACTACCACTTCCCGGCTCTAAATGTAGATATTAGTAATATTCATATTTCTAGGTTTGGGGAACACTTGCAAAACACATGTGAATTATCTCATGTTTGGGAAGGTACCAAAGACTTTGAAATGATTTTGCATGGAAGAATAGGCTAGATGTGTGTAACTGGACAGTAAAGGCTGGCTCTTCTGAGGCAGGGTCTCTCCCATTAGCCTCTATTTAACCTTATGGAGCTTATATTCTGATTGTGCAGACTCTGCCTCTGAACCCTGAGTGACTCCTACATGTCTGCAGGCCACCCTAGGTGTCTTTACATAGCCCTACTGAGCAAGACTCAGTTCCCAACAGACCCAACTCTACAGAGCAAGAGGTCAGGCAGCTCTCCGTGCTGGCCACTGGCCACTGGCCAACCCTACCCCCAGCTCTGCTGTCCTCCCACACAAACCTCTCCACCATGAATTCATTGTTCTCTAGCTCATTGCACACAGAGACCCCTCTATAAGCTCCCCATGCTGTTGGGTCTGGGATGTGGTCAGCCAGTGGTGAGTAGGGGTGTTCTTACAGCTCTGCTTGTCTCTGGCACTATATTTAAACAGGTTCCTGATCTCAAGGGGTTGCCAAGATTCCTTCAAACTCCTACGAACTATGAAGATTCATTCTGCCAAGAAGAAGTCTACCAAAAAGTGGGCCTCCTTGCCTGAGCTGTCAAGGACTCCATATTTAGCATCCTTGTTCAGTCGCCTTGTTCAGAAAGCCTCATCTTTCCACGAGAGGGTCAAGGATGGGGTTTGACCCTTGTGTGGTACCGGGCATGGAGAGTAGGACCTGACCTAGGTTGAGTTATGCAATAGAGCCCTTTCGGGTGGGACAGCAGTCTTCCCTCACTCCTGCTGTGTCTCACATCCTTTCACCCTCTAACTGCTTTACCAGGGTCGTCCCTAGGTCAGCCCCAGCTCATGCTTCTCCTGCACTGTCCCTCATCTGAGGCAACTGACACAGATGAGGATCCACCAGAGAACTGTTGCTAACACCAACCCTAAGAAGACAGCTGGTTTACTGAACTGCCTGCCACAGAAGAGACCCTTGCAAGTCTAACATGGAAGACTTAGGTTGGGTTTCAACTCGGCATTTAGCTTTTCCAGGCTTTCAAGATAAAATAAAATCTTGAGCAAAACCTCTATAGATAATTTTCACTGTTTTTTCCTAAGCTTACACCTTGGAGTCTAAGAACCATTTTCTACTGGAAACGCTGTAAGTACATGGGGAAGAATGTGTACTAACTACTTATGGGACTCCGAGCAAATCAATGACCTTCTCTGAGCACCAGCCCCCTAATCTATAAAGGGAGCATAATAATAATGTTAATATGTGTATTAACAAGAACAAATATATAAGATGCATAGGGATGTCTCTCGATATCTGCTGGAGCTGGTTCCAGAGTCCCTCAGGTGGTAAAGCTTGTCAGTCATGTGACCCTATATAAAATGGCGTAGTGTTTTCACATGCCTACACATTTCCTGTTTTTCACTTTAATTATGTCAATTATTTATATTACAGCTGGTAAGCAAACAGTTCTTGTACCATAATATATAGGAACAACAGTGAAAAACTCTGTGCATGTTCAGGATGGACACATTTTTCCCCAGATATCTTTGATTTCCTATTGGTTGAATCCACAGCTAAAAAAGCCAGTGGATACAGAAAACCAATGATGTGTATACATGGGTTCCCCCAGAGGAAAACATGTCAGAGGTTTATTTATTGCAGTAGGTGACACCTGTTGGATTACACCTATTTAAGTTACTAATTCCTGATTCATTTAATATCCAAATTATCTAAGATTACAAGACCCACCCCCAAATGGTAAAAACTGGTCTCTCTTTATTGCATAATTCCCGGCTAGTCATTCCCAGAGCCTGGACCACTTCACCATGGAGGGGTTGCTGCCTACCACACCCATTCTCATCTCCACAGCTGACACTGAGAGTTGCATGCTCCCCTCCATCTGCTGCCTTTTTAAACTGTTTGCTGACTGCTAACCTGACCTTAAGGACCAGCACCTGCTCCACACTTGTCCTAAATCCCACCTCCAAAGAGCACATCAGCTGCCAACTGTCACACTAGAACCCTAGGTTTGTCTCCAAGGTCACCACTGCCTTTCACAAAAGATAGAAAGAGCCCCAGCCTTTTCATGGTTCTCCTGAAGTGTGGTTACAGGGAAGGCTTATGATAGGAGCCAGCAACTCTGCTCTGGACTCCTTCACCTACCTCAGGTCTTGATTGTAAAATGACAAGCTCTCAACCTTCAAGGACTTTGCGGAACACTCCATAGCATGCTGAGTTTGTCCTTGGAAGTCTGAAGCACTGGGGGCTTCTGCTGCTGCTGCTGCTGCTGCTGCTATCTGACTTTGGTGCAGACACAGATTTCTGAGTCTCAATGGGACTGGGATTGATTCCCAAGTAAATTCTTCTGGTTCAATGACCACACAGAGAGAAAATCTGTACTGCAGTGTGAACTCCAGTGCTGTTAGCAAACAGAGCGTGCTGGCCAGGCCAGAGGCTGGGCTGGGAAACTGGGAAACTGCACCGTGGTCTAGTTGGTCTGCCAGTAAACTAAGTGCTGCACTTAACCACTCACTGGACCCCTTTCTTCATGGGCACAATGGAGCATGCAAGCCACCCACATTCCTACCCAAACTGGGAAGGCAAAGAATTTAAAGAAAGAAAGACAAAAGAAAAACTGAACACATAGAAATGTGAAAATATTTAGCATGGAGAGGAGAGGAAGGGGAGATGACAAAGAAAAATAAAAGGGGGAAGAAAGAAAGAGGGGAAGGGAGAGAAAGAGTGAGAGAGAAGAAAGGAAAGAAGGAAGGAAAGAAGGAAGGGAGGGAGAGAAGGAAGGAAGGAAGGAAGGGAGGGAGGGAGGGAGGGAAGGAAGGAAGGGAGGGAGGGAGGGAGGGAAGGAAGGAAGGAAGGAAGGAAGGAAGGAAGGAAGGAAGGAAGGAAGGAAATGAAAGGAAAGGAAAGGAAGGAAAGAAGGAAAGACGGGAAGGGCTGGCATTTGGGGTGAGGTGTGTGGCTTTGAAAAATCCAAGAAAGATACCAGAGCAGTTCCTAGAACAGCCTCTCTGAGCCTGAGAGTCTGGGCCTAGGTTAGAGATTCCTCTGGCAGAGAAAAGCAGAACAGGGGGAAACAGGGCTTCCATCATCTGAGGCAGGTCTCAGCTCAGAGCTAGAAGACAGAGGTGAAGCAGCACACTCAATACAAAGTGTGGAGTGTCCCCAGAGCACCCCTCCCTGGCCAGGCCATGTCCTGACACACAGAGTCCAACTCAGAGAACTCTACTTGGGGTGGGAGGGGGCGTCAAAGACTAGAGTCCCCAAAGGCCAGTCATCAGGACAGCAGGGTTTGTCCTTGTCATCTCACAAAATGAAGCGGCACGAGATCTGAGAGTTTACCTGTTTTCGGGGGGGGGGGGGGGAGGTGCTCCTAGAATTAATAAAAAAAAAAGTCTTAACTTAGTCTAGTTTCATAATTCAGGAATTTATTTGTGTGTGTGTGTGTGTGTGTGTGTGTGTGTGTGTGTGTTGGTGCAGTGCACATGTGGAGGTCAAAGGACAATTTGTGTGCGCGGAGGCCAGAGGTGAACGTTTAGTGTCGTTCCTAAGGTGGCGTCCACCTTTGTGGTGGTTTGAACCAGAGACAGCCTTCATTTGAACGCTTGATCTCCAGTTGGCAGCTCCTTCTGGGGAGGTGGTTGGGCAGCCTAGTTGGGAGAAGCAGGTCACTAGAGGCTTTGAGAGGTCACAGTCTTGCTTCACTTCCAGTTTCCTCTCTCAGCTTCATGTCTGTAGTTGGGGATGTGATCTCTCAACTTCCTGCTCCTGCTGCCACGCTTCCCTCTTGCTAGTATGTTTCCCTACCGTCGGGACTCTCATCCCTCTAAAACCATAAGCCCAAGTAAACTTTTTCTTGCTTAACTTGCCTTTGGTTGTTTCGTTTTATCGCAGCAATAGAAAAGTAACTAATACAACCTTGTTTGTTGAAGCAGAATCTCTCACGGAGAATAGGAGCTCACCAAGTAGGCTAGGCTGGTTGGCCAGTGAGCCCCAGCAGGCCTCCTGCCTCTGCCTCCTTGGTGATGGGATTAAAGCCATGAGCCACCTTGACTGGCTAGGAATTTTTAATATGATATTCCTGCTGAGGAATTAGCCAGAAGCTGTCTTCGAGGGATGTAGACCTCATTGTTGTGTAAGTTCATTGCATTCTCATGTAGACAGGATTCTTAACTCTCATATTAACCCTGATGTATTCTTCTCCAGGAGCCATCTGTGCTGTGCTTAAACAGCCTTCCCTCACCACATTTTAGCTAACCCAAAGAACGCTGCTGATGGCCTGCACTGGGTCTTCCCACACTTCCTCAGAGCAGGAGAGGTTTTCAGCCTGTCTCTGGCAGCACATTGTCCAATCTCCTCTACCCTCCTTCCAACAGCGGCTACCTTACCCACACACCACCATGAGCCTTTACTTCAATGCCATGAGACACTGACCGCAGCTTCTGCTTTGTCCAGCCATCTCACCCGTGGTCTATCCGTGAGCTCTGCGCTCATCTTACAGCTCACCATTGGCCTCAGTGCAGTCAAAAGCCGAGGGACTGTCATGAGCACGCTTGTGTCGAGACCAACACTGGGCGGTCTACTTCACAGAAGACAGCAGGCCCTTTGTCTTTAGGAAATGACTCTAGAATGTTTAACAGGCATTGCATACTGTGTTTTGTTTTGTTTTTTTCAAATTTAATTTGACAAATGGAGCAAGAGAGATGCAGAGAGGTAAAGGGTCGCTCTCAGGATAATACAGATGAACAGATAAATGTAAGCTCTCGTTTGTTTCCCATATGCTTCGTATTGCAGTTAAGTGAGAGAAAGGCTGTGCTGTGCCGGCCTTCTGAGTATGATTGGGGCTAAATTTTTTTCTACTTTGCATGTTTATTCATTCCATCCATTTTTATATAAACAGTAACCCACTAAGACACTGGTGTGTGTTTAGAAATATTTTAAGATTTGAAGCAATCTTCCCCTAAGTAACTATGTCTTGGGGAGTGTGGTTGTGCAGTTGTTTTTGTGTGTGTGTCTGTGTGTGTGTGTGTGTGTGTATGTGTTAATTCTCCTGCAAATGAATACATTCAACAATGATTATTCAGCACTTTTTAAACAATGTTGAAAGTAAAAGCAGTCACAGTATACTACATCAGAGAATTCTCTGTCTGGTGAGGGCAACCCTCAAATGCTGTCTTAATGTGATAAAGTCACATGCAGGGTACCTTAGAAACTCAAACCCTAATCAAGAGTGGTGGGAATGCCGGTGATTAATACCCATAATTGGGCCTGGCAAGGTGGCTCCGTGGGAAAGGTGCCTGCCACAAAAACCTCACGACCTAAGTTCAATCCCAGGAATCCACATATTAGAAGGAGAGAACGGACTCACACAAGTTGTCCTCTGACATGTACATGTGTGCCTACACACATAACACACAATACACAAAATAAATCAATGTATTAAAATTTTTTAAATGTCTATAACTGAGGAGAGGTGGTTGAAGCTTCTGGCCCTTAGGAGTTATAAAGGACTTCAGGAGGAGCTGAGCATCCTGGTTTGAATGAAAATAGTCTCCATAGGCTCATATGTTTGAATGCTTGGTTACCAAGGAGAAGAAGTATTTGGGAAGGATTAGGAGGTGTGTCCTTGTTAGAGGGGGTGTCACTGGGACAAAGTCCACACTTTGAGGTTTTAAAAGCCTGCACCAGGACTAGCCTCTCTATCTCTATATCTATCTATCTATCTATCATCTATCTATCTGTCTATCATCTATCTATCATCTATCTATCTATCTATCATCTATCTATCTATCTATCATCTATCTATCTATCTGTCTATCATCTATCTATCATCTATCTATCTATCTATCTGTCTATCATCTATCTATCATCTATCTATCTATCTATCTATCTGTCTATCATCTATCCATCATCTATCTATCTATCTATCTATCTATCTATCTATCTATCATCTTTCTCTCCCTGCTGCCTACAGATCAGAATGTAAAGCTCTCAGCCACTGCTCCAGTGCCATGCCTGTTTCCCACCATGATGACAAAGGACTAACCCTCTGAAACTGTAAGCAACCCCACAATTAAATATTTTTTTCTCTTATAAGTTGCGTTGGTCATGGTGTCTCTTTACAGAAATAGAACAGCAGCTACTGCGGAGTCTGAGTTGCATCATAAAGGCTGACATAACTGATAAGGCAGAACAGAGCGAGTCTGCAGGACAGAAGTGGGAGAGAACCCGAATCTGCGGCTAGACAGGCACAGTTGGAGACAGGATGCCAAAAGCACTCATGGACGGGCAGGGGCACCTCCACAAAAACTTAGATTTTATTCTAAATGCAATTAGAAGTCAGAGAAAACATTTAAAGAGAGTATAAACAACAGCCAGGCATGGTGGCAGAGACAAGTGGGTCTCTGGAAGTTCAAGGCTAGCCTGGTCTAGGTAGAGAATTTCAGGCCAAGTGAGGATGCATAGTAAAACCCTGGAGAGAGCAGGGGTGGATGGGACTGAGATTTTGGAATGCATGCTACAACAGAGCTGAGGGCAGAAGGGAGGGTGACCAGTCATGTCAAAAGCAGGAGAGGCTGGGGTGGGATCTGATGACTACGAGCTTCTAATTAAAATCTGAAATAAAAGAAGAAAGAATAAATTGTTTATCATGTGCATCTCTCATGGCTTGGGGACAATTTCTCCAAAACTTCGAGACAATGAAGCCACCCCTCATCCCCACCCCACTCCTGGACTTGTTCTTGGAGAGCACTGCTAATAGAAGAACAGAGTGGTGCTCAGTAAAGGTGGCTGGATGGTTGAGCCACATGCACGTAAATGTGGTGGCGAAGTCCCAAGCAGAGCAAAGTCAGGTCCAGGAAGCCCTGAGAAGTTCCAGCAACACAGCATAAGTAAGAGACAACTAGGGAAGTTCCAGAAGGGAATGGGTTAAGGAACTGGGTGAGCCACTGGATGGAGAAAATGAAGAGCACAGGCAGTCTAGGAAACCAACAAAGGAGCCAGCGCCTGTCTCATGTGCAGAGAGGCTGCACATCTGGGGAAAAAAAAAGGCATATCACACCGCCTATCCAGCGCCCTGTGGGAGTTGGGGAAAGACTCCCCCTGCAGTCAGACGGGCAAGCTGGCTGGGAGGCTGGAGCACAGGATGTGCACATGTGAACGGATAAGTAGAAACAGCTGGCAGAAGAGGGGAGCCTGTGGTGAGGAGGAGGCAGCTCCTGACCAGCAGGGGCCATGGAAGTTGGCCCAACCTTAGCCTGTATGCAGCTCACATCCAAAGATGACTGACAACGTGGACGATGGCAAGAGCCAAACAGAGTTTCTCTTCCCACTGGAGGAAAATGATAATCCAGGCAAGTCTGCACCTTCTTGGAGGACCTGACTCTATCATCCCGTCCTCAGCAAGGCGCTGATCACTTTTTCTATATGATACTCTTTTCTTACAATTAGGAGCACATGACCAGATGGACACTCCTTACAGTGACCATGACCGGGCACCAAAAGAATGCCTAGCAGAGGCACTTGGATTTTCACAAAATTTATGAGGCTTATTTCAAGCCATAGATGAACAACAGGCCTAGAGCTGTAGGGGAGGGGGCTGGGGGTGGTCCCTGGGTGTAAAGATTTGAAGATTAAAGGATTTCTTTGTTTTATTTTTAATGCTAAAATGAGGCCAACATAAACAAGTTTTGAGCTGGGCATGGCAGTGCATTTTGTAATCTCAGTTCTGGGGAAGGCAGGGGGAAGAGGAGCTTAGGATTTGCCTTGATGTGCAGCAAGATCCTGTCTCAGAGAGGAAGGGAGGGAGGGAGGAGTGAAGAGGGGACAGAGAGGGAGGGAGACAGAGAGGGAGGGGGAGATGGGGAGGGAGGGAAGGAAAGAAGAAGGGAAGGGAAAATAAAAAGAAAACAAGGTTTGTAACTTTTGTTTTCATTTTTCTAACCCTTCAAATTGGCTTTGAATATGGGTTGTAGGGAATTAGGGAAAAACACAGTCAAAGGGATGATCAGAAGCCAGCATGCCAGCCTGTCTCCGAATTCCTGGGTCATGGCTGTGTTAAATTAGATTCTCAGTTCTGTTTCCACAAAGCCTTTGGCTAAGCTCCACAGTGAAAAGGTTATTTTTAAGTATGAGCCACATATTTATGTGGAAATGTATCTGTAATTCCAATTACATTTTGTTTTCATGAAGATCCTTTCCTCTACTTAAGAACGGACCTATCTATCATCTTCGCTTTCACTTTTTCTTCTTTTAAAAGTACATTTATTCATGTGTGTGTTGAGAGTGGGTGAGCGCATCATGCATGCAGTGGTCAGAAGTCAACCTGCAGGAGCCTGCTCTCTCCTTCCATCACATGGGCCCAAGGACTAAATTTAGTGTCAAACTAAAAACACTGTCAGACAGGCTTGTGGCTAGTGTCTTTAACCACTGGCCCATCTTGACAAGACTCTTGCAAAAACTCAACTTTCTCTGAGCCAAATGCAGATGCCAGGGGACCCAGGTAAATGATGGTTATAAAATGGGCATATTTTTGGTTTTGAGAAATCATCAAGAAATAGCTACCTTAGTTCCTCCTCCCATGGCCATGTCTTCATGCATTGCCTACCCCTCCTTCTTTCCCAGGTCTGAAGGAGAATGTCTTCACGTCCCCACTAGGAAAATTAGGCCCAGAAGCATCTGGGAGACTGGTGCATTTAAAACATTAACATGAATAATGAAATTAAGGGTTTGGTTTCCTTAAAAAACAAAACCACCGACAAATAAAGCAAAAAGATGATTCTGATTAGAGGGACACGGTTCTTTGGTGGCCACAATTACCACGCAGAAAAGCATAGCGATTAAGTGGTGAAAGACACCAAACAGCCAAATCAAAATCTTCAGGATACTATCCAAGAACATTCTAAGTCAATTCCCGAGAAGACAGAGCTATTCGGAGGTGGGACACAGCCTCTCTGGTTAGACCCCATGCAGCCTAGTCCTTGTTGGCAGAAACCTGAGCAGAGGGTAGACCCATGACAGGCGTGACAGCCGTTTGTGGATATCAACGTGTGCCCAGGGCTTACTGCTTCCTGTCGTCTCATTTGGATCCAGATACACTTACTGCGGTAGGCTTTCTTATTACTGCTTTAATAGAGGAGGCAACTTAGCTGCAGATGTTAAATGACTTGCCCCCAAGGATGCATTGCTTGTTGGCGGCGAAGCTTACATTTCGATCCAGTTCTGCTTAACTCCAAAATCTACTCATCTTCCTTTGTGACTGAGCTGACCGCAGTCAGAGAAGGCAGAGGGCTGCTGCCAGTCTGATTTCCTTAAGATTAAGAATGAGGGGGGCTGATGAGATGGTTCAGCAGTTAAGGGCGCTTACTGCTTTCCCAACACGTTGGCTTATGACGACCTGTAACTCCAGTTCCAGAGGGTCTGAAATCGCCTTGTGCCCTCCATGGGCACCTGAACACATGCATCATTCATTCATAAAAATACACATAGATATACCTAAATAACAAATAAATGAATACAGACGTACTGAAACTGCTCAGGAAAAATAATTCAGGATTTAACGTAGGCAAGAAACGTCTCAATAGAACCCCAAATAGCATAGGAAATAGCCCCATGTATTAACAAATGAGACCACATGAAGCTAAAAAGGTTCTGCACGGCAAAACAGAGTTTTCACAGCAGAGTGAACAGACAGCCTACAAAATATGAGAACTGTCGTTGCTACCTGTGCTTCAGGCAAGGGCTCACTATACATAATACACAAAGAACTGCAAAAACTGAACACCAAAATAAATTTCAAAATAAAGCTACCAATCAATAAATGGGGCCAATGATCTAAACAACTCTCAAAAGAAGAAATACAAACAGCCAATAAATATTTATAAAGCATTCATGGGCTAAACAGAAAAAGGCACTTCTTCCTTCCCTGTCTCTAGCCAGCCTTGGAGGGAGGGAGGCAAGGAGGGTGAAAGGGGGAACAGATTGTAATTTTACACTGACATGATGAAAAGAACTGGAAAGAAAGGTGAGAATCTAAAGTCACTCCCCTTCAGCCCCAGGATTAGAGAAATGACTGGTGAGAACTGCTCTCGGCAGAGAACCTGAGTTCAGCTCCTAGCACCCATGTCAGGTGACTCAGCCTATAACTACAGCTGCAGGCCATCCAACATGCTCTCTAGAGTCAACCACACATATATACTCATAATTTGAAATAAAAATATTTTTAAAATAGTAGCAACCCCCTAAATATGCTGAATAAATGCAGTAAAACATTGTGATATAGATGACTAACTGGAAGCATAAGAAAAAATAGGTAGAAAATAAAGAATTGTGCTATTAGTTGTTAAAAATAAAGGCCTAGAAAGTTCTATATCTGCATTAGTTGGCTTGAGCTTTGTGGTGGTTTGAATAAAAATGGCCCCCATAGGCTCATAGGAGGTGTGGCCTCATTGGAGGAAGTATGTCACTGGAGGTGGGCTTTGAGGTTTCAGATGCTCAAGCCAAACCCAGTGTCACTCTGTCTTCCTGCTGCCTGCAAATTAGGATGCAGAACTCTCAGCTACCTCTCCAGCACCACGTCTATCTTCACACCTTCATGCTTCCTGCCGTGCTGACAGTGGACTGAACCTCTGAACTGTAAGCTAGCCCCAGTTAAATGCTTTCCTTCACAAGAGTTGCTGTGGTCATGGTGTCTCTTCACAATTCTGGAAACCCTAACTAAGACAAGCTCCCTTTGGCCAAATGAGAAAAGATAAACACCAAGTTAATAGTGGAGTCAAAGTACCCATTTGAGAACAGAGTCAAACTTCTCAAAGGGACATATTCCTACCATTGAAACCAGAAAGAAATCTTATTTGTTAAATATAAACAAGATATCAAATATCAGTCTAAGTGTGGTAATTTGGAAAGGGATCCTTGGCCTTTATCTTACAATGATCCCCCCCCCCCATTTTGAGATTTATTTATTTGTTTTTTATACATATGTGTGTAGGTATGGGTTTGTGAGTACCAGTGCCCATAAAGGCCATAGGAGCGTGTCAGATCCTTTGGAGACTGAGTCACAAGTGGTTGTAAGCCCTGACATGAGTGTTGGGAATCAAACTCAGGTCCTCTGCAAAGGCAGTGCTCACTCTTAGCCAGGGTCTCACTACACAGCCCTGGTTGTCCTGGAACTCACTATGTAGACCAGGCTGTCCTAGAACTCACTATATAGACCAGGGTGTCCTGGAACTCACAAAGATCAGCCTGTTTTGCCTCATGAGTGCTAAGATTAAAGGATTGACCCACCACACCTGGCTATAATGTATTTTTGATGAGGGGGTCACCATTATTAGAATCATCAACCTTCCAGAAATCTCTCTTTGAGAAATAGAAAAGTGAAAGCCTTCTTCTGGCAACCAGCTCAGTAGGTTTTTTGTTCCCTCCCCCCAGGGGAAGTACAGGGGGGAACTGATCTTTCTGAAGACATTTAGGTATTTAAGAATAAAGTGACCTCAGGGGCCTGGCAGCACTATGAGATGTGTGCTTCAGGATCAAGCCAAATATCCCCATCTCCGTTAAATCAGCCAACCTTGCTAATATATGAGATCACCCATGGAGTCAAGCTTCCAAAAGCAAGCTTACTACCATGTTTTCATAGGACTAAGTATCAAGACACATGAGCTTTTCTCTATCCCACTCACACTACTGTGATGAACAGTAAAGCAAGCCCAAGTGGACAGCGCTGGAGACATATCTGCTGATCCACTTCAGAAAAAATAGAGCCTTGCACTGGGACTGCTCCAGAATCCCATGGGGTTCCTGGAACTCCAGTCTGGATGGGAAGCTTCCAGAGAGTTCTGGATACATTTCATAGGGTAGAGTTCTTTCCCAAGGACAGTGTTGTAAGTCTGGAGCAATTCTCAAAGACTTCCAAAGAGAAAGGCCAGCAGAAAGTAAAGGATTTAAGAGGCAAAGGCATTTTATAGGCAATCAAAATATTTGACTCTATTAAAGCAAGAAATGTTTCCCTTTTCTACTTCCCGTGATAATATCGATCATTTATGTGTGGGGACAGTGGACAGTAGTGACTGAGGTATGTAGACTTTTTCCACTGACCTAAATTTGAGGTTTGCTCCGTACATAGCCCCGTGCAGCCTTAAGAAAGTTCCCCTCTAATTCTGGTTTCAGAATTCCTACAATGAAAACAATAATAGTTCTTACCTCAAAAGACTTGAAAATGAAATACTCCGTGAGTGTTTAGTACTCATGAATGTTAACTATCATTACTGTCAACAGTCTGAGGAACCCTGGCAAACACAAAGAAAACCAAAAGCCACTATAATTCTCCCATCCCCCATTTCAAACCAATTGTTATGGGTGCATTTTCAAAGAGTAAAATGATAGTGCTTTCTTATGCATAACTTGCTATTTAAATTCACTCCATGCTCTAACCATCTCCTGTGTGATTCGGTATTCTGCACAGCATAATATTTAAAGGCCATGTAGCATTCCTCTGGGTGAGTTTACGTTTTGCCAACCCCTGCCTCTTCTTTCCTGATGTAGGTCCCATAGCTGCTATATTTCTAACCCATCTGACTCAGCCAGACGGTGGCTGACTTTCTCCTGGCTATTTGGAGATGTGGCCTCCACGTCACTGTCCAGCCCACTCACCCTGAGGTCAGGGACCCTTTTGTGGTCTTTTGACATCTCCAGCATCCTGTGCAGCCCATGCTGAGGCTACTTAACCGACCTCTGCTGCTGGATGCATGGCAGACTACCCTGTTTAAATAGATTCATTCCATGACGGGTGCAAAATGGAACACTGCCAGGTAGGCAGTTTTTCTCCAAACAGTAGAAGATTGAGTTTCAGGGCATTAAGTACACGATTAGAAATTCCCAGGAAAAGGAAGAGACTGAAGATTCTTATCAGGGTGCATTGTTTTTCTAAGCAATGAGGCCGGACAAGTTCAGCACTTACAGACGTGCATTTAAATGAAAGAGGTCCTAGTACTTTGTGATGCTCTGAGACCACTGACTAAGCCTTACTGACCCATGCAAATGTGGGCTGCCTAACTGGGCAGCAGTGAGTTCTATCCTGTTTAAAATAAGCAGCACCCTCTTCAATGAATCCAGGTTTTAAAATCCTTTTTTGTTCTATTTATTCTTACACAATGGCATACATATATAAAGCATGCCCCGTCATAGCCTCTTATCCCCTACTCCCTCCCTCTGCTCTCTCCCAGTGGCCCTCGTCTCTCTCTTCCCCTCTCCCCCTCCCTCTCTCTCTCTCTCTGTGTAAGAAAGAGAGAGAGTTCCACAGCACTTTATTAGTATTGTTTGTTTTAGCATGAGAAGGGGGTTATTTACTTGAGCAAGGGCAACTTACCAGTAGTCTCAGCACTGAAGAATATCCTCTAGAAATAATTAATTCCAGGTGGTGGAGCACACCTTTAATCCCAGCACTTGGGAGGCAGACGCAAGCAGATCTCTGTGAGTTTGAGGCCAGCCTGGTTTACAGAGTTCGTTCCAGGACAGTCAGGGTTATGATAGAAAAATGCCGTCTCAAAAAATAAATGAATAAGAAATAATAATTATCTGTAGCCCCTCCCTAATCCTTGATGGACTGGTGATGGACCCAGTTTTGTGCGGGTAGTCTTACTGCTGCTAAGAGTTCAAAGATGCATCCTCCACACCACATTCGGAGAAACAGGTTTTCTTAGAATTGCCTTCCCGTCCTTCGGTTCTTCCATTCTACCTGCCTCCTCTTCTGCCGTGTTCCCTGAGCCTTGCAGGGGATGATATAGATGCCTCATCAACAGTCATTTATTCTCAGTACTAAAAGCAGTTATGAGTCTCTGCGTTACCATGTTCTTTTACATCTTTACTTATACTCTGACCCACTTTAAAGAGTTGTTTACAAGTGTGCTATGATCCCATTATTGTTTGTACAGAAATAGAATAGCTGAAACTCTTCCAAAGCATGTCTTCCTTAGGGGCTAGCTTAAGGGCCTGTTCAGATCCCCAGCACCCACACAAAACACCCAACTTGGCAAAGACTGGGCATCCCTGAGCCGAGACAGGATGACTGCAGGAATTTGCAGTCTAGTGGGAAAAACAATGAGCTCCAGGTTCAGTGAGAGACCCTGTCTCAAAGGAATAAGGCACAGGGTGATTGAGCAGGACACCCAATATCCTCCTTCGCCCTCCGTAGGTGTGTGCACGCACGCAGACACCACACACACATAAACACACCCCCAAGAAACAAGGAGAAGCATGGATTCTTCACACACAGTAAGTACAGCATTCCCCTGCAGCTCCACTCACACAGCTCAGCTTTGATGGGGCCCTGGCTGCTTCTGGAAGCTCTGATTCTGAGTCTGTGATGAGAAGTTAGAACATCAACCTCACTCATCCCTAAAACACAAACAGATCAACAAAAACTACCCCAGGCTCCATCTGTGTAGCCCCATGCAAGAATCAACAGGCTCGCCAAAAGCACCCAGAGAACCAAGCCTGTCATGGAAACATTGATTCAGCCATAATAAGATCCGACATGAAAACCACACAAATGAACTAAACAGCTCTTCCACCCAATCAGGACTTGGCTGAGGCCACCGCCTCGGGTTAAAGTAAGTGTGCTGTCTTTTTTGTTTGTGGTCCTCTTAGTCGGAGCTTCTTCCAGCTCTCTTTTACCTTGTTCGCAGGGCTCCTGCTCAGGGCAAAGTGCAAAATAGAAGGGAGAGCCCTGCAGATGGGCAGGCCCTCCTGCCCAAGCTTGTCAGGCAAATTAAAGCCTCTAGCCTAGAGGAGGCTGTTAAGAGCTGGGTTAGAGTAGTCCCAGACACAAGCTCCCACTAACACAGCTGAGTGGAGACTGAAGTCTTTACTTTTCTAAGGCCAGCTTCTGCACGGTGGTATTTTTATTTATTGTTAGGTTTGTTTGCTTGTTTGTGCGGCAGCAATTGACAGGGCATAGCGTGTGCCAGGGTACCTAGACAGGATGCGGAGAACAAGGTAAAGGAGTAGGCTTTCTCCGTGCACCATGTAGGTCCCTGACAATGGAACTCAAGTCGTCAAGGTTTGGCAGCATTCACCTTTATCCCCTAAGCCGTTTCACTGGCCCCAGCAGGATTTTTTTGGCTAGCATTGTTTTTCATTATTAGCTTTCCTATCGATTTAGATTAACTGTCATTGTTAAGGGTGTACAGTTGGAAAGAAAGAAGGCAGACCATAGACAGCTAGAGATCTAGGACTGAACCATAGAAATAATCAAGTCCTGAGAAGGAATATGTTTTTATTGCTCCCCACCTCTGCACCCACAAGGCCTACATGCTAAATCCTGGCGCATGTAGCAAATACTGAGGCAGAATGTGCCCATGTCTGTGCGAGCACCCTTGGTCTGGCTAGCTAGCTAGTCAAGGGGGGATGGAGGTGAACCCAGAGGTGAGAGGGGACAGCACCACCAAGAACAGAAGACTGCGGGGGAGGGGGGAGTTGACGCGGGGATCCCTAGTTTTGAGATCTCTACCAGACAAGGGTTGGTGCCCAGGTCTAGGTGACGAGTGAGTACCTACGGCCTCTGCCGGTCCCTGCCCGCCCCTGCCCCGTCCCTTCCGCGGATCTGACTGTCCCAAGAAGTTGGACTTTTCTTTCTTTGCAGTCAGGCCCAGGGCAGAGAGAAGCCGGTGGGGCCCAGCCTGTCGCCCCGATGTCCCTGGAGTGTCGAGGAGGGGGAAGCCCGGGAGATGTCCTCTGCCCCTCCCTCAAGCTCCAGTGAACCAGAGCGACCCCATCCTGGAAAAGGGGCTTCCCCAAGCCTCCTCGGGCCGGTCCCTGGGGCTGATCACTCACCGGCAGCTCTGCTGGGGCTCCAATTCCAGCCTCGGCCATCCACACAGGGAAGAGGAGAGGGAAGGAAGGGGAGGGAGGAGGGGAGGGAGGAGGGAAGGGAGGGCCCTGGTGACTGGTGGGGGGGCACAGCGCCCGCAGTGCTCCAGTCCCCGCCCCGCTTCCCCTCCCTTCTGGCTCCTTTCTCCACCCTGGATCCCCTCAAAGTTTTTCTGGCATGAGATTGGACATTCGCTTCCCTCCAGAGTTAGCTGTCCCATGCAAGTCTGTAGTCCCCAAAAGGAAAATGTAGCTTCGCCCGCAGAAGCTGGAGAGGGGTCACCAAATTATTCTGGTAGCCTCTTTGAGAGCCTCCTCTTTTCCCTCCAAAGTGGAACCAGCCAGGTCCACAGCGAAGGATGGGTGGTCATGCTAAAAACAGACAACCGAGAGAATGAGAGAAGGCGACAGCTGGAGAGTGCAAGAGAGACTGAAAGCACAGAGCATCCTCCCAACCTGGCTTCCAGTGTAGTGCATGCTCTACTCTGTCCCCTTGGAGCTGGTCACCTCTCAGCACATCTTGGCTTCCTTCCCCAGCAAGAATGAACCAGTTGTAACAAAAAATGGAGACCAAGTGCTCCTTTTCCTGGAAAAACATCGAATCCCAGAATGAAACTTGGGTTGGGTTGGCTAGGCGGTGCAGGAAGAGGACATTCCAGCCTAAGGTGGTTTGGAGTACTTAGGAGAGGTGGGAATGGCAGGATAAGGCACAAGGGGACATAGAGCATAAGACAAGAGATCATGAAGGTTTTTAAGCAAAGGATATTTTGATTTGACTGGATTCCCATCACTTCTCTAGTCCCCAGGATGGACGCTTAGTGGGGCACCCTGTGGATCTTTGGGGACTCAGAATGGCAGTCCAGAAATATTGGTTTAATGGTCCACAAAATGGACAGGAAGGGAACCTGTGTGTAAGTCAGGGGGGTGCTGGTGAATGTCTCAAGCTGGGGCTGGTCTAGCAGGTGAAGGGAAGCTGGGAACTACAGAGGAGCATCTCCTTCAATTCACACAGCAGCAAGATTCCCCTTAAGTGTTTGTGGCCTTGGAAAGCCTGGTAAAATGGAAAGGATACTGGAGTAGTCTGTCCAAGCCCCAGGATTCGGGAACAGCGAGGGCACGGGTATGTCTGATGTCACACAGTTGGGCACACCTGCGGTAATGTTATTCTCTGGTAAGATTTCTGTTTGTTTAGAGCATAACAGAAATAAACAGAAGATGATGCACTCTTCACCTCCGCATTTCCCCCCACTACCATCCTAATAATGGCCAAGATCTGAGAGCTGGCAAATGAGAGCCTAGACCATACCAAGTAAAAACTAGTAACTAGAGGGGGGGCAGGGAGTGTCCTATGGAACCAGACAGGTGCTGGTCAGCCTTCTGGTAGAAGATGAGGGAGTGAAGCAGGAAACAGGAGAAAGGGAGGAAAGAAAGCTGGGGTCTACCTAGGTGTATACTCAGTGGCCCTTGCCTACCATACAAAGCCTGGAGTTTGATCACCAGCACAGTGTTTTGTGTATATGTGTGTCCATGTGTGGGTATGCCCACGTGAATGTATTCAAAGAGGACAGAAAGGGACAGCAGGTCCCCTGGAGATGGAGTTACAAGCAATTGTGAGCCTCCCAACGTGGGTGCTGGGGACCAAACTCTAGTCCTCTGTCAGAGCAACACAGTGCTCTTAAGCTCAGATCCGTCTATCCAGCCCAGAGCAGCAAATTAAAATCAGGACAAATGAACAGAAAGAAAGGCTGAGTCACATTGTCCCTCTGTCTCTGTTCCTTAACCCTGTGTCTCCCACTGGCTTTCAGGGATGCCAGCCCATCTCAGAAGTACCAGAGATACCTGAAGAGAAGACGCAGAAAACAATCCACTTGAAAAAGTCATCACGACCACAACAGCTTTCTGACCTTTCTAGTTTTGTCATTTTTGAAACAAGCAGTCATTTTTGAAACAAGTAGTGTAGCTCTGCTGGTGAAAGAGACTTCAGGGAAACTGACACTTCTCAGAAGCAGACAGGTATTTACTTTTCTAAAGTTGGCAGTGTCCTTTTGTATTAAAATCTGGTGGTTGAACAGCTCGGCCTCTCCTCAGCTAAACCACCACAGCCATCTTACCACCTAGGACCTCATTTTATCCAAGTTCTTCTTCCCTGCTGTGCAATGAACAGACCCTCAGAGGACAGCCCCCTTCTCTGTATTAAGAGCTTTCCTTTTTCCCACAGCTCTTTCAGGGAACCATTTCCTCGAAGATCCCTGAATTCACACAGCAGTGGGATTCTGTTTTAAACACCTTTTCTGGCATTGACTTTATGACCTTGGAAAACTTGGTAAATGGAAAAGGTATTGAGTAGTCTATCCAAACCCCAGGTTTCAACAAATTCAGCATTCAGTATCTCACAGAGATTCTCAAAGTTTCTGTATGTAGGAACTGGTTGATAACTTAGAAATCTTCAAAGTCCAACTCAGCTAAAGCTATTAGGATCAATATACCTTCAAGAGGAGGGTCAGGCTTCGACTCAAATGCCTAGTGAGAACATTATTCCTCTCTCAGACTTTACAGTAACAATCTCTATTTGGATGATAAGAGCCATTCAAGGCAAAGTGATGGCTTTAGAGTAACTATTAAAAAAAAAACAAAAGCACTCAGTGCTTTTTACATGCATGAAGCATTCTGAGCTGACTGGAGCTACTGCTAAGTGTCCTTTTCTGAGGAAATTCAAATACACTTCCTATGGGAATTTCCTGAGCTAAAACGCCCACATCTCCACCAAGAATGCCAAGCAGAAAGCAATCACGTCAATTCCGACCACCCAGCAATTGACAGTCTTTTATCATGAAGATGACACTCTTGTATGTATAGCTTGAGCTACATTGACTGGTGGCTACAGTTGGTCCATGGCCCAGTCCCTAAGAAGTATCCAATGAGCATTTATTGTCTGCTTTCTATGCACAACATACCCTGCTATGCAGAAGTCTAAGCTAAGGAGTACCTCCCTCAAGCATCTGTAGGTGTTGAGGTAGATGACATACATTAAAATAACTATGTGGAAATTGTCAGTTTAACCCAACTAAAGAGGTGAAATACAGGAAAGACTGTGCAATGGTACATGCCTATAGCATTCAAGCGTGCAAGGAAGGAAGATCATGAATTCAAGGCCTAGCAAGAAGGAAAGCAGGGTGGGGGTAAAGGGCAGCTGAGAGAGAATATTTTTTAGTATTTGAGCAGGATGTGACTGACATTCTTGGCACTGACACTGACTTGACATTGTTGACTAGACTACGCTGTTTCTATTCCTGGGTATAAAAGAGTTCCCTCTTGGACCATCTCTGTACTCTCTGGTGTTTAGGAAAGCAGTGGAGTGGAGCTCAGGGGTAATTAAAGCTTCCAGTAAAACAAACACTAAGGTTCCAACTGGGATGGGGAGGTGCCTTCTGAGGCCCCTCCACTGGCAGGCTCCACCATGCTTCCTCCTCTGTGTTGTCTTAGTCTTTTCATGGAAAGCTGTTCGAATGTTCTCTAGCCTTTTCTTCCAAAGAAGATTTGGAAGAACGGAACTATAATGGACTTTCTTGCCTTAACGCTGACTGCCAGCTAGCCTCCTAATTTGGAGCTCATTACTAAACTGCTCAGAAATGTAAGGCAGAGAGATCTGCTTGCTGACAGGCTTTCCATTCATCGCCATGGTATCTGAGGACATGGCTCTCAGCCAAGAACAGAACTTCCTCTTCTAACAGAGTAGACAATCCTGCTTGGCGTGGCTCTTGGATGTTTCCCCAGCATCATCTGCCATGATCGGTAGTTCCTTTTCATGTTAAAGTTATGGAGAAGTCTGAGGGCTTTTAAGACTGAGGAAGGTTAAAGAGATGGCTAAGCAGATAAGAGTGTTGCTCTTGCTGAGGATCCTGGTTCAGTTCCCAAAACTGGCATGGTTACGCACAACCATCTATAATTCCAGTTCAAGAGAAATGGCTCTCTTCTGACCTCCAAGGGCACCAGACAAGCAAACAGTGAAAATACATACATGCAGGCAAACACTCGTTCACATAAAATCAAATAAATGAGCCTAAAAAAATGTCTTTTTAAAAGAACAGGGCCAACTTCAACAGACAACACTGCATAAAACAGAACTATAAATTACACCTTGCTCTGTCTGGGGACTTTTACAGTGGCGCAGGCTTTCAGTCAATTGAAAAAAGCGTTTGTTTGCAACTCATTTGGTGGCTGGCTTTAAGCTAGCTGATTCCACTTGTTTTAACTTGTTTGCAGAAGCTATGACTGGGGGCAGGGTGGTTCAGTTGTTGTATTCCAATGCAAGTGCTAATTACCTCTGTTTCACAATGACCAAATACTTGGCAGAAAGAAAAAAAAAAAAAAAAAACCTCAAGGGAAAAGAAAAGGTTTATTTTGGCTACAGGGTCTGGAGAGAAGTCAGTGGAGGGAAGGTGTGGTGGCAGCAGCAGATGCCAGGGTGGTTCCCGTCTCTGTGGCCCAGGAAGCAGAAAGTGCAGGCTGAACTATGTGGCAGATAGAACCTCTGAAAGCCCACTCCAGTGACTACTTCTACCAGGTAGGCCTTACACCTAAACACTCTACAGCCTTCAAAACGGTCCACAAGATGGGCACTGAGCACTCAAATCATAAGCCTGGGAGGGACATTTCGGATATAAACACTGACAATGAACTTAGAAACATTCATGTTGTTAAAGTCATGTCAGTTTGTCTGATAGAAAGGTCTTATCATCACTCTAAAAGCTACAGCTCTGCAAGAATAGAAACTTCCTCTTTGGATACAGAACAAACTATTCCTTGTCAGTGTGGCTCTCACACACTCTTTTCCAACCATAATCTGCCAACAATGTTGCTATCTTCATGTTAAATCCTGTTTTATATGACAATCCAGTTTATCAGCTTTAGAAGCCAGCAGCACTGCATCTGACAACTTAATGGAGGGTGATGTTGACACACAACATGGCAAGACACATAGTCATCGGTCTCTCCAGCTATGCCTGAAGGCTCTTTTCCATGCTTCGGCTTCTTTTAGTGTGCACAGTACCTCCAGGCATTAGGAGCCAGGTAATGGACTCCCCTTTTCCATTAGACAATCTTTTTTTTTCTTTTTTTCCCCATTTGGAACTTTATAGATATTGATTCAGGGCAAAGGCAGTTTATTCTTTGGCTAATTCAACCCCCAGTCCTTAAAGGGTTTCAGCCTCAGTACAATCTAATCTTCAAGATCCTAGCTCAGATCTAGAAGTCTTCAGCCTCCATACAATCCAAACTTTGAACCTAAACCTAGAACATTTCATCCTCCAAGACTTACTACTGACTCAGTTCATGCTGACTAGTTCCTTCTGAAGAATTTATCTCACAGTTTTTTATTAAAACACATATACGTGTATTAAATAAGAGCGAGAATAAGTACCCTTCTAAGTTATTTCTTTTTTATTTAGGGCTCTCCCTCTCCCTCCCTCTCTCTCTCTCTCTCCCTCTCTCTCTCTCTCTCTCTCTCTCTCCCTTTCTCTCTGTGTATATATGCATATGATTCCCAAAGAGCCCAGGAAATGTGTCAGATCCCCTGGAGCTGAAGTTACAGGCGGCGAGCCACGTGATGTGGGTACTGGGAACAGAATTTCAGCTTTCTGCAAGAACAGCAGGTGCCCTTAATCACTGAGCCATCTCTCCAACCCCATGAGTAAGTTAAAATGTTAGAAAATCTCTATTAAGAGATGTGTGCTCTTCATCTATTTGCTAGTTTCCAAAATTTTCAACAATATGCAAGTAATATATGATCAAGAAAAGGTAAGAAATGTCATTTTAATAAGTTCTCCAGAAAGCAAGTCATTCTGCTGTTGCCATTTGTGGCTTTCAGTGTGTGTGCACCTCAGTCACCACCTAAGTCTCCACTGCCGAGACTGAGAATCTTCTCCCGTTTTTCACTGTTCATGCCATGAGAAGCCTCTGCAGTGGAGAGAACATTTCTGAGAGGGGCTGAAGTGAGGTGGAAGTAGAAGGCTGACGTAGAGGGCTGTCATAGGAAGGGATTCTGAGACACTGACTGCCCGGGATGTTAAGGAGAGGAGATCTGGGGAGAACAGCAGATCTGCCAGCCCAGGGGGCAATCAAAACGGCCCCCAGTGAGTCAGGAGCCTTCAAGAGAGGCCTGTATCCTTGATAGGGAATCACATATATTGTCTAGTGTGGCCTCAGAGGCCTGGACTCAAAGGCTCTTTCACCTCGGCTTTCCAAGCAGCTGGGACTCAGGTGCGTGCCGCCGTAACTGGCTTGGGATTTCATGAAGACGAGCTGGCTGAATGCGCAACTGAATTGACTTCACTGAAAGGAGAATTACATACCTGGGGAGAAGTTTAGGAATGAATTAGTGGCACCACAGTAAATACATGTTTTGTTTTGTTTTAAGGTCATTATTGGATCCAGAGAAAACAAAAATTTATGTAGGAAAGGAAAAGTCATATATTATGTGACTTGGCTACCATGCGCACCTGAAGAGTTATAAGAAAGTTTATGTTGAATATCAACATGATCAAACATTGAAGTAACCAATTTAAAGACAAAGTATTTGGGAGGGGACAGAGAGGCACACAAACATCTTCCAAGTGCAAAGCCTGTGCCTGACAGGAAAAGCAAAGGTAAGTAGCTTGCTATTTGGAAATATAGATACCAAACCAGTGCGTGAAAGTAGTTTTCTCTCTAAGAATGGGAGGTGGGAGGGTTAGGGGACTGTTTTTGTTGGTTTTTAATCAGTAACGCATTTGAGAATAGCCTGAAGCAAACTGAAGTTCATCGCTTTGACTAAAGTATAGATCCTTTGGGGCACACACACTGAGCTTGCAGAGGATCTGAGTTCAGTTTCCAGACCCACGTCATGCAGATCATGAAACCTGTGACTTCAGTTCCAAGAGATCCAGTGTCTCTGGCCTCCTCCACTCCTGTGCACCCTACCACACACACAGAAACATACACGTAATTAAATAAAAACAAATCTTCAAAAATTAAATACAGACAACTTGAAGGAAAATAGCCTCTATGTATTGCTTTGTACTTCTTGATTTGAGACAATCCTAGGACAAGATAAGGACACATGACAGCCTGTGACTGTGTCGTCTTTATGTCAGTATTCAGCCCTCCAGGCAATCCGAGTGGCTGCTTGCCCCAGCACCTGAGCACACCACACACTCCCTGCACTAAATGATCATATGAACAAAACAGGTTCAGAAAACAATGCTTACCACACTCACAGACCCATGGGGAAATGAAGCATTCCAACGAAGTAACCCTGTGTCTTAGGATTGCCTTAAAACACCCCAAGAAAAAAACTGTGCATGCTATGGGGTAAAACAAGATGGGCGAAGTTTTTCTAAGAACTGATAGGGACGTGAAGCTGTTCTTTCCACATCTGCGTGCATTTTGAAACTCTTATTGTAAATAAGTGAGGACAACAAAGTTAATGGCATATAGTAAACTTGTTTCAAAGTTGGCAAGGTTTGTATAAGAAGAGAATATGTATCTAAAAAAAAAAAGTCCAGGGGCTAGAGAGATGGCTCAGCGGTTAAGGCCACTTGCTACTCTTGCAGAAGACCCAGGCTCAGTTCCCAGGACCCACATGACAGCTTACAACAGGCATAACTCCAGGCATCAGGCACACAGGTACATACATGTAGGCAAAGCAGTCATATACATAAAAAATAAATAAATAATATTTTTAAGTCAGAGAAGAAAAAAGTCATGCCAAGGGCTAGAGAGGTGGCTTGGCAATTAAGAGCTCTTGCTGCCCTAGCAGAGGACCTGAGTCCAATTCCCATCAACAGGGAGCTTATAACCATCTATAGCTCCAGCTCCAGGGGATCTATGCCTCCGGCCGCTAAAGGCACCTGCTCTCATGTGTACATACACACATACATAATGATTAAAAATAAAGCTTTTTTAATAAATAAAAAAAGTATGCCAAAGGCAAATATTGTATCTAGCCTTTAAATTAAGAAGCTAACTAAAAGCTTTACATGCTTCTAAATTAAGAAGTGAAAGAGGAGGCTGAATGAAGAAATGGAGTACCTACAGTGGAATGCCCATCCCAAAGGCCTCCTCCCGGCCAACAGGCTCAGGCCATGCACTCATGTGAGTGTGGATGGATCGCCTCAGGCCTCTGAGTCTTGGTTTTCTATCTGCAAGACAGTGACAAGCAACTAAGCAAAATGCATCTGCTTGTTGCCTTGGGAGTAGGGTGCAGGGAGAGGCACCCTGGGGTTTGTGCTGAAATGGCATGTGCCTAGGAGAGACCAAGAGGAGCAAAGAGTGCTGAGGGTCCTTGGTTGAAAGGTGGTTCCCAGCAAAACCCAAGGGTCTTCCAGAGGCTTCACCGAAACTTCCCAGTTAGAAAGATTACCTCCATCAGCTGGGACTGGATGCATTTTCAGTTTCCTTTACCACATTGCCACAGACAGACTGGAAGGTTCATGTGGGTATGAATTTATTGACATGAATTTCTTTGAGCGATTATTCTAACACAGAGAGCATATTGTACAGCTGTAGACATGACAGCAAACCCACAGGCTCTAAAAGCTGCAAGGCTTGTCACCTCCAAGAGAGAGAGGGAGGGAAGGGAAGGAAAGGGAAGGGGAGACACGGGGAGGGAGAAAATCTTTAAAAAGAATCTGAGAGGTCATTAAATTTTCAGTTATAAGAAGAAATGACGATACAGGAAGTAATGACATCTGACAATTTAAGCATTTTATCCAGAAACATATATCTATTCCACAAATACCAAATCCATTACCATACAATTGAGTTTGAAAATATACAAAATATTTGTTGTTCTTACATACTGAAATTAAAACCTAATTTTAAAAAGTGCACAGTAAAAACAGCGTTAAGGAAACCTACAATATCCATGGTTATGTCTATTGTTTTCCATTTGACTGTCAACATCAAATTCTGTATTTGCCTTGCTGTTTACAAATATACTTCAAATGTCTCAAGGTCATGGACAACACTGGCTAGTTTACTAGGTCCAACCGCTCTTCAGCTTCCCAGAGGCCGCCAGCACTGGGTGTGGCGTCTGGGCCCCTCGTCTCTGGGCAGCAGCTGCAGCCGGTCTGGAGGTGTGCGAACAGTCGGTCACTGGCCAGCTACTTATACACTATCGACTCCTGTTCTTCTTAGAATTTCCCTGTGCAAAGAAAAACGTCCACCATAAGAGCACAAGCTTCAGAAAAGGTTCACACAGTTTGTATAGCAAGCTGTCTGGGGCCACGTTGTCCCATGGGACACTATAGAGCTCCCCACACAGAGAAAGCAGACAGATAACCTGCACGTCACAAAGTTATTTATTACTTTGACTCTCCCAGCTCCCAACTTCCATGGACCCGATCCCTCTCAGAGCTAAGGGTACACAATAAAGAAAAGCAAGTGACCACCCAGTTCACCATAACTCCTTTTCTTGTGAGTTCATGAAACAAAATAGTTTTAGCCCAAATATGTTTTTTGTTGCTTAAATAAGGTTTTAGAGCTTAGAGTGGTGGTACACAACTCTCTCAAACATGGCAGTTTAGCATAATTCTCTTCTCTTTGGAGAGGTCTGCTTCTTAGGACTGTATTCTAATTAAATTCTGAAATGACGAGGTGCATACACCATTTCTTCCCATAAGTGGGCAACACTTGCAGAGCACAGACACAAGAGTGAGAGTACAGCGCATGCTTGGCGGAGATGTCACACACATGGCGGAGATGTCACACACATGGCGGAGATGTCACACACATGGTGGAGACGTTTACTCAGTATCCAGGGGAGACAGTGCTCACTCAGCCATAGTGAGCTGCACAACACTAGTAAATGGAGGGTGTCCCTGACAGTCCATGTCAACTTGACACAGCTAACATCACCTGAGAGGAGGGAGCCTCAGCTAAGAAAATGCCTCTGCAAGATGTGGCTGTATCAAGCCTATAGGGCATTTTCTTAACTAGAATTAGATTCGTGTGGGAGGGCCCAGCCCATTGTGTGTGGAGCCACTCCTGAGCTGGTGGTCCTGGGTTCTATAAGAAAGCAGGCTGAGCAAGTCACGGGGAGCAAGCCAGGAAGCAAAATCTCTCCATGGCCTCTGCATCACCTCCTGCCTCAGGGTTCCTGCCCTGTTTGAGTTCCTGCTCTGACTTCGTTCAGTGATGAACTATGATGTGTAAGTGTAAGCCAAATAAACCTTTCCTCCCCCAGCCTTTTGGTCATGGTGTTTCAACCCTAACCAAGACAAAGAAGAAGCAAAATACAGGGTTTACAGAACGATCAAAGAATGGCTAAGAATACCACCAAAGAGAGGTTTCTTACTTGCATTTAATAATGCAGGTATTTTAAGGACTAACCTTTGGAGAAAACTTGAAAATTCTAGAATTTCTGAAGTAGCTACAGTCTAGTTTCTTTTGAGATGATGCTACACTTAACCTGCTCACCTCACATGGTGTCTGTGCAGCACAGGGGGCTGAAACACTTCTCTGGTCCACTGTCACTGCTTTTAACACCTAAGTGCTACAACTAGCTTTCTCATAGTCTGCTACAAGAGTTAAGTCATAGGAAAACAAACATGATCTCTTTGGTATGTGTGCTTTCTGCTGAGACTAGAAAGATAACCAAGTCATGACATTAAGGGGAGGCATTCACAGAAAGGACTACCCACCCCCACCCCACACCTACTGCCTCCAAGGTCACATTTCCTGAAGCACAAGTAACTAGAGAGCCATAATCAGAAACACATTGGCTGGCGATTAGCACAGAGTTGGCCCAGACAATATCAATAACACCTCCCAAAACAGTAAGAAGTCAATGAATATCTTGAAATGATGCTGAGAAGTGTTATGTAATCCAGGCTCCCGAGTAGCAATGCAGCATGTTCTCCAAAAAGACACCAGTGAGCAGAGACCTGGTCTACACTCCAGCTATACCTCTCTATGGCCTCTTCAGCTCACAGGGTGGTATAGTATCGTCTGACTTAAAGAACCGCACTGAGCACCTGCGATGACACACAGAACTGATGTGGTGCCTTGAAGTTTACATTCATAGAAAAGAAGCTGCACATTACCATTTGCTAACAGAGACATGGGATATGCAAACGCATCCCAACTGAAGCACATTACCCAGTGTCTGCAGACTGGCTCAGACAGAGGCTCTGTGAAAAAGAAAATCAACAGGAATCTGGAGATAAAGGGCTAGCACTCCTGGGGTATATGGACAGATATGAGAACAGATAAAGGGCTCTATTCCACTCCTGGGCATAGACCCAGAGAAGGCTATACCCTACCCCAGAGAAACCTGCACACCCATGTTTATTCCTGCTCTATTCACAGGAGCAAGATGCCCATCAACAGATGAGGAGGTGATGAAAATGTGGGAGATATAACACGCAGCGTTATTCAGCTGTAAGGAAAAATGAGATTTGTAAGAACACGGATGGACTTGCGAAGCAGGCTAGCAACAGAGGTGACCTAAGCTGAGAGAGAACAAACCGCATGTGCCCCCTCACATACGGATCCTGGCCTCCAGTGCAAACGTGTGTGTACGTAAACAGGTCTAAGGATGGATATGGCGTAACATTCAGAGAAGAGACCAAGAGAGGGTGACATGAGGTGACGAGGAGGAGGATGCGCAGGGGCGCATGAATCACGAAACAGGATGTTAAGCTAATTTTTTTCCCTAGTATTAACTCAGTAAGTTTCTTTTTCTTTTCTTTTCTTTTTTTTTTTTTTTTTTTCTGTTGCGGTGGATAACTGAGGAAAAATGTAATAGACAGTCAAAGCCTGTGGAAGACCCAGGGAAGCCTGTGGTCTTAGAACACGCACTGAGGGGCAGAGTTTGGGACTGGGTAAGTGTCTGAGTGGCTTCCTTAAGCTACTGAGTAAAATGATTTGCTAAGGGTACCCAAATGCCACTTGGACCTGATACAGACAGAGTGTGACCCCCAAGGCCATCTGCTGGTCCCCCTCACTGTTAATACAACAGCAAAAATGTCAGAAAGCAACAGGTCAGGCCTCAGCTTAGACTTAGCCAAGGAAATTTAATTTTCTTTTTGGGCCGGAAAATGAAGGAAGATGATTCACAAGCACTCACTCCTAACCTTTCCTCTGGAAACACATCCCAGTGAGTTATCTTCTGTCAGCCGCACTGAGTCTCACCGTGTGGTGGGACTGCCTCCCTTCCCTCACATACCTTACTGGACATCTTGAGTGTGTCGATCTCTTCTCTCTGTTTGGACAGTGTCTCGTTCATGCTGCACAGGTGGTCACTCATCATGCTTAACTGATCCTCATAGCTCCTCTTGGTGGTTGTCAGCTCATCCTAAAGAACAGGGGAAAGTTGAAAACCTGTCAGAGCCACTTCTCAGAAGCTGCCATTACAGACATCTGGGAAGATGCCATAGCTGGTCAGTTAGCACGGAGGCAGAGACCTAATGGAAGGACATTAAAAGACACGGGGAAAAAAATATCAGCCTTCAAAGAATGTGTTGACAACTTATTTTCAAAAATTTACAGGCTGGAAAGCTGTCTCAATCAATAGAGTGTTTGCCTTGCAAGCATGAGGCCCTGAGTTCCCTCCCTAGAACCCACATAAGAAGAACCTGGGCCTGGGTGCACACTAGGAATCCAGCACTGGGGGACAGATCCTAGGACTCACTGACAAGCTGAGTCACTCCCGAGAGTGCAGGTTGTCAAAGTCTAGGAGTGAGATGCTGCTTCCAAATCCCCCTGGTTCTCTAAAATCATGCACAGCCCTGGCCATCTGCCCCTTCCCAGAGAGCACTTCTCTCTTCCTACTTCCCATGCTCTTCTCAGCCTCTTGAATCAACTCCAGTGCTCCTAACTAATCTGCAAAGCTGATCTAAAACACAGACTGCTGTGCTCCTGGGTTTTCCTGTGCCTACCTCACGTTGACATCAACAGGGACTTCCTGAAAGGCAAGGTTTGAAACTGGAATTTGATTTATTTACACACACACACACACACACACACACATATATATATATATGCAGAGTCTTACTATATAGTCCTAGCTCCTAGCTAGCCTGGAACTCCCTATGTAGACCAGGCTGGCCTAGAACTCTCAGAGATCTACCTGCCTCTGATTCCCAAGTGCTTGGACTAAAAGTGTACGCCACCATGCTGGACAAAAGCAAGGCTTTGAACCTCAGCAGGAGGATGGAGGAAAGTTTTGCAGCCCCACTTTGAGGTTTATTTAGGTCAGTTTCTAAAACAAGACAGAATAACCTATACAGAACAAGGCAATCATGATGAGTGTTTACAAGGAAGACAGAGGAGGATTGTGAGTAAGTGTAAACAAACAAATGCAGACTATGGGAGAATTTAAAATTAACGTCAAATTAGAAACAAGTAAGACAGCCACTTCTGCCTGCTCTATGTAGTATGTTACTTTAAGATGAGTTAGAAATCAAGTGATTGGAAAGCCAGAGAGCAGCACTTCCCAGTGGAGCCTGGCTTTGCTGCCCACAGCCAGCCAGCGGAAGGCACTGGAACTCACCTGAAGCCTGCTGACGTTCTGACTGGCTAGCTTCATCTCTTCTGAGAGGGTCTCCTTCGACTTCTCTGCCAGGGCTAGTCTCTTAGAGAGTGCTCGGCACTGTGTAATCAAAACATCAAATTTTATCCCGGGAAGAGGAGTAGATTATAATCACCAAAGCCAAAGGCCATTCATTCACTCACTCACTCATTCATCCAAAACTCTCTGCTGAATGTGCATTGTGGAAAAGAAGAAAATGTGGCCCCACCCTCCTGTTTTAATAAGGTAAAATGTCCAGCTCTCCAAGCTCATCAGTGTTTTCTTAGCTCCAACCCAGTGACCAGTGACTACAAAGCACGTAAGAACTCTTTCCATTTCACAGGATCCATTCGCATTCATGATGGATAAAGAACGGTGCTTATCTCAAAAGTGATCCCAAGCTGCCACCCATGGGCCCTAAGATAGTTCCCTGGGATTTTAAATTCTTCACTAGAGATCCCAGTGCAGGAACCATAGCATCTTTATATTCCTACCCAAACACTTATGCTGTCTATCTGGGGAAGATGAATGCTTTCTCTGGGAGTTTTACTAAACCCAGATGATGCAAGACAGCGCAGGAAAAAACAAAAAAGAAAAAACAAAAAAAATTTTATTTCACACTATGGTTCAAACAAGGAGGATCTGAAGACCCACATTTTGATGTTTTGTGAACATCAGGATCTCCAACTACCCATTGCAGTAAAGTCAGACAGGGTGGCACTACTTCCTGTTCATAGATGAGAACAAATTAGGACAACCTAAAAATTCTTGTATCGTAATTGTGCCAAAAACATTTACTAAAATAGGCAAATCTCTTGAAAATGAGATGGCCTAAAATTCCTCTTAGTTACTCATTTTCTCTAGAAAACTTCAGGGCAGTTTGTACAATTACATCAACTACCTCTCTCTGTGCTCAGCACTGACCTTGAAGAGAAAGCATGCAAGGCTGGGTCCAGAGAAAGATGACAACCACATCTGGGACACTAACCCAGCGCGACTCGACGGCCAGTCTATTTGCCGTGCTCCCACTTCCTACACTGTGACAAGCTTTCATGAACGGCCAACCTACCACAGGTGGGTACAGCAGTTTCCTACACCCTGGACTAGGCAGTTTTATTTTAACACGAAAAAACACAAAGTCCTTCTCTACTTCTAGCAACTAGCTGCCTATCAACCTCTTCATCTCTGCAACGCTGGAGACAATCACAGATAAAGCCAGGTCCCAACAGAAAGCGCAGACCCTGACTCTTCAGTTTAACAACTTAAGTGGCATCATTCCCTGCCTGCCATCTGTAATTAACTCTTACGATAAAATGACAAATCAAAGTAGACCTGCATGTTCCAGCGCAACCTCAGTTCCTCCTCACTCTTCAACATCTATACTTACTTCATTCATTTCCCCTTCAGTTTTGTAAATTCTATGTATAGCGCACGGTGGGTTTTTAATTACATGAATCATTGAGTAAAGGAAGAAGAAAATGTGGCAAAAGTAAGATTTTACATCTCTTATTAGTTTTTCATCTTTTTCACCATTTTTCATCTTATCACTTAAATTCAGTCCTATCAACTTGCATTTAAAAATTGGAGAGTACCAGGCTGGAGAGATGGCTCTGTTGGTGAATTGCTTGCTGTCAAGCTGGAGAACCTAAAATCCCCAACAACCATGTAAAAAAGCAATCTATGGCAATCCGTGCCTGTAATCCCAGAGTCTGGGAGACAGAGGCAAGAGGCCCCTGGGGTCTAGCCAGCCAGCCCATCTGACCAGTAAGCTATGGTTCGATGAAAGGCCATGTCTCAAAACGTAAGGTGGAGACTGACAGAGGAAGACACTCACATTGACCTCTGGTTTCCACATGTACGCGCACAGGCGTGTGCACACGCACACACGGCCTCTCCCCGAGACACACACCACACATAAAGAAACTGAGAGGATTTAACGATGGGCTGGTGAAATGCTCAGTGGGTAAAGGTGCCATCAAACCTAATGGTTCCAGGTTTGATCCCTGGAACCCACATGGTGGAAGAGAAACAACTCCTTCAAGCTGTTCTCTCACATCTATGTGTGCTGTGGGGCGCGCACGCGCGCGTGCACACACACACAGTAAGTAAATGTAAAACCACAAAAGATCAGGTGCATTTTACTTTTCACTTTGTGTATGTGAAAATCCCTTCATCTGTGCACGCCCTCCACCACTAAAAGCAGAAATCTAATAGGACCACAGAAAGGATGCCTAAATCCATCCTCTCTCTTGCAGTAACCTGGAAATACGTATGAAGTCTTACTCTTATGGAAATGAAGGCTCTGGAGTGGGATTCAGACTAGTCACCATGAGCTATAACCGATCCACAGACACATGTGGACAGAAAACGCACAGGCTATGATCCTCTCCTAGCTGAGAACTGAAGGACCTGAACCGTAGGGTCCGGGAGAAGTGATAACTTTATCGACACTACTCACCTCAGCATAGAAGTGCACTGACTTACTGTCAGCCAGCTGCAGCTGAGAGGTGAGCTCTGCTATCCTTGCCATGTAGTGATTCTTAATTAGGTCTTCACGGGACTCCACATCCAGGACCTAAGCAGAACACAGATGAGGGATGCAAAGGAAACAGAGACCACGTTCTACACCTCTCCACTGGGACCTCACAGGGGAGAGTTCTCCTTCCCCTTAAAAGAAAACAGCCCAGATTTCCTTTGTTCAGCATCTGCTGGTCTCAGAAAGAAGCTGTGTCTTAGAGCTAAGAGCAGAGAACAGCACTAGGGTGAAGCAGTGGGGAAGGTCCTTGGGCCACGTCCTTCCAGGCAGCATATGTTTCATTCATTTGTTCATTCATTCATTCTTGTTTTTTGTTTGTTTGGTTTTTTTGTTTTTTGTTTTTACAGTAGAGTGTTGCTAAACATCCAGTGCTAAACTCAAATTCATAATCCTCCTGCATCAACCTCCCAAGGTTTGGAGTTCAGGTATGAGCCACCACACACAGTTCTGACCATCTTTTATCAGACACAAACCAAACTTTCAAAATCCCCATCTTTGTGACTAACATGTCCTCTTTAATGAGGGCAGAGAACAGGGATTATTATTGGAACCCCTATTTTTATTAGCATTCAGTCACATATACAGCACTGGGCTTCAGTTCATATAAGTACATATTCATTTTGCCTGTCCCCCAAATTCCCCATCTTCTCCCTTCTCTCTCCCTCTCTCCATCGTTCTTCTGGATGGTTACATATATACTTTTTTGTATCTGTATAAAATCTAGGACTCACAAATGGGAAAAAACATGATGCTTATCTTTCTGAGCCAGACTTGATCTACTTCGTATGATAATCTCTAGCTATATCTACTTTCTTGCAAACAACATATCATTCTTTATGGCTTCATAAAATTCCATTGCATAAATAAGACATGTTTTCTTTAGAATTCCTCTGCTGATGGACCAAGGTTGACTGCATGACTTGGCTACTCTGCGCAATGTAAATGTCTCTGTGCTGTGTTCACTCACAGTCCTTTGCAACCTCTAAATTTAAAACTTTTTTTTTTGACCCTTAAATTTTCTTCAGGAAAATGTAATATTCCTAAACATACTAATAAACTAAATAATAGTGGACAGTTTGGGGCCTTTGCTCCAGACTGGTACTTTTCTTGGCTATACTAGCAAGGCTACATTACGGAGCCAAAGTTAAAAATGCGTGAAGCTCAATATTACCTTTGAGATAAATAAGGAAATCAAAGAATCTACCGACCTCCTAGAACCATTATTTACGATGACCAAATTAAGTGATGAGCTCAGTTACTTCAGTTTTCATTTACTGGTCACTTGTAAAATCATGATGTGACAAGCCACACCAGATCTGGACTCACTCATAGAAAGCACCCTAGGAGGACTAAGAAGCCCTGCCTTCCATCTTCCCACTGGAACATGAATTAGGCCCTTGGCCTCACACTCCTGGCAGGGAACAATGGCCCAATGCCAGGCAGGGCTGCGTGCTGTCCCACTGATCAAGGCATTTGCTAAAGTAGGTTCTAAACTACCTTCTACGGAAGACAGTATGGCAGGAGTGACAGGAACACCATGGAAGCACCCACACCCATGAGAGAAAGACATTCAGTTTCCCTGTAAGAATTACTGTCCACAAACATCTATCACATGCATACTAACAGGCAATATGATGTCGAGTGCACATTACCTCACTGTCTGACGTCCTGGTTAAAATCCCAATCTAGAACATGAAGAAAAACAGCTTTAGAACAAAGATTTACATTTCAGACATAAGAAGTCAATATAGAACATACTTGGCAATGAAAATTAAGGAGCTCATAATATTCATGTTTTCTGGCTCTTCAGCTCTTCTTAAGACTTATTTTTACTATTTTTAATTATGTGCATGTGCGTATGTCTGTGTATGGGTTATGTGCACCATGAGTTCAGTGCCCTCGGAGTTTAGGAGATGGCGTCAGAGCCCTTGGAGCTGGAGTTACAGGAGGCTGTGAGCTATCCAACTTGGGTGCAGGGAACCAAAGTTGGGTCCCCAACAAGAGCAGAACCTGCTCTGACTGCTGAGCCATGTCTCCAGTCCGACTCAGTAATTCTAACCCTAACATACGAGTATACGTGGAGGAAGTCACCTAATATACAGAGAAAATCTTGCATAAAAATGAGATGATATTTAAGACAGTGAAACATAAAACGTATGCTTAACCACAGGGAAACTAAGATACATTAGATATGAAATATTGTGGAATCAGTAGGTTCCTACAGCTTCTGACAAAACAATATGCATTAACCTTATGCTAAGGCCTAAGATTTTTATCAATCAGATATAAAATTTTGTAGAAAGAAATTTAGTAGCAAGTGAGTATTTACTCAGGATAATGCCTTTTTAAAAACTCTTCTGTCATTTTTAGTTACCTCTAATATACATGGATTTTTATCTCTAACATGAATTTGTAAAGTCTACTAATTTAAGCAATGTTTTTAATTAAAATGAAATGTGGACATTTGTATTGCTCTGTGCTTTTTCTTTCTTGAAATTATTATCTTTAAAAAAAAAAAAAATGAAGCCATAGCTACATGGCTGAATTTAATGAAAACAATTAACACTTGGCCTTTGAAATGCTACAGGGCTTCAAAGTCAATTTATATCTGATATTGCTTATTTGGCCTTAAAGTGACCTCTTGGATTGAAGGCTGAGTTTCCTTTTGAATCAACTGACTCTTGACAGGCAGACTTGCTTCTCTCACCCAAGATAAAGACAGCTCAGGGTGTGCACACTTACTGTGCTCATCTCAGGGTGGGCAGAGGAGGTTTAAGAGAAAGGAAGGGAGGGAGGGAGGGAGGGAAGAAGGCAGAGAAGGAAGGAAGGAAGGAAGGAAGGGAGGGAGGGAGGGAGGGAAGGGCTCAAAAACAGAAACAGAGGAGATGGCAAAACTGTCTCTTCACTTCTGCTGTCTATCATGGTTGGTGACAACTGGATCCCAATGGTGGGGACAGAGGTGAGCATAAGCACCTGTGCTAGGTCAGTAAAAGCCCCCCCCCCCCAGGGCAGTGCCCACTTCCTCTGTCTTTATGGAAACTTTATTCACTAATATTGGGAATACAGATGGGCTAAGAGCTTTTACATATAAGCCTGTATACATTATAAGATGACTGGGCCTTTACTGACCTTACCTATCCCTCTCTGATTAGCAAGCTTTAGGTGAGCTGGTTAAAGTGTTAGTAAGCACAGACCAATGCTATTGGGCCTCTCCCTTGTGCACCGCTCTATTTCCTCCATAAAAGCCCCCCACCCCCCATACACACGCACAATAAACTAGATCTGCACCATAGAGGCATTTCCCCAGAGTCTGAGCTTCTTGGGTTAGTGACTCTGTGTACCACTCATCTCTTCGGGGACCCCCTGTACCCACAAAAAACCCACATACCATGTAAGAAGCAGGACTGGGCCCAGACAGACAGGAATCTGCATGGGCATAGGCATGGGCAGACTTTACTCAGCCTCTTCTCCTTCGTCAGCTTTAAAATCCATTTACATCACCTCCCCTGTGACATCTTCCTCCACCCCATCAGACCTTCCCTGTGACTTTACAGCACTCTATACCAGTGGTTCTCAACCTTCCTAATGCTGCAACCCTTTAATATAGTTCCTCATGTTGTGGTGACCCCAACAATAAGATTATTTCCATTGCTGCATCATAACTGTAATTTTACTACTGTTATAAACTGTGATGTAAATATTTGATATGCAGATGGTCTTAGGTGACCCCTGTAAAGGGTCATTCAACTCCCAAAGGTTGAACTGCTGCTCTATACAGACAGTTAGCAAAGCTTAGTATGCTGGGAGCAGTGCAGGGGAACAGCAGCCAGTGTTAGAGCTTCGGGGTACAGCCTACTGTTTAGCAAGGTGACAGCAGGTTTTTACCGTGGATTTCTGGGGGATTGTCTCCTAAATGCCATTTGCCACTGCTGGGCCTTATCGTGCATGTTGCTACCATGGTCTCCCTATCTCTCTCGTGGTATGAAAGTTCTATGGGGGTCTCTAACCCCTCACTGGGCAGTGTTGCTGGCACTCATAACAGTGGTGATGATCTTCCCTTGAGCAATGCCACTTGGGCAAGGCAGTGCCACTGAGCTGAACTGGTGACTCTATTGAAACTCCAGAAAGAATAACTAAAAAGCATGGACAGTTACAAACAGTAGGTGTTTTTCACATATAGTTACAGGGTTAAATTTAGGATGTTTTGCCAGCTGCCTTGGAATTAGGAAACATTAGGAACCTAAGAAATAATATAAAGAAAGAAAATATATTTTTGCTAGGGACTTGTTTGGTCAGGACTAGGAATGTTAGAACAAAGAAAGCTTAATTGCCAGGGCCCATGAGTTTCACCTATGAAAAGCAGGCCTGTGATCAAGAAATAACAAGTGAGTTTCAGTGCCCATTGTTAGGCTTAAACTTCCTCAACCACAAATAAAATTGATTCTTTCCCGGTTTCTATAATCAAAAGTTTGCTGAAGAGTTCTGTGCACCTTGAGGACACAGTGCACCAGATTCTCCTTTTCCCTAAGAGAAGCAAAGAGACTCCTGACTTAAAGTTTTCTAGTTAATAATAAACTTGTTTTGCTGTTAACTGAATAAGAATTGTGTTAAATTAGGATACTATTACATGTACTCGATTCCTAGTAATTGCAAGACCTGCCAGCTATAATAGAAGCTGGCTATGAAAATATTTGGTTTGCTTAAACTCTGTTAATCTATAATAACAAAATTATGTTTGTGAGATACAGATGTATTGTGGGGGTAAAGTACGTGGAAAACTGGGTGTTAATGTGTAATCATGTGTGGGAATTAAAAACAACCTGTTTTTAAAATATGTAACTTGTAATCATTCACTTAGGAAAAATAGGACCCATGATTATGATGTGATTTCTTCTTACGTAGAGGTTACTGTCTAAAAGGTATGTAGGTGTATGGGGAATAATAAAGAAACAGACAAGAGACGAGAGAAGGGAAGAAGGAAGCGTGCAAGATGTGTGGGTAAGATCTATGTGTGTTGGAGCTTTGCTTCTTCATAAGGAAGAAGATGCTTACAAAAGGAAGCTTCTAAGATGTACGAGTGAGATGTGTGTATGCTGGAGCTTCGCATCTTCCAGAAGAACAAGAGGAATCTTACAAGACGGGTAGGGTAAGGTGTGTGTGTGTGAAAACTTACAAGATGTCTGTGTGCCTGAGATGAGTGTGTGTTGAAGCTTTGCTTCATCCACAAGATGTGAATGAATGTGTATATGGGTAATAATAATGAGAGGAAAAGGACAGGAGAAAGAGAATAGGGAAGGAGAGAGAAAAGCCTGAATAAAGACAGAAGCCTTGTCCCACCCATAAGAGGTGTGGTTTTATTCATATTATTTCACTGACTCTGCCTCTCCCTCCCAGGTGGCTGAACTCTCACCAGGGCTGGAGCTCAGCATTAGTACTAGATCGAAAGCATCTAAGAGAGGGCAATATATTGCACTGTAAACAGTAATGTATGAAAATTGAAAGAGGCACCTCAGCCTTTCTTTGAACATCAAAGACAATATCTGAAATAGCAGTTCACAGAAAATGCATCTCAACTATGTTAAATTCCAGTTAGATTTAAGTTTAAGCAAGTCAAAGAGCAGGAAAGAGCAGTTGGTGAGAGAAGGTGGTACAGAGGTGGCGGGAATCATGAGTAAGCAGACACCCAGGCAAAAGAACAGGCATGAAGACCAACAGGGCAGACCGCCAAGAATGTTATCAAAGAGCAGATTTCAGTTTGGTTTATACAAGAAAAATGAGCACGATTTGGCTAGAAAGACAGGTATCCAAGGCCTTTGAATGCCAAATGAATGCATCATATTCTAAAGATAACAGGAAGCCACTTACGTCCAGGAGCAAGCAAGTACATTAATTATTAACTGGACTCAAGGAAAAGCACAGATGGCACTTGTAAGGTGGGTGGGGGAAAATGGATCTTTAAGAAGTAATAGGCAGGAATACGCATTTTTTCTAAACTGTTATTTCAGATATTGTCTTTGATGTTCAAAGTCAGAGAAAGGCTGGGGTGCCTTTTCTTAATTTTCATGCACTACTGTATATAATGGATCTAATTCTAAGCTTTGCTAACCATCCATATAGAGCAGTTCAATATTTGGGGGCCGAATGACCCTTTTACAGGGGTCACCTAAGACCATCTGCATATCAAGACAAGGCTGTGTGCAAACACGCTATCTGGACATCCTACTTAAAGGAAGAGCAACTTCCAAAAGTGCCTGCCCCCAGCACAGCCAGCACTTGGGCCCAGTGCTGTTCAGTACTAAAGGGTCTTCATATCCCAGGGAATCCTCATTCACATGTGGGAAAACAGTGTTGCCATTAGTAGGGTTCAAGAAAAAGGCGGGCTTCAGCTTTCAGCAACTGACATCACTGCCATGTATACCAGATTCTGACATCACCACCTCAGAGACCGCCGTGCACAAGATCCAGTGTGGCCTCAGGTGAGTTATTTCTCCTTTTTCCCATCTCCTTCAACACTGTAACTTCACACTCCTACAATTCCAACTGAGGACAGACCGAGATAATACATCCATGTTTTTAGACCCAGTCTGGCAAACAATTATAACAATATCTGCTGAAACTAGCAGCATCACCTCAGGGCTAGTCTGGTGCCATGGATACACCCTGGCCACCACCACCCTACAGCCAGCACAAGAGTAAGTGAAAGGAAGGAATGGATTGGGGGTGGGGAGGTGTCTGACAGTGGAGAACATCTGACCCACTGAAGAGCTGACTCTGACAGTGGTTCCTTCAGTCACTCAAAGGTAACTAGGTAACTGAACAATTCTTGGACAGATTTTAAATTCTGGTGCTTGCTGGATGTCTCTGTCATCGTGTATCTGCTATCTGTAGTCAATAAAAGCATGCTACCTTTGCTTTACTGTTTTTATATGTATGTATTTTTTCCTGAGCAATGTAAAAGAAAGCTACAGGGCCAGAAAGATGGCTCAGTGGGTAAAGGCAATTGGCACCAGGTCTGTTAACCTGAGTCTGATTCCTGAGTCCCACATGGTAGAAGGTGAGAACCTTCTACGATCTCCACTCCACACCTCACCCTGCTCTGTCCGCTTACACACAGTAAATAAAATGTAAAAGAAAATAAAAATAAGCCACTGACATTATAATACCTTATCCTGAATACTGACATTTATCTCCAAAAACCTGAAGATGTTCCTTTAATGTTTATAATACCACCCATAACCACACCTAAAAAAACAACTGACAAGTCATCTGGAGTTCTGACACTGCTGAGAACAGAGAACTGTGAACTTGGGAATAAAGCTGGCCTGCACACCTGTCAAGAATGTGCTCCATTGGATGCAGGTAAGTCTGGGACACACCACGGCTGGCACCATGGTGGCAAGCCAGCATGCACTTTCCTTTTCTGATTTCTCTCTTTCTTGACTTTCCTTTTTCTTTCTTTCTTTCTTTTCTTTTCTTTTTTTTTTTTTTTTTGATAACAGGCAAAGTGTTGTAACTAGAAAACTTTGTAAAAATAATTGTGAATTCTGTAATGCCAAGAGAGTTGGTTTTTTACCTTCTAAATCACAGCAGTGAAAAAGAAGGAAGGGAACAGGAGGCCGTGAGACTGTTTCCCCAGGAGATATCTGACAGCGAACAGTGAACCTGCAGGGTTCCATGTGACCTGCATGATTCGAGTTTTGCACTTTTTAAGGTACACTAGGAAATCCTTATAAAGTGCTGTGAGTGGTATTTGTGGGGTTGGAAATGTAATGCAGTGGCAGAGCACGACCTAGGAAGTGCAAGGCTCTTACACAAAGAAGATTGGGGGAGGAGTCACAAAAAAGACCAAAGTACAAGGTAACTAACAGGTCAGGTATTTGGTCCTTGGTTAGAAACACAACTCCATCTTGAAACTGTTTCCAAAGAAAAGCAGAACCATCCTAGATCTGATACTATATTCTCTCTAGAAACGCAGCACTGGCCATGTGGATATCTGTTAAAACCTTGTGTAATTGAACAGAGTTACTTTTTGAAGAAGACGAGCTGCCTTTATTTAAAGCACACAGAAACTGACATGTAATTTAGATAGGACTGTTTATGTCTCCCCTAAATTCATATGCAATGGAATTAGGCCCTTGGGAGAGGGCCTACTAGACATTTACAAAACAGAGACCCAGGAGGCTTGCTCACCACTGTGCATGTGGCAACACGATGTGGAGAGACAGTCAGCAGTGAATCAGGAAGTACAATCTGGAGAAACGCTATGGACTTCCCAGCTCCCTGCTGTTCATAAGCCACAGGTTTCTGATACTTTGTTATAGGAACGGGAATGGACAAGGTTGGGTCTCCATCAATTACCACTGAAACTGCAGGTGTGGGCAAGCAGGAAGACACTCACCAGACTGGAGCTCTGCACAGTCTCTGACATGACCTTTGCCGCAGCTTCTTCCTGGCTAGAAGCAGCTGACACAGTGGCATTTTCCTGGGCCGGCCCAGCCAGCTGTGTGCTGCTCGTACTCCTCAGCCTGTCTGCAATCCGCTGGTTTTCTTTCTCCAGCTTGATTTTGGCTAATTGTGCTTCTAACATCCAGTGTTCTTTTTCCTGCTCCAGTTTAGAGATCTTTTCCAAACTCTGCTGAACCTTAAAAAGTAACAGAAATTTCCCTCTTAGAGGATGATGGAGACAGAATGGAGTGGGGGCAAAAGATGTACAGAACGGAAATCATAAAAATGATAAAGCCTAATGCTGGAACAAAGGGATATTTGTTATACGGGACACCAAAGAAACAATCCTAAATCAAAAACTGAACCAACTATTTAAAAATCTGTGTTCATCAAAGGACTTCATGGGTAGCTCAGTCAGGGAAGCATAGGTCTGAGTTTGTTGCTCAGAACTCACGGTAACAGTCTAGAAGTAGAACTACACACTTACAATCCCAGCTCCGGGGAGGAGAAAATAGGGCCCGGGACTCTGAAGCCTACATGGTGAGTTTAAAGCCAGTGAGTATAGTGCCCGAGAAATAACAGAGGCTCACAATTCCTCCAGTCTCCATGGGCCTGCACACAGACAGTGAAAAGGAATTTCAAAGGGCGGAGGAGGTTATGAAAAGCATCTAACAGAGATGTGTTCTCCAGAACACATGAAGAATCCTTCATAGACAGTCGTGTTCTGTGATACCCAAATTGTTTACAGAATTCCTGAGATTCAAGACACTAGAGCAGGAAACAGCAAAAGCAGAAACAAAGAACCAGAGAAGCACTGGAATAAAACTACAGATGCACAGGTCCTGGCTATCACTCAGTGCTAGGAAGCACAGTCTCCCACTTTACTAAAAGTCAAAGAACAAAACACAAAAGTGGATGTTTGAGGGACATCTGAGCTTCCTCCATGGGTGATGATTGAGGGCCAAGCCTGAAAGAACATCTGCACACTCCACAGCACGATTTCATTATAAAAGCCCTGTACTAGCCAACAAAACCAGGCCACGAAAAATTCATTTTAAAAAAGAAACAAAGACAATCTGTGGTGTACAATGAAGGACAAGGGGCAGCCAGTTACAAAGGGGCCTGTGAAGGCTTCTGGAGGTCCGGTAATTGTTCCTGAGGCGTACACTGCACAGGGCACCCTTCCCCACCCCCATTCCCACCCCCCCACCCCCGCCGCCCCCAGGCACTTCAGAACTTTAGGTCCTGGTTACATTAGTGTGTTTCACTTGTAAAAACTGTGGCAAACCTGGGTGGTGGAGGCTCACATCTTTAATCCCAGCACTCAGGAGGCAGAAACAGGTGGATCTCTGTGAGTTCAAGGCCAGCCTGGTCTACAGAGAGAGTTCCAGGACAGCCAGAGTTACAACAGAAAAACCCTGTCTCAAACAAAACAAAACAAACAAACAAAAAACCTGTGGCATGCATTTGTGAGCAGGATGTTTCTGTATGTTATACTGTAATAAGTTTTTTTTTTTTTAAGTAATTTTGGGGATTAGAGAGCTGGCTCAGCAGTTAAGAGCACTGGCTGCTCTTGCACAGGGCCTGAGCTTGGTTCCCAGCACCCATATCAGGTGCCCATGGAGGCCAGAAGAGCGCGTCACATCTGCTGGTACTGGAGTTATAGACAGTTGTGAGCTGCCCACATGAGAACCAGGATGATACTCTGGAAAAGCAACCAGTGTTTTTAACCACAAAGCCATTTTTCCAGTCCCATGATTTTTAAAAAAATTTTCTTTATTTATTTTATTATTTTAAGTATGAGTGTTCTGTATGCAAATACACCTGCACGCCAGAAGAGGACATCAGCTCTCATTATAGATGGTTGTGAGCCACCATGTGGTTGCTGGGAATTGAACTCAGGACCTCTGTGTTCTTAACTGCTGATCCATCTCTCCAACCCCATCCTGGGGGTATTTTTTAAAGGAGTATTCCCCTAATTAAAAATAAGTCAGACATTAAAGTGAATTTCTAACAAAATCTAGATTGATATCAGTTTACACCAATTTCTGAAAGAAACAGTACCTTCCATGCAAGCTGCTATCCCCAATTCAAATGGCCAACAAGTGGAAACTTTCACTTCTACTCTTCTAAGAAATGAAATAACCCGAAGAGTCTCTTATCATCTCCCTTTTACTGCCTTGGCATTTCTGACATCTGTTTGTGGTGCTATGACTTAACACCAGCTACACCACCAGTCAGTCAAGATGACCTAGAGCACTGGTGAACTGCGCCTATGGTCTTAATCTCCGCATGAGGCAGTCTTACATGTTACAGATGGACATTTTACTTCGGTAGCCTTTATGCTACTCATCACTCTATATACCTTAAAAACCTTCAAACGCCACGATGTTCCCAGTGCCATACCTGCTGTGCAAGACCCTCTCGACTCTCAGTAGAGCTGAGAAGAACCCGGCGGTTTGCCACTGCTTCTTCATAAGGCACAGACTCAGCGAGGGGCTAGGAAAAAAAGCACTGTAATCATTAAAGGTTCCTACACATGAAATGAGAAGGCTGAGTAGGGTGTGATATAAACGGAGTTGCTTGACAGCACAATCTCCTTTATTATGTGTAAGGAAAGCAGACGACAGGATACTCATCATAGTAACTGTATACCACTCCCTCTCTAACTCCATGGGCTTGTCCCAAAACACAGGTGGAGGCAGATCAGAAAATGCAGAAGCAGAGACGACACACAGGAATCTACTGTGTCACTGTGGCTCAGTGAAGGAAGGAAGGCCTGACAAATAGTACAAGGGAGACCGTCTCAATTAGAGAAAGAACGGGACACTTCTTTCACATATTAATCCTGACAAATTTTAGATGAAACACTCAACTTTAAAGTTAGATGGAAAAATATTTGAAGAAAATATAGCTACATGTTTCTATAAAGTGGGGAAAGGGCCCCGGCTGGGAATGACCACCAAAGAAAAAGATCTATTGGAAATAAAAAACAAAGACAAAAAATGAAAAGCAGAAAAAGACCTGTAGAGTGGTAACATAAGGATCAAAACTTGTAGTGGTGGGATGACTCAGCTGAGGTTCATCCCAGGACCCCCGTGGTGGAGGGAGAAGACTCCTTCGGGCTGTCCTCAAAGTTCCACATACATGCCGTGACACGTGTACACTGCTCCCCCCTGCACCCACTCAAAATAAGTGCAATTTTTATTCTAAAACAAATACCATGCCAAAACGGTAGAAAATGTCTTCTACACCAAAATAATTAAAATGCTTAATTTTATTTTATATAATTTTGTTTTATATAAAGGTGTGATAGGGCACACGTTTAATCCCAACACGCGGGAGGCAGCGGCAGGCGGATCTCTGTGAGTTCTGTAGACACTGTGGTCTTCAGAGTGAGTTCCGGGACAGCCAGAGTTACAATAGGGAAATCCTGTCTTAAAAAACAAACAAACAAACCGAAAACAACTTAACATAGGGTACCCACAAGGTACACACGGTAGTAGTGACCTAGACACATATGTAAGAAACTGTCAAAGAATAAAAAGTATGTTTTAAAAAAATTCTTAACATATAGGGAACTCTTTCATTTCTAGAGAGGAATATTTTTTTTTAAACAGGCTTAACCATGAAAAGCTACCTACCTCGCTAGTCAGCAGAGACATGCCCATTAAAACAAGAAACACCTCTCTGAGCCAGACAAATACTAAGCTTATGTATAAATAGGTGACTGTCCCGAAGTGTAGTCTGGAACTTGCAGAATAGGAAAAAAAAAAAGAAATATATTGATAATTTTTCAAAATATAGTAAGAATATGTGGTCACTGAAAAAAAAATCAGAAAATGCAGCAGGGCGCTATTTTACTGCTAACCATTCACCCACACGTGACTCTTCCCTTGTTAGACGATGTCTCCATGCAAACAACTGACTGTGTATAAGCACATGCACACAGAGACTGTGAGACCAAAGTAGCTCATGTTTGAATACGCTCTTTAGACGCCTTTACCCTCCTGCTTACGTCTGATATAAACTGTTATTAATTATTGTAGGTATGTGCCACTACGCCTAGCTGGTAGTCATTATTTTAATGTCTCTATAGTATTTCATTCTATGAATGTTTAACAGTTTAACCATTCTACTGCTGGCTTGGGTATGTAGACTGCTGCCTGGTTTTCCTGCTGTATGCAGCGTTACAGTCAGTATACTTTGTGTTTTAGAGTTTCAACTACAAAACACATACAAACATTCGTAAAGTAGAACATTCCAGGTAAATTATCCCTAATTTCAGTTTCAATTCAGTAGTAATCATAATTACTAGCTCAATATGCATGTCTGGGCCCTTTGCATATTTGTATCTTTGTAATCTAGGCACACTGTACAGAGTTCCTTGTTATTTTCTTAAACCTAAGTTTCACCGTACAATTTGCTTTCTGCATCCAGGATGTTTAGGGATCTGTCTGTCACTGTATGCAGTGCCCACTGTACTCCTGTCTGAACACAATGTAGAGTTCTACAGTATATGCGTCAAGGCTGACGGGCACTGGGAGGGCAATTCTGATTTTTCACCATTACGTTAACTCTGCCGTGGCCTTGTAAACATCCTCCAGGCACAAGTGCAGACTACTGAGAAGAATGTTTAGAGCCACCTGGTTTGCCTGGTTTATAGTTCTCCCAAGCCATTTCATCTCTGAAGGGCAGCCCTAGCCATATGCAAGGCTACCGCATGCCCTAGAGTTGTCTAACTGATGTCTTTATGATTGAAAGTCTGTGAATGCTTCCAATGTTCCAAAAGAGAAACAGAAAAAAATGCATGCAGCATGCACCACCCTAACACATGACAAATAGGGTAAAGTAAGTACACAAATGATGGTTAAAAGCAGCCCACAAACCTTTCTCAAAGCCTTCATGTAGGCAGCAGCTTTCTTCTTGTACTGTAGCATGCATTCAGCTGAAAGGGGATTAGTGAATCCACTGGCTGTCTTGGGCCCATAGCTCAGTGAAGCAATAAAGTAGTCCACGTTGTTGCTGAAGAAAGATGCAATCTAAATACAGCATGACAAGAAAACAGATTCTGTTTCCAACAGTGATCTAAAATATCTGCCTAACAGCTTTGTGGTGGTTTGAAAGTGAATGCCCCCGGAGACATCCATGTTTGAATGTTTGGCCCCCCAGTTAGTGGTACTGTTTGGGAAGGATTAGGAGGTGTGACCCTGTTGGAGATGGTGTGGACTTCGAGGAAGTATGTCCCCAAAGGAGAGTTTTGAGGTTTTAAAAGCCTGTGCCAGCCTCAGTCTCTGTCCACCAGCAACTTTCAGATGTGAGCACCCATTTATTGCTCCAGTGTCACACCTGCCTGCCTGCCACCAAGTTCCCAGCATGATGATCATGGACAACTCTGAAACTATAAGCAAGCCCCCAGTTAAATGCTCCCTTTTATAAGTCGCAATGATGTTCCACCACAGCAATCGATGAAATGAGCTCTCAGAGCAGTTTGAATGGAAATGAAATTTCAACACCTGCCCCAAAGCCTGCACTTATTTGAAAATACCTTCACAGTGTGTTAAGAAGACACACATGTAAACATGAGAAGACTTCAGACATGCCCTGCCTTGTACAGTTTCTGTCTTCCCTAAAATCCAGGACTGATGCAGATTTGGTCTGCAGGTAACTGGCTGGCTTTCTTTTCTTTTCTTTCAAGAGACAGGCTGTCATCATGTAGCTCTGGCTGGCCTAGGACTCACTATGTAGAGATCAGGCTAGCCTTGAACTCACACCTGTCTCCATCTTCAGAGTGCTGGGATTAAAGGTATGTACCATGCCCAGCTATAGGTGTTTTTCATGAACTATAACTTCTGTACTGATCTCAAGATCTATGTTTGGATTTTTTCTTAATGTTAACTTTGACTATTTCATATTCCAACAGAATAAATATGTCATACGCATCTTAAATACATAATTACTACCTAAGCTTAGTTCTGTAAAATCTTGTTAATTATAAATAGAACAGAAAACAAGACTAAAAACTCAGTAGATTCTTGTCAGTCACAGATTTAGCATGTGTTCAGTCTATATAACAGCTACAAAGACCGCAATGATAATTCTGCTGAGATGTGATCTTAAATTCTATAGTGCTGTATGGAATGGTGAAACAATGAAAATATCTAGCTAAATATCCTAGCTACAAAAAGAAGTCCTGGATACACGAGCAGGTGCTCTATCTTGGTAACTATGAGAACGTGATTTATGATATAAAGTACTCTACCTTGGCAAACACTGTTCAAAACTAATCAAACTCCAATAGTCTACAGGTTTTACTTTCTAATCAATCTTTTATAGTGCCAAGTAAAACTTAATGGTAGGTACTATATGGCCCATGTGATTGGACATTTATACAAATAATAAAGGTTTTCTTTTATACATTAGTACACAAAATATCCTGGGCTACAAGGGGGTGTGTGTGTGTGTGTGTGTGTGTGTGTGTGTGTGTGTGTGTTTGTGTATGTGTGTGTAACATGAAATCCAGAAGAGAACTGTTTAGGGGGAGAGAGGAGACCAGTGGGAGGGGAAGGAGAAAATGGATAAGAGGGTTATGGGGAGTGAATGCGAACAAAGTACAATGACAAATTGTAAGAAATATAATGAAACTCATTGTTTGGTATATAAAGTAAAAAACTGAAAAATGCTTTAGATGGTTTAAAAAAAGTGAGTGACCCACTCATTCACCACAATGCTGAACTGTCAGTCACTTTCCACTGTGTTTTAAATAGTGAATAGACAGTTCAACTGAAGAAAGCTGGAAAAAAATGTTTGGTAGTGGTGAAGAAAAGTAAGAGATTGATTTAAAAAGAAAACATAAAAGGCCTTAAGGTTCATGGATGTTGCTCAGTGGCAGAGTGTCTGCCTCCCATGCGCAGGGCCCTGGGTTTAATCCCTACACTCCCCCTCCTCCCCGGCATACATACACATACAATCCTTTATAGATTAATTTTCCCGTCATTCTTTTCAAAGGAGCACATTTAAAGAGTGGAATTTAAGTCGGGACAAGCTGGAACAAAAATTACCTTCCCTGCTCCGTTTGTTAAAGCCACTGCTGAAGACAAGATGCAGTCATTAGTCGTTACCAGCTTCTGGGTTGTTGTTGGAAGTTCATGCTCTATGGTAGCCTTTTGACTATAGTGTTTGGAAATATCTATAAAAAATGAGACGAAGACATTACTATTTACATACAAGTTGTTAGCAGCTAGCCAGCCTGCTCGATTCTCACAGCTAGTCTTCCAGGGTCATTAAGTACATTTGAAAACAATGATCCCACGTATGAAGACTGTGCTGCATCAGCTGGTCACAAAGTGAATAGGAAGCAGTGTGGGGTGGGCAGTGTGGGGTGGGTGCATCAGTGTGCACACGTATCTGTGTGAGGATATGCACACATGTGTGTACAGGTACCCAAGGAGGCCCAAGGAAAGTGTTCAAGCCCCTCCCTAAAGCTGAAGTTAAAAGCATTTGTGAGCCATCTGATGTGGGTGCACAGATTGCAACGTTGGTCCTCATGATTGAGCAGCAAGTGCTGCTAACCACTGAGCCATCTCTCCAGTCCCTGTGTGCAACTTTTAATACAGTTTTCTATTCAAAGAAAAGTTACAGAGACCTTCGATATCCCTCAGCCACTCTTCTCTCTTATTATGTATTCTTTGTTTTGCTCTTCTTTTAGTACTAAGGATCAAAACCAGGGTGCCATGTGTGTTTGGCAAGTGCTGTGCCTCTGAGCTATGACGTCCTCTTACTAACACCTCAGCCTACTACCTCATAGTTGTCACCAAGGAACCAACAAGCTGGCACATTACTACTATGTGCGGTATCTTTTGGAAAATAAATGATTCTCCTCTACCTATTCATGTGCTATCCAAGTATGTAAAAATTCAGTTAATGTGTGATACAAAACTTGACAGCCCCTAAAGCAGATGTTTTCTTGCTTCATCAACTGAATCTGACTCAACAGTTTGCTGGAGCTATAAAACAGTATACAGCTTCACTGGAGGCCATCTTGGTTGGTAGGTAATTAGGGTGCTTGTGACAGGTGCAACACTGAGAACAACCACCATGGTTGGCTGCAATCCTACCAGCCCTAGTGTTTTCTCTTGATTTAATCCAAGTGCTTTCACTGTTGAGGGTGCACCTTGACATTGTAATTTAACTCCAAAACAGCCCTCAGGAATGGTATATCCTAAACAATAATTTTGGTTTTTTTTTTCCTTGTATGTTTCTCAATTTCTTATGAATCTACTTGCATCAGAGCTCCCAGACTAAAAGCAAATAGTCCTCCCACATACGACACTATGAAAAGATCGATCCTCTTGCGTTCTACTTCATGTATGTGTACATGCACCTGCGTGTGCACTCATGCATGCCACACCATGTAGTGGAGATCAGGTGACAGTGTAGAGCAGTGGTCAGCTCTTTCCTACAACCTTGTGGGTCCTAAGACTTGAACTCATGTGGTCAGTCCTAGTGACAAACCCAGTGAGCCATCTTGATGGCCCTCAATTTCATTTTAATTACACATAAAACACACATTTTGACAACTGCAGAGCTTTCGTTTTACACTAACAACCTACCAACTTAATACCTGGGAATTCTTCCCCAGGTTCAAATGAAAACAAGCAATTATTATTCAGGGCAAAGCAGGAGAATAGAGTTGCAACAAAAGTTGTCTTAAAAACCAAGATTCCAGCAGGCATTGTGGTGCAGGCCTGTAATTCCATACTTAGGAAAGTGAGGCAGGATCACAAATTTGAAGCCAACTACATAGTAAGATCCTGACCAAAGCAAAGCAAAGCAAACAAAAACACCTAAACAACAACAGAAAGATGCTTCTGCTAATGCAGTTAATACGCTCTGCACTCCCTGAGACACCAGTCTCCTGAGATAGGTAAGGAGACAAACTGAAACCGTAACCATAGCAACAAGGCCCCACAATTACTTCCCAGAATCCTTCATGTTTCTCACTTTTCTTTCCTTTTGTTATGTTCATTTCCAAGAGTGGAAACAAGTTTGAAAATGTTATAATGAAACCCATTATTTCATACACTAAATTTAGAAAGAGAAATAAAGAAAAGGAAAGAAACAAATGGCAACACAAAGGGCCAAGGAGGCCCAACTCTCCCACAATCCCCATCAGCTCCCGCCAAACAAGGAAAACAACATACTTTGTTCAGGACCACTCAGCAACATCTTGACCTCAGAAAATGTACAAACAAAAGCATGCTAATGTTTTCAAAGCATTTTAGAGTCCTTAGAATGTAACTGATGAATTAAATATCAACATAAATAAAACGAAAATATTATGACATGCCAATTTGAGGAGGGCACTAATTATTCCCCTCCTACACATTATACAAAGTACTTTTACATTTAAAAAATTATTTCCTGTAAAATTAGTCACTAACTATCAACATTGCAATGAGCTATCTAGGCACCTGGGCTAGTTGCAAGAGTCCTTCAGAAGTGTTCCTGCATCTTCTTCCTTTCCCCACTGTTTCAGAAGGGAAAATGGGAGGAGTCAGGGCGTCTAGAAGCAACACAGAGCTACAGACCGATTACAACGCAGAATCACTCTAGAAGCATGAGAAAAGTCTGGCCAACTATGTTCTTAAAAGCACAGAACCAAATGAAAATTGGGCAAGACCTAAAAATAGAGATTTGTTTGTGTTTGTTGACACAGGATCTCTCTACACAGACCAGGCTAGCCAATTCAGAGATTGTCCTGTCTCTGCCTCTCGGTGCTAGAATTAAAGGTGTACACCACTATGCCTCAGATACTTATTTCTTAAAGTTATGCCCAACAAGATAAAACAGACATTTAAAATACCAAAATATGGATTTGGAATGTAGCTCAGTAGTAGAACGCTTGTGTACCATGTACGAGGTCCTGGGTTCAATCCCGAGCACTGACCAAAAAAAGGTTGCTAATGAAATGCTGGGCATGGTGGTGCATGTCTGCAACCCCTAGCATTCCAGGGGCAGGGGCAGAAAGATCACAGGCTAGGCTGAACTCTTTATATAGTTCCAGGTAGCCAAGACAACATAGTGAGACTGTCTCAAAAAGATAATAAACAAATAAATATTCATAAGATAATGGGACACTAGTATACTCTTTCTAGAGACACTGGCCTTGGGTTCCTGTATTCCTTCATGCCTGAGTCCTAACAAGTATAACAAATTTGGCTGAGTGTCCCTACATAGCACATCTGCTGTGGCCCAATCCACACCCCATATTAAATCACTACAGTGCTTCTGGTGGAGCACTGCACACAGGTCTTCTCTTCGGCGCCGTGCTTACTGTCAAAAGTGAAGCAGATGAGAAGAGCAGAAGGCTGTAGCTGTGCACTTCCATGTACGCCAAATGCTACTGACCCTTTCCTGGGTCTGTAACCCTTGGCAGTGTTTGTTTAAGCCGAATGCAGGCAGAGCTGAAAAATGAAGGTTTCCGTGCTCTGGTTCAAGGCTCACCTTTCATGATACCATGAAATCCATGCAGAGCAGCACCGACGTTTGTTAAGACAGAAGTGTAATTTGTCCGAAGGAGTCCATCTGGCTCTGTACCTAGAAAAAAATAGTTACAAGCCCTTAGGAGTATTTCCTAAAAAAGCTGACTGCCTACCCTCTCCCCGTTCTGGGGATGACAGAGAATGAAGATTACTTATATTATGTTGGAAATAATTGCTTTCAAAACCTTGGCAGATACATTCACATAAGATGATAATGAATACAGGCACATCAAACTGATATGTGTGTCCTGGGGACACAGTTTTCATAATTAAGAATCCAAAAGAAGGCCAGCAAAATGGCTCAGCAGGTGAATGCACTTCCACGAGGCCTGAGGACTGAGCTTGATCCCCGAATCCTGGAGAGTGGAGAAAACTGATTCCTGCAAGATGTTTTCTGACCTTGTGGCAGGAACATGCCTACAGCCCTACACACACACACACACACACACACACACACACACACATAACTACACACACACACACACACACACACACACACACACACACACACACAAACTACACATATCTTGCACACAATAAAAAATACACAATAAAAAAGAAGAGAAAATCAATACCAACTCAGAAGGAACAGAGCAAGTATATAATGAGTGAGCCAAGTCTTTTCCCCACTAGCTCAGAAACTCCACTCCCAACAGGCACAGCCCAGCACACAGGTATCCCTCTCCTTCTCCCAGCCACTGGCTACTGAGGCTAAGTTCTGATCAAGTAAGGCTAAGAAGTGGGGAAGGGTCCTTTCCTTAACCTAAACTCCCACTTCTGAGATCAAGGCTTTACCTTGAAGGGGTGTTGCTGACAGTATTGTGGCCCTTGTCACCCTGGCCTTGGCTTATCAACTGAGCTCCACACTGAAAGAGGCAAGCCATGAAGTCCTGATGTCGCCGTGAAACAACTGTCCCAGTACCTGAACTGTGGTTCTGAGACTCTCGGGAGAAGCAGTCTCACCACAAGGTTCTGAGTCTTTTCTCAAAGGAAGTGATTTCACTTGCAATACATGGAGAAGTTCAAGCCTACCGCTCTCAAGAAGAAAGAAATAGAGAAACTGTAGTGAAAGCGCAGAAGAAAGAGGCGAATTCATTAAACTAAACTGTAGGCAAACTCAGCCGCACTGAAAAGAAACAACCCTCCTGGAGTCAGAAATTATAAACACTAACTTTACAATGTTTCCCAGCTAATTATATGCTATAACTCTAAAGGAGCCTATATTTAATGCAATCAACCATGAGCAATGTATGCCCCAAGGCTTTTAGAACAGCCCGGAGCAATTATCCATCAATCAGAGGAGCTTAACCCAGGGTCTGGCCAGGGAAGAGAGTGAAGGTGAGCCCTTCAATTCAAACCACTGTCATCCCATGTGACTGCACATGCCTAAGGCTGAGGCCTCTGGGAAACTGTGAGTACGTACGTCTTAGGCTCTGAAACTATACTGCTTAAAGAGACACCATGTTTATGGGGTCAGATGCCAATACTCTCTGTATGTTCCCTAGGACTATTGTAACAAAGTACCTCAAATAAAAAAATTATATTATAGACACTGACAAGCTGATTCTACAATTCATATGAAGAAAACCTGAACAACCAAAACATCTTGAAAAAGAAGTAAGTGGGAGAATCCACACTTACTCATCTCAAAACCTACTACAAAGCACACATCAAAGTAGTGTGTGACTGTCCCAGGAGACATGGAAATCCAGGAACCGACACTGGGAGTCCAGGAGTAAACTCATACATGTATGGTCAGTTGGCTTTCAAAAGGCTGCAAGGCCACTGGACAGAGGAAGAATTGTCTTTCAACAGATGGAGCTGAGATGCTGGGCGGCCACATGAAAAGATGGAGCCAGACCCTTACCATGCATTACACACAAATTAACTAAAAATGGATCAAAGACATAAATGCAACAACAAAAACTCTGACTCTTAGAAGAAAACATGTCTTAGTAACTTTGGAATTGATTAGAAGTTTTTATATATGAAAGAAAAAGCATGACCTCCATCCTTCATCTCAAACAGAAGTTAAACAGATAACTGGGATTCATCAAAGTTAAAAACTTTTGTGCTTACCCTTGTAAGCAAAGTGAAAAAGTAGCCCACAAAGAAGAAAATTCAGCAAATCATATATCCAACAAGGGACTTGACTGTGGAATGTATAAAGAATTCTTAGAAGCAGGAAGGTGGTGCATGCCTTTAACCCCAGCACTCGGGAGGCAGAGGCAGGTGGATCCTCTGTGAGTTTGGGGCCAGCCTGGTCTACAGAGTGAGTTCCAGGACAGCCAGAGTTACAACAGAGAAACCCTGTCTCAAAAACAAACAAAAAAAAAAAAGAAAAACCTCTTAGTACACAACAATAAGAAGACAAACAACCTAACTGAAAATGAAGAAGAGATTCAAACAGATGCTTCACCAAAGAAGATAACCAAGTGACCAACACACAGACGAAGAGGCATCTCGCACAGCTGGACAGCAAATCAAGACACAGCAAATCACAGCCACTAGGATGGCTAACACCAAAGTCTGATAATAGATGCTATGAAGGACATGAAGAAATTTAGCTGTCATATACTGCAGCAGGAAAGCAAGAACGTACTGTGAAAAACAGTCTTGGTAAGTCCTCAGATAGTTAAACACAGTTACTATATGATCCAGCAAACTTACACCTAGGTATAGATCCAAATGCCCACACAAAAGCATATACATTAATGTCTGTAGCATCATTGTTCTTAATAGTCAAGCAATCCAATATTTTTTATGGATATACACGTAATATCTGGTCCATCTAAACAATAGAATAGTATTCTGCAATAAAAAGGAATGAAGTAAGGACACATGCTGCATTTTGCATCTATCTTATAAGCTTTATTTCATGAAAGCAAGCGGAAACACGAAACCACATATAACGATTCTATTTGTGGATCTGGAACTGGCAAGTCTGGGAGACAAGAAACAAAGAAGGAGCTCCTGGGGCTAGGGACAGGAGGGATGGCAGAACAGGAAGCAATAGTTAAAGAAGAAAGGGTTTATTCAGGTGAAGGAAATAGTTTAAAACGGACTGCACTGAAGGTACACAGCAGTGAATACACTGAAATACTGGCTTGGACTTACGTGGGTAAAATGTAGAGTACGTAACTGAAAGAATAAAGAAGATAAAAACAAAACATTTTTCTTAAGCTAGCATTTATATGCTATGATAGAAGCTGCCTTGCTTCCCTCCCTCCAGGTGTGTGCCATCAGGCCCAGCTAACACCATGGCATTCTTAGAAACATCACTGGAATTGAGGTCCGTCTGATTTCCTCGGGACTTTTCTCTAAGTAGGCCAAAGGGCAACAGCCGGCATCTTTAGAAGCTCCCATACGCTACTGGCCACTAACCAATAGCCATGATGCCCCCTTTTTGATGCCTTCTGTGATTTCCATGGTGAAGTGGTTATTACATTCACCTCACAAACAGTCATGATTTGCCCTTTTCCACTTAAAAAGAGGAAGGAGAGGAAGGAAATTAATATTTAATGCATGGGTAATGCCACATAGTTTACCTTAACTTTATAACACAACATTCGACCCCATTGACTCCATAATTGAATTAACTGTGGCCCGCTGGATTCCAGCTCACTCTCCCTAGCTAACGCATCCCCATTTCCCAGCCTTCTGTGCTCCTGAGTCCTCATGCTGAGCTGTGAGCAGTCTTACTTGGCAAGGTGAGCAGAGTGATGTACGTCTGCAGCTTCTCAAACACCGCTGTCATCCTCTTCATGTCCTGGGACAGCTCCAGGTTCCTGGCTCTTAACGCAGGTGTGCAAAGGGATGATTCACATTCTTCTTCTAAACTAGGAATGGCAGTTTAGAAGTAAGCATCCTGGGTGACTTTCTTTTCCCTTTCTTTTTAAATGAAAATTTAAAATTTTGTCTAAATGTTTATATATGTGTGTATGTTTGCCTGTGTGTGTGTTTTTGTACACACACACACACACACGATTTTTTTTAATGTGGCTAAATGTTTTCATGCATATATGCCTGTGCATCATTTAAGTGTCTGGTTCCTGAGGAGGCCAGAAGAGGGCATCGAATCACTGGAACTGGAGTTACAGATGGTTGTAAGCGACCATGTGGATGCTAGAAATCAAACCCAGGTGCGCTAAAACAGAATGTACTCGCAACCACTGAGCTATCTCTCCAGCATGAAAGTAACATATTTTTAAGTATTAAAATTATTTTTAAAAACTCATTTGTGTATGTGTGCACATCCCACAGCACAGACGTGGAGGTCAGAGGACAAGCTTGGCATCGGATCTCTCCCTCCACCACGTGGCCTCGGCATGGCAGCAGGGCCTTTACCCACTGAGCCATCACTCTGGACAGTTCTAAAAACTCTTAAAACAGGAACGCAGGCTACTCTCACTCAGTTTCTCGCCATGACTTCGTGTAAGACTTTTAGAGTCAAATAATTCCAGGAAACAAAAGCAAAATTGTCCCATTTCCCTGTGGATTTGAATGAAAACTGGTAACAAAACAATATAACTCCAAGAGAAGACATGAAGGAGAACCACGCTGGCTCCATAGGGCTCACACCAGGGACATGGAGGCTTTGTCGAACCACGGTCAGTGATCAATACAGCATGTGGACTGAGCATCTCCAAGTGAGCCTGTAATGTGGGAACTGGCCTTCCTTTTTTTCTGCTCTACATAGGTGAGTTGATTAGTTGATTAGTTTGGTAATAAATACATACAACATGTGCTGAGGGAAATCCTTCAATTATTTATACAAGATATTTCATTTAACTGAATTCCTAAAGAGAATTAATTGAACAAAAACTGGGATTGTTGCTACTATAGGCCCAAAATTAAAAGTAAATACTTAATATTATCACAAAATATATTTTACCATTTCAACTTTAAGCAGGTACCTTAACTATAAAGGTTTTAAAATGCAGACTCTTAATAGTGTTTATTTAACAATGTGTATTAATCAAGTAAAATGATTCATACAAACTAGAAAAATGCCAAGCCCAGCGTGTACCTGCAATCCCAGTGTCCAGAGGCTGAGGCAGGGCGGCAAGTTTCAGGTCAGCCTGTGCTACATAGTCAAACTCTGTGCCCCATCCCCAAAACAAAGCAGAACAAAACCTAGAAAAGTTAACAAAAAGCAGGATTCCATCTATTCCCTCCCATTCCCTTATCTCATTAAAACAGCTTTATTCAATTCTGCTCCCACTTATCACTAAAGAACAGGTCAGCTGCTCAAAGTAGTTATTTAAAAAAAGTCAGGCCAGCCAGGCAGGTGGCACACGCCTTTAATCCCAGCACTTGGGAGGCAGAGACAGGATCTCTGCGAGTTTGAGCCCCGATTGGTCTACAGAGTGAGTTCCAAGACAGCTGGAGTTACAACAGAGAACCCTATCTTGAAAAAAAACATAAAAATAAATAAATAAAGACTTAGGTAAGACAGAAATTTTTGTAGTTTTGGATCAAGTATCAAAGTATTAAAACTTGCCCAGGTGTGTCTGGTGCATGCCTTTAATCCCAGAATTTAAGAGGCCCAGGCAGGTGGATACCTAAAGATTCAGGTCAGCCTGGTCTATATAGCAAGCTCTAGGCCATCTAAGACTACACAGTGAGACCCTGTTTCAAAACAAACAAAAAGTATTAAAAATTAGAATCAATTCTATCAAATGTCGTATTCTAGAAACTTAAGGTTAAATATTAAAGGTTGTTGAATATTAAAGTGAAATATTCAAAGGTTGCTGAGTGACACAGCCTAGAAGGTCCAGAGCAGATAACGATCTTGTTTTATAATTTAAATAAGTTTCCAATAATAAAAATTAAAAAATATCATTTCAAGGATACCTAAAGATTAAGATTCAAATGTAGAAGTTAAATATTCTAACTCCCATCTAGACATTAACAACAAAGGAATAATAAAAACTCAAAGCCAAAATGTTTCTCCCAATAAATGTGCCTATTCCCAATTTTTGAAAACACTGATTATGACTTTATGCAGTAGTAACAGATAGCAACTAGAGGCTGCTGCTGAAAACCACAGCTGACTGACATTGCGATAGTCTAACACAAGCTGAGTCTACTCAGCCACGCTGCGGAAGGTCCAGGCAGATGCGAGATGCCCTGTTACTATTTATTAACTACAGAGCAAGTCAGGTCCGTTCCCCTCCCCCGCCCCCAACCAAGATCCCTGGCCTCCAGGAAAATGAATACCTTTTTAACTGATAAGGAAGGATCTTCCTAAGGAAGCGTATGTAGGAAGTTAGATGATCTGAAAACATTTTCAATTTCACAGTTGTCTCCTGGATAAAAAGATAATTTCACAGTTAAAGGAGCTACCAGTCAATGAGAACTCCCCATTTCCAGCAGTAAAACAAGGAGGAAAATTACCAGAACAGTCACAGTATCCTCAGTAATACTTTCAAATAAATGAAGCATTCCTTCCTCAAGGGGGCGGACGTACGACGCGTTTTCATGAAGGTACTGGGAGAACTAAAAGGAGAAGCAGCGTTTGAATTAATTCTGGATGATAAGCGTCAACACGAGGGAGGTGGACTCTGACTTTTATGCTGAAATTCTCTTGGAAACATTCCCAGGAAACCCCTCTGAAGCCTCAGGTAACATTCCCTGATCCCCATCCCAACGCAAGTCAAGGAAGCAGAAGAGGGCTGACACATTGAACGAGACACCACCAGCACAGCTCAGCACCAGGAAGAGCCCAGTGGGCCAGAGTCACTGAATAGGGGCTGCTCGGCAGGGATCCCAGTGAGAAGAAACAAAAGGCTTGCGTGGACTTTTCGTCATGTACCTCCATTTTCAAAGCAAGTGCCCCGCAGCTCCTTACACACTATTCAGGGTTAACAAATGCCAGGAATGTAATCATCAAGATGCATTAAAATGTTTATTATCATCACTGATACCATAGCATGCAAATAGTGTCAGGGGCTGTAGATATGGCTCAGTGTTACGTGTGTACTTAGCATGTGTGAGGTTCTGGGTTAAATCCCAACATCAGGGGGAAATTCCACTATATTCTAGGCAATTTAGAAGCAAAGGGGTAAGTTTTATTTATGAAACTTGATGAGAAAAGAAATAAAAAGGCAAAGAATATGACTGCTCCTAGGAATGGTGGAGGAGAACATTTACTGTGTATACGAGGGAGAACACGGTAGATATGAGGGAGAGTACAGCCAGGGGCAAAGACATCTGGGGGAGTCCAAGGTGAACATGACCAGACTGAGCTGCTGGGCCATGTGAGGAGAGGGGTGGGGAAGAGGAGAGAACACTCTGGGCTCCAGTGTCCACGGCTGTAAATTATGAGCGCTCAGCTACTTTATGAGTCTAGAAACAAATTTGCACATTTTGGCCATCTTCAGCAAAAAGGTTTCCAAACTTTCAATATTACAGACTTTCTAGAAAAATCGGAGGGGCTTTCACACGCCAAAGCACTGATGAAGAAATACTGAGAAAATATATGCATTCTTCAAAATAATGAGACGTCTGGGCAAGTTAAAACTACGAAAGTTAGGAGCATCAATGGATTTGTGAGATCACTAAACCTGATGAGGCCCAAGCACTGCCCAGCACAGGGTAGCAAGGGCTAGCCTCTGTCTCATGCTCACCACGTGCCAGGCACTCTTAGCACCTCATGTGCCACCTCATCTAACCGTCACAGATGTGTATCTGTGAACTAGGCATGCCCCTCTCCCACTTTAAAGATGAGAAAAACAAACAGGGATTAAATGAGCCTCCCAAGGGGACACAGCCAGAACATGACAGAACAAAACTTGGGAGTCCACAAAGTCTCACCTGAGAGTCCAAGTCTTTGCCACCTAGTGGGCACTTGGGTATCTGTAGTCATGAGTCCAACCCCTAGAAATACTACCCTTTGTCACACACACACACAAAAATAAAAGTCAGGAAGAGCCAGACTAAGCAGAAAAGCACAGCTGAGCATAGGTCACATTATCAGCCCCCAGCAGACACATCTGTAGCTTCCTCAGCTTCCCTTGTGTGTGAGCTGGTCTCCAAGATGACCTCAGTGACGTCATGGACTCCTGGCTTTGAATGCTACTCACTGGTATTGTTTCAGGGTTAGTCTGTATGATCAATAACTCAACAGGCATGACAAAATGGACTAGCCAAGTGTCCCAAAAGAGGCTTCCACCTCTTTTGAACCAACCTTTCTAAGGGATATTAGATGTATCATGAGAACACGCACCTAAGGAGAAGGGCACACGAGGAACAGGCTTCCAGCCACCAGCCAGGACTAACTTACCAGCCATGTGGGTGGGCCACCTCAGAAGTAAATCCCTCAGCTAGCATGCCTTCAGATGAATGCAGCCCCAGTGACAACGTGAGAGCAATTCTACAAGAAGTCAGGAGCCACAAACTCCATAGTCATCTGGTCCCTGAATTCCTGACCTCAGAAACCAGGAGACAGCCAATGTCTGCTGTTTTAAACTAAGTCCAGGGCAGCTTTTTGTCCAGTCATACAAAATGAATATACTCATTAGCATTTTAGCTTTTCAGGTAATAAAATTTTGCAGGCCTCCTTAAATCCTTTTTTAGCATTACCTGGGTAGGGGAGCAAAATCTTTCATTCAAAAAAAAGCACAGAGACTTAAGAAAGTAACATGCAAACCTCTTCTAGCCTCAGTTCAGCCTCACAGGCCCTGAAAAGTGGCAGCAAACAGCCATGTCCTTTCTCACTAGATGCCTCAGGGGAAGGAGAAAGAGTAGGCAGTTACACTGGCTGTTTTGCCCAATGTCAAGAGTCACAGCAACTACAGACAAGACAGAAGCATGCCAGAGAACTAGCCTCCCAGCAATAAAACAGAACCTTCCACTATGCCAACCCCTGTCACAAAGCAGCGCAGGCCTCAGCCTTGTAACCAAAGGAAAGGGCCTTGAAGGCCTTTGCTGGCCTCAAAGGTCTCAGGAAAAGCCTCTTCTCACTCCTAACCTTCATCCATTCCTCCCCTCCAGGGACTCATATTCCAGCCCAGTTCACCTGTACTCCTCTCCATCACTCCCCAAAGCTCAGTGCCATCCACCACACTTTCCTGCCTCATGTTTCTAGCTTCCGTCTGGAAAGTCAAATAAACTAAAGCAGCTATAGCCATCCCTCTTCCTCCATTCAAATCTCGCTCAGCCTTCAAGGCTGCAAACCCTGGAGAACCCTCCCCTACGGTACCACCAAGGGCATCTCCCCTCCCTGCTGCTTCGCACTTGCACTGGAAGCTGGAAGGCTGCTCCCTTGCTCCCTCACTCATCCACACACTCATTCAATCACCCCCTCAACTGCAGACTCCGTGGTCTTATGGTAATTCCCTAGCTTTCACTTCGTAACACCCTGTATTTGCTATACTCAAGTAGTCTGAAAAGAATTCTCTATTTGTTCTCCCCATTTGTCCATGGCAACAAAAGGCACTGTGAGTATTTACCTTCTGATTCAATGGTGATATCGTGTCTATGGCAGAATCAACAGGAAAAATTTGAATCCTCTGTTCTGTATAGGTGTGAAAGTTCAGAAGAGCCGGCACGAGATCCTGAACAAAAGCCAGGGCCTGCCCAGCTATATCTCGCATCTTCAGCTTTAAAATGCAAAGTACACATGAGCTGTCAAGCAATTGATTTACAGCACTTGAACCCTAATGAGATCAGTCTGCATTCATTTGTTCCCACCCAAATCTGGGTGCTCTCCTGTCCAAGTTAGTTAGGAAGCCAGAGGCTTTGGCAAATACACCTCCTCCACTTGGCCTCAGAGTGCAAAGCCCACCACCCTAAAACAAAAGACTGATTTGAAAAGTAAGACACCCCATAATTTAATTCTAATGTGACAAAATGAGAAAAAAATAAAAATCAGTAGTACTGCCAGGTATGGTAGCACACACCTTTAATCCAGCATCTGGGAGGCAGGGGCAGGGCATCTCTGAGTTTGAGGCCTGGTCTACACAGTGAGTTCCAAGTCAACCAGAACTGAACAGTGAGACTCTGTCTCAGTAAAATAAAACCTGTCAATGCCGCCAAGCCTGAGTTCAATACATGCAGTGGAAGGAAAAAATAGACTCCCACAAGTTGTCCTCAGACCTCCACATGTGAGCCCTCTACCCAAAAATAAATGTAAAAAAAAAATGAAATTTTAAACATCAGTAGCACATGAATTCAATAAAAGCAACTCAAACAATTTAAAGAAATGAATGAGAGTGGTGTTGACCTAGCACATCAGAGACTCAAGCAAGTAACTTCACTCGGTAGGATGGTGTACGCATGGCTGAAACCAGGAACACTCCCACTCCACCCTTTACCTGATGTCGCCTATTGTGCAGCGGAACGTTGAGAGCGTTGTACAGATTATACTCTACAAAACAAAAGTGATGTCCATTAGAGCTCATCTCCATCTTCAGAAGAGGAGCAACTGCAAATCAGCTTCCTTTGAGAACTCAAATGGCCAACACCGCAGCCACAGCACAGGAGGATGGGAAGCGGGATCTGTGCTTTCTCAGAGAAGCGGTAATTGTTTCTTTCTTTAACTTCGGGATTAAAAGAAACAAGCAAGCAACTCCTGGGTTTCCACATCAAAGCTCTTTGGGGCCTCTCAAGATTCCTTAAAAAGGTCCTTGATGCTCTTGCTGCCCTCAGTCTTCTACAGTAACCCTTCCCCAACTACCACTCGAATCCTCCAGAACACCACTGTTTCCCTAACAGGACCGTATTTTCAAGTCCAGCACTGCCCGCTGCTGCTGGTCCCAGAACCAATGCTTACTTTCCTGGGCTGGTACCACCATCCTCCTCAGTCCTCTTCATGCTAGGCTGTCACGCCTCAAGTGCTGCCTACTCCAGGCATCACATTGCCCGCAGCTGTCATTTTAAAGGCCCCTCAGCATTTCAGTCACCCAGCCAGTCAGAAGCCATTCTGAAAGTCCCCGTGCCTTCTCACCAGTGCTAAGTCTCCTGCTGCTGCTCACTCAGCTATGTGGTCCTAGCTTGCTCTGTTCCTCAACCCCTCTGCCGTCTGTCAGTCCCCTTGGAACCTTCAGTCTTGTCCCCCGAAAGCTGGTCTATCACGTTAACGGCGTTCCTGGTTAACAACCCCAGAGCCAGGTCTGCTGCAGCATATTCCACATAAGGTCGGTAGGAGCTTCAACTCTACCAAGCAATCTAGGGCTTCACTGCTGTGCCCTCTCATGGGTTTCAGGACATTTATCCCAAACCTTTCCATCTTCCTTCCCAAAGACCATTCCTCATGTCCTCCCTCATTGTGGGCTAGAATCAGGGTCAAGGTGAAAGTGTTCTTTTAAAAAAAAAAAGTATCTGTTTATGTGAGTATGTCAGATCATGTGTAGCACACATGTACACATGCCCAGGGCGGCTAGATGAGGAAATCAGATCCCCCAGAACTGCTGTTTGCCTGATATGGGTGCTGGGAATCAAACCCAGGTCCTCTGCAAGAGAATGTGTGCTCTTAACTGCCAAGCCATCCCAGTGTTCTTATACTCCCCAGACTCTGCCTCAGAGGCTAAAGTCCAGAGCTCAGCTAATCCTCTTCCTGGACCTGCAGCAACAGCTCCTGCTGACTCAGAGACCCCGCACATCTTCTCTTCCTCTTCTTTTCTATTCCTCCTTCTCCTCCTCCTTTTTTTTAAGACAGGGTCTTACTATGTCCCAGACTAGTCTCAAGCCTGCACCCTCCCATCTCAACCCCCACAGTGCAGGTGTTAACAGGCACGCACCATCACATCCATCCATCCCTTCTTCACATAGTCCATAACAGACCCTGCCCTCACCCATTTCTTGAACTCCACTTTATCAGTCCCTTAGCACCCATGTACCTCTGAGTCCTTGTCCTAGAAATCTGGTAGACACAGAAGCACTGCCCTCAAAAATTATTAGTCCTCTCAAAGTCACAAAATCCAGTCAGCAAGTTCAGCTGCCTTTCCCACAATCACTCTCTCTGACTTCTCTGCAATGTGTAGCAATGGCCAGCATCACCCGGTGAAAACACTCCATGAAAATCCCCACTGTTTCCCTGACTTCTCTCTACCACAGAAGGAGAACTCACCATGGACCCTGCATAGGACTCTTGCCCTTGTTTCCGCCCCTCCTTCAATAACTTTCATAACTTCAAGTAGTTTTGTCATGATAGAAAGCCACACATCCACCTTCTACTCTGTCTACTGTGGCACCATCTTCCCTCATACTACCCTCTCCTTTGTTTCCCCAAAACCACCAGTGTAGTTGCAAGTTGCTGTGGCATCTCACCAAGAGAGACAAGGAGGCATATTCATATCTGCAAACTCTGCCAGATCTCAGCAGAGGGAACCACCGTCATGGCCAGTGCCACACTCACAGTGGAACCCTGAGCATCTGCATTCAGGTGTTCTATTGATTCAGAACTCCTTAGGTGTTCTAGTGATGCCATGTGCAGATTATAAGCGATCAAACATCCCCCACGGAAATCCAACACCTGCAGACAATACAAAATGCCTATGCATCCCTTTTTCCAACAGTGCATAAAACAATTATTTTAAACACAACTAAAGATAAGCTTCCGCAACATACCAGTCTGCTCTTTCCTTTTCCGTAAGACCCTCTGTACCTCTCTGGATGTCCAGCTCATGCTTCCATGTCCGCATATGGGGTTTTAACAGGAGATCGTCCTTCTCCCACTCTAAGGCCATCTACACTACACTCCAGGCTAACCTGCGAGTACACAAACCCCACTGGGACAATGCCTCACTCAAACAACTCTCATTCAGCCGGAAAGCCTTGTAAAAAAGTCCTAAGTCCTTACCCTAGAACTTACTGGCCATTGCTCCTCACGCCCCAGACACTCTCTAAAAGTCCCTGTTTCTCTTCTCTCTCTTCTTCCCAACAAAACTGGCTCTTGCATAAAGATCTGGCTACTTCCTCGAAAGCATCTCCAAGCACCCACAAGAATGAGGTCCCCTTTACTTCCAACTCCAACTGGTTCTATATGCCACAGTCTAGTATATTTGGGGATTAAAAACAACCCACAGATATGATGTGACAAGAATCTAAAACTGGATGACAAGTTGTATTGGAACAGAAAGGATAAGTGCATAAGATCCAAAGGTTTCTAGACCCTAATCACTATCTGATACAGAGCAATAAGTCAATGAAACACCAGGACTTCACAGATGCAGCCAAGGTGAACTGACCATTCACATTAGAAGCTGGGAACGGCATTGCTTTCAAAGGAGGAATTTAGGTTATTGATAAAGAAATGATCTACGCTGATTTTAATTATTTTATGTGTTTGTGTGTTGTGCCAGCAAAAACAATACAATTAAAAAAGCAATCACAAGGCATGTCTATGCACCACATGCATGCCCACAGCGTCGGATCCCCAGAATTACACGCAGCCGTGAGTGTGTGCGCTGGAAATAGAGCCCAGGTCCTCTGGAAGCACACCCAGTCCTCTCAGCTGTTGAGCCATCTCTCCAGCCACACCTACGCTGATTTTAGTATGTGATCCAAATGCTGTTTTCTTTTTTCTTTCTTCTTTTTTCCTCCCTAGACTTTTCTAAGAAAAATTTAAGGGAACTGAAGCTGAATTTCAAGTGTAGCTATAGAAAAAAGGAAGGCTTCAAATTCCTAGTATATTTTCTTTATATATTTATACATTTATATTTATTTGTTACATTTATATATTTAATATTTGTATATTGAACCATAATTTTTTTTTTAATTTTTAAAAACATTAGTTTACTGGAGCAGGTGGAGCAGGCACCTGAAAGCCACAGCACATGGAGGTCAAAGGATAATTGTCAGGAGTCGATTCTCTCCTCCACCACGTGGGTTCTGGACTGAACTTGGGTTGTCAGGCTTGGCTGTGGGCCCCTTTACCCATACCATCTTACCGGCCTCACAAATAAATATTTTCTTTTCTTTCAAGCGTTTCATTTAATTCTTACCTAAAGGTTAAACATCTCTCGCACACATGAGTGCTGTTTTAGAGTACGTTTAAGTACTTTTTTGTTACTCTTGGATGTATAAGCTACCAGGCCATCATCACTAGGAGGAAACAAGAGGTAGGCAGACTTTCCAACAGCTTCCTGTCACTGGCAAATGCCCAAGGAGCAGAAGCTAACAGACCAAAAAGACACACCCCACTGTGGACACACATATCCCCAAACCTAGTAAACAACTACTCTGAAAACATCCCACTGTGTTACATATACACCAAACCCAGTGAACAGCTTCTCTTGGGCAAACATCACACTGTGTAACACACACACCAAACCCTGTAAACAACTCCTCTAAAAACATCCCACTGTGTCTCATATATACTCCAAACCTAGTGAACAGCTTCTCTTCTGCAAACACCCCACCACTTCACATGCAGGTTGGTTTTGCTTTGGGATGTAAGAAATGCAGTTAAAAGAATGTACTAGATGTCTTCTCAGAAGACTGGCTCTGGAGCACTTAGGAGATAATTTAGAATGTCTCTGGGAAACTTGAGAGCCACAGCTGATCCAGAGAACCAAGCAGAACTCTCTGGTGGGCTGATTTGGTGTTTTTGCTGAGGAGATTAGAAATTATCTTAATTAACTGGCCACCATAGATTCAAAGGAACAAAAATTGGAAAACTCACGTTTATGTAATACCTACTTGTATCATTAAAAGGTACTTTTTCATTGATGATTGATAGGGATTCCTCTAATCTACCTGACAAATCTTCATGAAGATTCTTTAACTGTAATTGACTGAAAGAAAAAGAACCCACAAAATCACATTATTACCAATCAGTGAATCGTCAATTGCTTGTTACCCTAACAGCTGGTAGCGGGCTTTCAGAGACATCTGTGCCAACATCTGGAACACTCCAGAGAAAGTTGTTCAAAGATGACATTAAGAGAAGTAGAGCAGCCACAATGCAAAGCCCTGGAGACTTCTGAGGAATCTATCATAGTTCCAGTATCTTATACAACCTGAGTTTACTTCTCCAAGATAATCATGTATTTCCTCTTTACTATCTATAAATGTTTATTCATTTATCACTGTACATTTTTAAGACTATTATATCAGATTATTTCTTGCTTGAGTTCATAACAGATGATCTCTGTTTTTGGTTAAGTTATTAGCACAGATATACATCTAAACAACATGTGTATTTCTACCAATAAAGTGAAACCTAAGTATTATGATAAATACCAAAAAATAAGACGCTAGGAATATGATGAATGGCTTTGGCACATTACGATGTAATGCTCTAAGGTTTAGATAGCTCCCAATTAGATCCTATCACCTCAATTTTATTCAAAATGTGCCATAAGAAAGTTGGCGTCATTTAGTCAGGTTTCCTGCTGGGGACTATGAAGCAGTCCCTGTCCCAGGAGGGACAGAAACACAAAGCCCCAGTCCAGGAGCCTGAGGTCAGGACCTCCCAAACCCTCTGCTAAGGCCGAGCAGAGGCCACTCAGTCAAGATGCTGAGGACCCTAAGAATGGAAAAGGACCCTGGCGGTAACCTACTTTAGTCTCCTCAGCTCAGTGTGAGACAGAAGAAAAGGAGCTAAACGGAGGCTCGGGCTTTGAGTCTGACTTCAGGACCCCTTGGAATTCACATTTCCACATACCATTCTTCTGTTCGGAGTCGACATTCCTTGGCCTCTTTTTCTAGACTCTGAGATTTTACCTGAATTTTGGGAGAAAAAAGAAAAGAAAAGCAGCCAGTTCAGGCTATGGCCAAGATCCCACACAGTACCCAAGAACATAGAGGAGCTGAACTAGTTTTTACATGCCTCCAGGGGCAGTGGGGCTTACTTCTAGCTTAGCCTTGTCGTTTTGCAGTTTCTCAATGGTCTCCATGTACTTCCGGGTCAGGCCATCAATCACAGCTTGGTGCTGAGCAGCTTCAGTCTCCAGAGTGACCAGCCGACTCCTCAGCTCTGCTTCCACATGCTTGTGATGCTCATCAGCTTCGAAAAACTGAAAGGAAAAGACAGCGTCTCTTCTGACATCCCAACACACAGGGGGACAGCGGTGACCACTCACCCTGCAACTGTCATTGGCTGATGGGAGGTGAGCTAAAGGTACCAGGGCACTCAAATCCCACAGGGATCAGGGTGGGACTTTCTTCTCCTTCCTTTACAGATGTGGAAACTAGCTTGAACTCATTCTGTCTTTGGTCTTTGTCGCACAGTTAAAACATGGCAGAAATGACACTTAAACACAGAAACCTGCTCCAAAGCCAAAACCTCTTCTCCTAGGCCCACAAATCTCTACTTTGAACAACTATTTGTAGACGATTCAACTTGGCAACAAGTACTTTTATGCACTGAGCCATCCCATAGCCCCTAAGATCTTTCAAAGCTGGACATGGTGAAGTCTATCTGTGATTCCAGCCCTTGGGAGATGGAGGCAGGGGACTAAGATTCCAAAAACATCCTCAGCTACAGAGGGAGTTCAAGGCCAGCACCGACCTACAAGAAAAGCCGCCTCAAAAATAGAAATACAAAACAAAAAACAAAAAACCTAACAATCCATAAACAAACAACTACACATCATAGATCATGAAACAAACCCTACTTATTGATAAGCCCCCACCAAATGACCCAACTCATCAATCCTATGTAAAGGGACCAGGGCCTAGTACATTCCTATTCTGAAAACTCTGAATACATGTACACACATCAAGTCATGAGTGAGATCTAAGAAATGACAAATGATAGTCACATTACATACTTAACGGACATACAAGACATTAAAAACCCATGCAGACAACAAGGTAACTATTTGCATTAATTTTTCTAATTCTCAGATCATAAGACCCATTTATTTTTTAAAGATTTATGTATTTTATGTGTATGAATTTTTTTGTGCACCTGTTATATACCTACACCAGATGCATAAAGTGCCCTCAGGAGCCAGAAAGGAGATGCCCTAGAACTGGAGTTACAAGCATTTCTGAGCCATAGGAAGGGCAGTAGGAACTGAACCTGAGTTCATAAGTGCTTTTAACCAGAGACCCATCTCTCCAGTGCCAACACACATTTCATTAAACATTTACTTATTATGTACGGGCACAAGATAACTTGTGGGAGTTGGTCCTCTCCTTCCACTATGTGGGGCCCAGGGACTGAACTCAGGCTATCAGGCTTGGCAACAAGTGTCCTTACCCTCTGAACCATTTTGCCAAGCCCCCTAAATCCACTTTTTAATAATTCATTTTCTGTCACCTGTATATGCAGCCGTTCATTCTCCTCGATTTTCTTTTGTAGATCTTCATCAAAGACACTCTTCTGCTCTTGGCTCAACTGAGAAGAAGACTCTCCACTTTTCTGGTGGAAAGGATAAGAAATACCCACATTACTTTGATCCTTTAGAGAAACATGCTAAAGAACACAGCATCTCTACGACCTTGGTGGCTTGTCCCTTCTTTGTGTTTATGGTTTTCAAACAGCCCTGCAAAAGGCACACAGTCTATCACTTGCCTTTGCCTGTGGGACCCCAAACGAGATTCACAAAGACTGCAAAGGCAACAAAGCGTTAAGGAGGTACAGAGAAAAAAATAAATGAGCGCATCATTTTTTGCATATGCATATTCAGAAGTAGCTGGGAGACAGAACAGCAGGAGACCTCATTTCAAGCTGATCTTTCAGTTTAAGAGAGATTATTTTAGAGGGAGTTGTATACTTCTTTAGGTTCTAATACATTATGTAACAGCATTCACACATATGTTCATATAAGTCCACGCAAATTTTCTATTTAAATAAAAACATAACCATGTGATATAAAGCTATTATATACACAAGAAAAAACGGAGCTTACGAAGAACTCCTTTCTTGCTAATACTAACTTTTGCACTGAGAAGAATTGCACTATTTCAAGATCTAAGACTGGACACTTCTTTCCAGGTGATACACAGAACTGAGACTGTGTGAAGGGCAGCCTCGCAGTGGCGCTGTGTTTAGACGTCAGTCGCCACTCTCCGTCTTTCCTGTGTCTCACTCATCACTTCAAACGAAGTCACCTGCTGATCCAGTACAAATCGGTAATGAAAAGACCCTTTGAAAACACAGCTATATAAACAACAAAAGACACTGGATATCCATCAGGTTTGGAACACAAAAAGTACATAAGGCACACCACAGAATAACTTACTTGGGTCCTCAGTTCCAAAGTTGGAACCTTTATTAAGACTAAATCACAAATCTTAGGCACCTGTGCTAAATAATTAATCTGGTTTGTCAGCCAGGCATGGTTGCTCACACCTGTAATCCCAGTACTTAGGAAACTGAGGCAGGAGAATTGCTATATATCTGAGGCCAGCCTGGCCTACATATTTAATACCAGGGCAGCCTGGGCTACAGAATAAGACCCTGACTCAAAAGACTAAAACAACAAAAACACCTGGTAGTCACGTCTGAATTCTAGAAGGCTATCTCCTCCAGGGATCATTCAGAATTCCCAAGCACACACACTTCCTAGTGACATGAATAGCGTGGTAGGCCCTCTTTGTCTCCTCTTGAACACTTCACAGCATCCTTTTGATTAGATCAATGAATTTATGAAAGGTATTAACATATTACATGATGATCCAGCTTTAGGTACTTCATGAGACCCCATTTAATCCCCATAAACCTTAAATTCTCATACCCACTTTACTGATGGAGAAATTGAGATAAAAGATTAACAACTTCGCCAAAGTCACAGAGAATTCAAACCAAGTTTAACTCCAGAGCGGGTGTTCTTCCCTCCAGACAGCCTTCTTCAGGGTCCCTGTCTGCTTTTCCCTCTCAACACTGCCTGTTAACACACATGTAGACTGTGGGTTGTACATATGTAAGACTTAAGACTCTTCCACTAGCCCAGCAACTCTTCTCGTGTTCTTTTGGTTCGGTTTGGTTTTCGAGACAGGGCTTCTCTGTTGTAACTGTCTGTCCTGAAACTCACTCTGTAGACCAGGCTGGCCTCGAACTCCCAGAGATCAGCCTGCCTCTGTCTCCCTGTTGCTGGGATTAAAGGAGTGTGCCACCGCTGCCCAGCTTCTTCTCAGGCCCTTAAGCACAGAAATTTGCCTCTCAAGTAAAGGCATACACTTCATCTCAGAGGCCCCAGCTGTTACCTGCTTGAGCAGCCACAGGTCATCACTCGCCACCTCTGGTTTTGTCTACCTTTCCTGTGGCTAGCAGGAATTAAGGTAACAGAGACATCAATGTTGAGCAATATGAGATATTCCATTGATTTTCCTCAGCTACTTACTCAATTATGCGCATGCTGGCTGCTAATAAGTTTTGAAAATTTGACTTTTTATGCAAATGCCCCTGAACTGGTCATGGTGGCACATAACTACCGTTCCAGCACCAGGGAGGCTAATACAGGGGAACTGAGGATTGGAGGTCAGCCTGAGCTACATGAAGAAATTTTAAAAACAGAAAAGAAAAAAAAATGCCTCTATGCAGTATGTATTAATCACAAACACCTGCCTCCTGGACTCGGTCCCGGATCTGACCAGAGCACTGGAGGACGGGGGGCGGCTTTCCCATTGCAGACACGCCATGCCTCCGGACAGCACACGGGAGCCTTCCCTGAACTTACCTTATTTTTCTTGCCTCGAGGCTCACTTAGCGCTAGCTCATCTTGAAGCAGTTCAACCCTCTTGGCAAGCTGCAGATTTCGAAATGTCAAACTGTCCATTTCCTGTTGTAGTTTCCTCAATGACTGATCCTTCATTTTCAGTTGTTCCTACATCAAAGCAAAACGGTTCCTCAGGCACGGTTTGGCTGTTTTTTAAGTCTTTGTTCCAACAACATAAAAATCAAACCCTCTCGCTTCAGGGAATTTAAGTTATATTTTCATCATTTCAGTTATGTTTTTAGCAATTTTGCACAAAAATATCTTCTAGCCAAATCAGTATATTTACAAATAATATATATATACATATATATGTATATATATATGTGTGTGTGTGTGTGTGTATATATATATATATATATATATATATATATGTATGTATTTTCAAGCTCTTGAAAATAGACACAAGACTTAAAATCCCAACAATATCCTATCTGCTGACTATTCTCTACTATTATAAAGGGATAAGAAATAGGAAGTTAAAGAGATATGTTTAGTTTCACCCTATTTTAAAAATACACTATTTTAATTATATTTTACCTACAACTTTGTGTTAACTGATAATCAAACATAAGCAGCCGGAGTCTACTGTCTATTAAAATAATTCTTTGATCAAGTTCACTGAAACAGTTATAAAACTAAGCAGTGAAACTAAGTAACAGATAATCAGGCTGTACTGAAGTGGCAGCCTAAATGCACAGGCTGCCGTGCGTGCTTCTAGGGAGCTCTATATGATGAAAGCAGACAGAGAGCCCCAACCATGTGCTCCTGTTGAGTTGAAAAACCCTTTTTTCTTTTCTGTTTATTCAGTAAGCCATTGATTTTTACTTCAAGTTCAAAGGTGCGCATGCTCAAGTGTAAATTACCATAAAACCTCAAATTAAAGAAAGTCCAAACAATGGTATTTACACACACACACACACACACACACACACACACACACACACACCTGCAACTCACTAAGGGACAAATCCAATAAAATCCATCAGAGGACACCCTATCATTTGCTTCTAGCCAACTGGCAAACTGTGATTTGCACTGTAATTACCACGACCTCTGAAATGAATAAAAGTAATTTCTTTTCATTGTTGTAATGAGTTACAACTAGTTGAATGATGCTCCAATTGTGCTAACCAGCCATTAGTTTCAGAGGAGTTCTGTGCCAAATTCTACCTAGCCACCAGCTTCCGCAGCAGGGATGATAACACTATCGGCCTGCAGAATTGTTGAAAACAGTAAGACAACGGTGTAATAATTGCTAAGTACCCAGTGCCTGGTATGTGGTGATTACTTAAAGAGAGAACAAAGTATCTACACCACCACTGCCAAGAGTCCACACATTCCTACCATCACAGTTACCCACAAGACCAGCAGCAGGAGCTGCCAAAAATAACAAGCCACCTAGAAACGCTTCCTCGGTACTAAGTTTTAAAAATCAGGAGAGTCGGTGGTCATTTATTCAAGGGGTTAAGTAATCCATATCCTGCAATTAGTTTATCCATTCAAGAGTATCACAAGCCAGCATTTATTATATACCAGATAGAATGAGGCAGAGACAAACCCCTTCTTAGCCCAGTATGCCTCAGTTCACAAAGGTGCTGATGCTAAAACACACTGCTCAAGCAGTGTGCACACCAGCACAGGTCATCACTACTGAATAGCAAACTAAAGGCAAGATTAAATGGACCACATGAACCACAGAGTCAAATTCATCAGCAGGGCCCATCTGCTGAGCACCGGGGATGCAAATGCAAACATGGCCCATCCCCTCAGAGTGCTGCCTAGAGATGGCAGACACAAAGCTGCATTCATTCAGATGGACTTGACTTGAGCTATGGAAGAAATGCAGTACAGAAAGTCAGCATTTTTCTATAATTTTTTAACTGAGAAAACATAAAATATACAAACCTAAGCAAGAAGGAAAGTTAGACACAGGGAACAGTCCTACTGTCCCTGTCCCTAGTAAATCAGTGTCAGAGTTGGGACTTTATCCCCCCAAACCATCTGCTTTCCCAAACACAGAGCAACCTTTGTAACTCTAGGACCGGGCTTCATACCTTTAGAGCAGCGGAACTGGCCTGCTCATCCACGACGCCCTTCTTCAGGACCTGATTCTGAGCCCGAAGCTGAAAACAGAAAGCAGCAATTACTTTCAATATAAAGCAACCACTTGCAGCAAGGAAATCCTATTACTGCATATTGAAAACTTTACATTTAATAACTAAAAATCCCCTCATAGTATATATACAATCTTGTATGTGTGTGTGTATATGCACACACGCACACGCACAGGTGTGCAAGTGTGAACGCAAACACTACCTGTTCCAAAGAAAGAAAGAGAGATAATAACTCAGCAAATGAAACACAGAAGATAAGTTCTCCAACAACATAAACCTAGTCACTCGCAAATCTGTGTCCCTTGAGGCTGTAGCTCCACGGCAGAGTGCTTGCCTAGTGTGAGTGAGTCTCAGGCTTTGAGTACATCATTCCTTATATGGATTTTTACTCTTTATAAGTCACGGCCCTGAATTTAAAAAGATACAGTAAAAGGGAAAATGTGGGGCTGGAGCGACGGCTCAGTGATTAAGATCACTGACTGCTCTTCTAGAGGACCTCAGTTCAATATCCAGCATCCATATGGTAGATCACAGTCCCAGGGCACCCAACATCCTCTTCTGGCCTCTGAGGCTACTGTACACATGAGTCTGCATGCCACAGACACAGACATGCAGGCAAACACTCATAAAATAAAAATAAAATCTCAAAATAAATAGAGAAAATGCCATTTTCTTGAAATTCTGGAGCACTGTTGATCTGTTGGACGCAAGTGAACAAATGACAGAATAAGAAATGAACAGAGGGTTCGCCACACTCCCTGGACCTGGTGCCCAATGTCACACACACAGCTGCCGTCATCACAGGAATGCCTAAGGAACAGTAGACTGTTTTCAGCTGGCAGCTGAAGCACGTTCAGTTTCAAAAACCACAGCACCTCTAACTCACTCCTCACACATACAAAGTCAGTAAAAACCCATGTTAAAAAACAGGCGGGCTCGGTGAACTGGGGAGTAGAAGATGGGAGGTACATCTCTGCGGTTTGCTGACCAGCCAGCCTAGCCCGCTGGTGAGCCCAGGTCAGTGTCTCAACAGCACCGGAGAAATAACACTGGGGTTGTTCTCTGGCCCTTACACACATCATGATGATGATGATGATGATGATGATGATGATGATGATGATGGTGGTGACAATAATATCCACTTGCATGGGTCCCAAGTGCCTTCTATGCGTGACATCACTCAATGCTCATAATCCTATGAGGGAGGCTGGCTCTCTCTCCACTTTAGAGATGAGGACACGGAAGCACAGAACAGCAAGAAGGATGTGCTGACATAGGAGCCTGCATTTTGACTCCATTGTTACAATACAAGTAGACAATGCCATCCATCTGTTTTGTACTGTTTTTGAGAGAAAGTGGGCTGGTAAGATGGACCTTCTCCTTGGGAAATGAGGCAGAACTTGAGCTTTTCCCCCAGAGTTAGTTTTTTAAATATATGTGTAACTGTATTATAGTTATTTACTACTCATGAGTGTACATGTGTATGTTTGCGCACGTGCTTGTGTGTGTGTTGTGTGTGTGTGTGTGTGTGTGTGTGTATGTACCAGAAAACAATATGCAGGAGTCTTTCTATCACGTGGGTCTGAGGGATAGAACCCAGGTCCTTGGGTTTGTCAGCAAGCCCACTTGCCATGACTGGCTGGGCCATCTTACTGGCCCTGTAATATGTTAAATATCAAATAAAAAATAAAACAGTTGGTAAATTTTTACATATGTCTACAGCTGTATAACCCTTACTTGCTGGTTCTAGAGGGTAAAACCCACTTCCATAGTAAGAAAAAAGTATTCTCAGCAAAAAGAACATGGCATAGGTGAGTGTAAACATGAATCCAACATGGCTGAAGCAAAGGTTGACAGGTGATATTCTGGAGCACAGTACAGACACTGAAAGACTATGGTCTCTTCTGAGAAACTAAAATTGGATAACTTTATCTATGAGCTTTAGAAAAATCTATTTCACCAGGCATGCTGGCTCACACCTGTGATCCCAAAACCTGTGTGTCTGGGGATAGAGGATCGCAGGATCAAGGGCAACTTGGACTGCACAGCAAGTTTGAGGGTGGCTAGTTTACAGAAAGACCTTGCCTCGAATGTAATGAATTAATTAGTTACAATTCTAATTCTGCACAGCTCAGATCTGTCTCCTGAGAAAGAACAGAAGTGACTCTTTTCTGTGCCAATAAAATGAGAATATTTAGTGCTAAACCTTCATGGATGTTTAAAACAAAACAGGAAGTTTAAGATTAGAATGAAAAGACAAGCATCTTTGGCTTCTCCTTTTAGGAAGTGAAGAATCACAAGTCACAGCTACAACAGGAAGCGTATCTAAGTCCATCCTCCATTTACTAGGCAGTATAAACAGGGTCTTCATTTAGCCTTCTGAGCTTCAGTCACATGGTCTGCAAAATGGGCAAATACATCTACCCTAGTCCCATTCTTTTCATTCTGTGAGAACCAGATAAGAAACCTACATCAAAGCTCCTTCTCACCGTGTTCTGTCAACAGAAGCACAGATCTTATAATTAGAAGAGACCATTAAAGAGACAATTCTTTAAGGTGCATTAACTAGTTTGCCTATGTACAGCATTGTTCTAAAAGATATGAGAGAGAGAGAAAGAAGTAAAAGATATGACTGTTGTTTGCAAAGAATTTACAATTTGTCAGGGGTGGTAGCTCACACTAGTAATCCCAAAACTCAGGAGGCTGATGCAAGGAGTTTGAAGCCAGCCTGGTGTATTTAGTGAGTTCTAGGCTAGCTTAAGTGAGCTATAGGGTGAGACCCTGTCTCAAAAACAAAATTCTAGAACTGGAGAGATGCTATGCAATCACAAGAACCATAGTTCGGATCTCAATACACACATAACAAGCCAGGCACCTCCCTCAAACACCTGTAACCCTGTTCTGAGGGAGGGCTTGCCGGTTTCTAGTTACTTGAGGAAATGCAAGCCCTAGGTTCATGGGGAGCCACTGACTCAAAGGGAAAAGTGGAGATTGCCATACCTGATGTCCTCTTCTGGCCTCCACAACTGCACCTGCTCACATGTGTGTGCATATACTCACACACAAATATACATATATATATATATATATATATATAGATAGATAGATAGATAGATAGATAATCTCTCTAGAATAAATATAATTTTAAAAGAAAGATAAAATATTTTAAGATAATTAGCAATATTGTATTTTTTTTTTTTTTGCTTTAAAAAAAGTATAGGCATAAAAATTTTAAGAGGTTGGAGAGATGACTCAGCAGTTAAGAACTATCTTTCTTACAGAGGACCCAGTTTGGTTTCCAGAACCTATGCTAGGTGACTCTTAACCACCTTAACTCCAGTTCCCAAGGTTCCTCCAAGGGCACCCACACACACATGGCACACATGCACATAGACAAGCACTCAAAGTATTTAAAAATAAAATTATAAAAAATTGAATTTTTTAAAAGTGCTTGGCAAACTAAGTTCTGAGATCCAAATGCCTGTTACCTAATTTGAGGTTTTATTGGCATGCAGCCATACGCCTTTATTTATGCACCATACTCAGAGGAAGAGTAGGCAATTGCAACTGAAGTTATAGCGTCTCAAGACTAAATTATTTAGTATATAACCCTTTAGAGAAAAGGTCCAGTGACCTCTGCTTTAAAAGTCCAAAGAGAGGAATGATGTTTTAATATTGACTTCCATTATGTAGCTTTCTACTTTCTAAGCAATAAACACCCTTGAAGACAATAAGCTACCCACCTATCAGAATGAAAACTTTCAAAGCACACAGTCAGAAGATGGAAATAGAGTATCGTGTAGTCCAGGCTGGTCTCAAACTTGCTTATAACTGAAGGTGGCCTTGAACTCCTGATCCTCTGGCCTCTATCTCTAAGCACTAGGATTACCACTCCTCTTTAGTCCTTAGGCATCATTTCTGAAACCTAAATTAGAACATTCCCTGTTCTAACTGTGGTCTAGCATACCGTCTCTACAGTATTTATAAGCTCCTAGTGACTGCTTTAAAGCCTAGGGGCTTCACCTCTACTGACCTCATCACTTCCTGTTCCATCAGAACAGGCAGTTCTGTTAAGATATAATAAAATCTTAACATTCATTTCTTAGATACCATGAAGACTATTAAGAACAAACTATAAAATAGTCCTATTTGTTAAAAGGGGAACTTTCAAGTAACTGTGTGACATTCAATCTAACCAATTATAACCAAAAAATAAAACTAAAAATCTGGAATTTCCTTGGGGAAACAATGCTTGCTAAACTGGCAACTCAAAGCACAGCTTCTGTGAAATTAGTCAACAAAATTCCCATTAGACATATTTATCTAGAACGTCGGTAGAGACTACACTTTGCGGCTCCCCTGAACACCAGCATGGCTGCCAGGCGCTGCACAATGATGAACCAGCAGCTTGTAAACCCTGATAGCTATCCTTAAGCTGCTCCTCAGAATCCACCTTCCCCTTCTCCAGCACTCACCACAGTGGGGAGGAGAATGCCCCTGCTTCTGTTTTAGATAGTTACATGATTGCCATCCAGACACCAACACTTCTGAGAGACAGGTATGGAGACTGATTCATATTGATGTAATTCAGAAGCCACTACCCTGATGTCTCCATCACACAGAAAATGACCCTCAAGACAGCACAGCCTGTTCCCAGCAGCAGTGGCTTTTCTATGTCATCAGGTGGAGGAACAGGTCCTTTAAACTTCTCTTCCTACTGCCCACTAAGTTCCCAATTAGTTTCATTTCAATGCTGAGAGCTAGATCTCCTTCACTGTGGCCGAGCAAACACCACCAGTTTCAGGAGGCCACTCTTCATGTCTGGTCTCCCTTCTGCCATAATCTTTTCTTAAGCACCACCTGTGGCCCACAGTGAGCTTGTTCCTCCTTTGGCACTGACTAGGACCAAGACAGGTTTTGTTTGTGTTTTGTCTTAATCTTAAAGTTGAAAGGTTTACAGTTACTAATTTATGCATGTTTCTTTCTGCAACATACCAATTTAAACTTCTTCATGAGCAAAGCCACAGTATATACTTCTGTTTCATTCCTGCTCACAACAAAAGATCAATGCCATGGGTAGAGAAAGAACTCAATAATGTTTAGCTGATTATTTAAATAAAACACTGTACCTAGGGTGTCTAACTGCAATGGCAGTAAGAGACTGCCATCACCGGCACAGTCCTTTTCCAAGGTACTTCTCTGTCTCCTGCTAGGCATTAAGAATCCTCAAGAGCCTGGGGCTAATTCTACCAACCAGCCTCAGTCTTCAGTCAGGCCTATGGCACAGATGTTTCTCTAAGGACACAGAGAGTGGTGATAAACCAACTATGACCCCCTCATGTCACTCTGACAATCTGTTAGGATCACAGATGAGGGTTGTAACTGTAACCACAGTGACTGGGAGACTTTAGGGAAGAAAGAAAAGGTCTTGCACATGTCTTTTCCCATCCAAACCCCAACCATCATCTGTGTTAGAACCATTCTTATGTGGCTACTTTCATGAAATAGACATCTGAGATTTATAGATGGTTTATGGCACAAAAAATAAACTTTAAAAATTACAAAACAATACGCATAAGAGACAACCCTAAACCCCAACTCACAGTTTCTGGATACTAAAGCTATCTGCAGATCCCAGCTGCAGTGTGTGGCCAGGGTGATCCCTCAAACACAATCCACGTCTAACATCTGAAACATTCTAACCTGCTGCCAGTATCCACTGGTCCTTTCTCTCTGACTTACTAACTGTTCCTACCCCAGGAAGGGGGAGAGTCAGGACAGGCTACAGACTGTGGGTCATTGAGAAGCAGGGCTCATTTTGTCCCTGATAAAGGAAAAGCCTCCTCTCAGGCATGCCTTCAGTTGGAACCCTTTCTTCTGGCCCTGTCTTCATGAAAGAAAATGCTACGACAACACTCCTACCCACAAGGCTTGGAGGCTAGCTGCCCCTCATCGACTAGAGGGAAAGTCAGCTCAGCTGGAGGGGGAGGGTATGCCAGACCTTGTCTTTCTAGAACATTTGGTCTTTGGACAGCTATGACAGCAGTTTGGGAGCAAATCTGAGGCCTCGCCCTGAACATACCGGGCCAGACATTCTGTTTAGCGTGGTCTTCTGCTGACTTCCTGAACATACTTGAAGCACTGGGCCATGGTCTCAGTGACTGCTGTCCAACAGCATAACTACAAGCCACACACAGCTTTTTTAGTTATTTAAGATTTAAAAAATCTGAAGTTCAATTCCTCAGCCTTGCTAGCATCATTTTTTGAGTGCCAAGCTTCCACATGGGGGACTAGGGAGATGGCTCAACTAGTAAGGGAACTTGATGTCAAGAGTGAAAAGCCGAGCTCCGTTCAGGGACCCATGTGGTGAAAGGAGAGAACGGAAACCCACAAGCTGCCCTGACCTCCACAGATCTACTGTAGCACATGTGAATCCACGGACACACACACATACAATCATACTAAATAAATAAATAAACGTAAATTCGTTTCCACACATGGCTGCCCTATTGGACAGCAAAGAAAAAGAACACTGCCCTTTCTCATGCGAAGGTTCTATCCGCAGCACCGAACACAGAGCTGCCCTACTTTGGCCATTGACCCCTACACATCAAGATTAAAAAAAAAAAAAAAAAACCCTGATATTCCATTTTCATGCAATCCAGACAGAGCCTATTTCTCTTACAGCTGGTGATTCATCGGGTTCCACCAAGTCCCATCACCCAGAGAGCAAACTGGCTCCAAACTGGCCCTCTCCCAGCAGCTCTGTACGAGGATACGCATCTGAAAAGTTTCCAAAGGCCATCTATCCATCTTCAGAAGTAGAAGCACCAATTGTGAAGTAAACTGCTAGGAAAATAAAAGGTGTTTGGCTTCCCTACAGTTCTTAAGGCCTCAAAGAGAGCTTTGAAAAGACTAACTTTATCTGAACAAAGGCTACTACTTTACAGATAACATTCTTTGAAAGATGATCCTCAAAGTTTATCACGTGCTCAGGTTTGGATATGAAGTGTCCCTAAAGGTCCACACATAAACGTTGGTGTCTAGGGTAGGCCTGTTTTGCTTTTTATTTTTTGGGGGGAGGGGTGGGGGTGCGGTGCTATGGACATCAAGAAGAGAAGTTCCCAGGTCACTAGGGTACACTCTCAGAGGAAAGCAGAATCTTGATTCTTCCTCCAACAGTGCTCCTGGTGGGAGAGGTAATCAAGCACCTGCTCCCACCAAGATCCTGCCAGTGCAATCACCAGTCACTCACACTGAGCCTGCACTGTTTCACTGTCTGGACTCTGACCCTCCAAGAGAGTGAGCTAAACAAACCTTTGTACAAGTCACTCGCTCCCTTAAGAATTCTGCTGTGGCAACGCAAGTTTACTAATACAGCATGTGTTCAAATCACAGAGGTTTGCTACAGCACAGACTGCTGGGCCCCACTGCTGGGATGGACTATTGGGTGAAGACTCAGTAGGTTCAGGTAGACTCCAGGAGTGTGCATTTCTAATGGAGTCACTGAGGGAGCACAGGGATCAGACCCTGCAGACCAGTGACCTAGGAGAGCACGAACATGGGGAAGATCCTGTAACTTGCTCACACACACACCATGGCCCCAGGCTTAAGTGCGCTTTCAGGGAAAGCAGCCTGAAATCAAAATGAGTCAGAATAGCATTTCTCACCTCCTCTCTTCATGAAATATTCCAAAGAATGATAAGGGCAAAAGTGTCGAAGGAAATGTACATCTATTTTATTTTTAATATATAATGTGGCAACTGGGGTATTCATTAGCTTTCCCTCACATCTCAAAGTAGTTTACCTGCTTGCTTCAAAAACCCTCTGAAAACCAACCTAGACAGATCTTTTCCTTCCCCAGAACTATTGAAGCTAAAATCTCAGACGTTTCCAATACCTGAATTGCCCAAACCACTGGGGTCTGAATCTCCATTTGTACTAACTGGTCTTTCAGGAACCCTTTGTTTTAACAACCTGCTTACCTTACAACTTTCAGTCTCTTTTTACAGTTATTTTGTTGTTTTAGAAGCTTAAGAGGAGGGACCCACAAGCCCCAACCCAGCTAAGGAGTTACTGGAAACTGATGGCCATTAGGGAAGTCGGTTTTCTACGTGGAGGGGCTAGGGGTCCTGGTAAGCTGCTGGGCTCCAGAGGATAGTCCTGCACCATGTGCATGCAGGCAGTTCTAACTGGACTCATGAAGGTATAAAGAAGGAGTGTTGATGGCACTGGGGGAGAGGAAGAAGGTAGACACAATCTAGACATATGTATGAAATTGTCAAAGAATAAAAAATATTTTTTAATTCTGCTATAATCCTCTATATTTTTGTCATTGAGGACTTTACCTTACCCCAGTCTCTCTGAATATTCCCATAGTTTACTACTGCACATGTGTCTCATTGCAGTGTTATTCCAAAATTAATATCATTCTTGAAGAGGGGGAAAAAAACTCAGGGGAAAGTATCTGCTCATGTTATTGAGTAAGGAAAGGCCTTTCCCCAAGCACAGGCTGAGATGTGCTCTGAAGGGGATTAGGAGGAATGCAAATCTTCCCAGTTCAGGAATCATGCCTGTTTCTCTCCTTTTACATATTAACAGGAAATCTTTCTCCCTAGCATCCTAAATAAGTCAGAACAATGCAAGGAGATTTCAATATCAGCCCACAGTCTGTGCTCCAAGGAAGGTAATAAAACTACCTCCTTCATTGGCACAAGGCTGTTGAGGGTAGAGATCCAATCTAGAAATATCTTTGCACTAAAATTGACAGGGAATAAAAAGGACATGAACTCTTTGACCAGTGCCAAGGCTGGTCTACATAGAAAACTCACAGCGATCCCCCTGCCTCAAGTTTGAGCCACCTCACCCAGCCTCTTTGTTTCTCTGCTCAGAAGTGTCCATGACAGTGCAAACAAAAGAATGAGAAATGGTCTGGTCCAACAGGGGAGATGACCTAAGTCTGCAGACCTCCTCTTTCTAGCGCATCATCCCTACAGGTGTTCCCCATTATTAGCCAGTTCAGCTCCATTAGAAAATTTCAGCAAGTATCTCCAACATCACTTCAAGCTATCATATGAGACATGCAGCTTTAAGATGGCCTGCATCCCTAAATTCAAAGTCTGTATCTTTAAAAATGGCCTTTGCTCTCATTTGACTTTCTTTGTTAGGGGCAGTCACAACCTTTTACCTCAGAACTTTGTCAACGCTGTGCCTTCCCTCACTCACCAAGTCCTGAAGGAAGACCCATGGACGAATGATTTATACACTTCATATCTTTCCTGAGTCCAGCGCTATGAACAAGTCAGGCCCTCAAAAGAGGTACACTGAAAGCATTTTAAACCAAGATTCCTAAATGTAGCCTCGCCTCTCCATTCCTTTTCTTCCCAGTGTGTTCCAACAACCTAAATCTCTATTTCAAATCTCTAGTTCAACCTATCTATCAGTTTCCTTCCAAAAAGTAGTATTACTCCCTTACTAAAAAAGATCTTTGGGAGCTGGCAAGGTGGCTCAACCATTAATGGCACTAAGTTCAATCTCTGGAACCTACATGACGAAGAAGAAAATCAACTACCAAAAGCTGTTTCCTGACCATCATATACACATTCCCCTACAGACACACACACACACACACACACACACACACAAACTAATAAATATAGATAGATAGATAGATAGATAGATAGATAGCTGATGGATGGATGTATAGAGAGAAAGAGAGCAAGAGAGAGAGAGAGATGTTTCTTCTACCTTTTCCCCATTGAACACATCTTATTTGAAATCCACAACCTTCATGATCTGGTCTACCCTACTACCACACTCTGCCATGTATGTATGTTGCTGTTGTTGATGTTATTCTCGAGAAAGGGTTTCTCAGTTGTAACTCTGCCTGTCCCAGAACTCACTCTGTAGACCAAGCTGGCCTCAAACTCACAGAGATCCACCTGCCTCTGCCTCCCTCATGCTGGAATTAAAGCCTAAGGGGCTTTCAGGACAGCAAACATTGCTAATCTCTTTACATGGAAAACTACCACATTCTATATCTCCCTTCATTACTCTAGTCTAAGTAACTTCTACTCTCACCCAGTGACCTCTTCTCTGTGCTTCACTGAACTGTCACTTGTCACATCGTATCATAGCTATACATCACATTTGGAGGGTCTATTAAAGGTGATTCTGCAGTTGCAACTCTGGCTCACTCAATTGACCTGGAACACTGTTTGCACGGTGCACATAATATTAAGAGTTTGTTGAACATCATTTCATACCCAAAGGAATAAATCTTCCAATGTCTTTTCTTACTTCAGGAGGTGATACAACTATTTCAGCAACACAATCACTGCTCTAAGCATTTCTGGAACTACTCACTGGCCATTTGGAACTGCCTTTTAAGCTTGTTTACCCTCCAGAGACGGAAATCAGTCCCCTTACTTTACATACATGAAATATTTTCAACCAAAAATAGTAGTAACAAATTTGGGTACTGCCACCACCCTCCACCCTTCATCATGTGGAACTGATCCAAACTTCTGGCTCTCTCAAACAAGGAAGTCCTCCTCAAAAGGTTTCACCATGTCTGACATTAAGCCACAGACTCCTAAGAGGATTTCAAATAGAAATGCAAAGGGGAGTTGCCAACAGTAGCGTAAGGGGGATAAGCAGAGCATCTTGAAAGGTTCCCATTCCATGCTAAAGACTTAAAAGTGCATGTTTAGATACAGGCTTCATTTTTCTGTAAATGCTTCATTTTACCTTGCAGAACATACACTCCCTAAAACCATAAGGGAGGGGTGTACTTTGGTTTTTCCAATTATAAAAGAGGGGCTAAATCTTTTCATTGATTCTTTGAACACAAGATCATAGAAAATTAAACATGACTACTGAATTATTTCTAAAGGCATGATATTCTGCTTTAATAACTTCATTAGAATATTCTTTTTGTATGTTTAATTTCTTATGTATACAATGCTTTTATTAATAACTTGAGTTTCATAAAATGTACCTGGATATCATTAGACTATTAAGGCAGAACACTCTACCCAGAAACTGCGCCGCCCATGCCCAAGGAAAAGGCTTCACCATTTGAAAGACTAAAACTACTAAGAGCCAGGTCCCTACTCTGCATAATTTTGTTCGTAAAGAGAACCTGCTGAGTGCTCTGCCCCATTCCAGGTAGAGAAGACTCAAGAATAAAGGACACTGCCCCACAACCCAAGCTGTCAAAATCAGTGGAGACAACATGTGTATTTCGAAAGCAGCCATCCCATTGAGGCAGTTTACACGGATCATACTGTCTAAACCCCACCTCCCCACCCCACCCCCGCGCCAAACTGATGTGGAGGCAGATAAGTCTCTTTATCTTTAAACCATCCCCTCGGAAAGGGAGAATGGTGATCTTCCCCATCACTGGGCAGGGCAAACTGAGGAAGCAGCAAGCAAAGAGGTGGTCCCACATTCCTCCCTTCCTCTCAGGCCAGCACCAAAGGCTGAACCCTGGATTTCTGTCATCCCACTTCCAAGCCTGCTGGTCCAGCAAGAAGGAAGAATCAAACTCCAGCTCCTTTCTGCAGAGACGCACACAGACCCAGACACCGCCCGGCCCTATCTCCCTGGAGCTGCAGGTGGAGGCACCGTAATGGTGGAAGCAGGAGGTAGGGAGGAGAGGAGGAGCCCTCAGCATCCCCCACCGTCCCGAATCGCTGCCAAGGCCAGCCGAGCCCGCAAGGCCGGGGACCCCTGGCTCTCCACCCACGATGGGTACCTTCGAGTACTCCTGAGCCAGCTTCTGGTACTTCCCTTGCAACTCCGCGGAGGCCATGGCCTCCCCCGCCCCGTCCAGGCCGGACCGCCTGGGCTGCTCAGCCCCGCCCCCCGCCCCCAACCCCACGCGAGCTCCTGGGCAGGGCTCAGCCAGCTTCTGCGGCTCCGCCGCCGCGCCTCCTCCTCCACTTCCGGGTTTCGAGGCGGGAGGAAGGCGGAGCGGGCTCGGAGGCGGGGCGACTACCAGGGGCGGGGCGACGCCTTGACATCACCTCCCCACCCTCCCGTGCGAGAGTTCACGCATGTGCAGCACCGCCGACGAACCTAATCCGGGGCTGTGCTCGGTTTGTTGCCCCGGAGGCCATCTTGGACCAGGCGTCGAGATGGCGACCTGGATCGGGGCGAGCCAGAACCAAGAGGAGAGAGAATGAGGGCCTACGGAATTTACGGAACACCAAGAAAAGAGGCAGGCGATGCGAGGAGCGGAGAACCGGAAGGAGAAACATTCTAAGAGCAACAAGAATTCTGGCTGCCTGGTCCCGTGGTTCCCATAGCAACTGCCTGGCTTTAGTTGGTTGCATCTTTCAGGACGAGCCTGGGAGCTTGTATTCCGCTCTCTCGTTCGTTACCTGGATATGTAAGACTTGCTCTTAAACTTGTCAGGCCTACCACAGATTTATAACGCTTGCCCTTCTCCCTTATTCAGATCAGAAAACCTTTGTCTTGTGTGTGTTGACCTTGAGATTTGTATCCATTCTCTACTCACATGCCACGTGCCCCCTCCTGACCCCGTATCCATACGTCAGAACCATTTTCAGTGGATAAAAGCCAGTAGGAAATTGGCGAGAATTCCTGCTACGCATTAAGATGTAAAGAAGGTTAATAGTTTAAAAAGAAAAACAGATAAAACTAAATAGCTTATGATAAAAACTGCCTCCCCTCCATTTAAATTATTTTTTACAGTTCTGTTGGGGATTAATGTAAGTGTAGCATTGAAGTAGTTCTTGATAAAATAATATGAATGAATAAAGACATGTTTTCTGAGTTATAATATGGCAATTGAAACTAATGAACTGCATTTGTACGTATCTATATGCATAGATGCATATGTAAACATTAACATGTTAAAACACTGTTAAATGTAATAAGTAAGTAGCGCTGGATACAGCTATGTAAGCCTTTAATCCCAGTACTTAGAAGGCAGAGGCAGGTGGATCTCTATGAGTTCATGGCCAGCTTGATCCAGCCTGGTCAGATCAGGCTGACTAGGGCTACACAGTGAGACTCTGTCTCAAAAAAAAAAAAAAAGTAAATTGCAATATAATATAAATAAATTTTAAAAATATGAGCCAGGTAGTGGTAGTGCATGCCTCTAATCCCAGCACTCGGGAGGTAGTGGCAGGCATATCTCTGTGAATTCCAGGCTAGCCTGGTCTACAGAGTGAATTCCAGGACAGCCAGAGTTACAACAGAGAAATCCTGTCTCAAAGCACAAACAACCCCCACCAAAAAAAAAAAAAAAAAAAATGAAGTAGAAGCCAGACATGATTGGCTATACCTGCAGCCCAGGTTGGCTTGGAATCCAGTGTGCAGCCCAGACTGCTTTCAATTTTGAAGTTCTCCTGCTTCATCCTCCCAAGTGCTGCATGGCAAGATCTTGTGTGTGTGTGTGTGTGTGTGTGTGTATACAAACATATATACACACATACATATATATACATATTTCACTTCATATATATAATTTATATATAAGCACATATATATGTGTATTGTATATATCATACACATATGTGTATGATATACATATGTATATGATATACATCAATGTGTAGATATACATATGTATATTTGTATATATCATATACAAAATGTATATGATATGCATATATGATACGTATCTATATATGTAAATATATGTATATACATGTATATATGATGTATCTCATATATGTATATATGTATATTTGTGATACATAAATATGACATCATATATGAAGTAAAATATGTGTATATATATATATACACACCATATATATGAAGTAAAATTTTGTATCATTCTTAAACTTATAAACATATAGTAAAAATACAGAGACAAGAACTGGAAGCCTACACATAAAACTCTGGTTTATGATTGCCTCTACTGAGAAAAGAAGAAGACGAAACAGGACAGAGGAACATCAACTTTATTCCTTTAAGTTTTTAAGCGAATATTATGACATTTATTATGGAAGAAATACACCTAGGGATGCTAGGTCAGCACTTTGGAATATTTAGAACCATAACCAAAGTAAAAAGCTGCGCTAGCCCAGTTTCCCTTTTATCTGTGAGCAAACCAGAAATTGTACAATGAAAAGCTCAGCCTGCATCCACTTTCTGTGAGAGTTAAAACTAAGAATGTGTACTTTTTGGTTTGCTAATAAACAAGCTTTCAGAATAATAGTTTCTAATAGTCCGTTTCTAAGTCAGAATAATAGTTTCTAAGAGTAGAGTTAATTCTCTGTGGCACCACCAAGTGGCAGAATTAAATATTGTAATTATTTCCATGGATTGTCATGGAATGGAATTTTTTATTGTTTTAAAAATGTCATTCCAGAAATAACATTCCAAAGAAAGAATGTGCAACTTTAGCCAGAGAGCCTGTGTAAATTCACATTACTGAATTTAGAAATTTATTTTCACTGGCTAGCTGTTCAGTCAGACACACTGTTTTAAAACTCTAATTAGTAAATATGACTAAACTAAAATTAAGATTCTCATTCTCCACTGATATTAAAGAAAACGGTAAGCCACAAAGGGGAAGAAGTTATTTGCAACAAATGTACCCAACAGCAGTCTCTTGTCCAAATATATAAAGAGCTCTGATAAGTCAATTTAAAAAAGAAAGAAAAAAAAGCCAATGCCTACTTGTTTTACTATTTCAGAGGATGACTGGGGGGTGGGAGGATTAATTACCAGCTCTATATCACTGGGAAGACTGGAGAGTGAGTGAAAAATGCTCCTATTTAAAATGCAATCCCAGGCTGGCAAGATGGCTCGGAGAGCGCCTCCCAGGACAGCCGATCTCAGTCCCCAGAACTCACGTGATAGGAAAGAGCTGACTCCTGGAAGTTGTCCTTTGACTTCCTCACATGTGCTATGGTGTGCACGCACACATGAATGTAATTATATAAATATACAAATGCAATGCCATTCTGTCAGTGCTTATCAAACCTAATAAAGAATACACTGCCCATTAATAACTCACCTCTCTAAAGACTAATAAAAGTAGAGCAAAAGTTGACTATTGCTGACTTCCAGCTGGCTCTGATGTGCTGTGTTCACAGTCAGTACTCATTATCCACAGGCTGGGTCTGCAAATTTGCATAAAATGTGTGTGCCCATCAACTACTCGTTGGGCATCTGCAAGCATTCACAGAGCAGCAAAAGAGCTGTATCATCCAAGGCCCGAGTTCCCATTGGAGGGCCGAGATTATGCTGGGGGAAGAGGACTTTGCACTATTTTGTTGAAAATTTTGCTCTTTCGGATGGCCCCACTCACGGTGATGAAGCCCTTCCTACCACTAGACAATTCCTAAGTGCAAGAAAGTTGGCTTGGGGGCTTGTGAAGATGGAATATAAGCATTTCTTACGCTTACATCCAGAATGCTGTTGCTCGGTGTGGTGGCACACGCCTTTAATCCCAGCACTTGGGAGGCTGAGGCAGGAGGATCTCTGTGAGTTTGAAGCCAGCTCAGTCTACAGATTGAGTTCCAGACAGCCAGGACTACACAGAAAGACCCTGTCTCAAAAATCAAAAACAGTGCTGTTGACCACTGGTTTGATATTAATGAAGTAAAACTATGTATCAAATAATGTGTCTTTAAACCAAAGCACACTTAAATTATGGTTATGTGTGGAATAATTGATGAAAATGTAGTTAGATGCTTCCAAGTACCTCTGTATTTTCCCCAGGGGTGATGCTATTTGCTAAGTTATGTTAACAGTAATTTATAGACCATATCTACCGTGTGTACTGAGAATCAAATGAGTCTAGCCTGAGAACACCGTGGAATATCTCTTGACCATGTGGACAAGCAATTATGCCATCGTGTTACTAACAATAGGAGAAACACTGTGAGCCTCTAGCAGAGTGCCATTTCATGGTAGAGTAAAATCCATTTGTGTTGTCTTGGCTGAGTGAAGTTCCCGTGTTTGACCACATTTACAAAGCAAGGACTTCATTGGTACTTAAAGCTCTCCCCCTGCTCTTCAAACGGAGACATTCAGAACAGATCAGGAAAAGATTAAGGAAGACAGCTGTTGGGCCTTTTATAATTGGCACTCTCCTTGCCAAGTTTGTTTGTTTCTGAGACAGTGTCTCACTATGTAGCCCAGGCTAGCCTTGAACTCAGGATAGGTAACCCTGCCTCAGCTTATCAATGCCCCAATTCTGCTAAAATAAATGAATCATATTCATATATAATCCATTCATCCATTAATGAGCATCTGGTTTGTTTCCACTTAGGAATATTGCAAATGATGTTTCTTTGAACACAGATGCACAAATATCTGTTCAAGTCCCTGAGTCCACTGTGTTGTGGAAATACCTAGAAATGGAATTTCTGGGTCACGTGGTAACTTTGTGTTTCATCTTTTACAGACCCATCCTCCTGTTTTCACAACGTTCTCCTGTGGATTGCACAAAGCTTGTTCCCTCTGCATCCTCAGGAGCATTTGTCATTATTTATGTTTCTTGTCCAATTTGTCCTAATTATTAAAAAGCAGTGTGTCATTATGGCCTTAATTTGCATTCCTCTAAGGGTTTGTTTTGCTAAGCACTTTCTCCTGTGCTTATTGCTATCTTTGATTTATTTATTTCCTTACCTCCCTGTGAAGTGCACTCTTGATTCCTGCCTGTGCATCAGGGGCACAGATCTCTGTCTCTACACAGCCCTCTGAACTCAGGCTTGCATGGCCTTCCTCCACAGTTCCATCACGACAACCAGTCCTGAGGTTTCATTGGCAACCACTGGTTTGCTGCAAAAGAGTCCAGTCTGTCTCTCCAACACCTCAGGCTGCCCTCCTTCTCCTTCTAGCTTCACAGATTTAAAGTGGATTCCTTTTCCCATTAAAAAAAAAACAACAAAAAAACCAAATATTAACTCCTGGGATCCTTTGTGCTCTCCGGCACTGAGCCTCAGTAGCTCTGGGTTCATTCAGCTCCCCTAGCATTGCTATGCCCTGGTGAGCATCCTTTCCCTTGCTAGCAGAGCCTTCCCTGGTCCCCACCACCTCTACATCATCCCCAGACCCACCCACACACCTTTTTCCCCAGTGTCTTTTTCCAGATGCCTTTAACACTGTAAAATTCTGAAGTTACTGGCATGTGGTTCTTACCTTGCGTATTCCCTATCACGCGGTGTTCAGTCCTGTACCCTCAATGAAGCACCAAAGATCCTTACCGTGGAAACCTCATCTTACTTGTCCCTTTATATATGGTGCTTCCTAGTGAGCTCCAGATGTGCCTGCAGCACCTGGAAGAGGTGCAGGGCTGCCCATCACCAGAAAGAACTCAGTTGCATCACATTCCTGCCAACATGAAGAGTTTCCTTTCCTCCCCACTGCACACCTGCCCACTTAGAGGTCATCACAGACGGCTCCCTTTTGCTCTTCTCTCTTCTGCTCATATCCTTCATCCATGGCTCCTCACTTCCCCCTTGGCATTAGTTTCTTCCTGGAAAATCCTGACTCTATTGGGGCAATGGTGATTTCATGAGCCTAGTGAAGAGTTTTACCCAGAGAATTCTTCAGTGTAATATAGCAAATTTATTTTATTTTTGATTGCCTCTCAAAACAACTTTGGTCTACCAAATCTCTCTCTTCACTTTCAGTTATCGAGAACCAACCATCTTCCCTCTCCTCTAAAAGAAGTCAAGGTAATCATGGAGCGATGGCTCAGTGGGAGAAAGCACTTGTTTTGCAAGACTGGCGACCATCTGGCCTGCCACGGAATGATCTTTTAAAGCATAACCCTTTCCTAAAAGCATCATGATTTCCCAAGGCAAAATAAGAATAAAATTTAGAATAAATTTAGAATTTAGATTTAGAATAAAATCCAGGAATAAAATTCCTTGTCATGACTAATAAATAAGTCTGCATATGTGATCTGGTCCCACAACCTTCTCATCTGATATAACAGTTAGCCATTTCTACAAAACAAACCAGCCCCAAACAGCAATGCTTTGTTATGATTCATGGTCCTGCTGTTTTTATCCACTGGTCTCACCTAAGGTGAGATGCTTAGATGTTCTAGGCACCTCAGTGACTACAGTTGGAGTGTCTTAAAGAGTTTGCATGTGCAGCAGTTGGTGATGGCCATTCACTGATTGCTTGGTTCTCATTGTGACTGCTTGTCCTCTCCAGAAGGAGACGGAGCTCCTTCACAGTATAAGGGTGGAAAGTTCCAGAGCCTCAGAACATCTGGGCTCCACAACAGCACTTCACTGCTGTTCCATCAGAGCATGTCGCTATCCATCAGAGGAATTACTAAGCTAGCCAGGATTTGAGGGGGGTTGCTTCGCTAAAAAGTGGCCTGGGGAGAGGGTGGCTTATTACACCAGTCTACACCACTGGCTGCCCTTTCAACTTCTCAAACACATTTTCCCAAAATACTGAGCTTGTTTGTCCTCTGCAGCGTTGCTGTGTAAGAGAGAGAGAGTTGAGGTTGGATCTGGCTGGGAGGGGAAGATAGGAGATTTACGTAAGTTGACTTTGTGTGGTGAATAATTCTTGTTTATTTGGGATGGCTGAAGTTCAATTCCAGTGCCAACCATATCTTCCTCAGTGGCACTGCTTGTTGGCCCTGGCCTGACCTGGCCTTCCTCGGGTCTTGGCATGGCTGCTTTCTCACCATTTAGGTGTGAGCCTACATTTCTCAGTTAATATACCAAAATGCCCTCTTTCCTCAAAACTCTCTCCATTGTTTAATTTCTTCATAGCCCTTGTTTTCCTCCTCCTCCTTCTCTTCCTCTTTCCCCTTCTTCTCCTCTTCCTCTTCCTCCTCCTCCTCTTCCTATAGGTCTCAGATGTTATCTAATGACATTCTTAGCTTTTGGGTTGGTGGCATCTAGTAGTATGCTAAGTTAATAGATTACAAATGTTTTTAATTTATTAGTCACAGGATGTTAGTTCTAATACAGAAATGGGCAAGGAATTCAGGGGACTAAAGCTAGCCAGAGACAAAGTACTTACCTCTGGGGCCTGCAATTTCAACCTCTCCACATGACTAATCAACCAGTCTTTACAGACATTGATTTACAACATGTGTCTGTGCATGGTATGTGTGTGCACCATAGGCACACATGTGGAGGTCAGAAGACACATTGCATGAGTCAGTTCTCTCCACCCACCATGTGGCTCCCCTGTGGTGGAACTCAGGTTGGCAGGCTTGACAGCAAGTGCAAGACCCTAACTGGACCTTTCATGTCATTGAGTGTGGGAAGGGTGGCAAAATTGGGGTGTGCTGAACCCTGGGTTCTGGAACACAGGGCTTAACAGTTCTTTTAGCTCTGCTTTCATATATATTCAAAAAATTTCACAACAAAAAATGAAGTCTTAGGAATACAGGAGAGAGCTCATTACCAGTAATGTAAATCAGAGCAGAAACTCTATGCTTCTGCATTTTGCAGATTGTTCATATTTTATTATTAAATTTCACCACTCAGTGAATTATATTTCTTGTTTGGTTTGTTGGTTTTTAGTTAGGGTCTCATGTAGCCCAAGCTGGTCAAGACTAGCCTTGAATTCCTGATCCGCCTAATTCCACCTCCCAAGAACTGGGACGGGAGCCGTGAGCCACCCATCCGACAACTAAGTACTTTTATGCCACAGTCCAATCAACAGATATTTATTGGGAAATAAACACAAATGTTCTGCCAAGAAGCTTCTTACACCCCCATGTATTTTCAATTTTCAATCCCATTAGCTCCCTCAGTCGGCTTTCTGCTTGGTATAACCTCATTTTGCCACTAGGCGGCGCGCCATCACCGAATTTGCTCTGCAGACGTTTGAGGTGACAGCCCAGTAACTGGTTACCAGTTTTGGGCACGCCCATGACCACTGGTAGCAATTGCTTAGGCATGTCTCTAGTGACTTCATTCCACTAACCGTGGGTCTCTTTCAGGAAACAATTAGCCTTTTTGAACAGAACAGGTTAGGCAAATTAGTAACTGGAAAAATCACCAAGTCCTGCAGGACGTGTTGGGACATCTTGCACTCCCTTGAGGCTGAGTTAGGGTGTGGACCTTTTGTCCTCATGTGATGACTGAGAATAAGAAGGCAAGTCACCTTCCTCTGCAGGGTACAACCCCTTTTTTGTCCTGGGCTGCCCGGGCAGGCAGGATGGGGTGGGTCGTGGGATACTGGTACCAGGGTAGACAAACCCAAAACAGTAAGGGGCCACTTGGAACTGCAGGCCTGGAACTGCTTATCCAGGACCATCCCTGGGCATCTCTGTTTTGGGGGTGTCCTGAGTGCCCTCTGTGTCCCAGGCCACCTTCAGATCCATGAGCAAGACTTTTAGAAGACATGAGGGAGGAGAGGATGAGAAATGACACATCTGTCTCACTGCAGTTTGCCCTCTCTCTATTCTACACCCCCACACCCCCATCTTCCCCAAGAAAGGGTGCTTTCCTGTGCTTCTGACTCTCTCCCTTAACTCTAAGTGACAGAAAGCCTTGCTGTTTGTTTCTTTGAGATGGTCTCATGAAGCCCAGCTAGCCTAGATTTCTATACACATCTAAGGGTGACCTTGAACTCCCGCCTCCACCTCCTGAGTACTGGGATTACAAGAGTGCATCTCTACACCAGGCACGCACGGCACAACTGAGCCACACCCCTGCCCCATAAAGCCATTTGAAAATTGAAAATACTTCCCACACCCATCACTATCTCAGCTGAGACGTTGCAGAAAGACCCCAAGGAATGTGGCACCGGGATAAAGAAAGTATGTGAGAACAAGAAACCTCCCAGGCACCCCTCTGAGCAGAGGCCTTGATTGCCTCTGTGTACATGGGGACCACCTGGAGATCAAGGGAGAGGGGGGCTTCTGGAAGACAGCTGAGGAGAGAAAGTGGGGGCACCATGGCAGATAAAGAATACGCAGTTTGTACCTCCTTCAGTAAGGCCTTTAATCCCAGCACTGGGGAGGCAAAGGCAGGTCAATCTCTGTGAGGCTTGCCTAGTTTACTTAGTTCCAGGGCCAGACCTGTGGGAAGAAAAGAAAGAAAGAGAGAGAGAGACAGAGAGAGAGAGAGAGAGAGAAAGAAAAGAAAGAAAGGAAGGAGAGAAAGAGGGAAGGAAGAAGAGAGAAAAGAAAGAAAGGAAGGAGAGAAAGAGGGAAGGAAGAAGAGAGAAAAGAAAGAAACAGAAAGAAAGAAGGAAAGAAAGAAAGAAAGAAAGAAAGAAAGAAAGAAAGAAAGAAAGAAAGAAAGAAAAAGGAAGAAAGGAAGAAAGGAAGGAAGAAAGGAAGGATACCCGGCAAGTTCAAAGCTGAAGACACAGATACCCACCACCCTGTGTCCTGCACCAGTGGGCTGGTTCCTCTACAAAGCTCCTGATCCCTGCCCTCCTAAGTCCGTCCTAACAGTGCCATCACGAGGAGGCGTCTGCGGAGGAAAGGAATCAATCTGATAACTAAGTTCTGGCCGTGATGTGTCCTGGGTACTGAAGTGGGTACTGAAGAATTCATATATGGCCACAGTGGAAGGGAAGGGAATGAGAAGCCAATTATGCTACGACAGAAGATCAGTAGTACACAGATTCATGTTCCGAGGCAGCTGCACGCTAACAGAGGCATAGGTTCTAGGCCTTTTGTGAAGGAGAGAAGCTAAAAACCAAGTTTAGCAAAGTTTACAAAGGAGGTGGTACCGATCTGGTCACCAAGTCAGTCAGTACATGCTTACCGAGGGACACTGCATTGAGCTATGAAGTGTGTCTGTGAAGAGGACAGTCAAGCACCTGCTCTCCAGGAGGTGGCATTCCAGTGGCGCATGCTACACTAGGTCAGAATCCTGTAGGAAGTAGGAGAGGGAAGGAGGTCAGTGGAGTTGGCAAGGGAGCACTGGCACTTGAGCAGTGACTCCCAGAATGAGCCACAGGTGTCTGAGGGGAGTGTCCCAGGCCCAAGGAGTGGAAGGCATGCAACACGTTTGGGGAACAGCCAGGGGGACTAGTGTGGTTGGAACAAGGAAGAGTGAGGAGGAGGCGTGGGCAGGGAGCCTCAGGCCTTCTGAGCCATTATAAAGACGTGTCTGCTGATTCTGAGCAAAGTGGGTAACCGTGGGAGCAGCCAGCTACTGGGAAACTTGGGTCTAGAAGAGAAAGCAAGGCCCGAGTTACAGCTTTTGCTGATTCCAGGCCATCAGGGTAATATCACTGAGCGTAGACCATGGAGAGATGTGAGGGATCAGCTCCCACTTCAGCTGCTCAGGAAAGCCCTGGGCTGAGTGGTAACAGGATCTGGCTTGTTTACAGGGTCACATTGGCTGCTGTGCTGAAGGCAGAGTCTGGTGGGGCTAAGGGAGGGAGTGAGGGCCCGTTTATGGATGTCTGTCTATGATGTCAGTGGAACAGAACAGTCTCAGAGGTGAGTGGTAACGGGGGCAGCAAGTAGCTGACAGATTCTGATCAAGTCAAATGAATCCACCTGGATTTCTTGGCAGACTGCACTTGGAACACAAGAGGAGAGCTATTCAGGGAGGTTCCAAGGTTAAAGGAAAGTTTTGGGGAGAGTGAGAAGAAAGGCATTCTGGGAAGAGGAAACAGTATGTGGAAAGCCATGCTTATAAGCATACATGTTTGGGAATAAGCACAAAGGGATGTGGCTGCCAAGCCTGCACTAGACAAACCAGGAGATAGAACTAGAGACAAAATCTGGGACAGGTGCGCCTACAGAGAGAGGTCAAGACTTGGTCACAGAGGACTACTAACAGAGCTTTAACAGAGACGTGCCGGAGAGTCATCTTATTAAAACCAACTGGAGAAGCAGGAGCCACTGAGACCAGTGACAAGGCTGTGTGCTAGGCCAGAAGAGAGAATAAGAGCAGTGAAGCTGGAGAGAAGAGAGGCAAGAGAGAGGGTGAAGGTCATGGTTCTGGGCCCAGGACTAACCTTGCCTCTCATCCTCCATATAGAATTGTTCAATAAGTTACATGTCAGTTAACTGAGATCTTACCCTTAAAACCCTCGCCCCACACTCTCATCCACAAATCAATCGACTGTATAGAAATGTGTGCTTGATGCCCATGGCCTCGAGGGAAAGCTAGATGTGTCCTCCCTCATCTAGGAGGATTTGCATTTGAATCCACTTGGGAAGACTCTCCAAGCTCTAGAGGTCAGACCTTAGACCTTAATCAACACATTTTCACTTCCCCCCAGAGAGGTGATTTACATACTGGCAGCAATGCTTTACTTTTCTAGATAAATGGAAGAGTGCAGAGCTCACTACAAAGAGCAAGAAGAAATGGGGGGAGGTGACACAGCCAATGCTGAACTTCAGCTCTTGCTGTTGGGTACTTGGTGGCTATAGTTTCCAGTAACATCCACACACAGAGTCCAAATGTGCCTCTTACCCAAGCTGTGCAGGACAAGCCCAAGATGTCATTTTTAAGCACTGTGACTGTTCCTTATTCAGCTTTCCTAAGGAGGCTGCTGTTTTCTGCCTTTCGGGCCACTTCCCACTCATGAATGTCTTCTCTTATCCTCTAACGCTAGAAGGAAAAAGGATATCTTCCATGGATTCTCTGCACAGCATTTACAACCAGCCTTACAGATTCTTCTGGAAGCTTCTCAAAGCTTGTTTACACCACAGTGCACAGATATGACCCAATCAAATGGAGCTCTATGTCATCTCCACACTTATAAATTTTGTTTTCCCATTGAACTGGCAGTGTGAGTCCAAGGTTGTGTCCAGGGACATAACTATATTCCGATGACACATACCAAAAAAATCAACAAGAGCATGTCCAACTTATCCTCAGAATCTGAAGTGAGTATTCATTCATCTGTATCACAATTGGATTCTGAAATAGGCCTATAAGTGTGTGTGTGTGTGTGTGTGTGTGTGTGTGCAGAACAGAGAGAGAATAAAAGCACAGAAGTATGTCTTTGAAGGTGTTCCTGTTTCTGGAAGTATAAACTTGTTTATAGTTACTTTCATTTATTAGATGTCAGCTGGGCCCCAAGAAGTTGCAATTCTTATTGAAATCCTACACCAAAGGTCTGGGTGCCTAAGGGAGGTTCTGGTGCCTTTGGGATGTCCAGGTGCCTATGGGATGTCTGAGTGCCTGTGAGATGTCCAGGTGTCTGCAAGTTGACTCAGTGCCTGCATGATGCCCCCCAGGCATCTGCGGGATTCTCTGTAGTCTAGGGGTTGTCCGAGTACCTGTGGGAAGTTCTGGCACCTGCAGGATATCCAGGCACCTGCGAGATGTCCTGGTGCCCATGGAAGGCTCTGGTGCCAGAGAGATGCCTGAGTGCTTGCAGGATGTCCAGGTACCTGTATGATGTCAGGTTACCTTAATGATGTCTGGGTATCTGCAGGTTGACCTAGTGCCTACGTGATGTCTAGGCATCTGTGGGATGCACTGGAGCCTGCAGGATGCCCTAGTCCCTGAAAGATGTCTGGGTGTTTTCAGGTTGGCCCAGTACCTGAGTGATGCCTGGGGATCGACCTGAAGGATGTTGGGTACAAGTATGGTATCTGAGTGCCTGTGTGATGCCCTGATGCCTAGGGGATGTCATAGTGCCTGTGGAAGGCCCTGGTGAAACAGGGAGATATGGGAAGAGGGTGTGATCAAGATAAATTGTGTGAAACTCAAATTATTAATAAAAGTATTATTAAAAAAAGAAACACCACAACAGCCCAGTGAATTATTTTTTTTTCCTGTAGGAAAGTTTGATGATTTTTTTTACACCTTATTTACTTGTAAAATAAATCTTACAAATTCATTCCACTTAGCTTTTATGAGATTACAGTTTCTATAATTTAGACTGAGCTATATACAATAAACAAGCTTAAAAAGAACATAAATGCCTATCTGCAGTTAAGCGTTTGGGATGGATGGTAACGTTACTAGATGGACAGCTCTACCCAAAGGGCTTCCTTAACAGAAAATGATCATTCAAATAACTGCTAGAGCATGATAAACAAAACTTGAGCTGAAAGCAACGTAATTACAGTCATAGCGATGTAAGTTACAGGTGTGTATCCTGAGTGCCTTGGCAATTTGTCCTAAGTTTTCCCTTGAGAACATCATTTACAAAATGCCTCCTTTGCTATGTCAGTAAACCGGAGCAAAGCCGCCCGGAGTTACTCAGCTCAGTCTCTACCTTTGTCCGTTTATCATTCTGGGAAAGTCATACAAAGGAACAGATGTCTGGGTTCTGCATGGCACAAGACCCAAGGCCAGGGATCCTGGCAGGTCAGGTGGAAATCTTCCAAAAACAACTCCACCCGGGTGTGGATGATGCTCTTCCATCATCTCAGCACTTGAGGGTCTGAGGCTAGATGATCAGGAGTTCTAGACCAGCCAGAGCTGTATGCGGAGACCTTATCTCAGAAAATAGAAATGGGGCCATGAGATAGGGGAAAAGGCTCTTGCTGCCAAGCCTGGCCACCTTGGTTCAGCCTCCAGAACCCACATGGTAGAAGGAGAAAATCAACTCCCGTGAGCTATCCTGTGACTGACTGACTGACTCTCCCTGGCGCTCTCTCTCTCTCTCTGTCTCTCTCTCTGTCTCTCTCTCTCTCTGTCTCTGTCTGTCTCTCTCTCTCTCTGTCTCTGTCTCTCTCTGTCTCTCTCTCTCTCACACACACACACACACACACACACACACACTCACAAGGAATCGCTGGTTAAGCATTTACCTCGGTGCTGGAGTGCTTGCCTAGCAAGCAGAAGCTCCTGGGTCTGTTTCCAACACCAGAAGAAAAGAAGAAAGAGAAAAGGAGATGTGACTCCAGAGAGCGCGTGCACACCTGCACTGTGCGTGTGCTCATGTGCATCCTGTGCTGGGGAGCGGGCATCGCTGCCCTCCACTTCCGTTTTGTGCTCGCACAGTTCACAACAAAGAGTTTTCCGAGAAAGTTTCAATGAGAAGCTAGAACCGTGCCTGTGTCGGTCATGGGTTTGTTGCTTCCCACACCCTCAAAAGGGGACCTCTCTGCCGGGGTTGGGTTTGTTTCTGTTGCCCCGGCAACGGCCATCTCTACACAGTAGCTGATCAGCTCCTCTGACAGAAGTTGGGCAAAGGGCCAGGGCCTCTGGCCCTGTGTCCCAACCTGAGCAGAAAGTAATGGTGGTTAATCTGGAAAAGGGGAAGGTTTGCAGAGCCCCAAGCCCCACAAGCATGGGTTCTTGTTTCTGTTTGATTGTTCGACCCTCCTCTTCCGGGTTCAGAAACAGTTGGTAGTCCCAGACCCTGGCATACGTGTCACTGTGTAGCATTCAAGCAACATTTGTGAGTTGGATGGAAGATGTGGTAACGTTTCAACATGGTTGGGGCTCTTGTTCCCTTGATTATTTTACAGATGAAGAAACAGTCCCCAAGAGGTTAACCGGCGTGCTCAAAGCAAGGAAGCGACTCCAGCCCAGAGTCTGCCCCATGCCTTCTGGCCATAGTCTGCCCAGGTCTGCTTGCTGAGGTTCCTGAAGGGAAGAAGCCCCTGAGCTTACAGTGCTTGCTAGCCTCACGCTGTGCTGGCGCCGGGCTTCATGGGAGACACTGCCTCTTTGTGCTGCCCTCCTTGGCACAAGATGAAATCAGGTGGTCCTCATTCTTCCTGCTCTACTTTGCCAACTCCATCTCAACACATTTCCTGTGCACAGAGCCAGCTCACCAATTATCTGCTCCAATTAAGGAGAGCTAGATGCCATTAATTCAGCCGCTCCAGTGGGTTGACCAAGGGGAGAGGCAAGGTGGATAATTCCTGTTTGCAGGCCTTCCAGTGGTCGAGGACATGCTGCTTCCTACAGTACTACTTTCTTGGCTCGGATGACCAAAGAGGCCTCTCCCTCACCCCTTCCCTTTCAGAGTCCCTTGACCCCTTCCCTTCCCATATTGATAAAGTTCTATCCTTCTCTACTGTCTGTGGATTCACTGAGGTACAGGGGATGTTAGAGGAAGACCATAAGAGAATTAGCTCTCACATGTCCTTGCCTATGAGATACCTTCTCTGTCAGAGCCCTAATCTACACTTAGCACAGCTGAATGTAAAACTCAGGCCCGTTTGGCTTTGTGGTACAGACCCCAGACTCTCAGCTCTCAATGTCAGTCTTTTCTGTCTCCTAGTCTCCCGCCCAGAGGCAGACAAAGTTGTGGGTGCTTTCTCTAGAGAAGACAGAACCACAGGTACTGTCAAGACTAATGATCTCCCTAATCCTAACCCTAACCCTAACCCTAACCCTAACCCTAACCCTAACCCTAACCCTAACCCTAACCCTAACACTAACCCTAACCCTCTCCCTCACCTAATTCATAGAGCAGATATGACCCTGAGATGAAAAGCATAGACAGTACAATCTACCCATGTGTTCCCTCTTAGAATCAGAAAATGCCTCACTGGAAAGACCTAAAGACAAGTTAAGGGGGTGGCCATTTCTGACCCAGTAAAGTGTCTCTCCTGTATGCTACACTGGAAGACATGATGAAGGATTTGACCACTTACACTGAATGGGTAACTCCAAAGAGAGATTAATTTAAGTGTGTTATATGGGAATCAGTTATTATGGCCAATAGAGATTGTCACTCTGTGGGTGGGAAACAAATCCTTTCATTAGTTTCAAAAACCAAAATCCAAGATTCTTTGTTTTATATAAAAGTCAAATTCCCAGAAAATTGCATATGTCTATTACCATGCAAAAATCATTGTGCTCTTGCATATTTAAATGTTTATGTGGCGTCTTACTAACTATATACTTCACACACGTGTGTGTTTTAGGCACAGTTAATTGTAAACATTTTACTGTCACTGTTATATTTAAAGCTACATAAACATATAGGATAGGACATCCTATATTAAGATAATACTTTCATTCATTGTGACAAAAAAATATAACCACCCCCCCCCCCGCCTTTCAAAATGTCCAAAATGTCAAAATGTTCAAAATGTCCTTTCAGGTGACAATTGCCTAGACATGATAATGGTTTGCTTTTCTTACAAGTAAAATACACCTGAGAGTGGAAAGTCTTGGGCTGGCATTTGAGCCTCTTGCCGTTTCTGTACCACCATTCTCGGAGTCAATTTCCACATTCAAGTTCACAGCCCATAATGATGGCCAACCCCCCAGCGCTGTGTTTATAATATAGATCGGAAAGAAGGAGGAGGAGTAGGAAGAGGAAAAGGAGGAAAAGAAGGGAAAGGAGGAGATGAGGGAGGAGGGGGAGGAGAGGGAGAAGGGGGAGATGACATCAGGAAGAGCAAATCCATCCAGTGGGTGAAGAAGCCTCAGTTAGAAGGAGCCTGGGGATTCTCACCTGACAATTCTTTGTATCACATCGCTGTCCCCATGCTCAAAGTCAGTCTGGAAATGTGACGTTCCAGTTGAAGCATTGCTATCTTTGATAACACTGGATTCTGTAGCAAGTCAGTAAGAGTGAGGGGACACTGGGCTGGCAGCTAGTCCCCTCTATGACACTGATCCCCCACTGAGGGTGCCAGAGAAAACAACTGAAGATGCTGCCCCAACACACAGGTCTATGGCAGAGGCTGGAGAGGTGGCCCAGTGCTTAGGAGAGTTGGCTGCTCTTCTAGAGGACCTGGGTTTGATTCCCAGTTACCTACATGGCAGCTCACAACTGTCTGTTACACCAGTTCTAGGGATCCAGTGTCCTCTTCTGGCTTCTGGAGGCACCAGGCACGCACGTGATATATAGTTAAACATGAAGACACAACATTCACACGCATAAAATAAAACAGTTTTTTTTGTTTTTTTAATGAGCTGAGTAGGCAATCTTTTAGATGGCTTAGTCTCAGAGTCTCTGAGCTTCCATTTTGGCTGCTCATCACGATAATCTGCTCTGACTAGATTCTGATTCTAAACTAAGCAAATTGGGGGATGGCAAACCCAGCTATGACTCAACCCCATTTCCCCACCCTCCGAGCCCATCTCCAGTGAGAAGAATCAAGATGGCAGTGGTCCGGTGCCTCACACTGACATTCGTCATTCAAAGGAGTGGTATGGATTTGTGCCAACTCCTCAGGGGGTGCTGCTCAGCTTCACAAGTGTAATTTACCTGCTGTATTTAATACTCTGTACCAGCCAAGTAAGGTGAAACCAACACCTCTTCCCCTGGGGAGCTGAGAGTCTGGGAATGTGTGGAGAGAAGGATCATTACACTAACATGTGTCCTGGGGTGTGGGACAAGCCCATGACAGCCAGTGCAGCACCATATGTAGCAAATACTCAATACACATTCTGCCCTGGGAGTCCCTGGGGTGCTGAGAAAAGCATGTTCCCCTCAGAACTGAGTTTCCTAAGCTAAGGAGCTAGTTACTGGGTGGCTTCCATTGCCCAGTACTCTGTAGTCCATTTCATCCCTAGAAAACGTCCCTGAAATATGAAATGTGTGTTTCCCTAAAGCTACAATAAATTCTTAGAGCTTAGAAATATTTGGAAATATAAAAAGATAAATATAATCCCTATGTTTGGAAAATTATTATTTTTTCTTTAGTCTCAAAATCCCTCCAGAACATAGTTTGACAATCATTTTTAAAGGTGTTTGTTTTCTGGTTTTTTGAGACAGTCTTGCTGTGTAGCTCAGGCCAGCCCGGAACTTGCTGCTATCCTCCTGCCTCAGCCTCCTTAGCTAGGATTACCCACGTGAGCCACCAAAGTTTTAATAAAACTTCAGTTTTATTTTCTGACAGCAGGAAGAACAAATCCATCCAGTGGGTAAAGAAGCCTCCATTAAAAGGAGCCTGGGGATTCTCGCCTGACAACTCTTTTTTCATGGCATTGGCTGGCCCCGTGCTCAAAGTCAGCCTGGAAATGTGATATTCCAGCTGAAGCATCGCTATCTTTAATAACATTGGATTTTGTAGCATACAGAATAAAATAAAACTTAATCAAACCTTTGAAGAAGCCATTTCTCTTCTATGAATTTTTACTAAGGGAAATACGTAAAGATATCCAACATACAAAAATGCAGAAGTCGCAGGGTGGTGGTAGTGCATGCCTTTAATAATCACAGCACTTGGGAGGAAGAGACAGTCAGATCTCTGAGTTCTAGGGCAGCCTGGTCTACAGAGTGAATTCCAGGACAGCCAAGGGCTACACAGAGAAATCTTGTCTCAAAAAACAAAACAAAATAACAACAAAAAAGTAAAAATAAGAATGTTTGATAGAACTGGTTTATGATACCAGAAGAGCTGGAAGCCACCCAGATGTGATTGCTCCAGTATATAACTGTGGGGCATTCCACAGAACAATTCTTGCCCCTGCTGTCTACCAGCTGCCTGCTGAGAGTCCAGCAGTAAACAGAAGGACATGTTAGCAAATAAAACCACGAGACCTCATAGCTTACTCATATCCCATGGTTTTACTTATAAACCAGGTAATCCCCACACTGAAGAGGCAGCGGCAAGAGGAGTTCCAGACTAGCCAGGGCTACCTATGAGACCCTGACTCAAAACAACCATAACAACAAAACAGAACAATAACAATTAAAAAAACAAGCAAACAGCTTAAAGACAATCCACTAAATGAAATAAAGCAAGATCACAAGCCAGTAGCAGGAACAATAGCAACAGCTGACATTCAGAACATTTGTTATATGGCTAACATCATGCTGGGAGTTTTATCTATATTGAATGGCTTCATGTAGGTAAGAAAAGGACCCCGTGTTTAAAATGTCTCACTTCCATAGTGGAACAAGCTTAACATCTTCCAACTGACAGAAGTACTCATCTCCCCAGGCAGCTTGCTGTCATTGTGCAAGCTTAAAGATGTGGGGCCTCTCCCACCTCAGCTCCGCTTCTTTCTTGGGTCAGCCCCTGACTTCTCAAGGTTGGGTGCCTAAGAATGGGACTGGAGAAGGACAGGCAGTCACAGTCCTGAGACACCACTGTAGAAACCAGTGGGCCCTGCGGGATTGTCTCTGGTAGGTGTTTCCTGAGTTGCTCTAAGATCCTTTGCTACGGTTGTGCATGAGTTACTTTAGTTGTTGCTTATTGCTGTGACAAAGGACCTGACAAAGGAACGTAAGGAAGGGTTTGTCTGGACGGACAGTTTGAGGGTAGGGTCTAGCATCCCTGGAAAGGCATGGAGGAAAGAATGAGAGGCAGCTGATCGCGGGGCATCCATAGTTAGGAAGCAGAGGGTGATGAATGCTGGTACCCGGTTCACTGTCTCCATTTTATTCAATCTGGGACCCCAGCCCATGAAATGGTGCCATCCGCATTGACTGGCTCCACCCTTCTTCCGTGAAGCCTTTCTCGTCTTCACTAACATATCCAGAGATTTGTTTCCCTGGTGATTCTAAACCCCATCAAGACTAACCGTCACAGATGCTATCTTTCTGGCTGGAAGCTTCCAGACAGCCATGAGCCCAGGGTTTCCAGATGTCCTCCCCTTCCCCCCCTTCCTCCCTCCCCTCTCGGCCCCTCCCCTCCCTTCCCTTCCCTTCCACGCCCTTCCCTGTCATTTTGAAGCCTTCCGCCCTCCCACTCAGAAGACCTCTCATGCAGCCCTCCTATAAAACAACCCGAACTGGCTGTCTCCCTGAGTCTACCCAGCCTCAGGAAAACACACATCTGTCTGCCTACCACTCCACATGGTCCTGTCCAGTCTTCACCTGTAGACTTATATTGACAAAGAGCAGAGTTCACTCCCTAAACTGGAGGTCTCTGAGGGCCATCTTGGGAATTCCCTCTGACTGACCTAACTGGGACAAAGGTGAACCCTCCTGACCTGTCCCCTGTGCCGGAAGGTGAGAACCAGGCCACGAACCAGGCTTGCTGTGAGCTTTCCAGCTCTTCAGCCCTCACTGTTTGTAACCTGGAGGGGTGAAGACTTAATATCTTCAGAACCTGTTTCTAAATATCAGTCTTCTCTGAATAGTTTGCAAGGAAGACATAACCTTTCAGTTAAAAGTCTAGAAAGGGCTTAGCCTGGCTTAAACTTTGATGTTGGCAGGGCTGCTGTATTTCTTCTAGAGGCTTTAGGGGAGTATCCATTTCCTGCCCCTCTCAGCCTCCTAAAGATTGCCATTTTCCTTGGCATATGGCCCTTGCATCTTTAAACCAGAGTTGGCAGACTGAGTCTTTTTTATATTGTTACTCCAATGTTCTTTCTCCTGCCTCTCTTGCCCACACTTAAGAACACGGTGGTCACATTCTGCCTACCCAGATCACCTACAATCTCTCTAATGTTGGCTGAATAGAAACCTAATCCTGTCATTTCTTTGCCATTGATGGTAGCATATTCACAAGAACACAGCCACCTTGAGGGTCATTACTTTCCTTGGCATAGCTGCTCCATGACATACTTAATATGTGTCTGAATCACCAGCCCAGCCCTTTTGACTGTCTCTAAGAAAAAGCAACTGAGGAATTCCCTCAACAGAAAGAATGTGGATGGAACTTTGAGTTAGTATTTCCATCAATTCAGTGCATGTATTGCCTGTTGGATCTCATTACAGGAGATCTGAGCAGGCAACCAGATCTTCCCGATCATTAAGCATAACTTTTTAGTTTTAGCAAATCCCAAATAAAGTAGAACAATCAGTATTTTGTTTTTTGTTTGTTTGTTTTTAGTTATTGACTGAGATTAAACTGTCTTATAAACATCTGCAAAATAAGCCAATTAGTAACCACTATTTTTGCTGTGGATATTAATAACTCCCCGGATTTCCCAAGGTTTTGTTATAAGAAATATAATCTATTTTAATTAGATTAAATAAACGTCACTGGGGAAGAAAGAAATCCGTAGAGAACTCTCAGTTAACTGTTAATGGGGAGGAATTAAAGTTAAGCAATCTGGCCTCTCAAATTAACAGCAACAACCAACAAAACAAAACAAGCAAACAAACAAAACCCTGGTTTCAAGAGAAACCCCATCCCCTGGAATTTCTAACCCTAACCGAAACTCCCTGAGGAGGTGATTCTGGAACCCAGTTTGGAAACAGTATCATTCGCTTACTCAGGGCCTGTCTGACCCTATGCTAAACTCAATAGTAAAGGAGGAAAGAGGGACAATTCCACAGAACTTCTGTTTAGTTCGAAAAAGGAAGGAAGGAAGGAAGGAAGGAAGGAAGGAAGGAAGGAAGGAAGGAAGGAAGGAAGGAAGGGGGATGAATGAATTCTCTCTTGGGGCCTCAACCCATGTGCCCATGCAGCAATTTTATGCACGTGAGGAAAAAGTACCTGCTCTGGGAAGACAAACTACTATCCCATAAAGGCAGTGAGTTGGACAGGCAGCTTTCTCCACACTGCCCTAACCGCAGTGTATCTTGGTGAGAGAGCAAGCTGATTTCATGACACGCCTTGGTATAGCCTGCTTATGCAGAACAACTGAAGAGCCATCATAAAACAACAAGGAGGTCCCAACTGATTTACACTTCCACTCCTGTAAAAAAGGGTTTTGAGAGATTTTTACTTTCACCGTCCACCTCACATTGAGCACTGTTCTCAGCCCGTGTGAAGCAGCCCAGCGGTAGAAACAAACAGCAGTATTCCTATCGGGCTTTTGTCCCGAGATTTCCATCCACCAGTTCAGCATCAAGAATCCAGCCTGTGCAAGGGTTAAATGCTTTAGAATTCTCATCCGCCAAAGGCTGGGTCTTGTTGCCTAGTGACTGCTGTGTGGCTTCCTGCTGTCAGTCACCTTGTCTCCAGAGTTATCCTCTCCTCTCATAAGGAAGGTTATGATTGGACAAAGGTGACATCATAGCAGGAGAAGGAATTACATTGCTTTGTCAAGACAGCATCAGTAAGATGACCCAAGAGTTGGTAGCAACGTGTTCAACTGCCTTTGTTCTAATGTCTTTCATACCGAGCTAACAAATGCAGTGGATGTTCTCCTCCATTTCTTGGAGCACCAGTATTGCAGGTGTCGCCAATGGATTTTTGCCCATAAAAATATTCCTTGACAGAGTGTGGATTCTCTTCACACCCATTTAATCAACGTTAGTAGCCCAGACAAAACCTTCTTCCCTGCCAAGGACTTGGCCAGCGCTCGCTCCGGGAAGCTGCAGATCACAGGCAACAATGCCTCGGCTGCTCATTATCACACCCGGGGGCAGTGCGGTCCCGCTCAAGGCAGCTCTCCTTGGTGCTTATCTGAGAAGTGTCTGAAGTTTTTCCAAAGCACCCACCTCAAGGATGGCTTCAGAATAAGACTCAGGGCACAGACAGGGGGCATCAAAGGAGGAAAGCAGAGGGAAAATAGTGGTTAAACTTTAAAGCCTATCTACTTTTAAAATCAAGAGTTGGAGAAATCTCACACAGTTTAGATAATAAACACAGTTCGTTGATTGCTTTTGCAACTGACATCACACATGCTGGCGCCGCTTGAAGAATGAAGCTTCACAGTCCTTATTTCATTCTGTAACTTCCATCATGTTCATTCTCGACTGTTTGAGCCACTGAGCACACCCTCCGTGCGATTGCAAGGTTGCTTGCAGAATCATTGTGCTTGGCTGCTGGATTAAGTCCTCGGTTAAATGCTCTCTTTTCTTGGTAAATATTTAGCATACAGCCTCATCACTGCTGGTATAATTGGATAATTGTTTCCAATTAATGCTCTATTTCAAAAGCTACAACTCCATAGGAAGCTTAGTTGAGCTGTAACAAAGGCAGACCCCCATGGGAGACTAAGAGAGTGAATTCCTTTCTGTGATCCTGCTGGAAAGCAATGAGGGAAAGAGAGGGAGAGGGAGAGGAAAAGGGAGAGGGAGAGGGTAAGAGAGAGAGAGAGAGGAGAGAAAGAGAGACAGAGACAGAGAGAGAGAAGGAAGGAGGAGGAGGGAAAGGAGAGAGAGAGAGAGAGAGAGAGGGAGGGAGGGAGAGAGAGAATATTTTCTATATGACTCTGATTATAACATCCACTGGAAACAACGCACATGTATCAGCTGAAACCTGGGAGGACATGCTGCCTCTCCCAAAAGCTGTCTGCAAGTAGCTGAACATCGCTATTTCTTGCTTGAATAACCAGCCTGTTCTTGAAGTGAATTAAAGCTGGTCATGCATTTCCTGGGGCTATTCATCTAAAAAGAGGGAAAAAGTATTTACACAGAACCAAGTCACAGGAATACAGCTATACTTTGAATTATTAAGCACTTGCAGAAAAAAAAATTCATATAATTTCCTTTAAGAAGTCAGATCGGGAGCTGGAGAGATGCCTCAGTGGTTAAGAGCACTTACTGCTCTATCAGAGGACCTGGGTTCAGTTCCTAGCACTCACATCATTCCCAGCTCACAAAAAAACCTATAACTCATTCCAAGGAATGCAACACCCTCTTCTGACCTGCAGTAGACACCCACATACACATTTGCATATACACACATAAATAAATAATAAGATAAATTTTAAAAGGAGGAGGAAGAGGAGAAGGAAAAAAAGAGGAGGAGGGGCCAGCGAGATGTCACAGAAGTTAAGAACATTGCTGTCTTTCAAAGGACCGGGGTTCAGTTCCCAGCACCCCAAATGGGGCTCACAATCATCCTCAATTCCAGTCCCAGGGGAGCTGATACTCTCTTCTGGTCTGTATGGGCACCAGGCATGCAGTATACATTCATACATGCAGGCAAAGCATTCATACACATAAAATAAATCTTTAAAAAAAGAGGAAGGAACAGCTGGAGAGATGACTCAGCAGTTATGACTGTGTGCACTGGTCTTCCACAGGATGCAAGTTCTGTTCTTCACACCCACAGGACAACTGACAACCATCTGTAACATGACTCTCAGGGGATCTGACGCCCTCTTCTGGCCTCATGGGGCATTGGATGCATGTGGTCTATAGACATACATGCAGGCAAAGCACCCATATGCATAAAAAAAATCTTAGAAATTGAAAATAAGTAGACAAAGTAGAATCCCGGAAAGTTTCCTTCCTTCTGTATATATGTGTTCTCTCACTCTCATGTGCCCTGCCGGTGCCAGCCAGTAGTAAACAACCCCCTACCACCCTCACACTCCCAAAATGGAGAGTTAGGATTAAAGAAAAAGACACAAGATATCTGAAAGTTGAGAGGGCTCAAAGCCACACTGTAAACTTTATTTTTCCAGCCCCTTAAAAGTCACCAGTATACGTCCCTATGGTTAATAGTCAATCCTTGGGTGTATACAGAACCTACATAAAATCAAGGCATGAGCAAAGGACCAGGGTAACCAAACAAACACTTCCTCCGAGACAAACACAACAACCTGAAGGTAAGGAGTCTTTATAGAAAAACATCACACGTCCTTATAACTCAGTAACTTAACCTACACAGATAAGTTCCTTAGAAACTGCAAGGTCATTGCTAAAATGTCTTCTAAAAGCAACATGGTGGTGGTTTAGCTAATCGTTATACACAGTACCCCCACCCTGGCCCTAGACAATTGTCCAACTGGTTTCTGTTATGTTACAGAGGATTAGATTTGTCTCTTTAAAAATTCTGCATGTGGTGGTTTGTATGAAAATGACCCCCATAGACTCATATGTTTGAATACTTGGTTCCCAGTTGGTGAAACTGTTTGTGAAGGTTTAGGAGGTGTGTCACTGGGGACATGTTTTAAGTTTTTTTGTTTTTGTTTTTGCGTTTTGGTTTCTTGAGGCAGAATTTCCCTGTGTAGCCCTGGCTGTCCTGGAACTCACTCTGTAGACCAGGCTGGCCTTGAACTCACAGAGATCCACCTGCCTCTGCCTCCCAAGTGCTGGGACTAAAGGCGTGGCCACCACTGCCCAGCTAGGTTTCAAGGTTTTGAAAAACCTGAGACATTCTCAGTGTGCTCCTCCTCTGCTTCCAACCTCCAGATCAAGATATGAGCTCTCAGCTGTTCCATCACCACACTTTGCTCCCCTATCATGAACTATAATCCTCTGAAACTGTAAGCCCCAAATAAACTGTTCTGTAAGTTGCCTCGGTCATGGTGTCCTATCACAATAGAAAAGCAACTGGACATCATGCAAATGTGATCACGTGTGTGTCTTTTGAAAATGGCTTCATGCATACTCTTACAAATTCCCGGTGTTTAGCTTTTCTTCTTTCTCTTCTCTCTACCCTCTTGCCCTTTTCCTTTCCATCCTTTTTTCTCTTCTTTCATAGTTGGACTTGAACCAGGGGCTCATGCTGAGCAAGCACTCTAACACTGAACTCTACCCCAGTCCTTTTTTCTTTTTTTTTCTTTTTTAAGAAGGTTCCCCAGGATGCCGTGAACTCACTCTGTAGCCTAGGTAGGACTAGAATTTACCATCCTCCCAAACTAGGCTTATAGGCTTGTTTCACAAAGCCATGATTATGTTTTCATTAGATAATGGGCTTGGGAGGGAAGAGGACATGGAGTCCATGTTTCTATCACATCAACAGTTGGCTATGTGGCCGTGACTATTGAAGAATGTTTCCATAGTTTGCCTTTTCTGGGATGTCATACCTGTTGGAATCATAGTATTAACCTTTCCAGATTGATTTTATTTAGTAAGATGCATTTATTTATTTTTCCTCTTTATCTTTTTCAAGGCTATTATTGCATTTAAATTATACATAATGGTAAAATGTACATAAAACTTTACCAATTTGGTCATTTTAAATAGTATTATACAGTAGCATTAGGAACATCAGTGTTGTGTAACTTATCTCCAAAATGATCCTCACTTTGCAAAACTAAAGCTCTGTACATATTAAACAACTCTGCCTCTCTACTCTCTCCAAGCTCCTAGCAACCATGCATCTACTTCCTGTCTCTATTAATTTTATTTCTATAGGTACCTCATCTCGGCATAATTATTCAGTTTTATGTTGTAGCTGGCTTATTCAATTTAGGATGACTTCAAGTTTCTTTCCCAGTTGTAACCTGTCACATTTCCCACCTTTCTATAAGGAATAATTTCTTGTTACATGTTTCCTATTCTCCCTGTTTATTCATCTGCTGATGGACAATGTATTGCTACCTAGCTTTGGCTCCTATAAATATTGCTGCCAAAAAGTCCTGGCTTTGTGAGTCTCTGTTGAGACTAGACACTTGTTCCAGCACAGCGATTAGAGGCGAGTAGCAATGACAAGCACAATGTGATCAGGTTAGGAAAAACAGGGAAATGGGTTGTGACATCTCCCCACGTCTGTCTTCAAGGTGCTAAGAGAAACTGAGGAAAGGGAGACAAAGGCGGAGGGAGCAGGCATCCCTGGTGGAACAGGTGATATTTCCCAGGTCTGTGGTCTGACTCAAGGGGCTCTGGCAAAGTTGGTATCACTGTCATCTCATCACTAAGGGGAGCATGCTGGTTTCCATGAGGTGATTACTCATGACCTGAGGGGCAACATCACTGTAGGATGATTGCCCCCATTTGGGGTGATTTCATCATAATGAAATCCCATAGGGTGATCTGTCCTGTTAGACTTGGGGATTTTGGTCCCTGGATATGAAGATATTTATCAAGTAGACTTAAGAGAAACTGGGGAGGGGCCAGTAAAAGAATGAGAAGGGCAAGATGGAATTGGTCAGGTTAGGGACAGGCATCTTCCATCACCATCATGGTTTAACAAGTATCTTGAGAAATCCCTTTCAATTCTTTTGAGTATGCACCCGGAGGTATTAACTTGACCACACAGCAGCCTTATCTTTAATTTCTTGAGTTATGTTCACATCCCTTTTCAAAGTAGCTGCAAACACTTCTAATTTCTCAAGACCTCTAGTTTCCCCACATCCCCATACAAGTGCTAGCTATTCTACACACACACACACACACACACACACACACACACACACACACGTCTTTTAAAAACTAAAAAAACTTATTAAAACACTTGAAAACTCTCATCTACACCATCTCTCACATAAAAAGACAGAAAGCACAAAAATGTTATAAAATGATGTTTATTTTGCAACTTTATCATAATGAATTGCATCTCTTTGGTAAAAAATAAACTTTATAAACATTTTAATAGTCAGAGATTAGATACAAAAACTAAACATTTGTAAGTTGCTTCTACCATGAGCAAAGACTGGCAACTGAGAAGTGGTTCACTTGTGGCTGGTCATCTATTGGCAGTTAAACTCCGAAGTTTTTATGCTACATCAGAAAAGAAGAAACAATTTAATAACAATTTTCTTCAATCAGAAAGTATTCTTATATTTTTGTTTAAAAATAAATAATAGTTACAATGAATTGGCAATTATACATTTTATACACTATATGATGGCAACATAATACTTTAAGCACTTTGTTTAATAAAAAAAAGTACAACAATTTTGAAAACAAGTTTGACAATGACACTGGCAGTTAGATGCAAAGAATGTTCTTGAAAAATGGCAGGTATAACATTAAAATGCTCTATTTTGCCTTTCAATAAATATTCAATGACTACATCATCAACATATTGAAGTAAACTTTTAATCAAAACTTACACATTTCAAAGTAAGGAAAAAAAACCATGACATATATGTAAACCAGAAAGCCTCAAAAGTTGCTTAAGAAAATGCTATATAGTTTTCAAAGGGTGTTAAGTTGTCATTTTGTGACAACAGCCTTTAGGTTTTGTGAAGCACTCCCATCGGCAGCCTACGTTGCTATGAAAGGCTTCCTGGTCTACAAAGACACAAACATTCCCTTAACACTTGCTCTAGCTTTGAATTGTGCTAATGTGTATTTAACTGACCATCTAGTATGAACCCTTTACACAATGCCTCAGAAAACAGTGGAAAAAATACATATACTAAACTTTACAATATACAAAGAAATCTAAGTTACGAGAAGTCGTGCTGGCTTTGAGAACAGGAAAGGCTTCAAGGTCAAATGGGTTTTCTACTTATCTAGGAATGTTTTCATTCTGAATTTGAAAAGCAAAAAATCAAAAATTCAGTAATATATTGCACAAACAAACTTCAAAGGTATATATTAAAGAAATACTGATTCTCTTGATGATGTAGAAAATAAAGATAATAATGCTAAGACCCAACTTTTACTAGGAATCCATTAAAACTGGAATTGGTTGCAACAAAATTATTTTGATGTAAGAAGCATACCTTAGCTGAAACCAGTTTTAATATATTGAAATACACATGTTGTTCCTAGATTTCAAGTCATGTTTATTACACAAAGTTTGTAATTATTGGGAATATAATTTCCAGTCCATGAGATTCAGAAGGACTTCCTTAACTGAATGGTTCCAAGCTATTTCTATCTGAGCATACCAAGCAGGAGGATAATCTCCAAGAATATAAGGGACCAAAATTAAAATGGTTCTCCCCTTGAGATGGACTCCTGGACACAACAGCAAATGGAAGGCGAAACATTGAATTCTATACAAGAACTAAGTACAACATGTTAGGGAATTTGGCCATTATAGTGCACAGACACATATCATCCTTGTTAATGGCCATAGCCTTAATAAGAGCCCATTGGAAAGGGAAAGAAAATGAAAGAATTTAAGTTATTGCCTAGTAGGCATTCTGAAGAGATCTTTTAGAGCCGAGAGTAACTCTTCCCTCCTGCTTCAGATCATTTTCCTCTACTTATGGGAATAACTACCCAATACACAGGAACTTAGAGAAACACTTGTGGTAGAGAATTTCAGAACAGAATGCAATTAACCCAATCCCTGGACACTGTGCAAGGCCCATCCAGAGGGCCATGGTGATTAGCTATTCACTTGAACTTTGTAATCACTTTATGATTTACACCACAGTAAAAACATACTTTTGTTTGGAGTTTTATTCACTGTCTGCAGTAAAAGACTAGCGTCATTTAGCTGTTTTCTGGAGAGATAACATTTATGAAGAAGAAAAATTCTAAATTCCTCATCCCGCATTATCAATAAAAGAAAACTGTCTATATTTTAGTAGCACCAATTCCATTAATGCAGCTATCCAGATTCAATCACAACTAACATGGAAACAGGACAGTGTATCAATGTTGTTATAGCTTAAAGTGTTGTCAATTAAGAAACATGCTTTATTTTCTTCTTGACAGTTTTACCCAAATAAAATTTAGAAGTAAAAATAAAAACATTTGTTAAAAAAATCCAAGAAAAAGCTTTATAGTCATAAAAACATCTGAAAGCAGGAAACTAACCTGAGCTTGTGTATGTGTGCATACACCAGGTGTATGTATGCATAATAAATGAGAAAAATGCAAAGTAGGTCACTGTCTAGGATACAGGATGTATCATGAAATAAGACTAAACTTGCCCAAAGTTTCTCCCAGCACTGTAAAAATATAGATATGAGTTATAGTATCAGTATCCCTATTTGAATACTATAGTCAAACTATAAATGATATGAAAACTGTCTCATAACGCAGTTTTGTTCAAATACTTAAAATATCTTAGCCAATGCACTTTTGGAATAGTAATATAAAATCTTTTAGCATGGATTAATGGCACATATAGGTATTACATTGCCTTCTCAAAAATTTTGTGTAAGATCTAATTTTATATGTATTTTTAAATCCCTGAAGATATTTATCTCTATAGTTTCCTATTAAATGTTTTAAATCTAATTCATTATACATACAATTTTAATTTATACAAAGCTTGGAAAGTTTTGCCCTCAATGACCTACTTTTATTATGATGTCATAATATATCTTCACAATATTTTATTATATTCTATTTAGGAAACAAATTCAAGATTCTCTTTCTGTAAAAATGTGTCAAGATGGATGTTACTCCATGACACACTCTGGCTGTATCCTCTTATTGGACAATTTTTATTTAACAAAGACAGCTAGCAGCTAATACTTAAACAACACTTGCAAAGTATGCTGGGAAAGGGTAAAGGCCCCAGTGATGCTATGCATTAACTGTGAGGTAAAAACATTTCAAAGATACTATTGCAATAGGAATTGGAGTCTTGAGATGAGCCACATCCCAAATGGCCTTTCCTAAATCTTAGAACTGTTATATTCTACGAACCAGAAAACCTAGGCATCTAGGATCTTTCCAATTTATATTTGGCCATGCTCATGCTGCAACGAAGAATAACTTAGAAAAGAACAAGACAAAAAGATCTGCATTTCACCCTTCTGGATGTCAGGAGAGGAGTACACAAGAAAGATGCCAGCATATGCTTAGCTACGTCAATAACCACAGTTAATTATAGAATGGGAAGGAAAATGAAAACACTGAGTTACCAATTTTTATATTTTTTGACTGATTAATGAAAGACATTGTATTTTTCCCCCTACAAGTTTAAGAGAGAGGCTAAGAATTTTCTTATATAAAATTTTCCAAATCTGGGAGACACTTATAGCATAAATTATGTTTTGGGGGCCTTTATATCAGATTTACAATTAGGCATGATCCTAAGAGCAACTGTTTAAACCAAAAAAAAGGAAATCAACCAAAAATAATCAGAAAGAAACAAGTGGCACCCCTCCCCCACCCTCAAGCTATGGCTCTGATATCCCTTGTAAAGAAGAGTTAAGAAGAGTATTGCCACACTTTAAAATAACTTCACACGAATAAGTATTTCTACTTCTTCCGGTGTTTTTGACTCTGTGCCTTTGCAGTACTTATTAGGGAACCAAGGCATGTTCGGATTCCAGCAAGGTGCAGTAGCGATCCGGCTGCTTCTTTGAGCTCCTCATCAATCTCCTGACACGACTGTTTCCGCATCTTTTTGCCTGGTTGTCCTTCCAGAGCACTGTCTTCATGAGCATGTGGTGCATAGCCACTGTCTCCAAGAGGGTCGTCCTCATCATCAGCGTCTGTGTCTTCTTCGCTGTGGAAGCCCTCGCTGCCATCGCTTCCAGTGTGGCTGCTCTTCGGGATGAATTCATACACCTCATCCACAGAAGACAGAGAAGACTCACTTGCCCTGGATGCGCAGCGCTGGGCGTCCACGCTACTGGCACTGTAATTGTGGTCTGCTTTCGGATCAATGCTGGAGGCTGGGGAATCGCTCTCCTGCAGTCGCACAGCACTGGGGGAGCTGAAAGCACTGCCATAACTCCTCTTTTTCTGCAGTGATGTTTTAAGAGGCAGAGGCTTCTCACCTGTGGGAAACAGAACTTGTATCAACATGTCAGAAGCATTTGATTGCAAAAACAGATTCCTGAAAACTCTCACCTTTGAATTTTAAGAGTTTAGGTTAGTAGTTTTGTAGGATTTTCCTCATATATTTTTCTATAGGCATTAATCTGAAACATTTAAAAACCACTTGAAAAGATAGCTTGACCTTTTCATGGAACATAAAAGCTACTCTGAACTACTTGCAAAGAATGTCTCAGTATGACTACAGCATTTCTGAACAATTTCCTGTGGGTATTTACGTTGTTCCCAGGTTTCCATTGCACAAATAGTGCTACGGCAATGAATTTTTTTTCGTACCCCAGTTAATTAATTAATTAATTAAAAATTAATTCTAAAATTAATACAGTGGTATGCACACACACACACACACAAAATTTCTAGGAGGAATAGCAAGAAACAGAAGTGCTGAGTAAAAAGATATGTGTATTTTAAATTCAGGTATGCCTAAGTTACCCCTGGGATGGCTATGACAACTAATCAACAGTGTATGAAAAAAATCTACTTTCACACTATACTAATGATCATTTACATTTTTTTGATTCCCAGACTAAAGATAGTGTCTTAAAACTACTTTATTTTGCATCTCTCCATATTTCTTCTTTTGAGAGTTACTTTCATATATTTTGCTGACTTTTCTGCTGTCCTGTTCTTATTTTTTTATTTTAAAATGTTTTTATCTAAATATTTCTAGTACAATACATTTTTATCACATTCTTCCCCTCTCCTAACTCCTCCCCACCCAAGATTATTATATTCTTTCTCTCTCAAAGAAGGAAAACAAAATGCAAAATGCAAACACTGAAAATCAAAACAGACTAACTAAACCAAATAAATCCAGTAAACCAAAAAAAAATTTTTTAAAAATAAAAAATAGAAGCAAAACACTACTCCTGGGCATTGGGCCCACCATTAGAGAAAAAAGGTTGTCCCTTTTCAAGCAGCTATCAGTTGCAAATAGCTTCTTGGTTAGGGTGGGGCTCCACCTACTCCCCTGTTTCAGTGCTGGGATTCTGTGTGTTTTTGTCCATGCTGTCAGTACTGATGTGTCTCATAGACATTGTGTTTACATAACCTCTGGGTAATCTTTCTGCCTCCTCTTCCCCATACATCCCTGAACCTGAGTCCCAGACTACTGTGGCAGCTGTGGGTCCTGCTTCCTTAGGCAAGTCTTTTAACACTTGCTCAACTCTCCAGCCTCCCATGTACCCCAGGCTGGTTTCAAATTTGTTTATAGTCAAGGATGATCCTCAACTCCTGATCTTCTTACCCCACTACTGTACCATATTCTGCTTATGCTATGTTATTTTTCTCAAAGATACACTTTGTTTTCAGAACTTTAATTAAATTTGTCCATCTTTTCCTTATGGACTTTGCATATCTTAACACTTTTTCTATTTCAAATTTTAAATATCCTTTAAAAATTATTTTGCATATGTGTGTGTGCATACCTAGCCTGTGTATGAAATCAGAAGAGAGTTGTTTCTCCTCTTCTACCACACAGGCCCCAGGGATTAAATTAAGGATCAAGCTTGGTGGCAAGCACCTTCACCCACTGAGCCATCTCACCCACCCAAACAATAAACATCCTTTCCCATAGTATATTTGTAGCTTTCATCTTTACTTTTAGTTCTTCGAGCTTACTTCTGAAAAGCATGTCCCCCTTTATTTCTTGATCAACATAAAAATCTCACAGCATCACCTTCATTCTTTCAAATGATTATATAAAAAGAAATACAATAAAACAGAAACTGAGTCATTCAGATTAAAACACAATTTAGTAGGAAAGAAGTAATTCTGCTATGACACTTAGTCATCTTGTATTTTAAATCATTGGTTTGAAAAAGCACTTATAAAACTTATTTTAAAAAGGATGGTTGCTTACATTCTAAAATCTCTTGTTCTATTGAAGTATTTAGAAGTATCATTGCAGTGGCAGCATCAATATCAGACTCTGAAAACAGAAAAGAATGGTAGCATTAATGTTCTTCATGAAAGGCTTTGTTAAGTATTCTACACACTCAAAAATGATCAAAGCACACTTTAATCTCAGCATTTAGGAAGCAGAGGCAGATCTGTGAGTTCAAAACCAACCTGGGGCTGGGAAGATGACTCAGCTGTTAAAGGCTAGACTTATAACCAAAAAGAAATCAAAAAACAAAAAACAACCTCTTCTACATAACAGTTCCAGGCCAGCCACAGCTACTTAGTGAGACCCTGTCTCAAAACAAAACATCACACTCACACTCTCTCACACACACACTTTGAAACAGTCTCATTTAGCTGAAGGTGACACTAAACTTCAGCTCCTCCAGCTTCAGCCCCTTAAGTACTGGGATTCCAGGCCTGCACCACAATTCCTAGTTTATGTGGTGCTAGGATAGAACTTCCGCATGCTAGGAAAGCACTCTACCAACTGAGCTACATTCCAACCCCAATATTATCCATATTATTTTGCAACCTGTGTTTTAAGATTATAAACAGTTTGTCAAGCCTATTATATCAAAGATAATGGAGAGATGCAAGCAATAGTAAGAGTATCTTTATTCATTCATAATGAATATCAACAAGTGAACTATATCTCAAAAAAGTTACCTTTAAACTAAATTAGCTAGAATGCATTGCAATATTGCTTTTTAGAATTTTACCTTGGATAACATCCTTGTAGTTATGAAATACATTGATTACACAATAGTTGCAAGGATAAAAATATATGCAACTAGTCACTCTAAATGATCTAAATTTTTAATACTAAATGAATAATTATTGTAGGAACAAAAATAGTTAATATGTTTAGTCACACTTATACACAAGCCTATAAGCACTACAGGGTTTTAATGTGTGTGTACACATATACATGATCCTGTCTATGCTGGTGTGCACGCTCATGTGTGTACAAGCCAGGTCACCTTTGTTGTTGTTGCTATTCTTTGTGTAGGTTTATTATGGAACATCTAAATTTAGGAGGCTCATCAAAATACAAATGTAATCATCTTGACATATTCGTATGTAAAAGCTACTGTGTGTATATGTGTGTGTGTGTGTGTGTATACCACTGTATTAATTTTAGAATTAGTTTTGAAATGGTAAGAATTCAACACAAAAATCACATTACTTAGAACTGATGTAGCAAATAAACCTGTTAATTTATTTAAAAGATACTGAAATATGTGCCTACCATTTTCAAAACTCATCAGTGGATTTTTCAGGAAAGACCGGGTCTTTCCACTGTAAATCTCAAATCTACACATTAATACGAAGAATATGAGATCCACTGAACCTTATTTCATAAAGATTCATTATAGCGACTGTCTCTAACTTTTTTTAAGTATCTGATTTTCCTTGAATGAGTGTTAAGGCCACAATAAGATTTTTTTTTTTTTTCACTCAAAAACAAAACCAACTAGAAAAACCCATAAATAAACATAGTCAAAATACAAAACCTTATCTTACCGATAATTTTGAACAGAAGTTTTTTATTCTATATAGATATATATGGGTGTTTTTACCTACATGTATGTCTGTGCAACACTTGTATGTCTGATGCCTTCAGAAGCCATTGAAGGGAGTGAAGGGAGTTAGATTCTCTGGTGTTTGTTTTTTGAGACAGACTATCTCACTGGTCTGGAACTTCCCAAGTAGGCTAGTCTGAGTAACAAGCCAGCCCCAGTAATCTTGTCTCCACCTCCCTAGAACTGGAATTACAAGCACTTCACCTGGCTTTTTCACATGGTACTTCTAAGGGAGCATCGGATTAACTGAGCTATTCTCTCCACAGCCCCACCTGGCACTGTACATTTTGTTTGCTTTCTTGCTTGCTTGTTTCTTTGTTTGGAGACAGGGCTTCACTATGCCTCCTAGGCTAACCTAAGAATCCTGATTCCCTACCTCTGAAGTTTAGGATTAAGGTACATGCCCCTATACAGGGTTTACAGAATGACTTCAAGCTGAGTATTCCAACAGAGGCTCAAGAATCATGAATTCCAGACTGGCCTGGGATCCAATAAAAACCTTGTTTCAAAAACTTCATAAATAAGACCTCAGAAGGTAAAGGCCTTTGCTGCCAAGCCTGACTAAGTCAGATCACAGGATCCCATGTGGTAAGGAAAGAAGCAACTCCTGCAAGCAGCCCTCTGACCTTGCCCACACATGTATATACCACCTACAAATAAATGTGATAACTAGAAGATTCTACTTCAGATAAAGTCACTAGGTATCATATCTATACATGCAAGTTTTTCTTCCTCTTGGTAATACTAGTGTGAAGAACTATTTGAAGGAACAAATAAAATGGTGTAAGCAATGATTATAAACTTTAGCTTAAAAGGTAAACTTAAAACAAGATCCAGATATGAAGTTTCCATCCATTATATCTTAAAGTTGGAAATATTTGCATTACAAAGTTTTCCAACTTACTTGTTTTAACTTACTTTATGTTATTACAAACAGTGAGCCTTGAAGATAATGACTTGTTTACTCTCCAACATGACTGCAAACTCTCTTGGAGTAGGCAATGTTACAGGAGTTTTGTTGTTACTTGTTGTGGGAGACAAAAAGTCTATGTATTTCAGGCTGGTCTTGAACTAGTGTTCTTCTAGCCCCAACCTCCTGACTACTGGAGTAAAGATATGAACCATCACAACTAGCCTACATTAGCACCCTGGGTTTTTATAACAAGCTCAAGTATATCTAACATATCAGGCACTATAGCACCTGCCTGTAGTAATAGCATTCCAAAGGCAGAGAATATGAATTCTAGGTGAGTCTGGCTGCAAGGATTAGCACACCTCCTTAATGTTTAGTAAGCATCTAGGATTACGTGAAAATTGTAGAAAATAACCAGAATACAATATAGTTTCCATTCTGTTATTCATCCAATAAGCTAAGCCTATGTGAGCCTAACATTATTCTAGACTGAAAATATAACAGAAAACAAAATAAACTCTCATCTCTCAGAATATAAAGAAATAATTAAAACATTATGACAGTGATAAGCACAAGGGAGAAAAGGTTGAGAAAGGTACAGGGTATGAACTGACAGGCCACTGGTCACATCAGAGAGGCTAGGAGAACAAAGGGCTTCAGTTCCTGTCTCTTGAGACCTGAGACAATTTGGTAGAGTCTATCATGCTTAAAAAACAAAACAAAACAAAACAAAACAAAACAAAACAAAACAAACATACATAAAAACCCGCTACTACATGCTGTCAAACTGTGAACTGGGAAAAGGGCAAGCAGTTTCCCAAGTGAGTGTTCCCTCCTTGTGGAGAACAGCCAGAAGAGTGGTGGGCGGGCTGGGTCTCAAACCCCACTCATGGCACAATTCACAATTTAGCAAGACTCCTACTCCATGAATAATTTTCCTCTCCATAAGAGAGGCTCTCTCTTGTTTCCAATTTTATTTTTTAAACTGGGGTGGTGGTGATAGTGAGGTAGTGTACATTTGTACTCCTTTTAAAAACAATTTATTTTTATTTGTATGTACATGTAAGGTTGCCTGGTGAGGCCAGAAGAGTGTGTTGGCTCCGCAGAGCTGGAGTTTCAGGCAATTGTGAACTAGCTGACATGGGTGATGGGAACTCAATCTGGGTCCTCAAAAGAACAACAAGTAGAAACAGTTTAATTTCAACATTAAAAATAAATAAAAATCCAAAACATTATGGAATTCAAGAAAACAATAATCAGGGATTTGCCCAAAGTAGAATCTTGAACTTCTTTTAACAAAAGCAACAAAAATCCCCTTGGTAGCCTCTAAAAACAATTATTGGTGGTACAACTAATCAGTTTTGGTGTTAAAGTTATCAGAAGAAATGACTATATTTGCTTATGATCACAATCGAAAATACTTCACAATGTTATTTTTTCAGAGCACTTACACTATTTTAAAGGTGGTATTTTTGAAAACCTATTAACATTGCATAATACAGCAGCATATCTAGTTCATTTTTTAAACTACAACCTGATGTTTAAATCACTTACAATCAAAACATATTACTATTTTCATAACTGAATCAAACAGAGATCCATCAAAAGTTCATTTCCTTCCTCCACTCCCCTTCCTTATGTTTTCTGAAACAGAGTACCACTCTACAGCTCTACTATATTTAATTTCTTCAGTAGTCTTCCTGACTCAGCCTTCCAACTAAGATTACAAATGTGAGCCACTTTATCTGACCACACTGTTAACTTCTATATCTTGATTTATACTTCCTTAGTCTTGATCTTGTGAAATTATTAGCAATCGGGGGCGGGAGAGAGGTCTGGAATACCAATGCTAATGCCATGAAAGTAAGTGTTAAAACAAACATGTTCCTACTGTCTGATTCTCATTCCATATGCTTAAAGAATGCATAAATATGAAAATTATGGAAGTTGTATTTAAATAGCTCTAAGCTTAGTAATAATTATAAAAGAATGCACTGCCTCTACCAAAACAAACATATACAAGTTATCAAAAAGGAGAAGTTGTCTCTTAGAATTCTTTAAGCAAGGCAGCAAATTCATTAACACTATCAATATTTTAATCCCTCTGGTTCATTGGCTTACTTTAATTTTAATTAAAAAAATATGCTAATATGCAACCATAAATTTGTAATTAGATGTATGCATATCCTTTAACATCACTAGCAACTGCTCAATTATAGATTCACATGTGGTACCCTAAGTGTATTAGTATAATAAACACTGAAACTTGGTAACCAGAATGAGTTTATTTCTGTTTTCTTCATTGCCCTGGTGCAGCTCAACAGTACTCTTCAATACGCTGCCCATTTTTCTGATTATAGCTTCTAAAGTTCCCATAACAAATCTCTGCTCTTAAGCGTCTGATGGTAGCTTAATATAATGATCAGGCAAGTGATACTGTGATGGGACAGATGAATGCAGAAGTTTTAATACTAGAGCCCAACATGATGCATATGTGATTTTTTTACATATGCATATGTAAAATATAAAACCAATGTTTTCATCTCATTATTGAAGCTCTTCAGCAGTTTCTTCAGTGTCTCCCATCTTGTAGGAGTACAGGCCACAAGCTTCTAACTCCTGAATCTGAGTCATGCTTAAAAAAAGCATGTTCAAAATCCTTATGCTGCATACCTCAAGTTTTTGCTTCCCTTTGCCTTGTCCATATGAAACTAGCAACCTCATCTGTATGGCCCTCTCCTATACACATAGGCTGCAGTTTATACTCATTAATATAATTGACAGATGCCTAAACAACCAGACAACTTTTTTAATGCTAGCATTCTGCCTTGTAACTCTGCATGTCTTGCCCTTATTCTTGGAGATTAAGCAATCTTGCAATTTGTGAGGCTCAGCAACTCAAACATCAGTTTCTTTCTTTCTTTTCTTTTTTAAAAATGGAACACTTCACAGATTTTTGAGTCATCCTAGTACAGGTTCATTCATTTCTTTCTTGTTTATCTGAAACAGGCAGGGTCTCTTTACATAGACCTGGTGGGACTGGAACTCACCGAGATCCACCTGCTCTCCCAGGGATTAAAGGCATGTATCACCACACCTGGTCTTCATTTCTTTTTTAAAAGAGCTTTTCTGTCCACATTAACTTTACACTCACTACATTTCCTCCCTCTGCACAATCCTTCCTCAGTTAAACTACTTTTCTCTACCCTTTCTCTTCTTGGGGCCAGAGTGTTGCTGGGGATCAAACCCAGGGCTTTTCCCATGGTAAGCAACACCCCTGCCAAAAGCAGAGTGGCCTGAACCTCTCACCCCGGCATATCTCAAGGTACCTAAGATAGTATCCAACATGACTCAATAATTACTTGTCATAAATGTTTAATCTATTTGGTGATTTTTCAAACCTTTCCAGAAACAATTTAAATGGAAAAGGGTGGAACAAATTTTCTCAGTTTATAAATATGCCCTAACCAATCAAATTCAAATGTAAAGTTTCTTAAACCTTTTAAAGTTCTTATGTTTTGCTTCTTAAAACTCAGGAGAATTTTGTGCTCAAGTTCAGAATAGGCCTAGAGCTGTTTTAATCTAGAAAACTGACCAGCCTCCTTATCTAACTTACTGTGCCTAGAGGAACAGGCCTAATATTCCTGAGCAAGTGATGAAAAGAAGGGAAGTTGGCGATAGCAACAGAAGCGAGTGAGGCATGACATCTGCAAGCCATCTCAGGAAAGAGCAGACTACGCTTCAGGCAGAAAAACAGGCTGGAACCAGGAGAAATGTTTCCATAGGAAGAAACCAAATTTGGATAGAATGAAACTTGAGCAAGAAGAGATTCTAAGAAATCCTTAGAATTCACAAAGAACATGTCTCAAAATCTAGATGAAGTGAGCTTGAGGGTAAGATTCAGAAGTTACTCCGGATATAAAAAGATAAAGGAGTCTCAGCAACCCCTAAAGGTAAAGGGAGATCGCATTTACCCATGCAGGGAACAAGAGAGAGACACAGGCTTTATTGGAGACAGAGGATTATCAGAAACTGATTCCGATCCACTACATTTCTTTGGAAAGTTTTCTCTAACGCAGTGGTTCTCAACCTTCCTAATGCTATGACCTCTTAATACAGCTTCTCATGTTTTGGTGACCCCAACCATAAAATTATTTTTGTTGCTACTTCATAAATGTAATTTTGCTACTGAGCGGTGTGTCTCAGTTCCCAAGACCACTGGAAATATGTTGAGAACTGCTTGGTTGTTGAGAACCGCTGTTCAGAAGCTTCTCCCTCCCTTATTTTTATAGGAAGCACAATGCCTCCAAAGCTAAGCTTTGTAAGCTTCAAAGAGTCAAAATATCTGACAAGAGAAAGGCTTCAGTGTGAGATTTTCATTTTTGAAGGACATGGGAATGTTGAAGAACTGAAATACAACATTACTAATCTACCCAGTAATTATTAGCAAGGGGAAAAAAAAACACTACTTAAGAGTTTTGAGGGCTGGGATGTTGCTCAGTGGTATGGAGCTTGCTAACATGCACAAGGCTTTGACCCTCAGCATTTTCAGAAAAGAAACAATAAATTTTAGATTTGTTTTTACAGCATATAAAAAAATTCTCTTCATTCTGAAGCTGCTAGATGAAAAACTAGGGCAAACACTTGGAGATGTAGGCACAGATAAGGAATTTCTCAATAGGACTCCAGTCACAAAGAAAATAAGATCAACAACTGACAAATGGGAACTCTCGAAATTAAACAACTTCTACACAGCAAATCAAATTATTGACTCTGAGTGAAGAGACAGCCTAGAGGGTGGAAGAGGATCTTTCCCAGCTACATATGACAGGGAATTCATACCTAGTATATACAAACAACAAAAATAAGTAAAAAACAACCAAATCAAAAAGTAAGCCAAGATTGGAAAATTAGCTTAGTTGGTACAGTATTTGCCTAGCACGAATGAAGCCCTGGATGGAATTCTCAGGATAACATACACCTGGCATGTGGTGCATGCTTGCCACCCCAGAATTCTGGATCAGAAATTCAAGACCATCTATAATGACCTAACAAGTTAAGAGGTCAACTGGGCTACATGAAGCCCTGGTTTGGTTTGGTTTTTTAAAAAAAGACTCTGAGATTCCATGTCACTTAAGTCAGAGTGGCTATCATCAGGAAAACAAGTGACAACAAATATTGGTGGCCATGGAGAAAGAGTACGCATTACTCACTGTTGTTTAAGAGTATAAACTGCTGCAGCTACAATGGAAATCGAGTGTGGAAATTTCCCCAAAGACTAAAGATAGAAATTCTTATGGCTCAGCTATAACACTCCTGGCTATATACCCAAAGGACTTCACATCTTACTAGAGATACTTGTACATCTATTTTCGCTGCTGCTGTATTCACCGTAGCAAAGAACAGAATCAGCTAGAGGTCTACCAGTAGATGACGGATAATGAAAGTGTGGTGTGTACACATATTTATATATTCAACAGAATTTTGCTCAGCAGTGAAGGAAAATGAAATTATTTCACTTGAGGAAAATGGATGGAAGTGGAAAATACTGTATCAAGTGAGGTAACCCAGGCTCAGAAAGATGAAACAGAGCATATTTACTCCAATGTGGGGTTTAGCTTCTAATTTTCATATATGTGTATGTGAGAAGGATACAATGTAGATGCCCCGTGAGAAGAGGAAACATGGCTTTAGGGAGAGTAATAGAGAGGGTAATAAAACATGTGATATAGGCGAAAGGTGGATGAGCAGGGTGTGGTGACACAGCCTTTAATTAATCCCAGCACTTGGGAAGAAGAAGCTGGTGGATCTCTGAGAGTTCAAGGCTAGCCTCGTCTACACAGTTACAGGCCAGCCAGGGCCACATAAAGAGAGACTCTGTCTCAACAAAGAAACAAACAAAAAGAAAGAAAAAGAAAAGAAAGGGTAGGCACTGGGGATGGAAGAGTTTAGGTGGGGGTAGGGGACAAAGGTAGAGAGGAAGGGGTGAGGGAAGAACAATCAAAACCTACTAAGTGAGGCTGGAAAAATGGCTCAGCAGCTGAGAGCAGAGGACCCAGGTTCAATTCCCAGCACCCACATGACAGTTCACAACCGTGTGTAACACCTGTTAAGGGATCTGACACCCTCACACAGACATACATACAGGCAAAACACCAATGTACATAAAGTAAAAGTAAATAAAATATTTTAAGAGCCCCACTAAGTATGAAAATGCCATGAAAATTAAAGGTGGGGGAGGCAAAACTCAAAATTTTCTTTAAAAGAAGTCAACTTATTAGTCTAAATTAAAGCTCTTCAGGATTAACATATAAAAACTATTCTGAACTATATCCTAATGGCAAAATTCTTCAGCAAAGGATCACAGTATTTTATGATTTGCAAACCAGGAGGCAAAACCAAAGGAGTAATATGTAGGTCTCTGTTGCAGCTTAATCCTACTGCTATAGTAGACACTGCATCTCAAAAAATTACTGTTAGGTTTTTTGTTTTTTTTTTTTCTCTTCAACCATTTCATAAATGTAAAGTTACCATGGGCCACACAGTAATAGGTAAAAGTAACTCCAATGCTGATATTACTAAGAAATTAAACACCATCTTCAAGGGAAAATATACATAAAAGCAATGAAGAGAACATAAAATGAATATACAGTACGAGTCATTGGAGAGAAACGTGTCACATTATACCAAATGTTGATAAAAATGACTTTTACTTTCTCTTTAGAACCGTATTCCTTAAATCATCTACTATTAAAAAAATCAAAACTCCTGAATTTTAACCTGTGCTTTCATGATTCAATAGGACGGTTTGCATACATACCTTTAAGAGTTTGCACTTGACTTTGCTTGAGAACAGAGCTTAAGTAGTGAGGTGATAAAGAACCACTGAAAAACAAGGAGGAAAGACAAATGTGCTCATAAAATCTTTATGTTACTTTTTATAGAACTTAGCCTCAAATACATCTAATGCGTACCACAAAAGCCTCTTTTACCAATAATTTTTACCTTGTTTTCTCCACTAACAGCACTCAGTTTAGAAAGGCTGCTGAAGTAGAATGTGAGCAAGTGTCAAGATTAAAAATAACTATTTGGTCATTGTTAAAAAAAGTAGTTTATCTCTTAATTTCTTCATTTGTTAAACAGAATTGTTTCTCATGTAGTATTTTTTGCACCAGTGACATAATAATGTATTTTAAATGTGTTGAACAATAAATATGTAAGAATTTGGTTTTATGTTGTGTATTCAAATTTGGTATAATTCTAATAGTCAATAGTTCATCACTAAGAATTTATCAAAACAAATGTTTAAGGAAGATTCTTTATCATAATACCAAAGTGAAGTTCCCAGGGTATTTTTTTTTTAAATATAAAAATTAAAACTTTTTTTGGGAGGAGGAAACTTCTATTTGTGATATAGAGAAAACTCTTTTAAAATAAAATTAAAAGCTTATTTCCTATCACAGTTTTTATATATACCTTATTCTTTCACAAATTATAAGAGAGTTACACAAAAACATGTCAGGAGGAAACAACGAATGTTTTCATTTTATTAAGATTTCAAAGACAACAATTAATAACCCTCATGATGTTATTTACTCTTTAAAAAAAATTGAAAAAAATCATTTTTGTTTAACGTCTAAAGTTATGATAAAGCTAAAATTACAAATGTGGATATATAGCATAAAGACATAGTGAAATGTGATTTATGATGGCTTAAAAAGAACAGTGCCAATTCTCCCACTTTATCTTTAATTAAGAGCACAGCTAAATAAATCACACAAGTAAATATTAAAGGTATTTCCTTTAGCTCTAAATCGTTAATCAGAATATCTCATAAGCACAAATATTAACTAAGAAATCAATTTCTAAAGCCCTAAACATTCATTCATACAAATGTGTGTCTGTATGTGTTCTGGGATTAAAGATGTGTAACACAATGCCTGGTTCTGATCACTGATTTTAAACTCTTGTTTCATAAGGATATATTACCTGCTGGTTCCTTTTACAATGACTGATATAATGTTCAAAGAGGCGATGTTACCGACATTTCAACTTTACTTTCCTGGTTGTTTACTACATTCAACAATAAACTTTTGTTAATAATGAGTCAAGAATTCAAATAAACTACAATAGGAAATGCTGAATTCCTGCAGTAAAATTTTATTTTAATTGTCTCTCTACACATGTATTTGAAAATTGATTAATAACCTTTCAGATTTTTGAAAAAAATAAATACCAACAACTATCCTTAAATTTATTTTAATAAGGCATATTCTAATGCAAGTGAATGCACATAATAGAATTTTAAGATTCTTAAGGTTTTCTTAGGGAAAAGAAATAAAATCAAATTTAAGGAGATCGTATAGGATCCAGATTTAACAAAAATGAGGAAGACTAAAACCAGGGGAAATTGTAAGGAAATATATTCATTATAACAACATTTTCCAGAAAAACAACAACAAAACAATATTCAACAATCTTCAAAGCATTATTTTACTTCACAAACATTTAAAACTTTAAACTTGAACTTAATTTTTAAATATTAAAAGTGCTTTGAAAGAGAATGTCAAACTAAAAGAAAAGGAGGCCAGGCATGGTGGTTCGTACACTGCCTCCTGAATTTGGGAAGCCCAAGCAGGGCTGCAATGGGTTCAAGGCTGGCTTGGGTTACACAGTGAGCTTCGGGCCAGCCTGGCCATGTGGTGGTGTGAATGAAAACGGAACTCATGGGCTCATATATTTGCATGTTTTATTCCCAGATGAGAAATGTTTGGAAGTGTTTGGGAGGGATTAGGTCTGTCCTTATAGGAATAAATATGTTCTTGTGGGCAGGAGGAGTATCATTAGGAGACTTTTAGGTTTCAAAAGCCCACTCTAGGCCCAGTCTTTCTCTTTCTGACTGCTGCCTACGGATCAGGATATAAAACTCTCGGCTACTGTTCCAGTGCCATGCTCCCTGCCATGACGATAATGGAAACTGTAAGCAAGCCCTCAATTAAATGCTTAAGAGTTGCTTTGGCCATAGTGTCAGAAATAGAACAGTAAGACAGCATATGAGATACATCTCACCAAAATGAAATGAAATGAAGCAAAACAAAACAAAGAAAGAAAAGAAACCTAAATAGTGTATCAAAAAAATGTTATGGTCACCAACTGTGAATCATCTTATTTAAAAATTTTAAATATGTAATTTATTTATTGTACAAGTTATTGTTAGCATGCAAACAATTAAAATGAGTTAATCTTTTTGCAATTGAAGCCATATAATTTATTTAGACTTTATTTCTGAGAATTTATATTCAACTATCCAGAATTTTACTTTCTAGAAAAAAAATTAACTAAGAGGAAAATATCTTAGGTTAATGTTATTTGTAAATAGGTCTCTGTACAATTAAATAAAAACACAAATAAGGCCCTACAACTTTGTTTTCTACACCTCACACAATAAATCTAAATCACACATCTCATACAATAAAACTAAACCTTTACCTTTGTGGAGAGGAAAAAGGTTGCTTCTTCAAGGCCTGCATGAAGTTGGGCTTATATTCTGGATCAACACACCATAAGGAACCTTTTCCATTAACCTAGAAAAAAATGTACAAGAATTAATAACCTGGAACTTTCACGTATCATAATCTATCGATTGCTCTGGGTAAGGATGTGACGGAACCTCCCACCAGTTGAGTACATGCCAAAGCTGAAGTAAAGGCTGGGGACACAGCACAGCGGTGGAGTGCTTGCTTAGCATCTGCTGCAACACCCACACCTGCTTCCCCAATCCCCTAAAAAGTGAAAGTGGGCCTGCTATGCATGATCGATGAATGATCACCACGAAATACAGCAAACTTGCTCTAACTACAAGATGAGAGAGGTTCAAACTTATTATGCCCAGGCTTATACAATGCTTCAATTTATTCATGTATGGGAATAGACTAGCCGTGAGTGAGGGTCAAAGGATAACTTGCAGAAATCAGTTCTCTCCTTTTACTAAGTCAATCTAAGAACTCAAACGTCAGGTGCCTCAGACTTGGCAGCAAGTGCCTTTACCTTCTAAGCCCTCTTGCTGATCCTATAATTTTTTTACATTACAAATATCTTAAAGCTTAAATCACACTTTACAACCAACTACATTAATAATTCTTTGGAAAACAATTAACTTTACTTATTTCCTTTCCCCTACTCCTTGCTTGTAGAACATCTTGTATGATGTTAATGTGGTTATCTCCACATTGCATCCATTTCCTAATTCTTTGTTTCAATAATGTTAGCCTACTATTGACATCTTTTACCTATGAGTATTGTCTCATTTTTATAAGATAGCATGATGAAAAATTATTGTTCCACAAGTTTAAAAACTAAGATCCTGGGGCTGGAGAGATGGTTCAAAAGTATTACACTTGCAGAAGACCTAAGTTTGGTACCTAGCACCTGTATCGGGGGCACACAATCACATATAACTCCATTTCCGAGGGAGGGATCCGATACCCTCTTGACCTCTGTTGACACTTCCACACAGTGACACATACTTACACACATATGTAATTTTCTAAAAAACCCAAGGTATTCATCACTACTTACTGACCAACCTGTCATGTGAAACTGGACAAACCATTGAATCTGAGAGTCAGACCTCTCAGATATCACCATAAAATAAAAGACCCAAAGTCACTTCAGTGAGCTGTAATGAGATTCAAATAAAGCATTAGGGTGTTTACTGAATGCAGGATGAAGGGGATGAATAATACCAACAATAAGAACAAAACTAATTTTTATAAAAAGGTTAGGTGATGAACCTAACCTTTAGGGATAAAGCTTCTTGGTATGTGTAGGGGTGGGTGGGTGGGTGTGGGTGGGGCTTCTCTGCGAAAAGTCCAGCCACTGAGAACAGAGCACTTTAAACACCCTGGCAACTGAATTGAGACGTGGGAAAAGGAGAATTGAGTGTGTCATTTAACACAGCCGCATGCACAGGTTAAAATGGGCTGGTTATCAGGTGAGACATCTCTCTGGCATTGAGTGGCAAGGTCAGTATTAGGGACAAGTGTGTTATAACACAAGTACTTGGGAGGCAGAGGCAGAAAGAATGTCTTAAGTTTGAGGCCAGCCTGTTCTACATAGTGAGTTCCGTTCCGGTCAGAATTATATCGCATGTAAAATGTTTATGTATATACACATACCCTTTCTCAAGAACTAACAAATAAAAATAATAAAAAAAAAAACAAGCAATGGACAAGTTTTCCAAAGAATATAAAGATTTCTAAATGTATTTTTAGATTAAGTGATATAAACTCATCTTTGTTCAATCACTCAGACAAAACGATAAATGTTTTGACAACTGGGAAACAAAACTAAAACTAAAAATATAAAACACTGTATCTTTTGCTCCAATAAGGTTTCATACACATAAGTAACTTTTCATACACAGACCAAGGCAATTCCATCAGTAACTACCCATATTCTACCTTGGTATTTTAGGAATTCCTCCTACAAATTGCTTGGTTCAAGTCTTGTTTTCAAATTCTATAGTAAGAAGACTGAAAACTGTTTTTGATCACAGCAGAAAAACTATTTACTTGAAAGAGCAAACTGTAAAAACTGAGAACTTGCAGTTTCAGGGCATTTAAGTGTCCTGATTCAAATAACAGTCTTGGCTTCTGTTGCCATAGCAGCACTTCCTTTCCCTGTGTCTGTTCATGAGCCGTCAGCAACAAGATATAAAACTACGTATTTGCTCATCTATATTTTAGAGTCTGCAAAAATAATTTTTAATTAATTCTCACTTAAAATTTGCTTAAATGATGAAACATAAATAGAGTTTTAGACATAGTTTTAAAATAAAATTTGTCTATAAGCAATTACTTGCCTGGATATTGGAAAACAAAATATGCATTCTCTCATATACTATCATGAATTTTAACTCTTAAGATTGGTAGAAAAATTACTGAAGGTTTTGTAGAAAGAAATATATTAAGGGCTAAACTGCAAAGATTCATCTTAATAAAAGTTTTAAATAATAAATTCAGAGAAGACACAATATTATTATTTCTGAAATGTTATTATGTTGCCTTATACATTTTAAGAGTTCTCTGTCTTGTCTAATCTCTTCATATATCTGTAGAGCCATCGAATTAAAAAAAATTAAAACTATACTAAATTAGAGAAAATTTAATTCTGTGTTTATGGACTAAAATCTCAGTGATGTTTCACTTACACTTAATAAAAATTTGGGAAAACCTAAGATTTGGATATTGGGGAGGACTTGACCCTTTAGATCTGATTTTTATGAAATGTTAAGAATAATACAAAGAGGAGAGAAGACTAGACCTTGGGTGGGGAGAATCATTCTCTAAATAACATCAATTCAGAAAAGGGCTGACAGGGTTGCCAAATTCAACTTCAACTTTATGGAAGGATAACTGACTTGTCTTCTATAGATCCAAAGGAAAATACATTCTGAGACACTGACTCAAAAACATTTCACAAATTAAAAACAAAACAAACAAACAAAACACTAAGATGTGGTGGTGAAAACCTTGTAATTCTAACACTTGAGACTTGGTAGCAGGAACATCAGGAGTTCAAAGTCATCTTTAGCTACATATCAAGTTCCACTGGAGGTCAGTCAGCCTGGGTTACATTAAAATCTGTCTCAAGGCTGGAGAGATGGCTCAACAGTTAAGAGCACTGGCTGATATTCCAGAAGACCAGCGTTCAATTCCTAGCACCCACATGACAGCTCACAACTCTCTGTAACTCCAGTTCCAGGGGATCCGACACCCCCACACAGACATACAGGCAGGCAAAACACCAATACATGTAAGATTAAAATAAATAAAATATTAAAAAAAAATCTGTCCCAGAAAAAAATAATCCATATGCTCTTTCTCCTCAGGCCCTGAGTATAATAACACTCCTGATTCTCACAATGGTTAAGCACAGTCTTCTATCAGTTTTCATCAACATGGAGCAGTTTCCTCTGGGGTTGCAACACTCCATCCTGCAGGGAAGCATCTTAAGAACAGAAGTAAACAACTCAAAATAGCTTCAGGAAGCCTATGAAACATACAGATTCACTAGTCCCCTCCCTGCCAGAGCAAACAATAAAGACTTCCGAGAGTCACTCTCCTCAGACTAGCCAAGCTGCAAAGACCTTGAGACACACTCAGGGTCTGGGAAGAAGCAGAAACCAGCTGAGCTGCCCTGAAGAGATATAGACCAACCTGGAAGGACACTCTGTGATCTGTTGAGCTGCCTGCAGGCTGTGCGTGTGTTCCAGGGACCCAGCTTTTGTGAATTGTCACCTGTGCTGGGTACATTTTGGTGATGCAGGTGTCTGACTCATTTCTGCTCCTATAAGTAACCCCTCGCAGTTCTTTTTAAGTAATTCAAATAAAAACCATTGGCTCACCAAATGGACTTGGCTTGCCAATTTTTGCTCCAGTGTTATAATTTCTATATCTTATTTTTCATAGACAGATACTCTCAAACTCGACCTAAACTCGAGACAGCATCCTTTCCACGTTCTCTAGCTCTCGTCTCCTTATTCTTTCCTCTGAAAATTCCAACTGCTCAGTTTAGTAGGTATGGCAGCACATTCCAGAAATTCTATGAGACCAAGGAGACCAAGAGTTCAAGCTTGGGATTAGAGAGCTAGCTCAGAAGTTAAGAGCACTAGCTGTTCTTGCAGAGGACCTGGAGTCACTTCCCAGCATCTACATGGTGGCTCACAGTCACCTTTAACTCCAGTTTCAGGTGATTTGATGCCTTCTTCTGGTGCTTGAAGACTCCTGCATGTCCACAGTGTGCGCACACACATGTACACATTTATTGGCATACAAGTAAAATAGAATAGGCTGGGCATGGTGGCTCACACCTTTAATCCCAGCACTCAGGGGATAAAGGCAGGCAGATCTCTCTGAGTTCGAGGCCAGCCAGGGCAACATACTGAAACACAAAAAATTAAAATAAATAAATAAATAGGAAGTCTTTAATGAGTTCAAGGCCACTGTGGTGGTTTGAATGAGCATAGCCTCTACATATCTCTGAATATAGGGTCCCTAGGGGTGGAATTGTTTGAGAAAGAATAGGAGATGTAGCCTTGTTAGAAAAAGACTGTTACTGTGGGTGAGCAACAGTGGGGCTTCAAAAGTCAATGCCATTCTCAGTGCACACATGAACAGGCGCGCACACACACACACACACATACACACCTGCCTCATGCTTGTATCTCAAGATGTAAGCTCTCAGCTACTATTTCAGTACCATACCTGCCAGTCTGCTATTACACCCCCCCATCATGAGTTATGGACTCACCCTCTGAAACTGTAAGCTCCAAATAAACTCTCCCATAAGTTGTCTTGATCAAGGTGCCTTATCACAGCAATTTAAAAGTAACTAAGATACCTTAACATCTAAGATAAATACCTCAGAGTAAAGGGTTAGGAAAAAATTTTCCAGGCAAATGGACCCAAGAAGTAAGCTGGTGTAGCCATTCTAATAGCTAACAAATAGACTTTAAAGATAAATTAATCAAAAGAGACAGTGAAGGACACTTCATACTCTTCAAAGGAAAAATCCACTAAAATGACATTTCAATGCTTAACATCTTAATGCAAGAGCTCCCATGTTTGTAAAAGAAACATTGCTAAAGCTTAAAACACATTGACCCTCACACAGATAGTGGGAAACTTCAATACCCCACTCTCACCAATGGATAGGTCATCCAGACAAAAACTAAACATAAATACAGGAGTTATCAGATGTTATAAACCAAATGGACCTAATAGCTATCAACAGAACATTTCACCCACACACAAAAGAATATACCTTTTTCTTACCACCTCACTGAAGCGTCTCCAAAACTGACCACATCCTTGGCCACAAAGCAAGTCTCAATAGATACATAAAAACTGAAATAACCCCTGGGTCCTATCCATCCACCAAGGATTAAAGGTGGATTTCAACAAAATGGACAACAGAAAGCTTACAAATTTATGGAAACTGAACAACTCTCTACCAAATGATGACTGGGTCAAGACAGAAATAAAGAAAAAAATTAAAGACTTCCTAGAATTCAATAAAAATGAATCCATAACATTCCCAAACATATGTGACACAATGAAAGCAGTGCTAAGAAGAAAATTCATAGCATAAGGTACCTATTGAAAAAGACTGGAGACATCATATACTAGCAATTTAACAGCATATCTGAAAACACCAGAACAAAAAGAAGTAAGCACACCCAAGAGGAATAGATGGCAAGAAATAATCAAACTGAGGGCTAAAATCAATAAGATAGAAACAAGGAAAATAATACAAAGAATCAGTGAAACAACCAGTTGGTTCTTTGGGAAAATCAACAAGATAGACAAACCCTTATCCAAACTAATTAAAAGATGGAGGGAGAATATCCAAATCAACAAAATCAGAAATGAAAAGAGGGATATAATCACAGACACCAATAAAATCTAGAGAATAAAGTATGAATCCAGGTCATATTTTAAAAATCTGTACTTCACAAAACTGGAAAATCTAAAAGAAATGGATAATTTTCCCCATAGATACCACCTACCAAAGTTAAATCAAGATCAAATAAACAATTTAAACAGACCCATAACCTCCAAGGAAATAGAAGCAGTCATTAAAAGTCTCCCAACCAAAAAAGTCCAGAATGAGATGGTTTAAGTGCAGAGTTCTACCAGACATTCAAAGAAGAATTAACGCCAATACTCCTCAAATTATCCCACAAAATAGAAACAGAAAGAACACTGCCAAGCTCTGTGAGGCCACAGTGACTCTGATACCAAATCACACAAAGATTCAACTCCGCTTCCAATGGAGGGCTAATATCCAAAATATATAAAGAATGCAAGAAATTAGACATCAATAAAACAGATAATCTAATTTTTAAAATGGGTCTAAGCATCAGACAAGGAATACCTTGCCCAAGGCCTTGACTAACTCAGCAGTTAAGTGGTGTCAAGTAGGCCAGATAAAGGTTGAGGGTTGTACTGTGGAAAGTCTGTTCATTATGCAAATAAGGCCTTTGTGTCAGTAGGACGGAGCTTTCAATCAATAAATCGAGACCTGGATATCACGTGCTTTGGGTTAGTCCATGATAGAGGCTGGTCCCTCTGTGGAAGTAGCTCAGGCTTTTCATCACAGAGATTATCTTCTGTTCTTTATTGAACCCCTTTGAGATACAATTACATCTATACACATCCTTTAATGTAAATGTGCTACATTTCACTAATTGGTATATTATTATACTGAATAAATAGGATATATATGAGATATATGATGTATTAACTCATATATATAATGTATATATACGATATATGATGTATATATCCTATATATAATATATATAATGTATATATCCTATATTCTATAGGATATATATCCTGAATATATCACATATTTGTGTGAGTATGTGTGTATATATATACACACATAATGATATAGTTGTAATTACGGGGATTCCATGGGGCAGGAGAGATGGATCAGTGGTTAAAAGCACGCACTGCCTCTTCTAGAGAACACAAGTTCAGTTCCTAGAACCCACATTAGGCAGTTCACAAATGCGTTTTAACTCTAATTCCAGGGAATCTGTCATCCTATTGTAACTTCTGAAGACACCGTACTCTTGCACAAACCCAGAAACACACACACACACACACACAATTAAAAATAAAATCTTTTAAAAATGAAGCACACACACAAACAAAAAAAGAAAAACAAACAAACTACGTAGGTGGTCTGGGGATATAGCACAGTGGTGAAGTGCTTGCCTAACATAGTGTGCTCAAGGCTCTAGCTTCAACTCCTGGTAAGGGTGGGGGTGGGTATCAAGGTAGGGAAGAAGCATTAAGACTAATCCAAGTGCCAAAGACAGACAGAATGTAATTCTAAGTAAATTTCTTTCAATACTAAAAAATTTTAAAATATCATAAACAAAAGCAAATGATGAATATAATCTCAAACTAATCTCGCTTGATTTTGTTTCCCCATATATTAAGGGACCTATATAAATTCTCCCACCACATAGAGCAATATTTATTGTACTGACCTTGCCATGGCTTCTTTCCACTTTCTGAAAACACTTATTCAGGGATAGATTATGCCGAACAGAATTCTTCCAGCCTGTAGGTGCAGTGGCAAAGTATGGGAAGCGATCCAGAATCCAGCTATAAATTTCTTTGACAGGCAAACATTTATTTGGAGAGTGTTCAATAGCCATATAGATGAGAAGACTAAAGGAGTATGGGGGCTTCGAAGTTGCTGATTTTTTTTCTGGGTTCTGGTAGCACGATGGTCCAAAAGACGGCATATCATCTCCCTCTATGTCATACAACGGACTAACCATCGGAAGACCTTCACTTCCAAGTCTGAAGTTTGTCAGAAGATTACTACTTTCATGAAGCCAGTTCAAGTTTGTTAGTTCGTCATCTGCTGAGTCACTGCCCACTAGAGTGGCTTTTGGCCTAGCGGCATCACCAGCTTCAGGCAAGCTTCCCATTTTGTAAATCTGACTTAATCCTGCAACTTTCTCAACTCCTGGGGTCTCAGCTCTCTTATCTGGAGTCATTCCAATTACTGGACCCATTTACTCATATAGTTCTGCAATAAAAAACAAATTATCAATTAATATAAACCTTAAACTTTGGGAAAAGCAAATAAACATTTACATATACACATCCAAACCAAGAAAAATTGCAATTAACTATGTCATACAAAACATAAAATATATATATATATGTGTGTATGCATGTATGTATATGTATATGTGTGTGCGTGTGTATATATATACACACCCACCAAGTAGAAGAGGACTAATACCTATAAGTAGTCTTCTGATCTCCACTGACAGACAGTGGTATGTATTATACAGCTGTTTCCATACATAAATAAACTTAAGTGAACAGACTGTATCATGACTTTATAATCTATCCTAAGTGTATTTACTATAACAGCCATACATATTGCTCAATGTTTAAAATACTAAAATTTGAAACAATGATTAAACAATAATTCCAAGTAAATCTTCAAATCTTAAGTATTTATCATAAAAAAAAATATCTAACACTGGAGAGATGGCTCAATGTAAGAGTACTTATTGTTTTTGCAGAGGACCTCGGTTAAATTCTTGGCACTCACATGGTGGCTCACAATCATACGTAACTCCAGTTCTAGAGTATCCAATGACCTCTTCTAACTTCATGGGTACCAGGCATGTGGTGCACACACATACATGCAAGCCAAACATTCACACACATAAAATATAACAAAAGTAAACCAACTTTGTTTTTATATATTATACTAAAGAAAGATAGCATTTCTTTTCAAATTATTTTTTATTGACATAGAATAATCATATAAACTTGAACATGTATAGATTGTGGAATGATAAAACAGGCTAATTAGCTGAGCATGGTGGTGTATTCCTGTAATCTCTCCATTCAGGAGGTAGGGACAGGATAATGACAGTTCAAGGCCAGCTTGGTCTACATAGCAAATTGTAGGTCATCCAGGACTATGTAATGAAATCCTGATGCAAAACATACCCACACCCCCAACCCCCACACACATACCAAAAAAGCCAACACAAATAAGATAAATCACCTCACATACTTATTTCTCTTTGCAGTAAGAACATATTTAACATTTATTGTCTTAGCAATTTTGAGACATATTTTCATTAACTATAGTCACAACGCTGTATGATAACTAGAACTTATTCCTCCTGTGTAACTGTAACTTTGCACCCTCTGACTAATATCCCTGCCCCTTCCCAAGCTAAAGTACCTGTAATCACCACTCTTTCTTTCTTCTACAAGTTCAACAAACACTTCTTATTCCCTAAATTCATTATCAGCAAAAATAATTTTTAGTTGTTCGAGACAGGGTTTCTGTGTTGTAACTCTGGCTGTCCTGCAACTATGTAGACTAGGCTGACCTTAAATTCACAGAAATTCATCTGTCTCTGCCTCCCAAGTGCTGAGATTAAAGGCGCACTCCACCACTGCCCAGCTCACTGATATTCTCATAGAAGTTTGAATTGCCACTATGTTAATAAGGAGGAAGCTGATTTTAAACTAGGTTCTCAACCTGTGGGTCGCGCGTGACCCCTTTGTGGGTTGAATGATTCTTTCATATGGGTCACTTAAGAGCATCTGCATATCAGATATGCAGATTCTGCATCACAATCTGATTCATAACAGTAGCAAAATTATAGTTATGAAGTAGCAACAAAATAATTTTATGGTTTGGGGCAGAGGGGGTACCACAACATGAGGAAATGTATTAAAGGGTCAAAGCGTTAGGAAGGTTGAGAGCCACCGTAAAACCAGTTCTAGTTTCTCAGTGATTTTTGTTTTGCTTTTTAAATATACTTAAAAAATGACTTTTCCCAGAGCATAAAAAACCAGAGGAAAGTAAAAGAACTAATGAGCTATTTAGTAATTATCAGTGTACATAAAGCCTATTTCTAAAGCCAATGAAAAGCCTCTATTCAGCCAACTCATAAAATGGGGAGAAGTACATGCAGAGCTTCATTTTGCTCAGAGCATAGTCAACAGGCTACTTCAAGAACTATGAAATTTGTCTATTTGGATCTTGGGAGCTATTACTAAAACTTTCAATTAGTGATACCATCAGCCCGTATTTTGACATTACACTAAACACCTCACGTGCTGTATGTAAGTTAGCTATCAATTAAAATTGAAACAATTATGAACCTTGTTTTATAGATGAGTAAAAGGACTCAGGCTAAGCATCCTGGCTAATATGTAAAATCAGAGTGAATACCCATGCAGGCAAACTCAGAACCAAAACTCCAAACATCACCTATAAGTATCAATGCCCTCACCCTGGTATCTAGTTTGTCTTTCCTGCTGACTTAGAGTCAAGAAACTTCAATACAACTGATAAAGCCAAAACTGCCAACAGAGATAAAGTTTTCCTAATAACATCTTGAACAAGGGTGCTAAAATCTAAGTGAACTCTTTAATCAAGGCCATAATGTACGTAAACTTAAAAAAAAAAAAAAAAAGACAGGGTCTCAAACTCTACTTAGACAGTATGACCTTGAACTTTAGCTCCTGTGACTGTGGTGACCTGGCTGATGAGGTGCTGGGGAACAGCCCAGAGCTTCGGGTATGCTAGGCAAGCACTCTACCAAATAAGTCACATCCCCAGGTGTTTGTAGCCTCAACGTACTCCTAATTCTTAAAACTATAAAAATGCACTGATGAAACCGACTTATAATTTCATTTACAAAGAACATTCTAAAAGAAAAATAAGTAAATCAGCCCATACATTTTTACTTAATATTTAAACTTCAAGTCTAAGCTTTGGTTAATCTTTAGAACTTAGTATAAATTACATCGTTTGAGCCACAGGATTATATGAACAGACATGGTAAAGACACCTAAAAGGTATTCTCCCAAGAAGCCTATCATCATGTTTTGGGATAGTTCCTCTTCCCCAATATCTCTCTGCCTTAATATTTAATGAACTTGTTATCAAATTTAGGGATTACAAGCTGCTCCCTATGTCTGATAATAAACTCATTCTCTTTCACTCTGGCTCTCCTGCAAATCTTCCCTGCAATGCAGTCAATGATCAGTCTTTACCTGAGTGGAGGTCCTTGAAGAGCAAAGGAACTCCTTGGACTGCTGTTGGCAGTGTTGGGCTGTGCCTCTCTGCTACAGCTAACACTTGTGCATTAATATACTCAAAAACCAAAATCTCTTGACTAAATATTCTCAGAAACCAATTTAGATGGGGCAAGTATGGTTTCTTCTAAAGTACAAATTTACAAAAGTTCCTTTAATAGTTTTTTTTTTTTTTTTTTTGGTTCATAAATATGTCTGGTGCTCACACTATTGTGACATGTGTGTCCCTCGAACTTGTTAAAACGTTGGCATATTTCCACATTAATATGAATTTTAAAGAGCACTGATTTGGAATAGAGTGTAAACAGTGATACAGCGTTACAAGAAGTACATAGTAAGCGAAGCTGGAAACTCAAGGATGATGAGGAAGCCTGGCATTTTCTTATCAAGACTGGCAGTCATATTTTCAAGGAGAAACAAGAACTGTTTTAAATTATCATTTAGAGTACTAACCACTACTCTCCACCCAGAGCACTAAGTCTGCCACAGTATAAGTGAGTATGTATCAATAGTAAAAAATGTGAATAAATATTCAACCTCACCAGTTGATCAAGAAAATAGAAAACAAAACAAAATCTGCTGTTAAATATTATGTGGCATAGTCCATGGTATGTAGCAAGTATAGATATTAGTAATAAAAGTCAGCATTTAATAATCTAAAAATATACAAAAGTATATCATGTACAACTATAATCCCTCTACAATCCTCCCTCTTCCTCCTCTACCCCCACAAATATCCAAGGAATCATTAAAAATTTGAAAATCAATACTAACTTCCATATCCTGCAATAGAGAAATTATAAAGTTACTTATATTCAATCTACTATTCAGTAGCCACTAAAAGTGACTGTCTAAAACAATAGCTGAAATAAACAAAACAACTTATAAAAACTAGAGGGAAGTATATTTTAAAGTTGTTTATATTACTGATTTGGTAATGGCATTTGTCTTTCCAGTTTACTTTTTCTTATTTATCTATCTATCTATTATTTGCTTTTATTTGGTATGCATTAGCATTTTGCCTGTATATATGTATATATGTATGTATGTATATATGTATGTGTGATAGTGTCAGATCACTTGGAACAGGAGTTACAGACAGTTGTGAGCGGCCATGTGGGTGCTGGTAATTGAACCCAGGTCCTCTGAATGAGCAGCCAGTGCCCTTAACCACTGAGCCATCTCTCCAGCCCTCCATTTTTCTTTAATGTATTTATTTTAATAGTTTAAACTTAAGCTCAAGGTTCTTGAGAAAAATGCTGTGCTAGATTATTTTACGTTGCAGTAATTACATAACACACACTGAGCAACTCATGAATCTATCAGAGAACTCAAGGCCAAAACAAAAGCCACCTCTTCTTATATGATTAGAATAGTCTATTCTACCACAAAGCTTTTTCTATAATATGAATTAGTTCATCAATTAATAGAGATATTTTTTGTTTTGAAACTATAAAAAATATTCTACTACTAAGTATGACTTTCAAGCTGGGTGGTGGTGGTATACGCCTTTAATCCCAGCACTCAGGAGGCAGACGCAGGGGGATCTCTATGAGTTTGAGGCCAGCCTGGTCTACAGAATGAGTTCTAGGACAGCCAGAGTTACAACAGAGAAACCCTGTCTCAGAAAACCGAAAGAAAGCATGACTCTCCCTCGTAACCAGTGACACCCACTGGGCATGAACACAGGACTTCTCAGAAGAGTGCCACAAGAACTGTTTCCCATCTTCCTCATAAAGCAGCATTTACTTCCTTATTCTGTTTCATGCGCTGTATTTATGATTGGACTCTGCCACTTAATAGAATACTTCCAATTTCTGTGATTTAGGCAATTTAAAATAATTTACATCTCAAAACTTTTAGTATTTTGTTATTAATGTAAAAAAATCCTTATTGTCAGCTATGCCTGATGCCAACAGTTTCAGATATAAGAAAGTTTTTAAAAAGAGGCTGGAGAGACAGCTCAGGAGACAAAAGCACTTGCTGCTTTTGCAGAAAACTGACTGGATTCAGTTTCTAGAACCCACATGGTAGCTCACAACCACCTGTAGCTCCAGTCACAGCCACAGGCTGTTGAGTTTTACCTTTTTAAAACTTATTTAATTGGGACTGGAGTTACAGTTATGATCTGCCATGTGGGTACTGGAAATTGAACCCAAGTCCTCTGGAAAAGCAGTCTGTCCTCTTAACCACCAAGCCATCTCTCCAGCCTGAGTTTTTAGTTATTAACACCATTCTCAGTAACAAAGAAGATAAAGTAACAAATACAATATATGGCATAATGAAAACAGCTATACAAACATGTACAAAATTATATTTATTCATATTCAACTACTTAGAATCTATTGTCCTGTTTCAGAATTTTTATCAAGTTAAAAAAATCCATCTATTATCAAGACATATATGGCTGGGTATGATGGTACACACTTTTAATTCCAACATTCTGTGAGTTTGAGCTAACCACTACCCCTCAACCCTTCTTTGGTATCATGTAGCTCTCAATGACTTCTCCAGCATCTTGCCGGCATGCAGCCATTCTCCCTGCTATGATGCCATGGTAATTAAAGGACCTGTGAAGCTAAACAAGCTCCCAAATAAGTGTTTTCTCTTATAAGTGTTGCCTTGGTCATGCAGTCTCTTGACAGCATAGAACAGTGACTAAGACAGGGACCATAAGACTTCCTAGCTTTTTCTACAGACATTATATTCTTTAAGGTTCTCCATTAAAAATAGTGCCCATTCCTTAACACCCAATTATGAGATTAGAAGATAGATATAAAATCCCAAATGTAGGGGCTGGAGAGATAGCTCAGTGGTTAAGAGCACTTAATACTACTCTTGCAGAAGACTGAATTCAGATCACAGCATCACATGGTAGCTCACAACCACCTGTAATTCCAGTTCCTGGGGATCCAATGTCCTTTTGATCTTCTCAGACTTCTGAATGCACGTGATACGATAAATATACTCAAGTAACACATAGATAAATAAAATTCATTTTAAATCCCAAATATACTGCAAAAAGATGTATATTGATCATAATGCTACATACTGTCATATATCCAGGACAACTGAGGTATTATAATCCCTTAGGGATAACACTGCCTCTTGGTCAGATTATCTCTGAATAACAACAACAAATGTGTACAGCTGCATTGTCTAGTTAAAGAGAAGGGGTCAGAGTTCTCATGCAGAAACTACTTTTGAAATGAGGGTAAGAGAAATAAAACTGAGTGGAGAAAAAAACACCTTTCAACAATGCTAAAAGTAGAAAACATTAAAACTAAAAAAGAAAAAAGCTGTATGGCAACTTCTCTAAATTCACTTTTCTCTCTCCCTTATTCACCCAGAAACACTTTATAACCTTGAGTTTATATTCCACATCTGTGTAAATGATTTGCACACAGTTGGCACCCTTATACATTGTTACAGCATATCTCCAAAAACGTGACAGTTGGTAGTTTTTTGAGGAAGTTAAAATGATGCAATTTTGATAAAGTGAAACATGAAACCTCTCTAACAAGTAAACAGTAAGCCAACCTGTTATTTTTTGTATAAAAATATAGTTTAAAAAAAAAAAAGCAAGCCTGGACTTCGCATCACTTTTTGATGTCCATGAGCATGTACTTTGCACTTTTGCTATGTTTAAGCCATTTTGCAATGGGTTTTTGTGTCAAAGACACTTGGTGGGAACTTAGTTGAAGTGCCCTTGTTAAATCTGGGGATAGCGGCTTGGATACTCCAGGACCCAGGAATGTGTGATGACTGAATGTGAATATGGCAATGCTTTTCCTTCTGATGAATACCTTGAAGTCTACACAGCTGGTCAGTCTTTTAAACAGCATCCATCAAATTTCTAAATTATGAGTGCGCATCATCATGTCACATGCACTCCTCTCTTGCTATATCTTGGTTATATCTAACTGTTAAGTTCTGGTGAAGAACTCAGCTTTTTCATGCTAAAGCTCCTAATTTAAAATTCAGGACTACTAAAATAATACATGTATTTATTTGCCTATGGGCTGACTTGTTCTATAAAGCCAAGGGCAAACTTTATCAGTGAATTTGTTATGTATTTAATGACTTCCAAAACTAGCTTCAAGGCCATAAATAAAATAAGAAACTGTCAGGCGTCTGTAATAAGTATTCTTAAGTATAGGGGCAAAATATGGCTCTAAAGTTAAAAACATATGCTGCTCTTCCAGAGGACCCACCTGACTGCAGCTCACATCTGTAACTCCAGTTGTAGGGCATCTGGTGCCCTCTTCTGACTGACTCCAGTGGGTACCAGGTACACATGTGATATACAGACATGTGCAGGCAAAACACCCATATACATAAAAAATGTTCTTAAAATATAAACATTAAGAGCCATAAATACTATTAAGATCTATTTAATGAGAGGGAAACCCACAACATTTTGTTTCAAGAAATCCCTGAGTTAATCATAAATAATGATTTCAAAAAACAATACCACAGGCTGGTGGCACCTGTTTTTAATCCCTTTAAAATTCAGGAGACAGAGGTGGGTGGATCTCTGTAAGTTCCAGACCAGTAGGGGCTACATAGTGAGACCCTGTCTCAAAAAACTAAGTGTTAAAGGGCTGAAGAGATAGCTCGGCAGTTATACTGCTCCAAACCACTGAGTTTGATGCCCAGCACCAACACTAGGCAGCTTACAACTGCCTTAACTCTAGCTTCAAGGGGATCCTATATCCTCTCGCCTTTCTACAACCTCCTTCCTCCATGCTGCCCTCACATACACATATACATACTTTATAGAATACCACAAAAAAACTCAATTGAAAGAAAGTGTTGTTATTGTCTTTTAAGTTGAAAACATAACAATTTGAAAATGTTTTCTATTATCTACATTGTGAGACTAGTTTATTTTAAATGTTTTACCTAGACCACTAAAAATATTGTATACTTAAGTAAACTCCAATACATAAGAACTCTGATATGTCCCTAAATTAAGTTTCCTTGCACTTCTGTGCCTGAAATTGTTCATAGCACACCCAACTCTAGCCAACCACTATTTATTCTTCACATTGCACCTTAAAAACTGTAAGAACACCCAGTCTAGGTGGAGGACCTTCTTACTCTCCCACAATTAAATTAAAAAAAAAAAAAAAAAGGCCACACCCAAAGACCAACAGGCTAAAGTTCCCATAAGGGCAAAGCTGTGTCTGTTTTGTTTTCTGAACTGTTTGTTATCTGATGAACTGAGGTTCTGCTACTATGTTACATTGGTACCTGAGAAATGGTATGATTCAGTTTTACTAGAATAATCTAATAATTGAAACTGAAATTCAGGTGGTACATGCTACCTTTTTCACAGCACTTAAAAGACTAAAGAAGAGTTTAGAGTAGGCCTATACAACAAAGCAAGATGTTGTCTTTAAACACACACATTAAAACTCAAATATTATTGGCTTTCCTGTAGATAAGTGTACATGTGTGCATATATTACAGAGAGAGATAAAAGAACATTGTTGATGCTTAATGGGTAATAGGTATCATTTTAAAATCTTTACTAAAACTAACTCATGAGCTTTATAACAACCCTACCAGATGGTTACTATTATTGGATTCTATTTTATGTGTGGAAACAGATGCAGGGAGATTAAGTGGTATACAACTCAGTGGAAGTGCTGCTACGGAGCCCACACTCCTATCCTAAATACCATTCACTACTGTGTCAGTGCAAAAGGCTAGGAAAAGTAGATGCTGTCATCAAAATACCCAGCTCAGGAGCTATATCCTTAGGCTAATGTTCCTCTCTCCACCTGAAGTAAGTCCAAACTATATCAATCCTGATCAAGTACTTACTAGTCACTTCTCTGTAAACTTGCTACTGCAACTCTGAACACCTGGATGCTCACTTTCCCTACCATCTTTCAGTCAAACCTACTGCCTAACAGTTGGGCATGGTGACACATACCTGTAATCCTAGCACTCAAGAAGTAGAAGCAGGAGAATAAGTTAGTGGTTCAAGGCCAGCCTGAGCTACATGAGACACAGTGCTGGAGAGATGGCTCAGGGAATAAGAGTGATTACTGTGGGACCATGATGGCCTGAGTTCAAATCCCTAGCTTTCATGTAAAAAAAAAAAAAAAAAAAAAGACTGGTGTGGCTACACATGCCTGTAACCTCAGAACTGTGTGAAGCAGGAGGATCAATAGGTTCTGGCTACCAGGCTAGTCCCAGGATGATTTTCGAATAAGACAAAAAGTGATGGAAGGAGATATCCAACACCCTCCTTTGGCCTCTGCATGTAGAGAAGACCAGCACACACATATGCACATACATCACACAAGACTAACAACGACAACTCCTCCTTCTAATTCCTACCCAAACGTCTATTAGAGACTTTCACTTTCTCCTACTATATTTCTCTAGTGGTTATTAGTGTAAGTAGTTAAAAAAAATAGACACTGGTTGTTTTATAAACACTAAAATGCTAAACTTCTATACCTTATAAGGTACTTAGTTCAGAGAAAGTCAGATAAATTGCTAACCAGAGGGAAAAAAAAACTGAAAATAGACCTAGCATCCCTAAGGAGAATTCCTCAAGTATAACCTGCCTATAACTTGCAGCCATGCTAGGTGAGCAGCACAAAGGGATACCCAAATTATGTCACCTTAAGTTTTATTTCAACTCAACAAAGAAGATATATCAATCAAACTGTGAAACAAAAGTCAAGGCTGAAACAGTCTCTCCAATATTTACTGAGCAATTTGCCATCCAAGTGCAAACATTACGCTTGACACTGTTTCCCATTCTGCTCTGTGATGGCACTTACTAAATGTCTGTTCTCCTTTAAGAGGTGTTCTGGTCAAGGTTTCTTGTATTTTGTTTTATTTCATTAGGGCTCCTGGCCATAGGAGGCAAGTGCTCTATCACAGAACCTCGCTGAAATACTAAGTAACACCTGGAAAATTGTATTACAAAAAGGAAGGAAGGGAGAAAGGAAGGGAGAAAGAAAGAAAGGGAGGAAGGGAGGGGAAGGGAAAGATAAAGACAGACAGACCATTGAAACATATTATTTTCAAATAGAACTAGGCCCTCCCAAAATGGCTCAGAGGGTAAAGGCACGTTCCTCCCAAGCCGGATCACTTGAGTTAGATCCCTCTACCCCTGAGGAAAACCAACTTCTACTCCCAACACTCCCTCTGTAACCATGAATGCAAGTTGAATCTATGTTCCCCCTCTTAAATTGTGGCGGTGGGGGTGGAATGCAGAAGACTGTTTTATGCCACAGCTGTTTATATGCAGCCGATTCCTAATATACAGCAAGCATTTGACATGTTAAGTAATTTTTATTACTTTAACCTCTTTGTTCTTCTCAACATAAAACGAACTCTCCACTGGACAAGAAAGACTCAGTGGTTAAGAGCACATGCTGCTCTTAGGGATGGTTTTCAGCACTCACGTCAAATGACTCACAAATACCTATGACTGCAGCTCCAGGAGATCTGACCCTCTCTTCTGGCCTCTGGAGGGACCCACAGACATGTGCACACACACAAACATACACATACAAGTTTTTTTTTTTTTAACTAAAACAATTCTGCATTAGCTTTCTGATTATTTAATTCATATTTCCAAACTATCTTTTATTTATCCTTAAATATTTATTTCATTTTTAATTGTGTGTATGTGCAAGTATTGGGAGTCCATGGAGGTCAGAAGCATCAAATCCCCAGGAGCTAGAGTTACAGGCAGCTGTAGTCCACCTGAGGTGGGTGCTAGGACTCAAACTTGGGTCCTCTGCAAGTCTCAGCCCTTAGTATTTCATTTCAAGATAGGGTTTCACTATGCTGCTCTATCTGGCCTCCAACTCTGGAACTTAAGTGATCTTCTTGCCTCGGCATCTCAAATAACTAGGAGTATGTACGAGCATATCTGAATAAAGTAATCTCTAAATAAATAAAATCCAACAAGTTCCCCAAACACTAACCCATCAGCATTGAGCTATTTAAATCCAATTCTTTCTCTGTAAGTTTAGAATGCTCCTAGCGCTATACCATGAGGGTAAGCTATTAAATACTATTTAAGAATCCGGGCAGTCAAAGAAATATCTGCAATAAAAAATAATCCTAGGGTCGTCTCACATTTTCCAAAGAACCTACACTAGATTCTTAAATGCTATCTTAACTAAGAACAGAAAAAAAAAATTTTGAGGGCTCTCATATATATGTTATTATAAAAAATTAAGTGGTAATAATCTTAAGGGAAACAAAGGATTCACCAAGATTCTAGGGCAAAATGATGTGATCATTCCAAAAGTTAAAATGGTCCTACAGAGGATTACTGAAAGATAGCAGCTATAGTGCAGCAAATTTTTGACTCTTTGTAAGTCATCACCTAAACACAAAGGTTGGAAGTGTGGCTCAGGGTTAGAACGTCTGCCCACCATGTACAGGGCCCCAGGTTCAATCCCCAGCACCAAACAACAAAAGGCAACGAGACAGCAGATTCCCCAAGCTCATTAACTCACAGAATACAACAAAATCCCAAAACAAAGGGCTGAAATACTGGCCACAGCCTTGCTTTCTATGCAGTCTAAATAAGAGAGAGCAGGAAAGAAACAGTGACTGATGGAGCTGTGACCAGAAACAGACAAACCAGCAGGCATTCCCTGGGAAGTCCCAGAGGAACAGAAGCCAAACATGATCCAGCAGTAAGTGCCATAAGCTCACAGAATGGCCTACAGAGCTGGGTTGCTCTAGTCTGCCTGGACTCTTAACTGATCCTTGGGGCTCTCTTCTAGAAGAGCCCACACTTAGTATATAGTATTAAGAGTGAAAATAAAACTGAGCAGAATAAGGTCAAACAAAGAAATAATCCAGATAGTAATGCCAGGAATAAGCTACACATGGAGGCACACACGGATAATCCTAGCACTAAGCCTGAGTCAGGAAAACTGTTAGACTCTGTATTTAAAAAAAAGGAAAGAAAAGCTGAATTGCCAGTACTTATGAGGTGGAGGCAGGCAGATCTCTATGAGTTCGAGTCCAACCAGGTCTACATAGGGAGTTTCAGGCCAGCCAGTGATACACAGTGAGATCCTATCTCAAAAAAAAAAAAAAAAATTAAGTGCCTGGAAATCTTTGAAGCCTATCCACACTATAATGTTTAGTGATACATAAATACAGCAAAAGAGAACCCCATGAAGTAAGAACTATCAAAGCCACCTCCTAGAAATTTAGAGAAACTTCATATTTTTAAAATGACCAAAATACTGATATATTCCTATATAAAGTTACAATTAAAAACAGTTAAATTAGATCCTTTTAGATAAAGAATACTTGAAAAAGATACTCAGAAAGTTGGCTTGCTACAGCACCCCTTTAAGCCCCAGCACTAAGAAGGCAGTGGTAGAAGGTTGGCTGAAAGTTCTGGTCCAGCTAGTGCAAAAAACAAAGAAGGCCTAGAGAGATGGCTCAATGGTTAAGAGCACTGGCTGCCCTCGCAGAGGACCAGGTTCAATTCCCAGTACCCATAGGCAGTTCACAACCATCTGTAACTCCAGTCCTAGGGGATCCAATGGCTTCCTCAGATAATACACCTAAAATAAATGAGCAATTTCAAAATGAGCTTTAAAAAAAATCATAGAAACCATAAAAGAAAAATAGCAGAAGCAGTAAGGAATCAGAAAAATCAGAAGAACTTGAAAATGAAGTGAGAGTTCAAGAATACTAAATAAAAGGGAAAAAAAAGAAAAAATCCAAAACTGAAAAGTTCATCTTAAGAAATTACAAGAAAAGAAATGACCATATTAAATATAACCTTAGGAGACACATATCATGAAAAAAAGTTAAGAATCAAGGTGGGGTGGGGGAGGAAAATGAGAAAGATAAAAGGGGACTATCAGAAGACACCAAAAAGAAAGGGATACATACCTGCATAGCTAAACAAAAACCTAATTTTTAAAAAGCCATACATGTAATCCCAACAATTAGGGAGGCCAAAGCAGGAGGTTCCAAGTCTAAACCTAGACTATGCAACATTGCCAGGTTCTGTCTCAAGCACAACGCCCAAAGTCAATGTGCTAGAGATGAGATCTAGGGCCTTGTACATACTAGGCAAACTACATTCCCAGACACTTGTTAAAGGGAGGACACTGTGATTGGGAAAGCCTGGAAAGGCTTCTTGCTGGCAAATTCTAGTCCCTACTTGCAAAGAAGTAACAATGGGTGCTGGATTTACAATAATTCATTAAGCTATATATATGTTTTATATGGTTTTCTGCAACTACATTTCACTTTATAATACAAATAACAAAACATTTTTGGAATAATCTTTAAAATAGGTTAATAAAATGAGAAGGCAAACCAAGAGACTGACTGTCCCATAATATTTAATCATGATGCTTGGCACACAGTGTGATGAGTTAAGTCTATAGTATCTACCTGTTTTTCCCCAAATACAACACATTTTAAAAGTAAATGACCTTTAATTAACACTTAAAATATGCAAAACATATCTTTTCAGTTAAGAGATACTCTAGAACTGCCAAGAACACTTGAGATACAAACAGGATGGTCTCAAAAACCAATACAATTCAACTAGCACTTACCAAGTGAATATAACACAAGAGTAGTTCAATTTAGTTGAAGGTACACATAGATCACTATAACAGAACAGCGTATCGAGTGCTTTGAGAAAGGCACAAAGCACTATGGCTTCAGGAGGAAAGGGCAACTCGCCTGCTCTATTGTATTAGCATTCTAACCAGCATTCTGACCAGGCTCTTCTCAGATTCCTCCAATCCATCCTCCCTAGTACTGACAGAAGCCATCTTGAAAGTCCCAAAGCCTTGAGAACACTTCACAAAGTACAGTACTAAAAAGGTAACTGAACTGAGTATATGACCAAGTAGGCAATAAATGAGTAAAGAGGGGCTGGTACATAAGACATACAGAATGATGGGGACTGCCTGTCTAAGACGACGGCAGCTGCTTTGCTTTTGTCAACTGTTACACTGAAACTGACACCATCACAGAAATGCTGGATACAATTCTCTACTTTGCTTCTAGCATCTATTTAAGAAATACTAGAGATGTGGAGATAGGGACACCTGTATAACATTTCAGGTGCTGTTGTTACAGGTATGCATCCCTATAATTACCTATAATAACAACACTTGAAACACAGAATTTTCATTTTATTTTGTTTTCCGAGACAGGGTTTCTCTGTTGTAACTGTCCTGGAACTCACTCTGTAGACCAAGTTGGCCTTGAACTCACAGAGATCCACCACCCTCTACTTCCCGGGTGCTGGGATTAAAGGCATGCACAGAGGTCGCCGCCACCACCCCAAGAAACAGAATTTTAAGGTCAGACTTCCCTGCATAGCAAGTGCAAGGCCAGCCTGGGGTCCATGGCACCCTGCCTCAAAATATAGAAACAGGGAGAGAGAAAGAACTGTGGGCAGGCAGACAAACATTAGAATATACATCATTGCAGGCAGGATACACTATATTCATTTTTATGTACTAGCAAAAACCATAACATTTAGTGAGCGAACATTTAAAAAAATAACTAAAGCAGAGTGCCATGCTAGGTAACTGAACTGCAAGATTTGGAGTAAAAAAAAACAAAAAAAAACCCACCAGCCACAGCTCACCTACACAGTCTGACAGATGACTGAACCTACCTGGGTCCCAGGGAACACACCCATTATTTAACTGACAGTAACAAAAAAAGTAGTGGTATTCCTACCAGCATAGTCATCTAAATAACAGTTTTTCTATCAAGCGTTCTTTACTACCCCTGCTTGGAATAGATCAATATGTAAGCATTTCATTCTGACAAATAACCCATTTTCTTAAAAGACTTCATACTGTTATGCAAAGAACATGGATTTTTTTACTACGACAGATCTGTGTTTAAATACCCAGCACTATATTAACATAATTTCTCATTATGTGTTTCTTATTATATACAAAATACAAAACTCCCTGCAGGGTTGTTGCTGAGAATTATATACTCATGTGACTAGTAGCATAAGACCATACTAGGACACAGTAGACAACTAATGAGATAGCAATATTTCCTATGATTATTACTAAATGTTCAATCAGCATAAAAGAGAGGAGCATTCAGAGTGGAGAGATGGCTCAGCAGTTAAGGGTTCACATTACTCTTCCTGGGGACATGAGCTCAATTCCCAGCACCTTTGTCATGTAACTCTGCCACCTGTTAATTCAGATCCAGAGGATCCACACTCTGATTTAAGGGGGTTGTATCATTCAATTTAACTTTTAAGAATGAAGATTTTGGATAGAGCCACAGTGCAGCAAAATCTTAATTTAAAAGAGACCTCTTCCCCCCCCCCTCTTTTTTTTAGGATAAACCACAAGGGTATGTTTTTATCAGTTTCCTGCATTCTTGACTTCTAAGGTTCTGTATAAAATTCAAAATAACTATATTAGCCACTCATGGTAATGCACGCATAGCTTTAATCATAGTACTTAGGAGGTGGAGAAAGATGGATTTCTGTGAGTTCCAGGCCAGCTGGGACTACACAGTGAGACTCTGTCTGGAAAACAAAACAAAATCTCTATTAACACCATATCACTGCAAAATCTAATATTAAATTCAGTGAATCCACAATAAGAGAGTATTTATACAATTTAGAAAGAATTTCAAAGTTTGGCGTGATCCCAACATTCAGAAGGCCGAAGCAATAGTTTGAGACCAGTCTGGGCTAAACAGTAAATTTTAGGTCAGTCTGAATATACAGCAAGATCTTCTCTTAAACAAGAAAAGGGGCATGGGGGGGATCAAGATGGCTCACCAGGTGAAAGCACCTACCACACCCTATAACTTGCATTTGATTCTTGAAAACCAACTCCCACAAGTCATTCTCTGACCTCTACCTGTGCATACCTCTTCCCTGTTCTTTTCCTAAATGTGTTTTCCTACAAATATATTTCACACATCAATTTCAAAGCACTTCTCAAACAAACAAAAACAGGCTTCTGAGTGCCAAAAGAACCAAATGCATAGTATCAGGAAATAACTAACAGAAAGGCAGGAAGAGAGAGGCTGGAGAGATGGTTCAGTGTTAAAGAGTATTAGCTACTCTTGCAGAGGAGCAGGGTTTGATTCTCAGCATCCACACTGGGCAGCTCACAATTACCTGTAACTCCAGGTAGAGGTGATCTGGCACGCAATCCTAGCCTTCTCAGGTACTTACACATGTGATGCGCATACATATACTCAGGCACATACGCATAAAATTTAAAAAAAATTAAAGGCAAGAAAATTCTGGTCTTCTTAACACCTGAAAACTTTAGTCTGACATGGTGGCACACACCTGTAATCCCAGCACTCAGGACATAGAAGCAGGAGGGTCAGGAGCTCATGGCCACCTCAACTACACAAAACCCCACCACACACACACCAAAGCTACGAAAATAATTGACAACAATTAAACTATTATGGTAACTCAGCAGTAATATAACTACTTGGAAAGAATGAAAATCTATGTTGACAGCGGAAGGACAGCTATTTTTATGGCGCACATACTAAACTTGTATGACAGTAGCTTGCAAACAGCCACTTCAATAAAGAGCTTTATTTAGACTTTTAGGGCTTTTGTAACTTTGTATTTATAAATGCTAATGAAATCAAAACACACACTAAAGCAATAAAGCTACTTTATGATTAAATCAAGCATACTCCTGGAGTATGTCTCTCTTGCTCACAACCCCAGTCTTAGCACCCAAATACAGTAGATGCTCAAAAGCATCTGCACAGGTTTAAATTTTTTTTTTAATGTAACAGAAAATTAGGTTGAGGGAAATTTAAAAAAATCAAAATTGGGCCAAGGCCTGTGAGCATGGGCTGTTCTTAGTACTTTGCTTCCAAAGTAGATCTGGTATGGAGAAATGGGTGAGATTTGTAACACCTGGCAAGCAAAGAACATGATTGGTGATGAAGGTTATCCATTTTATGGTATGTCAGCATGTACCCTTAATAAATATATTAAAGGCACTTTACCTGTTATCTTCCTCCCTAAACTCAAAAGCCAAGTTGCAGGATGAGAAATACATTAAGTAAGTCTCAATCGAGGGACATTCTATAAAATTTCTGATTAGGTCCTAGAGCGCTCATGTCATCATAAGTAAGTCTGAAAAACTATAGTTATGGAATAAAAAGAGACATCAGAGAAAAATTTAGAGAAATCTGAATGACATGTTAAACCTAGGAACCTTATTTCCTTAATTGTGACAATGTACCAGAGTAAGAAGTTAACAATCAGAGAAAGTAAGTGAGGTTTTTGCATGTTTTCTACAAATGCAAAACTATTCTAAAATAAAGTTTGTTTAAATAAAAACTAAATGAGGACAAATGTTCTTTTGGTCTCTGGTGGCAAGACAGTGGTAGTACTCTGCTGTAGTAGAACTAAAGGTATCAGTAAAGTAATACCACAGGCTTGGTATACGTCTACAGTATTCATTACAGACCTCCACATCACTAAAGCAAAGCCCATTACAGTCTAGCTTCCCAAGCAACATTCTTAATTCTCAACACTTCAACAACTACCTCTTATGAAAATTCATACCACTAGCTGTCACCTCTCTATTACCTGGCACCTATATGGGCCATTCCTACAGGTCATGTTCATCCTGACATCTCCCACTCATCTAAATTCAGCTGACTAAATTCACCAGCTTCCTGACAATAAACACCCTCCCTAACTTCACTCTGTTATTACTTTTTCCTCTAACAGTGCTCTTTCCAGTTCCACCTATTTCCTCTGAGTGCTGCACCACACTGCAGTCAAATGAATCTTCTCAAAAGAGGATTTCATATCCTTCTCCAACTCATTTTGGAGGAAATAAGACCATATTTAAATTCAGAGTAGTGGTTCTTTTTCTGCCTTTACTTATAAAGTCAGATCTTTCTATTTATCTTCACACCTCACACCACAAATCCTACTCTTTCTTTATTCAGATAAGGCAGAGAGTATATATCTAAAATAAGGCTCTATACATGGTCAAAGACATATAACCTAATTAGAATGATAAAACCTAAAAGATAATAAAACATGAAGGAATTCTTCTTGTTTTATACCATTCTCTGCTCGTATAATAGAGTCTGGCACATGGTTAAATACTTAATATTTATTTACTTATTTTGTTACATCAAAGAAGAATAGAGAATGCTACAGCCTGAAAGAATTATATGCTGTTACAGAAAGAAAAGAATTTACAGTTCAAAGTAAAGACGGGTCTAAAGGTCTGTGGTTCCAAGACCCACAGAGCAATCAGTATTCCAGCCAGGCCTTAAGTTTAAGTGTCCAAGTGTACTTCCAACAGGTAAACAGCTATTATCAACACAAATGTAAAGTAAATTGTCGTATCACACTAAGGTGTGAAAAGTTAAGTTTCTACAGGACAGTGGGAGATTATGATAGGATAAGACAGGAACCAAAGTGTGAAAGTTAAGAAAAAAAAATCTCATATTCATGCTTGATTAAAAAAGGGTGTGGCCATTTGGGTGACATTATCTACAGGAAGATTATGGAGGCAGCAGAGAAGTTCCCCTTCAGAAAGCAATAGCCTTCTTTCTCCAAGAAGCCTCTCCAACCTACCTAAGCCTTCTAAAGTTTCTCTCTCCATTTGCCTCTTAAGGCTCCTACCTTCATCGAGGTTTAACTCCTATATTGTTTCACTTGGAAACTTTCCTCACTTGTGTTTATTTCCTCAACCCAAGAAAAAGATCAAATTTAGGCATCTTTTTCTTCCCTAAATCAATAAAGCCCTGAGCTCTCAATGCTATTTTTAGAAGACTGTTTTGCATTTACACAAAACCCAGTTATTAAATTACACAATCTAAAAGCAACAATAACAAAACAGACATTTAAAAAATAACCATTCTTGGGTGGGTGTGGATCTGGGGAATTTCATTGTATGAAATTCTTAAAGAATAGAAGTATCACTTTTAAAATAACTATTCTTTTGGGCTGTTGAAACAAACAAACAAACAACAACAAAACACATACAAGCCAAGTGTGGTGGTGTGCACCTGTAATACCAGCTCTTTTGGGATAATGCCATGTGGACCAGGAGTTTAAAGTTGCCCTCATCTACACACAAAGTTTGAGGCTAGCCTGGGCTACATATAATCTTGTCTCAATCAAAACAAAACCACATGCAAGCCATCAATGGTGATGCACACCATAATCTCAGCATTCAAGATGCAAACGGAAGTGGATCTCTGGGAGTTGCAGACCAGCCTGGTCAACATAGCAAGTTTCAGGACCACACAGTGAGAGCCTTCTTAAAACACGCACAACCACTGTCAGTTTGAATAGCACTTTTAAGTTGCCTTTTGCTATTATAGCTCATCACAAATAGTAAAAGTTCTATCTTCCAGCATATATTTTCAGCCTTACACCTTTACATAAATATCTCTTCAGTTCGTTTACTTTTCTTTCTCAACTAAGCACTGATCTCAGCACACACTCATTTTTCAATTCCATTTTCTTTCCTACAGAAAGCCCTACAGCACCTCTTGAATATCTTCATTAACTTTATTCTGCACAATCATTATAGAATAATCAAAATAGCAGTAAATGGAGTTGGAATGATTTCTCTCCAAATTCTTTACAAATCTAAGGTGTTTCCTTATTGTGGCTTAGCAATCAAGTAAAACTAAATATAATAGAAACATGTTACAGAAACAAATCAAGTTTGTCAAAGCAATCAAAAAATGACATATGATGCACTTGTAATCTAGGAGTGTACAGACATTCTAAAAATTTACTCTCCAAAATTTTATTTTTTAACTATGATTATTTTTCCTTTCACTTTTATATACTCTAAAAAGTTAATTCTCCACTTAAGATTAATCCTGTCCATATTAACACCCCAAATTTAACTATATGCAAATCAGATAGTATTTACCCCTAAAAAAAGTATTTTCATTGCATTAAGAAAAAATGAATTAATAAACTTAAAACAACACCAGAATGTGATTTCAGATTCATTAGATGGTTTTGAAATTCAAACGATTGTTTTAAGACGGGAACTACTACAACGGACACCTGGTTCTACTCCCCATCACTCTTTGATGATACCTAACATTGCTAAAATGTTAAGATGAATCATCAGAGCTGCAGAGAACGGCAAAAAAAAATGTCAATCTATACCTTACCAGAAATGCAAAGGAAAGCCAGCATAGAATTAAGGACAAACAGCTAGACACGATCGGTTCAGTTTTCTCCACTTCCCGTATCAGAGTGCACGAAGACAAGGCTGTAAGCAGAACCCAAGACTACACCATTACAAAGCTCCAGTGCTGTGGGAGAAGCCTCAAGCCCTCTGGCCGCTAGAGCACTCTATTGCACTCAGCCGGCCACGTGGCTGTCACAATCAGAAGACAGGAGAAAGAGCACCAACTAACCTGGAAATGATTAACCGCTCACATCGGAGTTTCGAGTAGAAAAAAAAAGTCTGTCATTTCTCGGCACTTAAGATTCCCCCCACACCACCACCCATGAAGTGAAAGGGGAGGCTTTAAAGCAGAAGCGGAGTGCAAGATCTCGAGAGTGCGGTTGAAACAGCCACCCCAACTCGAGGGAGGTGCGGTGGGAACCGGCATTTTGCAAGAGGGGGCCCGGGGGCGGAGTTTGAAGACCGGGCACCTCGCACACGGACTACCTCCCTCCCCTTCTACCACCGGCCGCCGGCTCCAGGCCGCCTGCGATGCGCACCGGCCAGCTCCCAAGCTCAAGGCCGCCGACCACCGCGGACCTCGCCGGCGGGGCGAGAACCGAAGGGCAGAGAGGTAAGCTCGGTCCCGAAGGAGATGGCGAACAGGAAGTGTCCATATTGCAACGCTGAAACAGTTCAAGTCCCAACCCAGCCAGCCGGCTAGCCACCCTCGGGGGCGCCAGCCTGAGGAGCGGCGAGAGCGGGCCGGGGTCGGCCACCCCACATCCGGGCCCCGCGCCCGAAGTTCACGAGGGTCGCACGCGGCGCCTCCTGGGCACTACTTCTCGGGGCCCGGCCATCCCGCCCGGGCCGGCCCGGGACTCCACGCCGCGCGCGTCCTGCTCCGATCGGAGCCCGAGCGGCGACGTGGCGCGGGCTCCGCGCGGGCGCTTACAGCAACTCCCCGGTCGCAGGTTTCCGCCGAGCGCGCCCGGGCCGTCCCTGGCCTTGCCCACTGTGGCTTGGGCCGCGCGACGCCCCCTCCGGATGGTCATTACCTCAGGAGAAACTCCTAACTCCTCACGGGGCCGTGCTTGCCTCAGTTCCACACCCCCGGGAGCCCACACTCCGCCCGAGCCCGCGCGCAGGGAACACCCCCGCGCCGGGCGCCAATTCTTCACGGGACAAAAATGTCCCGGCGCGTCACGGGACAGCCGCCTCCGCGCCCCACGCCCAGCGCCGGCGGCACGCGCTGCCTCCGCGCCGCTCGGCCCCGGGACTCACCGTCAGCTCAGCCGCCGCGAAGGGGAGGCGAGGGCCGGGCCAGGCCGGGCCAGACACAATATGGCAGAGCACCGCAGCTGCTCCCGCGGCTCCCAGCAGCCGCCTCCGGGACACCCAGCCGCGAGCAGGCAGCGGCAGCTGCGGTGGCGGTCGCCGCAGCACCACATCCCCCCTCCCGCTCGCTAGCTTCCTCCCTCCTCCCCGCCCCATTGCCATGGCAACGCGGCGCCAAGGCGCTTAGCCCCGCCCCTCCTTCCGCCCCGCCTCCCGCGGCCGGCCATTGCCGCCCTCCCGCGTCCTACTAGGGCGGCGGCCGCCCCTCCGGGCTGCCCCGAGGGCGGGCGGGGGAAGGTGGTGTCCGGAAGGGCGGGGACGCCGAGGGTCAGAGCGGGGCCGAGCCGGCGGGAAAATGAAAAGACCTCGCCCGTCCCCGGAAGGACCTATGGGATTGCGACGGAGGCGCGGCGCGGCTGCTGACTGGACGAGCCGGCACGGGACGGGCGAGTGTCCGCCCGCAACGCGTGTGCTGGGCTGCTGCGACGGCCGGAACAGCCGGGGTCGCTCGGTTCCCCTTCCCACCATTGCTCGGGCTTCGAAACTGTTGTGGGGACCGGAAAGCTTTATTGGAAAGAGCTCTGCCCTCTGACTGAAATGCAGTGGAAGCCCATGCAGCGCGGCTTTTGTTTTGAAATGGACTTTGGAATCAGATCCAAATTTTACTAAAGTGGCATCTACTGTGGGACTGTCTCCCAAATTAAAAAAAACAAAACAAAAACAAAAAGCAAAACAAAAAACTTAGCCCTCACTAATTGCTTTGGATAATAATAAGGACTTCACATGTATTGTACATGTATTGCCTTAAAGGGTACAGTGCTGCTAGATAAAGTGGGAGTGTTCAGTTAAATCTGAATTTCAGACAAATGTAGAATAATTTTTAATATAAGAACATTCCCTTTAGGATATACTTCCTGGTTGTTTTGGGTTTTGGTGCATCTGCCAACTCTCTAATTTCAGTAATTCAACTTTACAGATAAGAAACTGAAGCCTAGAAAAGTAGCATATCGGGCAGCAGCTTATCCCAGTACTGGGTAGGCTGAGACCGTAGGATTGCCCTGATTTCGACTCAGCCTGAGCTTCATAGGGAGCTTATGTCTCAAAGAGAAATCGGGGTATAGTTTCTGACTGAAACAGACACCTGTAATCCCAGAACTTGTGAGGTGGATGTCGGAGAGCCAAGTCTTTAAGGGCATTTACATAGGGAGTTAAATTTGTTTTTAAAAGGGGGGGGGGAAATTCCATGGAAGCAAAATTATGATTCCAGTTTACTGTTGTCGTTATGAACCTGAAAATTAACTCTTTCAATTTCTGTATCTTCTAAAAATGCCATACTACCAATATCTGAAAACTGAGGCACTGCCTGCCTGCAAATGCTCAATAGAACCTCATTTGCTTTTTGGTGAATGTTAACTAAATATTCAGTATGTCCCAGGCTTTGCATATAAAATGAGCTGAATATGAAGTAGGCTAACTGCTCACAATAAAGCAGGTGAGGTATGGGGATGACAGAGATACAGAAGAAAAAATAGCTTCCATATACAGAGGAACAAAAAAGAGAATATTTGCCCCACTCATTCCACAGATGAAAACACTGTTCATATGATCTGTGTACCAGTTCCATTTATTTTTAACTTCCAATGTCCCAGAGAGCCTCAGCTTTCTTCAGAGTAAGAAGCCATAAGGCAAATGTAAGATGTGCTTCGGTTGGAGCAATGTTTTCTGCAACTCTCCTTCCATGGCCATCACTGCTGCCTCCTCATGTGGACAAACTCAAAGAAGTCCCTGAAAGGAGGTGTAGAAGAGAGAGAACACAGGCAAAAAGAAGGGAAGGTTGAGAACAGGTGATTTTTAAGAAGCCAGTGCCTCAGTGGAGATTATTTGCTGGCTGGCTAATCACCTCCTGACAGATATAGACTAATATCATATTTGATATATAGAGTTATCTTTAGTTCTCTTTTTCTTTCATCACTGCATCTGTCCTAAATTCAAGTTGCTAAGCAGTCATCCTGAATGCTACAAGAATCATAGAATTTGAAAGCTAGGAGATAGTTCAGAGGTAAATCACCACAGCTGTCAGCCTACCATGAAATAAAGAAACCCAGAAAGAGTATACACCTTGTCCAAGGTCAGGTAATGAATCTTCCACATTTATGTCAGTTAAACTCTGTCTGCAGGTCTTCTGCAGTGACTGATCCCACCCAGGAAGGCTGGACACATTTATACAACCTGAGCCTGTAAAGCTCAAGGGTCTTAGCAAATCTGTTACACTTAGTTCAAAGTCTGGAGTTTCTTGAACACTGAGAGGCTAATTTAGAGGACTTTGGACAGCCACCAAGGAAAAGCCTTGATTAAAGATAATGATGATCCAGAGGGAACAGCTTTTCCCTCGAGATTACAAGAATAAGCAGTCTAAGAGAACAGAACTTAACTCTTTACAAAAAAGAGCCCTAGGCATCAAGACTTGTTGTGGAGCTTTATTCTTTCTCCAGAATACTTCTGTTGTGTGATCCTTTGCCTGGGGAAACAGGAACAAGTATCTACTCACCCCAGATAGGGGACAAATACAGACCATCAAAGTGTGCCTTGTTGAAGCAATGTGTTTTACTGGGGTTACTTACAGGAGTATGGGCATGGGGGCAGGTTTATTTGCAGGAACAGAAGTGACTCAAAGAGCAACATCACCAGCCCATTCCAGCATGAGTAACAACTCATGAAAGCCGAAAACCAGGGGCACAGTGCACAACCTGTAGGGAACTCAGCACACACACAAAATTCTAGGCAGTTCAGTTGTTCTCTGCTTCTTCCAGGCAGTTTGGCTTATCTCTGGCTCTACCACACAGGTAGTCTGGTCTGAGCAGATTCTAGGCAGCTTGTTTGATTGGATAGTGCCTCGCAGCAGTCCTTACTGCTTATACTGCTTATACTTTCAGGGACTTCCTGAAGTTTTTGAGTTGCTTACTTCTCATTGGTAAGAAGCTTCTCACTAGATGGAATATTTTGCCTCCCTACAAAACATCCTGCATCTTAATGAGCTTCCTTCCAAAATGAAAGGTTTTATCTTAGAGGAAACTGCTACACAGCAACTTTAAAGAAGCTTACTCAGTGATAAAATTACTGGTAAACAAACACACTAGAAAATATATCATTTAATAGCCAAGCATGATGGCTCATAGTTGCACTCTGATGGGCAGAGCTGGGAGGACTGCTCCAAGTTTCAGATCAGCCTGTCTACATAGCAAGTTTCATGCTAGCCTATACTACAGAGTTCAACCAAGTCTCAAAAAGAAATAGGGGCACCAAGCATGGTGGCACACACCTTTAATCCCCATGCTTAGAGCCAGAGAGATATCTCTATACGTTTGAGGCCAGCTTAGTTTACCTAGTGGGGTCCAGGCCAGCCAAGGTCTACATATTGAGTTCCTATCTCAAAAAGAAAAACAAAAAGAAAAAACAATAAAATAAAATAAATAGAGGCAGAGAGATGTGGTTCAGTGGTTAAGAGCACTTGCTAATCTTGCAGAGGATCTGGGTTCAGTTCCTGACAGCCATCAATAACTCCAGTTCTAAGGGAGCTGATGTCCTCTTCTGACTTCCCAAGGGCACTAGGGATACATATGGTGCATGTACAGACAACCATTCATACACATAAAACATTTAAAATAAATAAATAAACAAAATGTCCTCATGTTTAGGCTGAAAAATAGGAGAAATAAAAATATATGTATTTATGTCTAAAGTGTGTTAATCACCACATATTGCTACATGTATTCAACAAAAGTTAGTATAATGAAGAATAAATAAATGACCCTAAAAGTGTTTTGATAAAGAATGTAGATTTTATGACTTCTAGCAACGAGGACCATGAGTGTCTTTTCCATTGTTGTAGTCTAATTTCTTAGAGCAGCTAATGGTACAGAGGTAGTAGGCAATAATACTTGTATACAAGCAATAGCTGTCTTCAAATCATGTTATCAAGACTGGAATACAATATTCTGAAGAAGTGATCTGCCACTGGACTAAAATGTTAGAATTGCCAGTAAAAGTTTTTCAATGTACTTTTTTTCATTCTTTGTCTTGTTTGTTTGTCAAGGTCTTGTATAGCTGAACTCTAAATGTAGCCCAGAATGATCTTGAACTCTTGTGCCTCCTCTACCTCCAAGAACCAGGATTACAGGTGTACACCACCATGCCCAGCTTCAATGTATTTCTTCTTTTTTGTTTTGTTATGTTGTGGTTTTTGTGTGTGTGTGTCTGTGTGTGTTTTGAGACAGGGTTTCTCTGTGTAACCGTGGCTGTCCTGAAACTGGCTCTATAGACTAGGCTGGCCTCAAACTCAGAGATCCACCTGCCTCTGCCCTCCCCCACTGCCTCCTGAGTGCTGGGATAAAAGGCATGTGTCACCACCACCACCTGTTTTGATGTACTTCTTAGAGAGCGACCACTTATATCAAATAAAATTCTCTAAACCCAAATATTAACAGTAATTTGGAGCAACCCACCTGTTGAGAAATAAGAAACTAAAAGATTGCAACAAAAATATTATCTTAAAGGCAGGAGAGAGCTAACAACTCCAGGAATTGCAGGCCATTATCTGAGGTGTAATGGAAGCCTAGGCAAATGAGGGCTATGGAGAAAAATCAGTCCGTAAAGTTTTTGTTGTTCAAGCTTGAGGACCTGAGTTCAGTTTCCAGAGACCATGTTAAGTCAGGCTGACAGCAGGGTGCAGTGGCACACACCTTTAATTCCAGCACTCCTGAGGCGGAGGCAGGCAGATCTCTGAGTTCAAGGCCAGCCTGGTCTACAGAATGAGTTTTAGGATAGCTAAGGCTACACAGACAGACCCTGTCTTAAAAAATCTAAAAAGAAGGAGGAGAAGAGGAGGCAGAAGAAACAGTGGCAGTAGCGGCAGCAACAGCTGCCAGACTGTGTGCACACCTGTTATCCCGGCATTGTGGGCGTAGTGACAGGAAGATGGCTGGGGTTCAGTGAGAGTCCCTATCTCAAGGGAATAAGGCAACACAAAAAGAGGACACCTGATTCTCTTCTGGTCCCTTCCTTATATGTATACACACACACACCACACGCATACACCACACACCCCACACACACACACACACAGACACACACACACACACACACAGACACACACACACACACATACCACACACACCACACACCACACACACACACACAGACACACACACACACACACACACACACACCACACACACCACACACACACACACACACAGAGACACACAGACACACACACACACACACACACACACCACACACCACACACACACCACACACACACACACAGACACACACACACACACACACAGACACACACACACACACACCACACATGCACACCACACACACACCACACACACACGCACACCACACACACCACACGCATACACATCACACATTCACTATATACTCACATCACACACATCACATACATACAACACATATACCCACAATAGAGAAGATGTAATTTTATCGAAAACAGAGGTCTAAACTGGAGCAACCCTGTAAGCCCAACACTGTAAACCCCACTCCCAGGAAGCTGGGGCAGGAGGATTGAGTGTTTTGAGAGCAGCCTGGTCTATGACACAGCAAATCTTGTATTAAAAAAAAAAAAAAAAATCTGGGTGAAAAAGAAAAGAGAAGGGTGGAAAATAAATCTGTACTAACTGTGTTAATTAATGTAAAATTAAACATATTCTAAGATAGAGATAAGTATTGGAGCTGACTTTCCCCTTGAAGAGTCCATGCCAACACTTGGATATGTCCTACATGTTCATTTATTTTATTTTTTTTGTTTCATACGCACGGGTGTTTTCCCTTTGTGTGTGTGTGTACTGTGGGAGTATCTGGGGTCCACAAAGAACAGAAATGGGCATTAGAACACCTGGAACTGGAGCTAGAGACAGCTGGGAGCCACCTTGTTGGTGCTGGCAATCAAACATGGGTCCTCTGGAAAAGCAGCCAGTGCTCTGACCACTGAGCCATCTCTTCAGCCCTGTCTTGCTTTCTTCCAACCACCTCTTGTTTTCTCCTAACCTTTGTACTTAAGCATATATAAAAGTAACTTTTAAACCTTGAAATGTTTTTAAAAATTAATTTTAGGAAAATAATGATGACATCTTCAAATATGCTTCTTAAGGAAACAAAAAAAGAAAAGAAAGAAAAACCACTGGAAATAAATGGAGTGTGTGTTGGGGTGATATGAAATAGAATTGAGAGAGGAACCACACCTAGGAAAACCCAATGCGTGGGTACATGACTGTTTACAGCAGAAAACTGCCAGTCATTTGCAAAGTTGGATAGAAAAGGTTGCTCAAGTTCTTGTGTGGCAAGAAACAGAAACGCAAGCCAATTGGCTGCAGAAGAGATATCTGATATAAAAATAGGCAGGGATTATGTGAGAGCCAGCCCTGGGAAGCTCAGCTGGAGTTGCAAGAACTTGCCTCTCTCTTTTCTCTCTTCATCAGGTTAATCTTGACATTTCATTGTGAGCTTGCTTCACTCTTGCAGATGGGTTTCTTTGCTCACTTATCTGCTTCCATGTGGCCCAATAAAGCTGCCCAAAGTAACAGTGTTGGCATTCCATTTTTACCCAGTTCACCCAGCCAGTCTGCTGAGCAACCGGCAGTCATTACCTGACTGCCTCTTAACGTCCCACCAGGAGTTGTAATCATGTAATCAGACTGCTGTAGCATGTAAGTACTTACACAGGGGAGTCAGCAAACTACTGTCCTACAGTTAAATTGGCCTGTTTCCTGTAAATTAAGTTAAAATTGTCTCGACATTTTTTATTTGCTTTGAGGTGGGGGTGGGGAGGCATGTGCCACAGCACAAGTAGAGAAGAAGTCAGGGAACAACTTGTGAGTGCAAGGGTCGGCTGTCTCCTATGACTTGAGTCCTGGACATCAGCCTTGGCAGCAAGTGGCTTTATTCACCAAGGCATCTCCATGGCCTATAAATGAAGCTTTCATGGATCATCATTATGCATTTGGTCTATTTGCATATTGTATTTGCATGCTGTCTAAAGCTACTTTCCCATTACAGGGACCTAACTGGGTAATTGAGGCAGAGAAACTGTAGAACAAAATGGTTACCCTGACCTTTACAGTACAAGTTGGCTGAGCCCTGCCTGAAGGTGGTAGCTGTAGGATGTGAGCACCCTTAAACACTCAGGAAGCCAGCTGGGCAATCTCAGCGCTGAGGGCGGAGAGCCCGTCCCCTACTCCCCACTCTGTGAAAAACAGTAATGTGGAGAAAGAAGGAGTTGGAAAAAGGAGCTGTTTGCAGGTTCTGATGTGGGAAAGAAAATAATCAATCTCAAATGTGAGCTGAACTTTTTATATGGAGAAGTTCCTTAAGATGCTAAATTTAGGGGGGCCGGACACCCTTTAATTTACTCATGGCCATACTTCGCAAACCGTCTGTAGTTGATTCCTGCCAAAAATGAACTGGCCAAGGCACAAGGTTTGCCGCAGGTGAGAGCTCTTAAATGCCCGAATGTTTAAATATTGAGAGACAGACAGAAAGAATGAGACAAACGGGTGGTAAGAAAGCCTGAGCCCCCAGGAGTGGGGAGATACAATGAAGTCTAGAGTTTCCTAATTTTGGTTGACATAAAATCATTGTGTAGAAAATATTTTATTAAATTATGTTTGTGCCAGGCAGTGGTGACATGTGCCTCTAATCCCAGCAATCGGGAGGCAGAAGTGGGCGGATCTCCATGTTTGAGACCAGCATGGTCTGCAGAGCAAGCTTCAAGATAGCCAGGGCTGTCAAGAAACCCTGTCTTGAAAATAAGTAAGTAAATAAGTAAATAAGCAAATAAATAAACAAATAAATGTGCTCGGGAGGCTGGAGAGATGGCTCAGTGGTCAGTGGTTACGAACGTTTGCTGCTTTTGCAGAGGACCTAAATTCAGTTCCAGAATCTCAACTGGTTGCAACGCCAGCTCCAGGGGTATCCAATGCCTCTGGCCTCCATAGGCACACATACATGTGTACATATTCGTGCAAACATGCACACACACACAAATATCCAAATGGTTGGATGTGGTGGCTCATGCTCATGATCCCAGCATTCAGCAGTTGGGAGGCTGAGGTAGGAGGAGGGCTGCCATGGCCGACATGAGCTACGGAGTGACACTTAGGGTCCAGGTCTAGCCCAGGTAAACCTGAGCCATGACTTAGTGAGACTCTGCCTTCAAAACAACAACTAAAGTCTGTTGGGTGACTAGGATATAATAGAGTTCTAAGAACCTCGGAGAACCTTCAGTTTCTTGCTAAGAGTTGTTTGAGAACACGCGGCTTCTTTGGTAGCAGGACCTTACTGGAAATGGCTAATCTTAGGCCCTGCTCCAGACAACTGAATAAGAATCTCCATAAAAAGAAATCTCATGGATAATTCTGTAACAAACAAACAAACAAATGCAATACTTCAAAATATGTATTAATTATTAATATTAATGGTGGAAGGGCATGCACGTTATAAAGCATGTGTAGGTCAGAGAACAACTTGTGGGAGTCGGTTCTTACCTTCTCCTGTGGATTTCAGGAAAGACTGAACTCCAGGAGTCGGGCTTGGTGGCAAATGCCTTTACCAGCAGAGCAGTTTTGCCAGCTCCAAACGATGTTTTTGAATGCAGCATAGTGAGGCAGATTTTATGTGGGGCCATCACAGTAGGTGAAAAGGACCACTGCAAGGGCACTTTGCAGTAGGCATAGGGGGCTCAATTCTAAATAGCCTGGGCAAGTCGGAATACGCAGCAGGGTGGAGGTCAGAGGATGATGGAAAATTTCTAAGGAAAAAAACCCCAGGGGTAAGGAAGGATTCTGGCTCTACTGACCCAACAGGATTCTTCCTGAAAACATTCAGGGTATCAGATAGACATCAGCCTAGGGGGCGGGTGGCAGATAAGTCAATCAGGTGCTAAAGATAATCAAATATCGAGGGCAAAGGGTTCTTGCTAAACTGACTGTAGGGTCATTTGCTAAAAGTTGATTTTACAGTAATAAATGAGACTGGGAGGAAGTTTATAAGCATGCCTCCAGCTGGCCAGTCTTTGTGAGCTCCTGAAGCTGCTAAAATATAAGCAGTCCTGAGGTGCACAGAGGTTTTGTGAATGGAAGTTGTTGCTTCGATCCAGTTTCTTTGGACAAGTCTTTTTCCCCCTTTAAATAGTTTTTATTTTTAAATGAAATCTTGCTTGTAAACCAACTCTGAAAAGGTAGATGGAAGAAGTCTGACTGAGATAGAATGGAAACCGGGAGCACTTCGTGGAAAGGGAAAGTCCAGGCGTTTTCGTGCATGTTCTTCTTTGAACACAGTTGGAAACTAACACAAGGAGCAAAGCCAGTATCAGTTTTTTCAGCTCCTAGGGCCAGGTTAGAGCACTTGCTTAGGGTACTGGGGGCTTGGTTTCAATCCCCAGCACTGAGAGGGGGGAAAATAGAAAAGAAAAAACTTTGGGTCCAGGCAGTCACTCCTGAGCCCTTTTCTGCTTCGTTACTGTGTACTTTCCCCACAGGGAACTCATGTTGGGGTGGTGTTTGTCCTGCCTTGGGGGGCTGGGATGTGAAAATCACTGCATCCTCCTCCTCCTCTTCCTCCTCCTCCATCTTCTTCTTCTTTTCATTCATTTACTTGTTGTTGCTGTGTATTCGTGTGTGTATCACAGTGCACATGAGGAGGTCAGAGGTCAGCTTTGGCATTGGTTCACTTCTTCCTCCTTTCTCTGAGTTCTGCAGACGGACCTCAGGCTTATACCAAAAGTAAGGGCAACAAGCATTTTTACTCGTTTTTTTTTTTTTTTGTTTTGTTTTTGTTTTTGTTTTTTTTTTTTTTTTCCTTAAAACAAGGTTTTACTCTGTAACCCAAGCTGATTTGGAATTCAGTCTGCAGCCTAGATTAGCCTCCTCAAACTCCTGAAAATCCTACCTCAGCCTCAGCCTCCCAAGTGTTGGGTTTACAGGCATGGGTCACCATACCTAGCTAAATTTCTTTAAGATAGATAGATAGATAGATAGGTAATCTCAGCATTTAGGACAGGAAACCAGGAGGCTCAGGAGTTCAAAGTCATCTTCTCCTAAGTAGTAAGTCAAAGGCCAGCCTAGGCTACATGTTTAAAAAAACCCAAACAGGGACATCCAGATGGGTCCGCTGCAAAAGTGCTGGCTGCTGAGCCTGACAGCCTGAGTTCAGTTTCCAAAAATCAATTGACTCCTGCCAGTTGTCCTCTGACCTCCACATTTGCACCATAGTCCCAAAGAGAAGAAAGAAAACTATATACTTAATTGATAACAAGAGAAGCAATCCTGAGGTTGGGGCTGCAGCTCAGTTGGCAGAGTACTTTTTTTTTTCTTCTGCCCTGGATATACACACAACCAGGAAGGGTTCCTTCTCCAGCATGGCATAAACCTGCCCGGCGGCATATCCCCATAATCCAGGAAACTAAAGCACTCTGGAAGTGGAGGTGGGAGATCCAGAAGTTCAAAGTCGTTCTTGGCTACACAGTGAGCTGAAGGCCCCACTGGGCTAATTGAAACCTGTCTCAAGAAAAAGAAAAAAAAAAGAACAACAAAAAAAGGCCAAAAAACACACACACGCACAAACATACTTAGGCAGGCAGTATTAAAGGGATTTTCCATTGTATTGTATAATCATTTGCAAACGTTTACTCCTCTGTGGTGTTGAGGCGGGAGCTAGCCCCACTTAGGCAATGAGGGTGGAGCCCAAGGTGGATCATGACCCCTCCCCTGCGTGGATGAGTAACTCTCTAGTGGTGCTGAGAGAACATGCCTAAGGTTTATGGCTGGGCCTACGATTCTCCCCAAAATGACTAATCTCAATATAGACTACCTTAAGCTCCATCTCATCGCTGCCATAAAACCCACAAAAGACCTGAGCAGGGCGGCCTGATGCTGATCTTTCCTTGGAGCCCGGCCTTTCTTGCTCTTCTTTAATGATCAACATCAGTTCTGCTCACTCCGTAGGCTTTTCCTCATTCTTCTCCGGCATGGGACACCCGGAAGACATTGGCTCAGGGTACTTTGGTGACTGTGTCTGCCTGGCACCCTGGCTCACAGAGCTAAACCCACCAAGAGCCAAGAAAGGCTCCTGACACTCAAAGAGCCCACGTCAGTGTTCATGCTGCTTCCTTCCGGAGTGAGGCTTTTCCAGTAACCACGGGCAACCGCTTCACTGATCTGCGTTATGCAAAAGTCCTGCACCTTAAAGTCCCCCGTGGTTCCTCTTTCTCTTACCTACGAATACATCTAGAATCTGACTTCTTCCCACCCCTGTTGTACCACTCTGGTCAAAGCCACAGTGGTCTAACCAGAGTGATTTAAATAACCTCTTTAATTCCTTTTTAGACTTGCTCTCGGCAATACTTTCCCTTTGTGTTTTCTTGTTGTTTTGAGGTTCCTGGCCTGCCTGGAACGCTCTGTGTAGACCAGACTAGCCACAGCATTACAGAGACCTGCCTGCCTCTGCTTCTCAAGTGCTAGGATTAAGATGTGCACCGGCAGTATTTTCTCAACATAGCAACCATAGTGTGCCTCCTAAAATTTGTCCCTTCATGTTTCTCCCCCCTGAATTCCTCAATGGCTCCCATTTTGCTCAGAAAAGTGACAGAATCCTTATAATAGCCCACAAAGCCTTACATGATCTCACTACTGCTCCTGACCCCATACTCCTTTTTCTTACTGGACACCAGGTATACTCAGCTCACAAACCTTTGCTCTCTGCTTGGAATGTCCTTACCCTAGAAAAACCTGCTTAGCTAATGGTCTTATCACCTTTAAAGCCATAGCTCAAACGTTGCTTTCTCGGTGAGCCTTGCCTTGGCCTCCTTATCTGAAACCACACACAGCGCTACCACATCCCAGGATCTGTCGTCCTCCCCTGCTGCGCTCATTTTCCCCAGAGCATCAGCAGATGGCTTACTTATTAGTGAGTCTGTCTCCTCCACCAAAATTAATCTACAAGGGCCAGCGGTCTTTTCTTCAAGCATGTATTCTAAGCATCTGGAATGCTGTTAGTACATAATACCCATATAACAAATATTGACTTAATTAACTAATCTGTTGTATGATTAGAATTTTTGTGTGTATTTGTTGGAATCTCTTATCTGGATAAAAACTAAACCAAACTGACTCATTTAACAATGCAAATGACTGCATGAGTTATGAGCTCTCTATTCTTTCTCCATTAAAAAAATAATCTTTGTTTGTTTGTGTTTGCTTGTTTTGGACAAGGTCTTATTATTTAGCCCAGGCTAGCTTTAAGATCCTCTTGCTTCTGTCTTTCAAGCATTGGGATTACAAGTACTTACCACCATGTCCAGCTTTTTGCTTCTCCTTGCTTTCAATTTCCTTTTTATGCTAACAAACAAAACTAAACAAAAAACAAAAAACTCCTACTGAAATACAATTCTAGTTTAAGTTGATGTGACATTTTCTCACCTGAGAGTTCATGTTTCTCATACAGCATAATACTTAGACCATTTTCAGTCTTCAGCCATACCTGATATTTGTACAGAAATGAGTATTAGGTGGAGGGGGGCAGTTTTACAGGGGAGGGAAGGAGGGAGGGAAAGAAATGAGTCCAGGCCTCAAGCATGTTAAGCAAATGTTCTATCACTAAATTATATCTCCAGCCCAGCCCTCCCCTTTTCCCCCCACCCCCTCTCTCTCTCATGTATCTCTCTCTCAGTAAGATTTTATTATATATCCCATCTGGCTTTGAGCTCACAGCAATCCCCATGCCCCAGGATTGCAGGGTACCATAACTACAGGCAGGGACCATCACTTCTGGACAGACCAAATGTTTATGTCCAAATATACTCTAGCTTTAGAGGATGCTAAAGGATCCTCTGGGATGCTATGCTGATGGAGAGGCATGTCTGTCCTAGGCCAGGGGTCTAGGTTGGGACTACTATTTGCAGCAAAGACAGGAGAGGATAAAAGTGACTTGTAGAGAGTGGGAACTTACTGAGACTGTCTACCCTCCCAACCCCTCTATTGGAGCCAGGGAAAGAAGAAAAGCTGATGGGACCAGGGTGTTGTGTGCCACTCTCCAGTAAAATGGGCATTGCTTCTAAATACTTTGAAAGGCACATTTTCTTTTGAAGGGACATGAGTATACTTTGATTTGTTCTTCGAAGTTGGTGTAGGGCAAAAAAGGAACCTTTCCAAGGCAGAGTCTTATGCAAGAAAATCTTGGGTGTCAGACCAGCTAACAGGGGTACCATAAAGTGACCAAAATGCCCTCTTTCTGGGTGAGAAGTGACTTCCCGAGACCTCTTTTGAATGTATAAGCCAAGAAGGGAGAAATTGGGAGGGGCTCTCAACTCCCACTAACACTCTTTTTTTTTTTTTTTTTTTTTTGAGGTTAGTTGGTTCCTTTAATGAGTAAAACCTTGAGAGCAAAAAGCAAAAGGAAAAGTGCTCCCACCACAGTAGAAGAGGAGCTTCAGAAATGTTCGGAGGCAAAGGGTACTGCCAACGGGGCTGAACAGGCACTGGGCCCCAATGTGCACCCTGGGCAATGGGCAGAGGACACAGTTGAAGGTTTCAATCTTTTGAGTAAGAGGTTGGGATCTGTTACGTTCAGTTGCATTGCATTTTTGCCCAAGATCATTAATAGCCTTGTTTTTATGTTCACAGATAGCCTCGACTCCCTTTGACTTCTTAATTTCAATAAAGATTTTGCTTTCATGTAAACACGTTCTAAAAATTAAAATGTGGAGACCTGTCCTAGAATGCTTCTTTGTTACTGCAGTAAGGCCATGCCAGTGACAGCTCAGTCCTGAGGGAAGTTGGGACAGGAACCTAAGGCAAAAGCTTGAAGCAGAAGTCAACAGAAGGAAGCTGCTAACAGGCTTGGTTCCCCGGGCTTGCTCTGCCACCTTTCTTAAAGCCTGTGCATCTTCCCAGGCATGGCACCACCCACAGCATGCTAGGCCCTCGTATATCAGTTCGAAATCCAGAAACTGCCCCACAGGCCAGTGTGATAAGAGAAAATTCCTCCACTGAGATTTTCTCTTTCCAGGTAAGTCTAGATTTGTGTCACGCTGACAAAAATTAACCATCACAGCTTCCTATTTTCAATAAAGATCTTGCTTTCATTTAAGCAATTTCTTAATGAGATAAGCAATTTGGAGACCTGTTTTAAAACGTGACTAGATATACGAACCATAAGGCAAGCCATTACGTTTTGAATGAAGAGGTAAAAACAAAAAAGAGGCTCTTGGGCAAGCTGGTTCAGACCTAGAGTCCCAGGGCTTGGGAGCCAGAGGCAGGAGGAGCAGGAGTTGCAGCTTCATTTACACAATGAACCTGATACCAGTCTGGGCTGCTGGAGTCCTGGTCTTAACAAACCCATGGGGAGGGGAGGGAGAGGCACAACAAATCCATTATATCCCCCAACTCATTGCATACGTATATGGAACTGTCAGAGAACCATAAATAAATAAATAAATAAATAAACAAACAAATAAATAAATAAACAACGGAACTCCAGCAGGCATTCCCTAGGAACCCACCAGCCACTGCAGCCAGGGAGGTGGGGAAGCTAACTGCAGCTCTTCATCCTCTCCTTCAGATCCATTCTCTGAGTCTCAGCCCCAGCTCTGTAGCAGACCACCTGCGTCTGTCTCTTCCCCACCTCCATCTCCAATGGATCAACAGATTTTCCCTTTCAAACTTTCTTTCCCTCCCTTACTATTTTATCCCAGTCCTCAGAGTCTCCAGCAGGCATTCCCGGGCAACCCGCAGGCCACTCCTGCCAGGGAAGCAGGTAGCCTAACCTAGGATCTTCACCTCTTCCTCTCCTCTCCTTTAAATCCAGTCCTCCCATTCTCCAACCTCCCCACAAGCTCTGAAGCAGACCACCTGCTGAGGCTCCCCTCCTCTCTGCCACCATCTCCAGCAGATCAGGGTCAAGAAGACCTTCTCCTCCAACATTCCTCCCTGCTCATCCTGTTAATCCAGTCCCCAACTCCAGCAGGCATTCCCTGGAACCTGCCAGTCAAGCCTGCTAGAGAAACAGGTGGGCCAGCTTCAGGTCTTAACTTTCCTTCCTCTCCTCCAAATCCAACCCCAGCTCCACCCCTCACTCGGTAGGTAGCAGACACCTGTTGTGGACTCCCCTCACTCTCTGTCCCTCTGCCAAGGGACCAAGCAGATCCTGATGGAACACCCTGCTTTCCTACCTCCTGTGGACCCCTCAGCCCCTCCCTCATAGCCCATCCCCATTCCTAAGTGTCAGCTGCTAATACCTATAAACACATTTTACCCAAAACCCCCAGTGGCCACAGTACCAGGATCCCAGAATTCCTTACCAAGCAATCCACAGCAACCACACCCTCCTAAGAACCAAAAAGGGCAACAGAAACCAAGGAACAAAGCACCCACCCAACAAAGACAAGACCAGATATCATCAACTAGAATTAGTCTTCCCAAACTCAGATGCTTAGATGCCAGCGTAAAAACACAATATCAGCTAGGACAATATATCTCCACTAGAGCCCAGCAACCTTACCACACTAGGCCCTGAGAATTCCAACATAGTTGAAGCACAAGTCAAACATTTTAAAATAGCCTTTATGAGTATGATACAGTTCCTAAAAGAGGAAGTGAATAAATCCCTTGAAGAAATCTCTGAAAATACAAACTGTAGAAGGAAGTGAATAAAACAGTTCAAGACCTGAAAGAGGAATTAGAATAAAGAAAACCCAAATTGAGGGAAATCTGATGACAAAACATTTAGGAGCTTGAACAGGAACCTCAGAGGCAAACCTCACCTACAGAATACAAGAGATAGAAGAGAGAATCTCTTTGAAGATATTGAAGACACAATAAAAGAAATCGATATATCAGTCAAAGAAAAATATTAAATCCTAAAAAATTGCCAGTAAGTGGTGGCACACACCTTTAATCCAGCACTTGGGAGGCAGAAACAATTGGATCTCTGTGAGTTCAAGGCCAGCCTGGTATACAGAATGAGTTTCAGGACAGCCAGGGCTACAAAGAGAAACCCTGTCTGGAAGGGGGTGGGAATCCTGGCATAAATTTTAGGAAATATGGGACACTATAAAAAGACCAAAATCTAAGGATTAAAGGAATAGAGGAAAGAGAAGAAACCCGGGTCAAAGGCACAGAAAATATTTTCAACAAAATTTCTCAACCTGAAGAAGGCAATGCATATCAAGGTATAAGAAGCATACAGAACACCAAATAGACTGAACCAGAAAAAGAAAGGTCCCTAAAGAATATTAAAAGCAGCAAAGGAAAAAGACTAAGTGTAGTATTACACTGCTGTGGAGGCTCAGGAGGAAGACAAGGAGGCATTTTCATAGGTGTAAACCCTGCCAGACCTCAGCAGAGGGGACCACTGTCATGGCCAGTGCCATACTCACAATGGAACCCCAAGCATCTGAGCTCAGGTGTTTTTAATTGATTCAGAACTCCTCAGGTATTCTGATAGCATTTGCAGATCATACCAATCAACACCCCCCACATAAGCCCAACTAACCTGCAGACAATACAAAACCTATGCATCCCTTTTTTCAACAGTGCACAAAAGCAATTATTTTAAACACAACTAAAAATAAACTTCCACAACATTTCCCCTTTTCTGTATTAAAAAATTTCTTTACAACACAATTTAACACTGTACCAGCAAAGTATTTTTAAGAGGAACAATCACAAGGGTTACTAATGCACTGGACTCAATCACAATCACAGGACAGCAGAAAAACATTACCAATGTCCAATTATCTGGAATTCACTTAGGATCTTCTGAGTGCCTCCAAAGGGCTTGGATCTGACTCTGCCGTCTGCAGCACACACTTTTTGTCCTCCAGGGTCTGACTGGCTCCACTCCACTGCTGCTGCTATTCTTGGTGGTTGTCCCATGGTACTGTCATCCAAAAACTGCTGGAGTCCCTTGCTGCAACTGGGCTGCACTTTCACCAATAGCCTCTCCTGGGGTCTCTTCATGGTGCCAAGCCTCAACTTCTCTGCATGACCCCTTCAATCTGGGCCTTCAATTCCCACTGAGACTGCACCTTCACTAATGGCATCTCCTGGCCTCTTACAATGCCAAGCCTCAGCTGCTTTCCAAATACCCCTTCATGTCTTCAAAAGCAATACCAGCTGGGTGACTCTTGCAGTAACAAGTTTGACTGCCAGCATGAGATGCAACCTTGGCCAGTTCTAGAAGACAGCGTCAGTGTGCTGACCCTGAGGAAACACTTTTCCAGGTTTTAAGATAGAGTCTGGTTTGGTGGAAAATAGCAGGCCACTTTGTCTGCAATAAAGGTCCCCTCGTGAGTGGTGTTCTCATCACCATAGCCAGTGCCTGAACTGATTGTTTTTCTTTTAATCAGGTTTGCAGGAGAAAAAAAAAAAACAAAACCAAAAACAACTAGTCAGTTTAACTAAGGTGCTCTTTGGCTCCAAGCTGCAGCTTCCACAACAGCAGGGGATTGTAGGCCAGTGGGAAGAATCTCGGGTTGAAATATTCTGGTGGTTTGGAGTTCTTTTTCACCACTGCTAAGGGGAAACATACAACCCCTTCCATAGATCTCAAACATCTTGAACTTCACACACATACAAAGCAGCTATCAGAAAAGTCAGTTTGTGAAACAGCACGCTACCACCAGCGATGGGAGGGAGCGTTGGCTCCATGATCATTAAAAGAAGTAAGAATTCCCAGCTGAATTCTTTGTCTCTAAGGGCCTCCATTCTGTAACCCTTACCTCAGAGATTTTTTCTAATTTATTTATTAATTTCACAGCCTTTTCTCTTCATAGAGGCTTATTTCTTTTCTCTCCTTTTCCTTCAGGAGACTTCTCCTTACTATTTTTGCATATAATCTCTGTCCTCTGGTAGCTTCCCTGAGCATACTTTACCAGACTCTGCAAGGTCTCAAGTTTCTTTCTCTTCTTCCTTATCTCCATGTTGGATTAGCTGGCATGATGTCCTGCCCCACGTTGGTGCACCATTTGTAGTTGTTTGTTGCTGCTAGGGCAGCTCAGGAAAGAAGACACAAAGACACAGAGGCATTTTTCATAAGTGCAAGCCCTGCTAGACCTTAGCAGAGAGAACCATTGTCACAGCCAGTGCCATACTCACGTGGAATCCTGAGTATCTGAGCTAAGGTGTTTTTATTGATTCAGAACTCCTCAGGTGTTCTACTGAAAGCATATGTAGATCTTACCAATCAACATCCCCCACATAATCCCAACACCTGAGGACAATGCAAAACTTGAAGACCTAAGCATCCCTTTTCCAACAGTGCACAAAAACAATTATTTTAAACACAACTAAAAATAAACTTCTACAGCAACCAAGTAACGTATAAAGACAGACCTATTAGAATAACACCAGGACAGTTATAACTGCTCTCTCTTCTTCCCTCCCTCTCTCTTTCCCCTTCTTTCTTTTTTCTTTTTGTTTCTTTCTTTTGTTTTTTTGTTTTTGTTTTTGTTTTTTGAGACAGAATTTCTGTGTTGTAACTCTAGCTGTCCTGGAACTCACTCTGTAGACCAGGCTGACCTCAAATTCACAGAGATCCAACTGCTTCTGCCTCCTGAGTGCTGAGATTAAAGGCATGCACCACCACTGTCCAGTGTTCTACAGATTCTAAGAGACCACAAATGCCAGACCAGACTACTATATCCAGCAAAATTTTTGGTCACAATAGATGGAGAAAATGATACATTCTGTGTTAAAAATCAGTTTTAAGTAATATCTACAATTCCTGCTCTACAGAAGGCACTAGAAGAAAAAGTCAACACAAAGAGATTAACCACACCCAGTGAAACACAAGGAGTAAATAATCTCAGACCAGCAAATCAGACACACACACACACACACACACACACACACACACACACACACACCCCATCATCATCATCACCACCACCACCACCATCACCACAACAACAACAACAGCAAAATAATAGGAGTCAAAAAACACTGCTTATTGATATCGATCAATATCAGTGGTCTCACTTCCCCAATAAAATGACACAAACTAACAGAAGGGATCTGAAAACAGGATCTACCTTTCTGCTGCATCAAAGAAGCATACCTTAATATCAAGGATAGACGTCACCTCAGAGTAAAAGGATGAAAAAATATATTCCAAGCAAATAGACCTAAGAAGCAAGCTGGTATAGCTTTTAATTTTGATATCTGACAAAATAGACTCCACTAATCATAAGAGACAGGGAAGGACACTACATACTCATCAAATGAAAAAAATCCACTAAGAGGACCTTGGAACTCTCCTCCTCCTCCTCCTTCTCTTATTATTTTTTTTATTTTTTATGACAGGTTTTCTCTGGGTAGCCCTGGCTGTCCTGGAACTCACTCTGTAGACTAGGCTGGCCTCGAACTCAGAGGTCCACCTGCCTCTGCCTCCGGAGTGCTGGGATTAAAGGCATGTACCACCAAGGCTGTCTGACACTGAAATTCTTGACATCTATGCACTGAACACAAGGGCACCCAAGTTCATAAAAAACACATTGCTACAGCTGAAATTACATATTGACCCTCACACACTGATAGTGGGAGACTTCAGTACCCTACTTTCACTAGTAGATCATCTAGACAAAAACTAACCAGAGAAAATCTGGAGCTAACAGATGTTATAAACCAAATGGACCTAACAGATATTTACAGAACATTTCACCCAAACACACACACACACACACACACACACACACACACACACACCTTCTTTTAAGCAACTCATGGAACTTTCTCCAAAACCAACCACATACTTAGACATAAAAACAAGTCTCAACATTCTGCATCCCATCTGACCACTACAGATTAAAGTTGGTTATCACCAACAACAGAAAGCTTACAAACTCATGGAAACAGAACAAATCACTTTTGAATGAAAAAATGGGTCAAGACAGAAATAAAAAAAACTTTCTAGAATTGAATAAAAATGAATATACAATATATACAATATACCCAAACTTAGACACAATGAAGGCAGTTCTAAGAGGGAAAGTCCATAGCACTAAGTGCCTACATTAAAAAAAAAAAAACCAGGAGAGTTCTCATATTAGTAACTTACAGCACGCCTGAAAGCTATAAAACAAAAAGAAGAAACCCAAAAGGAGTAGATGGCAAGAAATAATCAAACTCAGGGCTGAAATCAATAAAACAGAAATAGCAACAATACAAAGAATCAATGAAGCAAAGAGTTGGCTCTTTGAGAAAATAAGATTTACAAACCCTTATCCAAATTAACTAAGAGATGGAAGGAAAAAAGGATCCAAATTAACTAAATTATAGACAAAAAGGGAAACATAACAACAGACACGGAAGGAATCCAGAGACAAGGACATACTTTAAAAAATCGTATTCCACCAAACTGGAAACGCTAAAAGAAATGGATAATTTTCATGTCACTTACCAAAGTTAAATCAAGGTCAGATAAACAATTGAAAGAGACTTCTCACTCCTAGTGAAATAGAAGCAGTAATTAAAAAAAAAAAAAAAAAGCTCAGGGCCAGATGATTTAAAGAGTTAATGCCAATAGTCCTCAAATTACACAAAACAAACAGAAGAATCATTGTCCAATTTGTTTTATAAGGCTACAGTTACCCTAATACCCAAACATAGAGATTCAACAACAACAAAAAAATCACAGACCAATTTCCCTTATAAACACATATGCAAAACTTCTCAAAAAAAATGCTTGCAAACCAAATATAAGAAAACACATCAAAAAGATATTCACTGCCAGGCAGTAATGGCACATGCCTTTCCCAACACTTGGGAGGCAGCGACAATTTGATCTCTGAGTTTGAGGTTAGCTTGATCTAGAGTGAGTTCCAGGACAGCCAGGGCTACAACAAATAAACCCTGTCTCAAAAAAATAATCACCACCAAAAAAAAAGTCATCCATCGTGATCAAGTAGACTTTATTCCAGAGAAGCAGTGATGGCTCAACATATGAAAATCAATAAATGTAGCAGGGTAGTGGTAGCGCAAGCCTTGAATCCCAGCATTTGGGAGGCAGAGGCAGGTGGATCCCTGTAAGTTTGGGGCCAGCCTTGTCTACAGAGTGAGTTCCAGGACAGCCAGAGTTACAACAGAGAAACCTTGTCTTGAAAACACACACACACACACACACACACACACACACACACACACACAGGAAATAGATAAATGTAATCCACCATATAAACAAACTGAAAGACAAAAATCACACGATCATCTTATTAGATGCTGTAAAGGTCTTTAACTAAACCCAACACTCCTTCATGATAAAAGTCCTAGAGAGATTAGGGATACAATGGACATACCTAAACATAATAAAGGCAGTTTACAGCAAGCCCACAGCCAACATCAACTTAAATGGAAACTCACAAAGCAATTCTACTAAAATCAGGACCGAGACAAGGCTGTCCACTGTCCCTATACCTATTCAATATAGTACTTGAATTTTAGCTAGAGCAATAACAACTGAAGAAGACCAAGGGATACAAATTGGAAAGGAAGAAATCAAAGTATCTTTACTTGTAAATGATATGATCATGTATGTAAGTGACCTTAAAAATTTAACCAGGAAAATCCTACAGTTGATAAACACTTTCAGCAAAGTAGCTAGATACAAAATCAACTCAGAAAACTCAGCAGCCTTCCTGTATACAAATGACAAACAGATGGAGAAAGAAATCAGGAAAACAACACTTTCACAATAGCCTCAACTAATATAAAATAGCTTGGGTAACTCTAATCAAGCAAATGAAAGTTAAGCATTGAAGATCTTGGAAGATGGAAAGATCTGCCACGCACCTGATCAATAGGGTCAATACAGTAAAAATGGCCATCCTATAAAAAGCAATCTACAGATTCAATGCAATCCCCATCAAAATACTAACACAATTCTTCACAGATCTTGAAAGTACAATCTTTAGCTTCATATGGGAATGCAAAAAACTCAGAATAGCTGAAACAATCCTCAATAATAAAAGAACTTCAGGAGGTATCACTATTCCCGATTTCAAATGGTACTACAGAGCTATCGTAATAAAAATAGCATGGCATTGGCTCAAAAACAGACATGTCGATCAATAGAATCTAAGACCCAAACATAAATCCACACAGCTGTGAACATCTAATTTTTGGTAAAGAAGCCAGAAATACACACTGGAAAAAAGATAGCATCTTTAACAAATAGTGCTAGTCAAACTGGACATCTGCCAGTTAAAATAATGCAAATAGATCCATACTTATCCCCCTGCACAAAACACAGCTCAAAATGCATCTAAGACCTCAGCATAAAACCAGACACACTGAACCTGATAGAAGAGAAAGTGGGGAACATCCTTGAATGCACTGGCTCAGGAGAAGACTGTCTGAACAGAACACCATTAACACAGGCACTAAGATCAACAATTAATAAATGGGATATCATGAAACCAAAAAAGTCTTCTTTATGGCAAAAGACATCATCATTCAGACAAAGTGGCAGCCTACAGACTAGACAGCTCAGGGTAAAACCAAATACTACTGTTCTAAATTTTTTTAAGGAGCAATAAAATGACTACTAATGACATTCTGCTATACTCCTGCTAGTCGTAATCAGAGAAGCTTCTTCCTACAACATATGGGAACAAATACAGAGACCACAGCCAGACAATACACAGAGAATGAGAGACCTTGGAACGCTCACACCTAAACTGTCTTCATCAAATCCCTCAACCAATCCCCTCATGGCTCAGGGAACCCTGCAGAAGAGGAGGCAGAAAGAGTGTAAGAGTCAGGGGAATGGAAGACACCAAGGAAACAAGGCCCTCTCATGGACAGGATCGATGCATATATGAACCCACGGAAACTGAAACAGCATGCACAGGGCTCGCACGGACCTGTACTAGTTGGGGTCCTAGAGCTGAAAGGAGAAATAGACACGTGTCCCTATCCCTAAGCCAGAAGAAAGAAGCAATCTCCAATTTAACAACACTTGCAAATGAAAATTAGTTTTGTCCAAGGGCGTTTCACTGGGAAAACAAACTAATCTTAAAGGTAGACTTCATGCCCAGCAGTAGATGGCCAACAGAAAACAAACTCAAAACATCTTCGGAGATTCCTTGTGTCATGATATCGTGTCAGGACTTTTCCTTTTAAAAAATTTCTACTTTATATTATTACTTAATTTTATTTATATATATTTTCTCTCTTTTTATACTACAGATCCTGTGCATATGTTTTTATAGGGTTCCAGCCTAGTGTTTTTATAGGATTTCTAGTGTGCAAACAAGCGGGTCTCTGTACCTATATCCATTTTACGTGACATTTCTCAGGCTCTCTCTGTTCGCTTGTTTTGTCTTATTCCCATGTATTAGTTTTTGATTTGTCTTCTTATGTTATATTTTATTTTATTATAATCCTTTAGAAGCCTATCTATTTTCTAAGGAGCGACAGAAGGGGTTGGATCCAGATGAGAAGGGAAGTGGGAAGGAACTTAAGAGTAGAGGGAGGGGAAACCATAATCAAGATACATGAGAAAAAAGTCGGTTTTCGATAAAAGGAAATTTTAAATTAAATTTAAAACAAAAAGAAAAACGAAAGAAAGAGCACAGAGAACATTAAAGAATTTGGAGGTTTTGTTTGCTTGTTTTGTTTGTGTGGTTATGGCAAGCAAACTCAATGTCTACATGTACTAGCTAGTGCTCTACCACGGACCTGCTTCCCCAGAACTTGATTGTTGTTGTTGCTATTGTTTGATGTTCTGTTTCATTTTGAGACAAGGTCTCACTGTAAGAGTTCTGGCTGACCCAGAACTCAGTGACCAGCCTGCCTCTGCCACCCAAGTGCTGGGATTCAAGGTGTGTGCCACCACACCCAGTTCTATTTGTTTTTTGTTTGTTTGTTTTGAAACAGATTTTCATGCAGCCCTGGCTGAGCTCATCTTGTAGATGTAGCCTTGAATTCTGGACTCTGCCTCTGTCTCCCAAATGTTAGAATTGCAGACATGAGTTACCAGTCCTGGGCCAATCACAGTCCTCTTCCTTTCTTTTTAAAGATTTATTTCATTTTTTGCATATGAATGTTTTGCCTGCATATATGTCTATACATCGTGTCCGTGCCTGGTACCCCAGGAGACCAGAAGAGGGATGTCAGATCCCCTGGAAATGAAGTTAAAACTGGTTGTGAGCTGTCGTGTAGGTGCTCGTAATGGAACCAGGTCCTCTGAAAGAACAGCTTCACTGTTGAGCCATCTCTCCAAACTCATCTTTTTTTAAATTTCCTCTTCCTTTTCTTCCTTCTTCTTCCATTTCCTTCTCCTCCTCCTCCTCCTTCTCCTCCTCCTCCTCCTCTTCTTATCCCGCCCCCCTCCTTCTCCTCTTTCTTCTTCAATTTTACATTGTAGCCAAGGCTGACCTGGAACAACCCTCCTACCTCAGTCTTCTGAATTCTGGAACTACAGGCATAAGCCACAATTGCCCAGCTTCAAAGAAAAATAAGTTCTGGTTTGGAAACACAGCACAAATATCATTGGAAGTTAAACAACAATGGTGAAAGAAGCTCACATATAGCCTTGGGATAGTTGGGAAAGGCCTTAGAAAAGCTGGGACTTGATTGGACAAGGCGGGTGTGTATTTCTAAATGGAATGAAAAAGAGATACAATTCTGAATAGTAAAGGAATGGATAGTTCCCCATTGTTGAAGGTCTAAAAGTTTCTAGGCACATTTTATAGTGCATTTCACAGGGTGGCTTAAAATACTTTAAAATTTAGCACAATGTTTTTTTTTTTTTCCACTTGTTTATTGATCAAAGCTTCATAACATATTTGGAAGAATTACTTTTATTATTTTGCTCCTTGGCACCTGAACTTGCATGCATCAGCCTTGCAAGCCTTTGGATTTTTAATCTAAAAATAACTTCAACCTGGAGATATACATGTGTCCATGCGTACACACAGGTGTTTATGATATCATCTTAGAAACTCTGGAAGAGACAACAGCTCTCTGGTAGGCCTGGCTTTGTGACTGTGACTGAGTCACTCCCACAAGGGCCACATGATGAGAAGAACTCTGTGGTTCATCATCATCACCACCACCATCATCATCATCATCATCATCATTAATGTATTGTGTTGTTATAGAAGTCAGTCTTCTACCATGTGGATTCCTTGAATTAAACACAGGTTTTCATATTTGGTGGCAAGCTCCTTAACCCACAAATTCATCTTGCTGGCCCAAAGACTTTGTTTATTAAGTTTAGTGTTTGCAATCTCAAGTATCTTAACTTTATCCTTGCATTTGTATTTTGTAAATAAAGATGGATGGAACAATACAGATAGGATGTAGATGTGGAACCTTAGCTTGCATATGGGCCTCTTGCAGTAGCTCTGCTTCCCAGGATGAGGTCTCAGCTGCTGGCTCTCTCATGCTCTACCAATTGCTTTCTGCCAACCCTCTTCACCCAGTCCAGGGATCACTGCAACCAGGGTGGCCCTGAGGTCATGGATGAATGGAATATATTCTGACTAAACCTCTCTCTAATGGAGACCTAAGCATGTTGTGGGAAGGGTCTAGGCAGGACAGGTGTAACACTGAATGTGTTGGGTTAGAGAATGATGGCAGCCACCCCTTTCTGCCTGACTGGCACTATGCACTTAGTGGGTAACTTGCAGTGGCTAGCCTCTCTCACCCATCTGTGATTCCAGGTACCAAGTACTTCCAGGCACTTAAAGGCTGTAATTTTCGGGGGTTGGGGGTGGGGCTGCTGAATGCCTTTGGTGTCTTGGGGTAGCTATCCATGGGAAACGTTGTTTTAACTTCCTATTTTTTATAGGGCCAGGTATCCTGGTTCTGCTGCTGGAGAGATTATGAGTTCAGTAAACTGCTAAGTGTACAGAGCCCTGAGCCTGCAGTTAGGGTCCAGGCACCTCTAAAATTGTGTTCAGTGCAGCAGTTAAATACGGCCATGAGAGGAAGCATGACACTAAGTATTATTGGTCAAGAGAAAGATATTTGTAGAAAAGAGAACTACACTTTACATCTTCTTCTCCAGGTTTGGTTTGTTTGTTTGTTTGTTTGGTTGGTTGGTTGGTTGGATGGTTGGATGGTTGGATGGATGGATGGTTTTCAACTCCGGAGATCTGGATTACTTTTCTCCTGCATTACTGTGACAAAATTCCTGACAAAGGTTGGCATAAAGGTGAAGCCTAGCTGAAGTCTCAGGGTTGCGTAGCTCAGGTTCCAAGATTTAAGCCACAGTGCCTGCTGTATTCTACGCTTCTAGCCTATGCCCACGGTTCTTTTCCCTCTGCACTATGCTGCAGTTCATCCTGAACACCAATGTACCCTCTACCTTGGTGCCAGAGAGCCTCCTCTCTGAGCTCATGCAGCAGTTGGCAATGGCCACCTACAAGCCAGCTCAGTACAAAGCAAAGACCTACTCTTGGCTCTGGCACCTAGCAACCACTGTAGAGTCTACAGCCTACATAGAAAAACTTCTCCTTCAAGCTGCTCTATGGCCTGCAGGCTGATCACCTGCCCATCAGGCAGCACAGGATCCACATAGTGGGGTGAAGCAACTCCACTTTGCTTGAATGCTGCCCTGGCCTTGGTTATCTGCACCTCAGGCTGGATGGAGCCTTGCTGCTCACAGTGCTGTGTGCTCTCCAGCCATAGCGATGCCCACCTGATTGAGGGAAATAAGTGGTTTAGAATCAAACAAACAAAGAAATCTGACAATGTCAAATTAATAAAGGATGAGTTAATTTTGACTCATGGTTGCAGGGTTCAGACCATCCCAGTGCTGACAGGGGCTGTGGCTGACAGTGGGATTGAGAGGCAGTAATCACTCTGCATCTGCAGTGGGGAAGCAGAGACAGAGAATGCTGGCCTGTGCTGGCTAGTTTTATGTCAACTTGACACAAACTAAAGTTATGTGAGAAGAGCGAACTTCAGTTAAAAAAATGCCTCTGTAAGATTGGGCCATGGGTAATTTTCTTAATTCATGATTGATGGGGAGGGCCCAGCCCATTGTATGTGGTGCCATCCCTGGGCTGGTGGTCCTGGGTTCTATAAGAAAGCAGGCTGAACAAGCCATGAAGAGCAAGCCTGTAAGCAGCACCCCCTCCATGGCCTCTGCATCAGCTTCTGCCTCCAGGTTCCTGCCCTGTTTGAGTTTCTGCCCTGACTTCCTTCAGTGATAGAAATGTAAGCCAAATAAACCCTTTCTTCCCCAAGTTGCTTTTGGTCAAGGTATTTTATCATAGAAATAGTAACCCTAACTAAGACATGGTACTTAACAGACTTTCTTGTTTCTCTCTTTTTGTTCAGTCTTGGACTTCAGCCCATGAGATGGTCCTTTCTGTCTCAGTTAGACTTCTCTGGAAACACCATAGACACTTCATGGTGTGTCCTAAATGATTCTATATCTGGTCAAGTTAACAAGGAAGATTAACCATCACAGGACCCCATTTCAGGAATTTAAACCTGCTGCCTCGGAGCCCTAGTCTTTTAAGTTATCAATTTGTTTACGTGTGTATGTGTGTGTGTTTATTACATGTGTGTGCATATTCATGCATGTGAGAATACATGTATGTGGAAGCCAGAGCACAACCTTAGGTGGTCATTTCTCAGACACTATCTACCTTTTTTTGAGACATGGTCTCTCACTCGCTTGGAATTAGGTAGGTTAGGCTATCTGGCTACTGAGCCTCAGACATCTGCCTGTCTCATCTCATCTGGACTCAAAGGCATTTACTACCACACATCCAAATTGGTTTAAGCACATTAGTGATTAATTCAGTTACCAACATACATCTATGTTGAATTAAAGAAAGAAATCAAACTCAGTGGTCCTGAGTTAAAATTCTCTACTTATCTCCTTACGTCTTCCTTCTCTCTGTAGTATACGGTTCCTGGCCTATCAGTAATCTGTAAATGAGTCTAAATCTATGTCCCTATGCCTGCCTGAGGCTGTCTTGTGTATCTATCAGTTTTTGCATTTGTGTCACAAAGGGCTTCTGTTCTGTATTCATTGAATGGCACTGAAAGGATCACACTGGAAAGGAATGAGGGAGAAATTACAGAACTCTGTAACAGTTTTGCAATAGTTGAAACTTTACTGACCCCAACTGCTGAACAGCTGATAACAAACAAACAAATGCTATCAAGCAATACCCTTACATTACTTTCAGTTTTTATGGTGGGTTTTTGTTTTATAGGATTGTTTTTAACCTATTTGCTATTTTTTGGCTTTATTATTATAACATATATACATACAAACAAACATACACACTTGCATTACTTGAGTGTAGTTGTACACCTACTGTGGGCTCAGCAAAGAATACAAGAAGGAGTTCTCATAAATGCAAACGCTGCCAGACCTCGGCAGAGGGAACCACTATCATTGCAAGTGCCACACTGGACAGTGGAGCCCTGAGTGTCTCGTCTCGGTGGTTTTTATTGATACCTAAGCTCCTCAAATGTTCTGTTGAAAGCACATGCAGATTATGAGCAATCAAACATCCCCAACACCTGCCAACACCTGCAGACAATACAAAATACCAAGGTGTAGGCAGTGCCTTTCCCAACAGTGCATAAAACCACCATTTTAAACACAACTAAAAATAAACTTGTACAACACTCATGGGCCATATGGAAGAATGCACAACTTAAGATTGAAGTTATGTATTATCTTAGGTTATAAAAGCTGATTGCATGGGAAATCCAAGGCAAGAAAGATTGGTTGTTACATTGTTCTCTTAAAGGGAGGCTGGGTACACAGAATATAAGTCTTAAGTCTTCAGTGAGCTCAAGGAATATTATTAACTCTGGCTATGAGATCCAGCAAAAGTTCCTATCTCTTATAATGTGGGAGAAGTTCTCATAATAGTGTATTGCCACACCACACCTGGTCTGGTTTGGTTTTTAATGTGTGTTCTGGGAATCAAATTCAGGTCCTCGAGCTGGAAGGCAAGCACTTTCCACTTGAGCTAACCCTCTAGCAACCTTTAAATATCATTTTGAAACTGAGTCTCACTAAATTGCTCAGGCTGGCCTCAAGTTTGTGAGAGTCCTGTGCCAGCCTCCCCAGTACCTGGAACAATAGATAATGTGCACCATGCTCAGCTCCCCACTGCTTTTTTCCCTTTCCTTTGAATTTTTTTTTTATACAGGGTCTTAATATGTAGCCCTTGGCTGGCCTGGAGCTCTCTTTATAGACCAGTCTGTCCTCCAAGTCATAGAGATTGACCAGCTGGTACCACCATAGCACTAGGATTAAAGGTGTGCACCACCACACTTGGCTCTTGACTGGTTCTGAAGCAACGTGCCCCTATTTTCATTTTTCAGTGGGCCCTGCAAATTATGTAGCTGTTTCTGCCTGTAGGCATTTTTTTCTAAGTAATAAACTGCATTGTCATAAACAGTGAGAGATCTTCCAGTAGTGAAATAAGCCAATTTTTACAGCATGTAGTATTTATTATTAATCTTCAATTACATTTGATAGCTTTAGAAAAGGAGAAGCATTTTCCCATACCCAGAAGACCCACTGTGCCATTAAATTCATTATATGGTTTTAAATTAATAAGCAGGGAAGAAAATTTAGTAGCTGTCAGTAAAATTCCATTTTACATTGCAACAGTCTCTTCTCTGAACATTCTTGATATCACAAAAGGATGATATAAAATGTGCTTATGTATAGATGCTATATTACATAAGATAATTTATTTTCAGCACAGAGGCAGTCAAGTCCCCTTAGACTAAAATAAGCACGAAAATAATTGAATCTCTGAAGTATGTATTTTTTGTTGATATGATTACTGTCTCTTGTGTTAAGAAAGTGACATAGCCTGGTAGAAAGATCCCAGTGTTCTGAGATAACTCTCAATTCTCTCTTTGTAAAATGAAGACCTTCAACTAACTAAGCAATTCCTATGGTTTCTTCTACTCCTAGAGTTCAGTGACATATGAATAACATGCTTTCAACTCCCATGGGTGCACATGAATTCTCTCTCTCTATATTTCTCTCTCTCTCTTCTTCTCCCTCTCTCAGGGACACAGAGAGAATTTATTACTAAGCTACTTCTATAGTTGTGCATCTTGGAACATGTTGGATGAAAGAAATAGGAGCACGATAAATCAGCTCAAGTTAAAAAATCTTTTTTCCTTTTGAGAAATTGTATTTCATAGAGCAAAAGTATAGACCACATGAATTAAGATAAAAATAACAGCAGGGTAGCCACTATCAGGCTAAGAATATAACACCACTAACACTACTGTGCCTCAGAAGCTGTTGTCTGTTTTGAAAACATCCTTCTCCAGTTCCCTAGCAGTGACTACTACATGTGCCCATTACCTCCACGCCAAGTGTTAAAACTAAGGCCTGCTACTTAAAATTGTGGACATTTGTAGGGTAATGGCCATAGACATTAAGGATGTTTAAAAAAAAAACAAGAAATCCTTATTCTATATTTACCTAAAATTGCATGCAAGTTAAATGATAGTATGCCACTTGGAGTGATAATGCCACCCCTAAGAGCCGTAGACTGTCCAACAAAATCCCAACGCTGGGTATGAGATGCCTCCTTTAGAGTCGTTGGTCAGGGAAGTTCATCAGACTCTCAAAACAATATAGGCTATGGTTGTTGTCGTTGGTCATCTTCCTGAAGTTGAAGGTAGGTCCCTATTCCTGAAGACATCGTGCCATTCGAACATAGGATTCAGAAGAATTGACCTGGATCTGACCCAAAGCCTCTTCTCTAAGGACTAGCTTTGTAGTACTAGAAAGTGCTATGCAAGCTGACCAGTGAGGAAAACAATCAATCGTCCTACCCAGCTATGGTACCTACAGACCACAACAATAACCAGCAGGCAAGGTATCCCTTGCCATAGTAGTGGCACCTTTCTTGGCAATAACTGTCTAATTGGACTTCAGACTTGCTCAATAGGAGAGAAATCGTACCTCTTAGTGTAAGCCTAGCCTACCAACTGCAGCTAGTGAGGTCATGGATCTGAGAGGAGAACCTACTACTGCATTTTCCTAAACCAGTATAGTTCCTAACTGCATTCTAAATGTGGATCCTTATACCCACAGATATGTGCAGCTCTCGCCCCTCATCAAAAAAGCTCCTTTTTGCAGCAGAGACCGCTACAGAAAGTCACAACTGGTCAAAATGCAGAGAATTAATCATAGGGTTCCCAGCTCCACTCGATACGTCTACAACAATGACCCCTAATCCTAAGGCTCAGAGAACATCAAAGAAGAGGGGGCAGAAGGACTGTAAGAACCAGAGGACCAGGAAGTCTGCTGTAATTATGTCTTCTAGATATGGCAATAGGAAGCTATGGACATGAAATTGTTATAAAGGATTGCTTAAACAAGACCTCAACAATGACAGTACCAGTTGACATGCCAATGTGGATGAATGTCTTAGTTAGAGTCTTTATTGCTGTGATAAAACATGTCCAAAAGCAACCTATCATGAAAAGGGTTTATTTTGCTTACACTCTCAGATCATAGACTATCATCAAAAGATGTCAGGACAGAAACTCAAAGCCAGGAACTCAGAGGCAGAAACTGATGCAGAGGCCGCAGAGAAATGCTGTTTTCTGACTTGCTCCTCATGGTTTGTCTAGCATACTTATTTCTACAGCACTCAGAACCACTGGTGGCACTGTCCACGCTGATCTGGGTCCTCCCACATCAATCATCAATCAGAAAATGCATCACAGGTTTGCCTATAGGCCAGTCTGGTGGGGGCCTTTTCTTATTGGGGAAGTTTATTTTTAGTTATGTTTGAAATTGTTTTATGCACTGTTGGGTGAGGGTCTATCTAGGGCGTTTTGTATTGTCTGCAGGTGTTGGATTTCTGTGGGGGATGTTAATTGCTAGTGATCTGCATGTGCTATCAGTAGAACACCTGAGGAGTTCCGAAAGAATAAAAGCACCTGAGCTCAGAGCTCAGGGTTCCACTGTCAGTTGAGTATGGCACTGGCCATGATGGTAATTCCCTCTGCTGAGGTCTGGCAGAGTTTGAGTCTATGAAAATGCCTCCTTGTCTTCCTTGCTGAGATGCTCCAGCAGCAGAGTACTACTACATTTTCTCAACTTAGCTTCCTTCTTCCAGAGTGGCTCTGGTTTGTGTCAAGTTGATTTAAAACTAGCCAGAGCAACGAAGGAAATCTCAACCATCCCTAAATGAAGAGCTACAGGCAATTAATGATTGCCGAGAAAAGGAGAATTAGTCTTCCGTGGGGAAAGCTCCCTACTTGGTCATCCAATACCAAGTGTTCAGCCCTAAACACACATACACACAATCATTAAATGGAGTAAGCAGGTTGTATGTATGTATTTATTCATATATATATATATATGAATACACACACACATATATATGTAACCACAATTATAAAGAAAAAGAGACCATTGAAAGTGAAGGGAGAACCACAGGAGGAGTTGGAGGGAGGAGAGGGAAGGGTGAAATGATATAATTATATTTTAATTAAAAATAATATTTAAAAATATAAACAAGGTACCAAATCTATTTTCCTGTTTTTTTTTTTCTTTTTTTTGAGACTGGGGTCTTGCTATGTAGTGTAGGCTTGCCTCATCAAAGTCATAGTTCCCTTGGAGTGCTCAAATTGTAGGCATTTACCACAATGTCCAATGATGCTTAATCTCTCTCTCTTTCCCCCTCTCTCTGTCTCTCTCACTCTGTGTATGTGTGTGCATATACATGCACATGTTGTATGTAGCTTTGTTTGCATGGATGCATACGTGTGTGGTATATGTGTACCTGTGTGTGAAAGTGGAACCGTGCATATATGTGTACAGGTCAAGAGGAGGAAGGCAGATGCCCTGTCTGTTGTGCTCTGTCTTATCCCCTTGAGAGAGGGTCACTTACTGAATCTGGAGTTCACCAGTTTTTGGCTGCTCTGGTGGCCAGCAAGCCCCAGTGATCCTCCTCCCCCAACACTCCCTAGGATACTAGGGTTACAGGTGCATACAACCACACCTGGCTTTTATATGAGTGTCTGTCCTAGTAAGGGCTATTATTGCTGTTGTGAAACACCATGACTAAAAGCAACTTGGAGGGGGAGGGTTTGTTTGGCTTACACTTCCATATCACTGTTCATCACTGAAGGAATTCAGGACAGGAACTAAAACAGGATAGGAACTTGAAGCCGATGCAGAAGTCATGGAGGGGTGCTGCTTACTGGCTTGTTTCCAATACTTGCTTAGCCTGCTTTTGTATAAAATCAGTATCACCAGCTCAGGGATGGCGCCACCTACAATGGGCTGGGCTTCCATATCAATCATGAACTAAGAAAATGCCCTACAGGCTTGGCTATAGCCCAATCTTCTGGAGGCATTTTCTCAACTGAGGTTCCCTCCTCTCAGATGACTTTAGCTTGTGTCAAGTTGACATAAAAACAGCCAGCACAATGCTGGGGCTATCTCTCCCTGTAAAGTAGGGGGTGTGATAGAGAAGACCAGCAGGTAGTGTGGCACAGGGAGCCCGTTCACAAATTGAGGTGGGCATTTTGGTGCACACTTATGATCCCAATATTTGTGAGGTTGAGGCATAAGGATCGAAAGCTTGAGGCCGGATGGAGTGCCTGTCTCACAGGTTTTGTAATGATTGCATTAAAGTGTGAAATACATGTGAGGGCTTGGAATAGTGCCTAGCACTCAGTAAGGACTCATCCAGCGTTCGTATAAAATAGACCACATTTCAATTCAATAGTGTTGCTCAGGATTAGATTGTCTCTCCAAAATCCAGGCATTGCCAGTGTGATGCACTTAGAAATCTGGGTCTCTGAGAGGTGATTAAACTGTGAAGACTTCTTCCACATTAGTGGGCCCGAGAGTATTCAGGCATCAGTCAGCTATCTTGCCCTTCCACATTCTACCATAAGAGAGTCTTCAAGGAGGCCCTCAGCAGATCTAGCATACATGAGGTCCTGACTGCAACCCTAGTACAAATATGTAGGTAGGTAGATGATAGATAGATAGATAGATAGATAGATAGATAGATAGATAGATAGATAGATAGATGATAGACAGACAGACAGACAGACACTTAACCCAATCTGGTATTCTACTATAACACAAAGGGACTGAGACATATCACAACAACTATATTTTTGAGCTAAACCACCAGGCATGATAGTACACTCCTGTAATCTGGAAAATTGGGAAAACTGAGGCAGGAGAGTTGAGAGTTTAGGGCAAGCTTAACTTACAGTAACTGGGTGTAGTGGAACATACCTGTAGTCTCAGTATTTGAGAGGCAGGGGCAGGAGACTGTGGCCAGGTTGGGTTACATAATGAAACCTGATTCGAAATCTAAAAAAGAACAAGAAAAAGTGATATTATGTTTCCTGGTTTGCAGTCTGAAGATCAGTATTGTGCTGAATGGCTGCCTGTGTGGCGTTGTGGATTTGTGGTTTTGATTAGTTGTCTGTAGACTAATCTGAATGCTGGCTCCGTGTCAAAATTAAAAGAACACCTTGTGTGGATAGCTGGAACCCAGGCTTTATGAGCCATATCTAGTAACTAGTTGTTCTGTAAACAGAAATTTGCCCCCTTCTTAGAGTTCATTACCTTCCTACCCCTTGTGACCTCAGAAAATAAAACCGACTGTGGGGGGGTTTGAAATCAATGATTTCAAAGCCATCTTAATATGTTCTACTTGAAGAAAGTTTATATTAACCTTTATACACAGGTAGACTTTTGCTATGTAGCTCTGGATGTCCTAGAACCCACTATGTAGACAAGGCTGGCCTCAAATTTGTGGCAATCCTCTTGCTTCTTCCTGCATGTCAGGATTATTGTGTGTGACACCATGCCAGCTAGAAGTCACAGGCTTTTTATAAGCTGATCTCAGGAGCGACATTCTAACAGTTTCGTGTTGACCACATACTTGTGGAGGTCAGAGGACAACTTTTGTTAGTGGGTCTCTCCTTTCACCACGTGGATCCTAGGAATGGAACTGGGGTTGCCCAGCTTTGGCCACGAATACCTTTACCCACTGAACCATCTTGCTGGACCTCCACTTTACAGAGTCTCTTACTGTCTCATCAACTAGGCTAGGCTGACTGGACACTGAGCCTCTGAGGTCCTGTCTCCACCTCTCTCACTGGGATTATAGGTTCACAGTACCACACTCTGCTTTTATGTGGTGATAGGGATCCCATCTCATTCCTTATGGTGCCTTATGCTTGCTGTGGAAGTATTTTACTGACTGAAACACACACACACACACACACACACACACACACACATACCTTTTGACAGAGGGTGACACTGTGTGGTTCAGGCTGGTCTCAAACTCGTGATCCTCCTGTCCTGCCGTCCAAGTACTGGGATGGCATTCACGCAACAACACACCTGACTTCTGCCACATCCTATTCATTGGGAACAAGGCATTCAGTTCAGCCTACTCTCAATAGGAAACACTTCCACAAAAGCACAAACACTAGGAAGTGGGGATCACTGAGGGCTGCCCACCAATATGCTATATCCACCCAAGGGAATGTTATTAAACTGCAGATGGAGTATAAAAATATGCTACAAATAAATGAACCTTGAAAGATTTAGTTAAGAAGCAAGGCATAAAAGACAACATAATGTATGATTCCATTTATTTGACATTTTGAAGAAGGGTGAACTACTGAATAGTGGACAGTCACCCGGGCAGTGGTGGCACACATCTTTAATCCCTGTGGTCAGGAGAGATTGAACTCTGTGAGTTCGAGGCCAGCCTGGTCTACAGAGTGAGTTCCAGGCCAGTCAGAGTTACAACAGAGAAACCCTGTCTTGAAAAAAAAAAAAGAAAGAAAAGAAAATGGGCAGACATTGCTTAGGGCAGAGAGTGGGAGTGGGGACTGGAGGAAAACAGAATGTTAGAAGCTGGTGGATGTTACTTTTAGGGAAAGATTTTTAAAATTTTAATGTGTGCGTGTGGGAGAGAGAGAGGGAGTGAGAGATCAGATGAGTGCAGGTGTCCCCAGGACCCAGAAGAGGGATTCAGATCCCCTGGAGCAGGAGATAGAAGTGGTTCTGAGCCACTCATTGTGAATGCTCAAAACTGAACTTGGGTCCTCTGGAAAAGTAACGAGGGTTCTTAAGTATTGGACCGTCTCCCCAGTCCCCATGTGGACATGGTCTAAGGCTGGGCTGTAATGATGTTTGTATAATTCTATAAATTTACTAAAAAAACATTAAATCTTATGCTTACCAAAAATGTCCAGGATCCAGAAAATGGGCCAATATTTATTTTCATGTCAGTGTCATGAAAGACAGAAGAATTATACCAGATTAAGAAATAAATGAAGAAGGACCAGTAGCTGCTGTGCAGGACCCTAGATTGGATTCTGATGGAGCATGGCAAAGGAGTAGTGAGGAAACTATTGGGAAGGTTGAAAATATAGTAGTTACATGAGGACTATAGATGATGCTTTAATATCAATGCTAATGTTTCTAAATCAGGGTCTTGGTATTCCATGGTTGTAGCTTTGTTCTTAGTAAATATGTGCTGCTTAAGAGTAAAGGGCATTGCAAGTACCCAACTAGCTCAAGAAAGAAAACCGTCTGCATAGATAGATAGATAGATACATACATACATACATACATAAACAAGTAGACAGATAAATCGATGATTAGATAGATAGACAGATAAGTAGATAGATAAATAAATAGATAGATAGATAGATAGATAGATAGATAGATAGATAGATAGATAAGTAGATAGATATAGACAGATAAATGGAGACAGGGTGGTGGTGATGGAGATGATATAGTGAACTGTTAACTAATGAATTTAGATGAAAGATGTAGGTGAATTATCTCTGTTGTTCTTCTAATATTTTTGTTAAGTTTAAAACTATTTCAAAATAAGTGTGAAAAGAAACGAAATCTTTGAGCAAAATCTCCCTCTCTTCTGTACGTTCCTGCTAGGATCAGACACAAGTATGAACATAACTAGGAAATTCATCGGAGAAAGAAGGAAACAAAATTGTTATTTTTAATCCTCCCATTGTCTATCAGCTACTCTCCCCATCTGTTCTGTTGCTCTAGTTATGTAATGTAGCCCAGGGTGGCCAGGAGCTGTCCATCCTCCTGCTCTTGTCTCCTGAGGACTGGAATGAAGTATGAGCTACCATACCTGGCTCTCTTGTTTTATTTAATTCTCACAACACCCTCAGGACACTGGTTCTGAGCATCTGCTGCATGTAACAGTCATTAGTAGAGCTTTCGAAATCCTCATGTCCTGGCAACAGCTCATACTTATAAATTAAATTCAGAGTCTGCCATGAGACCCAGCCAGCCATCAGTAGTTTATGAAGTCCCCCAAGTGACTCTGTTATGCAGCTAAGGACAAGAGAGCTGTCTTGGGCCATAAGCTCTACCACATCCACTCACAAGTACCAAAGGATGAGACCCAAGGAGAAGCTGTGACTAGCCAATAGCTTACAAAGCTTGTGGAAGTGGCATGACAGGATGCAGGAGGGCAGGGGCATTCGAGCACCCTCCCCCACCTATTACAGACTCCTCCAGCCACCTCTGTCTCTACTCTGATTTTTGTTGTTTGTTTGTTTTATTTTTGTTTTTTGAGACGGGGTCTCATTATGTAACTATGGCTAGCCTGGAACTCACTATGTAGAGCAAGCTGGCCTTAAACTCACAGAGATCCTTCCGCCTTCTTCTCCCTGAGTGCTGGGATTAAAGACGTGAACCACCACACCTAGCTACCTCGCTTTCTTAAACCAGACCTTCAGGCAAGGAGCTGAGCTAAGTGCTGGAAAAATAATCACATTTCTCCCTAATTTAAGTGTGTGTGTGTGTGTGTGTGTGTGTGTGTGTGTGTGTGTGTGTGTGTGTCACAGTGCAGGTCAGAGGCCATCCTATGAAAGAGGAGGTTGATTCTCTCCCTGCACCATACTGGTCCCAGGGGTGGAACTCAGTTCATCAGGCTTGGTGGCAGCACCTTACCCAGTGAGCCATCTTGACAGCTTCTTGTCCCTGAATGTCAAGGTGTGTGTGATAGGAACACAGGCAGGCGGAAGTCAGTAAATTCCAAAGTGTTTTAAAGCTCTGAGCGCTTCTTTCTGGTGGAAAGTGATGGGAATCAGTTCGACTGGAAGCCTTAAACGCTTAAATAAATAATGCTTAAGGGAAAAGCTGATTATCTTTAAACAACGAAATGGTTCAACCTTCAACCTGTTCTGAACTGTTTTCCTACCTGGCTCCTGTTTAAATCTTTAAACAAAACAAATCTTTTTTTTTTTTTTTTTTCTTAATTGCAACTTAAGAACTTTTTCTTCTTAAGATTACTCTTTAAAATTTAAGATTCCTCTCCAAATATAGCACGGGTAAGTATATCGCCTTTATGTCCTGTTTCTCCACAATTTGTAAATCATTAGGAAGAATCCAGTCTCAATTTAGTTAGGCCCTTTATTAATTTTTCATACTGCTGAACAGATAATTTTCACGTAATCAACCTTAATTGCCGTTGCTCCTAGGTTCCCAAAACATTTAGAAAGAAGTCCTTTTCAAGTGCTATTTAAACTGAGGAAGAGAAGATTCGACCCACAGTTTATCAGTTAGCTCATTAGCATACTAATGTGCTACAATTTGTGTTTGACTAGGGGGTTGTCTTTCACCCCAGTAATCTTGTTGGCAGAGCATCACAGTTTTTGGTTGATTTTTAAAACACTCTGTCTGTATACACACGAGAAATAAGGTGATGTTAGTACAAGAAGCTTGGAAGTGAATTAATTGCTTTGAAATAATTCCACATTGGGTTAGCCTCTCCAGTGGTGCTATTTGCACCGCCCTCACACGTGCTGATGATCAATTCACACTGGCATTTAAACAGAATCAACCCTAAGACATTTCTCACACTTCCTAACGAATGATTATTTTCTCAAGGTACCTAAGTCCTGAAGGAGTTAGGATAGCTCTGCCTTGCTCATTTAAGGCTGAAGGCAGCTAAGAACTTTTTCAGTTAAAGGATTCAAAACAAACTGGCTCTTTTCTAAGCAGTTCTCCCATTCAAAGTATTTGCCTCCGTGTGGAGAGACTCAGAGTGAGATTAACACTAGCTCTCGTTGCTGTAATCTCATTGGTAGCAAGAATTTTTTTCTAGAAAAGAAAAGAAAAAAGTAAAGTCAGGCATGGTGGTGAATCAAAGGTCGAAGGTGAGCCTTGAATGCTGAAATCCTCAATATACTAGGGGATGTGAAGGGCAGCAGAAAAGTGGAGGTAAGGGGAGCTAAGCAGAGTTAAGTGGTGATGAAGGCTGCCCGGAGGATGTGAGCGTCAGGAAAAGGAATGGAAGTGGGACACAGAAAAATGAGCAAATAGGAACATCCTGGCTTGGGGTTCAGAGCTCTAACATAAATGCAACACCCACACCGCACTCCTGTGGCACTGAGGATTGACCATAGGTCAACTAGACACTCTTCCCCTAAGCTACATTCTCAGACCTATGTATCTATATATAAAGAATCTATTATGCTAACATTACTGAGGAGAGTGTAGGTTAACACATCACAGTAGAAGGTCATTTGTAATATTCAAGTAATTTGCATATTTTTTCTGGTCAATTTTATTCTCAAGTGTGTGCTCGGAAGAAATTTACCTTTGTGTGTTTGAAAGGATAGGAACAGACAGCTATTTATTTATTTACTAACTTTTTGAAGCAAGGCCTCATTCTGTATCCAAGCTGCTCTGGAGCTCAGAATGGTGTCAGACTTGCTGGAATGTTCTTGTCTCGGCTTGTCGAGCATAGGGATTGCAGGCAATGGTATACCATGCCTGTAATTGCCATGTTTCTAACAGTGACATATTGGAAACAACCTACTGGAATACACGGGGGAATTAATAAATGGACTATTATGACATCTTCCATCAGAACATCTATAACGTAACAGTGAAAATTAGTGAAGTAGAGTTACAGATCTCCTTAATCCCACTGGTCGAAAATAAAACCACTACCACAATTTTTGAGTCAAATTTGAAGCAAGTGTTAATTAAATACTGGCCAAGATGATGGAGTCTGGCCCAGATGATTTCAGGGTTCCCAGAAAATAGCATGTATATAGTTTTAAAAAATCCACATAGCATGCATTTAGTGGTAAAAGAACAACTGTGAAATAGTGGTAGCTGTCAATGAGTCAGGAAGTACAGAAAAACCTGGGTGTAGTGGCACGCAACTGTAATCCCAGCACTTGGGAGGCTGAGCTAGGAAAGGCAGTGAACTCAGTTGTGTAAGAAAACTCTGCAGCAAACAAAGCAAGAACCCAACCACCAAAACCCAAAAAACAAAAGGTTAGCAAAATGACTCAGGGGACTTTCTGCCAATTCTGACAACCTGAGTTCAATCCCCAGGACCCACACAGTGAAAGACGTGCAGCTCCTGAAAGTTTGTCTCTGACCACACAGATGGTGCGTGTGCACGTGCGCAAGCACACACACACACACACACACAGAGAAATGTAATAAAAAAAATAAAGAAACGAGAAAGAATGACGTACTTCGTCAGTTTGCATAATGCTATAAATTGGGAAACGGGTCTGGGGATTTTTTTTTTTTAACTAATCTCTAATATTTCATATGACTGAAATACTTTAACTTAGAAGAATAGAAGTAAAAATGAAAATCAAAAAGATACACTGAAATATTTAATAGTGTTCATTAGGATTATACGTGCATTGAAATGTCTTGATATTTTCTAAAAAAATGAATATGCTGCTTTTTCATAAACTAAAAACTATAGTTTAAACATTGCAGAGACATGCCATACAATAAGGGCTTAGGACTGCGATCAGCATGTGTCAGAGTACCCATAAACATTTAGAGAGCAGGTGAATGGCTGGACAACTCAGTGAGACCTTAGCCACACAGCCAGCAGGGGCCAGAGGGTAGAGATGGTGGAAGCAAGCCTGTATCTGAGACAGATGGTCCTGTCCAGCACGACACACAGTGCGCAGCAGCCACAGTCCTGTTTCTAAGGAGAACTAATTCAGGTATAATCAGATTCGTTCTGGCAGGTGGGCTGGGGCCGGCAGAGATGCTGACAATCACTTTCTGCATCCCATCTGACCTATTTTCAGGCTTCCCTTCTTTCTCTTTCCTATGGGCTCAAATTTCTTCTTCTTTTCTCTTGAGACAGACTCTTGTTATGTAGCCCAAGCTGTCCTTGAACTCACGGCAATTCTGTATCCTCAGCCTCCAGAGTACCAGGATTGCCGGCAAGGGCTGCCAGAGCCGACTTTACTAGCCCGTTATTTCTAAGATTTTCCTTGTCCCTTGTCTGTAGGACAGGACCATCAGTGTGTACAGGACATCCAGATTCTAAGCAGCTAATCTAAGTAACCTGGGCTGTCTAGACACAGAATGGATAAAAGCTGTTGAACTCAATGCGTGTCAAATCCTGACTCAGCCCAAACTAGTCATCATTTGAAAAGAGCTAGCGGAGAGACAGATTATATGAATTTGGCCATGCATTCATTTTATTTAAGAGAGGCCATGCCTGTTATTTACAGGCGTACTTACACTTCCACACTGAGTTATATATCACTTGGTGTGATTCTGCCTTATTAAATTGACTAACAAGGTAATTCTTTGGGCTGAGGCTGTTTGAAGAGGATACAAGACTCTGTACAGAAAATAGCAGTAATTTTCTAAACAGAGCCAAGTCAATTGTATCCGTCCTGCACTAACAGAAAGACTCTGGCTTTTGGTAGACAGCTCACCAGGTGATCATCCTGGCTGAATAGCCTCAGAGACTTTGTTTTGAAGGGAGTGCAAAAATCCTGCAGGTTTAATTGCCAATAAATCAGCATGACCTCCAATCCCTGGCAGGCCTTTCCTACAATCATCTTTTCAACCAGAAAATGAAGGGCTGGATTTTACAAAGTATGCGTACTGCCTATGGTAAGAAAACAGAAATGCACTGGTCACTTTCTCCATTACAGCCTCCACAAGAGAATGAAGGACTCTATTAATGACATGTTCTCTTTGTTTTAGGTTATTTTCAACTTGCCTTGTAGTTATTTCTTTTTGTTGTTATAAGACTTCCCCCCATCTTTAAAAAAAAATCTTATTGTTCACTAGTTCAATATTTTCTCAGAGAGATTATTGCCCAATTAATTTGTACAAATTTGCATTAAAATATTCTGGCTCCCTCAAAACACTGGTTACAATCTGGTTGAATTGGATGTTGCTTTGAACTGATTTTCAAATTTGTTTTTAAAAGTACTTATTTTGACAATTAATATCTCCAGTTTTTACTACACTGGATGAAGAAATTTGACCATTTGTTCAACCCCAAATATAACATAAGCCTGGGATTATACTTTTGAGCTCTGTGTATCTATTTTAATTTAAATGAGTAATATTCTGGGGTGGATAGTCATACATTTGAATATTTAATTTTATGACCACTATAAAGAAACATTAAAATTTAAAATTCCTAAACAGTAGGATGTAGTTCTGCTTAATTTCTGAGAGCTTCTGCTGTCTATTCTGAACTTAGGCAGGGGCTCTTCCTGGCTGGCTACCAGATTTTGTTTGGCTTGCCATGCTCTGTGTCAGGAGCTCATCTTCTCTGAGACTGTGTGAGGATCTTACATTGTGGGGGTTGTAGGTTTTTATTTTATTTTATTTTATTTATATCATAGATCTAACCCAAGGTCTTGAGCATGCCAGGCATGCTCCCATCTATTGCATTCGGAACACATCCCAAGTTTATTACTAGGCTTGCGAGGATGCTGGGATCACTGGTAAAAGTGATGTACTTTTTTAATCTCTTCAAATCCCCACCTAACAACAGATAGAACCACTGGATAGCAGAACCCAAACCTATTTACAACAAAGTTAGGTAACAAGGCAGCCCAGAAATCCTGCCACACAAGCAGCTGAGGACGAATTACTGACATCCATACTAGCTGACACTTGAGGCTGAGCAGAGGCGAGCATAAGCATTTGAGAACAGCAGAAAAGGCACCCAACAACAGCTACAGTGAACAGCAAAAACAAAGGAATTTTACCCCTATTTATCCCCAGCAGTAGGCAAAGCCTGCAGTGAGGACAGAAGGAGCTGGGATGGGTCAACCCCAACAAACTCACACTGACCAGCCAGGGGCCCTCGGGAGTTACAGTGCATGTTTGTGAGCCTGTGATATATACGATGCACGAAAAACTAAGCAGTAATTTTTTGATGATCTAGTTTAGCCTCTGTCCTTCAGAACCAGGACTTCCAGGCAAATATATGAGAGATCAGACAAAAAAAAAAAAAAAAAAAGCTGTAGTTTTTTTGTTTGTTTTCAGTACATTCTACGGTGGGCTATTTCCTTGTTCTTTTAAAAATAAATTTAGTGTGCATGTGTGTGTGTGTGTGTGCACATGAGTGTGCACTAGTGTGCATGTGAAGTGTGCAACTTTCAAGATTGGTCCCTTCTTCACATTTCTTGTTGCCTCTGCCCAGCGCAGCATAGCCCAAGCCGGTTAGTGCAGGAGCTCCCATCTGAGGCTCCTGTTTCTACCTCCCATCTCTCTGTAGGAGTGCTGAGATTACTTGTGCACACCCCTGCATCTGGATTTCTATGTGGGTTCCAAGGAGTGCACGCAAGCCTGTATAGCAAGCACATTTATGTGCTGAGCCCTTTCCTTGGCCCTGCCTCTGGTTACTTTTGAGACAAGGTCTTACTATGTAGCCCAGTCTATCATTGGACTCATAAATCTTCTGTGTCAGCCTTTCAGGTACTAGATTTATAGGCATACTCTTATCATGCCGGCTAAAAACTAACAGCAATGTCCTATAGTGTTGATTATAAATTGGAAATACAACTTTGATTCAGATTTATTGTTTTATGTTTTAAAATGGATGCCTGTTTTAGTTAGGGTTTCTATTGCTGTAAAGAGATACCATGACCATGGCAACTCTTATAAAGGAAAACATTTCATCGGGACTGGTTTAGTCCATTATCATCATGGCAGGAAGCATAGTGGTTATCAGGAAGATACAGCGCCAGAGGTAGCTGAGAGTTCTACATCCAGATTGGCCGTCAGCAGGAAGAGAGAGTGACGCTGGGCCTGGCTTGAACATTTGAAACCTCAGTGACACATTGCTTCAAGCAAGGCCACACCCACTCTCACATGGCCACAGCTTCTAATAGTGCCACTGTCCATGAGCCTGTGGGGGCCATTTTCATTCAAAGCTTCCTAGTACAATAGTTCTCTGTATCTTATCCTGTGCTTTGTTTCTCTCTCCATCTTTGTGATGTGCAAGATCTAACTCAAGGTGTTATATGTACCAACCTAAAGAGACCCCACCATCCTCACACTCAGAACGCTGAGGCAAGAAGATTGTAACCTTGAGGCCAACCTGGGCTGCAGAGCGAACATGAGGTCGTTCTGGACTCCCGACTTGCCAAAGATAACACGATTACCATTTAAGCTCCAAAAGTTAATGATTGATTGGATTAAGCCTTTCAGTTAAGTTTAAATATATATGTTTGAAGTTATACATATGATTTCTATACATCCATGCAGTCACTCATTGTTGGTTTCTTTTAAATTGACCTCCTTTAGAGGATGCTAGGCGAGTAATTTACTGACCTGAAGCTGATAATTGAAAATTGACGATGGCTGCCCTTCCTCTTATGAAAACCGAGTTGGCTTACTACATGGTAAACGAGTGGAAGCGTCTTTGTGGAAAAGGATTCTAGTGAGAAGGGAAGATGGGATGGGAGCACCACCACTTCTCAACCTCAGTACAATAGTGGTGTGTCATGGAGCCTCAGCGCTGCTCATGCCACACAAAGACAGTCAAATGTGTGAGTCGCACAGGCAGTGAGGGTGGAGAGAAAAAGGCCCTCGTTTTGACTTCTCCAAGGGATCAAAGTTGAGTCAGATCACACCTCTGAATTCAGCTGCCAGTACAGGGAAGTAAAGCGGCAGAGAAATTGGACCATACCCAAGGGTGTGTTTGTGCAGTGTAGGAGTGCCTGCAGGTCAGAGGGTCTGGTTTCTTCGCAGATGTTAAGACCTTCAGAGGAGGAGCTAGAGCTTAAAATAGAGTGAAAAAGAGATAGCAGAAAACAGTTAACCTCTAGTCAAAGGATACACTCTTGGATGTTTTATCCCAAGTAAGGGCTACTCTGTGTGACTATAAAAAGCCCTATAGGTGTTTGCTTGGTTTTGCTTTTGAATCAGGTTTCGCCCAGCTCAGACTGTCATAGAACTTGAACTGAGAAAGACCTTGAACTTTGCTCTCCTTGTCTCCATTATCTATGTGCTGACATTACAGGCATGCGCCACCATGACTGGCTTATGTAGTGTTGGGGACTAAACCGAGGGCCCCAGATGTGCCAGACAAGCATTCTACTACCCTCAAACCCTGTTGTCTGGGAAAGGATCTGGTAATAACACTATAAACTCTGAAGTATTTTATGTTTAAAATGTGTGCTTTTCCGTGTCTTGTTCTTAATACACTTGGGTGATAATACCACAGGGAAAGGAAGAACTGCCTCAGTACTCAGAAAGTGGTTGTTTTTTTTGAGGAGAGAGGGGATTGTCATTGGGAAAAACACATGGAGAAGCTTCGAGGTAGGTGTTAGGTTGGCAGACTTCTGTTTCTTGGCTCTGCGGTGGTTACAAAGGTGTTTATCTTATAATGACTCATTAAGCTGTACTTTTGTGTATTTTTAATATCTGCTTTATTATTATCGTCATTATTATATTGTTTTTTTTAGCTATGTGTATATATGTGTCTCTATATGTGCATGTAAGTGCAGGTGCCCGAGCAGTCAGAGATGTCACATCCCCTGGAGCTGGAGTTACAGGTAGCTGTGAGCGGCCTCATGTGGGTGCTGGGAACCAAGTTTGTGTCCTCTGCAGGGGGAGTAAATGTGTTTAACTGCTGAGCCATCCCTAGAACATGTAGTGACCCTCCTGACTCTGCCTCTCAAGTGCTGAGATTATAGGCTGCAGGCATGTGTCACAATGTCCTGCGTAACTTCTGTGTCCATTCGTTTATTTGTGGAGACAGTCTTACTTGGCCCAGTCTGGCCTTGAGCTTACAGGGTAGCTGAAACTAGTCTTTAACTCCTGATCCTCCTGCTGCCATCTCCCAAATCGTTGGTTTTACAGGTGTGTACCATCATGTCTGGCTGTACCTGTTTTATTTACTTTTTTTCCTTTTATTTTTGTAATTAAAATGATATTATTTCCCTTTTTCCTTTCCTTTCACCAAACCCTTCCATATCCTCCTCCTTGATATTTTTCAAAGTTCATGGCCTCTTTTTCACCAATTGTTGCTACATGCATATATGTGTGTATATTACATTCTTAAATATAACCTTCTCAGTCCCTACAGTGTTATTTGTATATATAGCATGCATATGTTTTCAGGGCTGACCATTCACTGCTGGATAACTAATCAATGTGCCCTGTCCTGGGGAAAACGATTTTTCCCAGTTTCAGCATTCCTTAGTTGTCTGGTGTTTTTTGTGTAGGGTTCAGATCTCGTGGGCTCTTTGTTTGTATCCACTTTGCATGTCTGTTGTCCTTGTTCAGCTCATGTTTAGGCAGTCATGTTGGTGAGACAACATGGGTGTAGCTTCTGACATGACTAGAAAACACGATCTCGGCAAACTCCCTGATCCTCTGGCTCTTAGACTCTGTCTTCTCTCTCCCACAGTGTTCCCTGAGCCTTAGGTACAGGAGTTGTTCTGTAGATGTATCCATGGGGACTGAGCTCCACAACTCTGTATTTCCTGTTGTATTCTCAAATATATTTATTATTTTCTTTCTTAATTTTTTAAAGTTTGACTATTATTATTTTTGAGACAGAATCTCACTATGATATCTTTGTTGGCCTAAAATTTACTATGTAGACTAGGTTGACCTCGAACTAGCAGAGATTTAACTGCCTCTGCCTTCTAAGCACTGAGATTAAAGGCATGCACCACTTTGTTCAGCCGTTATTTAGTTTTTAAGAGTCATACAAAGCACAAGAAGGCGGGTCTTGCATGTTACTTCCACTTTAGAACATTTGTTAACCTTTTCTGAAAATTCCAATTTGACCTCATTCTCCATGAAATTCAGCCAAGTCTGTTTTGGGAATAGCAGACACACATCCAACAATGTGCTGCCCGGTATGAGGACAGCAGGAAGGAACACCCAAGAGGCCAGCAAAGTAGAAAAGAAACACAGACACACACTTCTGGGGTAGAATGTAATATTATGCAGGACTCTGGGCAGAGTCTAGACATAGGTATAGCAGCAGTAATATGGCGACCTCACAAACTCCTGAGCAGCTGGAGACTCTCACCACCCGTTCAGGTCCCTAGCCTCATTTCACTCATATTAGACAGACAAAATAGCCTTGATCCATTCCATCTGCTAGCTTTAAGCTGCTAAAGGCTATTTGGAGATCAGTTTCAGTCCCGGTCAGTCTTAAGCCATCATCAGAGCTCTCTCTGAGCTAAGTATCTTAAGTATCTGATAAAGCAAAGAGCTAGAAGCCACTGTGTATCACAATAAGTTGGTATCTGAGATGAGTGAGACCAGAGTTGTGAATCTGTACCAGTCCATTTACAAGTCCTTATTAAGCACAGGTTCCTAGGTCCCCAACTTCAAATACAATGTCCTATTTTAAGACTGGAGTTCCAAATATGTGATCAACATGGTTATAGTATAAAATCATTCTTGAGGCTGGAGAGATGGCTCAGAGGTTAAGAGTGCATATTGCTTTTGCAGAGGACCTTAGTTTGGTTCCAATTACCCACAGTGCGCAAACTTAAAAGCACCTGTAACTACAGCTGCAGGATATCTGACACCATCTGCTGGTCTCTGTGGGTACTGCACACTTTACGTATATATAAACATACATATACACAAATACAAATAAAATAAATCTTTTTTCTTTTTGTCTTTCTATTCCTAAGGAAGACAGTGTGCTGCTTTTACAGGTAGCTCTGGTAGGTCGATATGACATGTCTCTAAAAATTTACATGAAAAGGAAGTGGTTCAGGAGATCTTGAGGATGTGCTCCTTAACCTCTAAGATGCCACTAGAAGAGAAAAAGCAGGTGGCAATTTTTTAAGTTCTATCAATACTTTTCTCTTTTTTGGACAGATTCTCCTTAGATGGCAAGTAGCGCCATGCTGGACTTTTATTGGGTTCTTTAGAGACAGACAGCTCAGCATCACTTCCCTGTTCTTCACACACCTTCAAAGCATTAGCTATCGTCCCCAACTACTTCTTGACTATAGACTTTATCTCTCTACATGGTTTCCTCCAGGAGCAATCACATCTATGCTTTTCTACAGTCCTCGTGGAACATAGAGCCCTCAATATTTATTGATTCTGTTGATTCATCTTTCAGTTTATTTATTCAAACGACAAATATTTACTGGGGAGTAACTTATACTTGTAGGGCTACAGCTATAAGCCAATCTGTACTTTCACAAAACTTCTACTTTAGAGGTTGGGATGAGAAAAAGCCCTGGGGTACCTTTATTTACTCATTTTCCAAATTATAAATCCTAGATGACTTTCTTTCTTTCCTTTCCTTTTTTTTTTTTTTTTTTTTTTTTTTTTTTTTTTTTTTAAAGACAGGGTTTCTCTGCGTAGTCCTGACTACCCTGGAACTCACTATGTAGACGTGACTGCCCTCGAACTCAGAGATCTGCCTACTCCTGCCTCCCAAGGGCTGTGAGTAAAGACATGGGTCACCACCCCCTGGCTCTAACTTTCTGACAGTAGCCAGGAGGAAAATAGCCTTTGCAAAAACAGTTTCTAGCTTGGTCTCCTGGGTCAATACAAACAAAAGAAAAAAGAAAAGAGACCAAGCCAGGCTTACACGTATAAATTCATTCTAGTGATTTTCCCCTTTAGGGAAGGGCATACTTCGAAAAGCCATCCATTCAGAGTCCCAAGGTGGGAGCAGACACACTCTCAGCTTACCTTTGGTTCCCCAGTGTCTTTCTAGTGCCTTCCTTCAAATGCATGGGATGTTTTTTTTTCCTTCTTCTGTTTTTTTAAAGATAGGGTTTTGTATAGCTCAGCTGATCTTGAACTCATATATAACCAAGGACAATCTTGAACCCCTGATCCTCCTGCCTCGACCTTCTGAGTGCTGGAATTGCAGACAAGTGACGCCACCACTGGAAAAATATTCTATTCTATGTAATACAGACATATCCTTGTCTGCATGTGTGTGTATATACTTATGCATGTGTGTGTATATACTATATGTATGTGTGTATGTATACTGTGTATGTGTGTATGTATGCTGTATGCATGTGTGTATATATACTATATGCACGTGTGTATGTATACTGTGTATGTGTGTGTATTCGGGTCTCTTTCTCTTCCTGCATTCACAGTGGTTCTAGGTTTATTTAAGGTAATTGAGTGCCCTTTGTCCTCTGGGAAGATTTCTCAAAGGCAGGCAGAGCCAAGGCTGTAAACCTCATCTTTGTAACTCTCTCTTTTGATGTCAGCACTTTCTCACCATCTGCTCTTTGGTGTAGGCAGCAACAGTGTGTGGAAGACTGGGGATCTGGTTCCTCAGCCACCTTTCATGAAGGTGCGGAGGCAGCAAGTTTATAAGACTATGTCAACAGTAACACTCACTCTCAAACTATGTGTTTTAGCAAATTAATCTTTACAAAAATGAGGTACTAACCCAGTGAGCATGAGCTAGGCATAGCGGCACATGCCTGCCGTCCCAGCTACTGTGATGTTGAGACAGGGAGATCCCAGAAGTCTGAGACCCATTTGGACCCAGTGAGATCATATTTCAAAGACAAACAAACAAAATTTTGGAAAGATAGCTCTGTGGGCACACTGCATAAACTTGAGGGTCCGAGTTCAACCCAGAGCTTGTGTCAAAAAGCCAAGAGTGGTAGCATGTGCTTATAATCTCAGTACTGCAGAGATGGAGACCAGTTGACCCCTTGGCTTACTGGCCACACAGCCTAGCATTGTCAGCAAATTCCAGGTCAAATGAGAAAACCCTGTTTCAACACCAGGTGGACGGAACCAAAGGAACAGCTACTGAGGTTGACCTCTGGCATCCACACACATGAGCACCCACACATACAAACAGACATGTACACACAAAATAAACATATAACAAGAAGTAGATATATTCGCCCAAGACTAGCTGCTCAGACTTTGTTAGGGTTCTAAAACTCATGTAGTGCATGCTGGACCTGGTGGTGTACAACTTTAATCCCAGGACTCAAGAGAGAGAAGCAGGTGGATTTCTGTGAGTTGAAGACCAGCCTGGTCTACATAGTGAATCCCAGGCCATCCAGGACTACATGCTATATGAGCCCTGTCTCAATTAATTAATTAAGAAAATAATTTTTAAAAAACCTCTTGTCTTAAATTTTATCTTGAGCCAAGAGATGGTGGTTCAAGCCTTTAGTCCCGTCGCCCAGGAGGTAGAAGCAGGTGCATCTCTGAGTTAAAGTCCAGTCTGGTCTACAGTGTGAGTTCCAGGGAAAACCTACACAGAAAAACCCTGTCTCAAAAAAACTAAAAACAAACAAATAAATGGTAGAATTATTTTCAGTACCCAGTGAGAATCTTTGTCTCAAAAAAGTAACTGCAAGTCGCCACAGGAGTGTGGGAATTATAGATAGGTACACAAATGCAGACTCCTTACGAATGAAGAGGAAAATGAAGAAGCCATAGGGTGGCCCTCAGTGGGTATAAATTAGCCTTCCACGCAGCTGTTGGTACTCCACAGCTAATCTGGTAGAGCATCGCTTGCTGAAGGAGTGGTGTAACTTACTCTTTTTTTTATTCGCCATTACCAAATCCCTAATACTTAGATATTGGATTATCTCTAAAGATAAGGAAACATTTTATGAGTATAAATAACAGGATTATAGCAAATCCTACAGTATTTTGAACCAGGATTAGTGTGGTCAAAATATAGTTCCTTAATCCAGGACTCATGTAAGTAATTGTTCCCTACTCCCTGTGAATTATCTGAATAATCCGATTACAGACAGATGGGAAGATGAAAGTTTTCAGAAAAAGGACCAGTAGCATTTTTTGTGTTAGAAAATCACAAACTCTTTTAGACCTTCCAACATACGTGAGAGCTGATCTACTCTTGAAACCCAAAGAATGGCTGTCGTGGGGTTACTGCTCTGGTGTGGAGCTGAGTGTCTTGGAAGGATTATGAATTAATGGGTTTCCTGTGGGGTGGTTGTTTTATTTGTGCCAACAGAAAGGGCATGCAGGGAACAGATGGCTGTCACTCGGCACAGAATGGCTCCAGATGACAGTGCTGTTCCCACGTTGAGCTCTGAAGAAGCTCAAACCAACTTGGCTGTGGACAGTGGCCCAGTTACTGGTGAAGCTGTCACACACAGCCTGCCCTGAACTTTGTGCTTTGGTGGTTTTTGAGCACAGAGACTGATCTCCTGAGTGGGAGACTTGAAATGACCCACAATCCTGAAGGTAAAGAGGAAAATATTCCAACCACAAAGGTGATTCTAGAATGTTTCTCCCATATGAAGAATATCGGAGAAAACATTGAAATGGCGTTGGCTTCTGCCTGTTTGTACAAGTGGAACAACTGGTACGAAGCAATGTGAGCTGAGCCTTATGCCAGATAACAAGAGTCTTTTCATGGTGTGTGTGTGTGTGTGTGTGTGTGTGTGTGTGTGTGTGTGTAGGTGCACTCACCCATGCATGTTCATGTGAAGGCCAGAGTTCAACGATGCTGTCTTTCTCTGCCATTCCCCACCTGATCTTATTTGTCAAGGCCTCCTCTCTCCCTACATCTGGATCACACCATTTCTGCCAGATGGGCTAGCTATCAAGTACCTGGGTTTTACATAGGGATCTGAACTGTGGTCCCCAAGCTTGCTTAGCAAGCATTTACCCACTGAGCCATCTTGCCAGCCTGTGTTATCAAAGCAGTGTCTCTAAAGGTAGACCATTTGAGTGCACATGTTAAATAGTAGAATGTATATTTCTCACCCTTAAAGATACCGTAGCTTATAACACTTAGGAAACAATTCCATGTTGTTACTGACCTGAGAATTCAAACTATAATTTCCTCACGGAACATAGTTGAAATAGTCAGCTTGTTCCTCTTTTGTTTCCACAGCCCATAAACTAGAGAATGTTTCTCATTTATCTAACAAGTGAATGGAACTCAGATTCTTTTTTCCCCTCACTATGAAGTCAAGGATGACCTTGAACCCCTGATCCTACTGTCTTTACCTCCTGTGTGCTGGGAGTACAGGCGTGTACCATCACACCTGGTTTATACAGTTGGGGATCTAACCCAAGGTTTCTTGCGTGCTAGACAAGCTCTCTACTAACCGAGCTACAACCCTGGCTTCAAAGAAGAGAAAGGAAGAACTCAACAAAGTCTCCAAGTAGAGTACACATGAACATTGATTGTTAAGTATTTGGGAGACTGTTTCTTTAAAATGTGTGCATTATAACTGTATAAATTAAAACAAAATATGTATATGTTTAAAGGCTCTTTCAAAATTGGTCCTTATTTTATTTAGCTATATTAAGTCATTCACATATGCATTCACTCAACAAATATTGATCAATCACTTAGAGTGGGCCAGAGTCTGAACCAGATCTCAGAATGCAATAATGATCAAAACATAAAAACTGTGGCCCTTCCCTGTAGTGTTCTTAAAAATATACTTCAGTGCTTGAACCACATTCATCAAACAAGTTCCAAGATTACCAAAATCAACTCATTCCACTTCATCTGTCTCTGAACACTTCTGGCTCTTAATTGTCCTTTGGTTTCTCTTCTGTCTAATTGTTCAGTTTGGCACAATGATAAACTTTAGAACAGATTCTTCACTTTTTGTTCCCAAATCTCTTCTTCTAGTGTGGTTCCCTAGAGAAGGAATAATCCAGCATCAGACTTCACAGTTTGCAAGGCCGTGAGCAGGTGCCAGGCAGTGGCACTGTGCCCCTTCTAAGATACGAGGTCCATGGCGGCACAGGATTGGGGTGCTTTTGTGCACAGCTCCCGTTTGGCCCAGTGGAAGCCACACAAGCAAGTTCATCTCAGGACAACCTTAAGACGAGGCTGAAGATGGCTACCTCTCTAGTTTCCTTTGTTCCCTTTTTTCACTTTGCAAAAAATGTTCTACATTGCTTTAGTCATTAGGGGGCTAGGATATGGGGGTGTCCCTCTTCGACCTGTTCCTCCTGCTCCTATGCAAAGGAACCTTAGCAGCCAGAGGCTTAAAGGCGCCCATAAGATAGCTGGAGGGGCAGGGATGCCTGGAGTTTTCCTCCTTGCCCCTTCCACTCAGCCTCCGTGGACAAGAATCAAATGTTTCCAAAGCCTGTGACAATGAGGGTGATGACCCTTCATATGGCCATGCTGACAACGGCGCACTTAACTTCAGCTAAGACGATCAATTCCCCTACATCAAGATTATTACACATCTATCATTCTAGTGTTAATCAGGTCTGTACTGCTCAAGCAAAACCTGTTACATGGAGTAGATAAAGATTCCAACCCAGGCAGTCAGCCTAGAGAGGAAAACAACAAAATAACTCAGAAAGTTACAAAGTCTCCAAAAGATTTGCATGATATCTATTTTTTTCCCCTCCAGACAGAATGTCTCTGTTTTAATTCGCGCTGTCCTGGAACTTACTCTGTAGACCAGGCTGACCTTAAACTCACAGAGATCTGCCTGCCTCTGCCTCCTGAGTACTAGGATTAAAGGCAGCACCACCACCAACAGGCTTGACATCTAACTTTTAAAAACAGTTGTGGGGAGCACAGGAAGCCCTGAGTGAATGAAGTCTGGATTGAATGTGTGCTGTTGATAGGGGCATACTTTGACCCATAGGGAATTTGGCAAAGTTCCCGTCCCTGCTCCCACCCCCCAGGGTGAGGCTCGGGAGAGGATGGTGTGTGCCCAGTGTAGCTTTCTCTTTGAAGATCCATAGCACCTGAGACTGCTTCCCCATGGACACAGCTCCTATGGAGATTAGCTAATCCTGTCTCCTCGAGCCAGCTGTATAGGATAACCCTGCTTCCTTCTCTGTATGTAATAACCCTTCTCTTTGTTCAGCGCTATGCAACCACCCTGCCTCCCCATTCAACTATATGTAATACATACGCTGGTGTATCTTCACAGTGATAGAACAGTAGCTCTGCATCAGCCCCTGCATCAGCCCCTGCCTCCAGGTTCCTGCCCTGTTTGAGCTCCTGGCCTGACTTCCTTCAGTGATGAAGTGTAAGTGTAAGCCGAACTTTTTCCTACCGGAGATGCTTTTTGGTTATGGTGTTTCATCTCAGCGATAGAAACCCTAAGACACCTTTTAAGTTTGTTTTTACATCCTTTTATTAATAAGGCTAAGAACCACAAAAGAGGACCACAATTTCCTCAGTAACATGCGATGAATCTGGTAAAGCTCCCCAAAATTTTCAGTAGCACCTTTATACACACGACTTGACATGCATCTCCCACAGAAATATACTATTCCAGAAGCATCAATGAAAATGGGCGTGTCTTTCCACAATGTCAAAATGCATTGAACAAGGTGACGCTCACAAGGTTCAGTGGTTTTTACAGCAGCACTTTGTCAGATAATCTCACCTACTCTGGAAATCTGGCAAGGCAGAGGCAGGTTCTTTTATTCCAATCTTAATAACTAATATTGACTTGCATCACACATCACACAGCGAACAGGTCTAGATGTTTCTATGCATAGATGTGGATTAAAGAGTGAATACAAGCAAGGTTTCAGGAATGGGCTACGTGAGAATCGTTCTGCAGAGACAAGGACAGAGCGATGGCGCTGCGGCTGGAGCTGGCGCAGTTAGGATTGAGAACAAAGCTGTCCAGTCAAACTGCGAGGTGGAAGGTCAAGCCAGGGTCTGAGACCATGAACTGATGGGAGCAGGTCCAGGCACTGTCTGAGACAGATGGAAAGGTGGATGGGCAGGCAGGTGAGCAGCTGAAGCTCCAGGGAGAGTTGAGAAACTTCTGCTTGTGAGACCTTGACACACACACAGACACCAGGCGATAAATGGCAGGTCGGTGTGGGCCACGCCATCACGGTGTGACGGCCTTTTAGGAGCTGGCTCTCTCCTCTACCAAGGACGGAAGTCATGGTGTCAGGCGTGCTGGCAGCACATTTACTCAATGAGCCATCTCAGGAACCCGAACTTTCTGTTTTCCAACCATCCCATCCAAGAAGTACATTTGGGGACAGCGCTAAGCTGTCTATGATAAGTTTGTGGCATGCCAGTGAGATCCCAGATAACATTCATTTCCCCTGGTCTTGGCAGCATTCTCTGTCACTGTGCAATCCAAATGGGGCTTCCTGGGCTGGACCACAGTGCTGTGAACCTATGGTTTGATCAAGGCATCTGAACGTGTTGCCTCGGGTTTTTCTTTGGTACGGGTAAGAGCAACACTTCCCTCTGTGATGGCGCTATTCTGAAGGGGTCAGCCTGGTTCTTTTCCCACCACTTGGAGAATGGATCCATCTCTATAAGGAGTTTTGACTTTGTCGGGTTCCTAGTTCTTGTGAGGCCTCGCCCTGTCTTTTCTGTGGTTTGGTTTGGTAAGTCAGGCATCAGCCAAAGTCGGGGCAAGTGGCAAAACAAAGCAAGGCAGAGCTCAGCTTCTCTACATGCTGCCCCTTCCTTCACCTTTAAAAACACCCTGAACAAACAATAAAGAACACCCATTTGTCAGCTTCCAGTTATAAGATGGCAATAAGGATTTCTGCCTCCAATTTCCTTCCAAATATGTCCTAACATGACTAACATGGAGTTATTCTTAAATAATAGGGGTCCATTGTGACTCAGAACCAAGGTGGGGGAAGGTCAAGCTAAAGCCCAGCATCATGTTGATCCGAGCTGTTGACTTGACCCCACTGAACTATAGAAGGTCTAGGAATTGGTGGCATCAGCTACTTGATAGGTAGAAACCAGGAAAGGGTGCAAAAACAGCGATAATTTAAGAGTTTGCAAGAAGCAGCTGGTTCTTTAAGTCCCATTCATTCTACAGAGAGGAAGATGAACATCTCTGAGAGACTGAGCTGGGAAGATCATGGTGGGTTGGTGACAGGGAGGAGCCAAAACCTGAAGAAGAGCTGAGTACACCAGTGCCTTTGTTTCCAGCTTCAATGGCATCCCCTCTCCTCTTCCTCCTAGGACAGATGGGTCCCTTCTCTGTAGTCCCACAGGTGGAATCCTCCCACTACAGAGGACCACCACTGATCCTCTGTCTGGAGTGCAACGGCTGCCAGTGGCCGGCTGCAGGCCAAGGGACACAGCAAGGATATGGAGTGGCGGGATGGGCCGTGGGTTTACAACATCTTGGCCATCTTTGGCAGACCTCCGGTGAGTTGGATGGGTACAGACACTCAGGACACACTTCAGGGGGCGTCTCGCTTTTAATGCGGGGTGTAGGGTACATATATAGGGCCACAAGCAGGGAAGGAACTGGTGGCCCTGAGAATGCTCATTGGTTAGGGATCCTATGTTGGTCGTGGCCTTGTCTGTGTGTGGAGTTTGAGTCTGTGTATTCCAGCCCGCAGGGCAGAAAAGCATGTTTGCTTTAGTGAAGGTTCATATCTAAATTTGCTGGGTTCTGGCCAGGGCTAAAAAGTGAGGAGCACTTGAACTCCTACCGTCCTCACCCTCCAGGGGTGACACAGGGTTCATGGCGAGCTTCAACTCACTATTAGCCTTTGGACATCTCCACACTTCTCCGGAAAAACTGAATGTCAGAGAAGAGATCTCATAGACCAGCAGTTCTCAACCTGTGGGTCACGACCCATTTACAGGTCAAACAACCCTTTCACAGGAGTCACCTAAGACCATCTGCATATCAGATATTTACATTACGATTCATGACAGAAGCACAATTACAGTTATAAAGTAACAACAAAAATAATTTTACGGTTTGGGATCATCACACATGAAGAACTGTATTAAAGGGTCGCAGCATTAGGAAGGTTGAGAACCACTGTCATAGAAAAAGAAGCTGGCTACCAACTAATGACACAGCCAGTGCTGCCAGAAAGACAGAGTCATCCACATGGAAATAGTTTTCAAATAATATTTTTTAAAATCATTATATGTATTTATTTTTTTGTGTGTGCATGGTGCATAGAGGTCAGAAGACAATTTTAAATTTAACTCATTTACAGTTATAAAAATATGCTGGCAATGCGATGAAATCCTCTGATAAGATAGTTAGAAACCATCGCCACCACCCCAACTCAGAAAAAAGGAAATTTTTACAAAAAAAAAAAAAAAAAAAGAATTCCAAGGCCCTGAGGAGGAAGGATCATGCTGGACTTTGAAGACGCTAAAGGAGTTTAATTCAAACAACTTAGTGCAGGTTGGATGCGCGTCAAAATAAGGTACTAAGTATGCATTTGTGACTTATTAATAGAGTCGTGCTTATCCACACTGAATTGTTTGGATTAACAAACAAAATGACGTAGCTGTGTTAGAAGGAGCTAGAGAAGAATAAGGATCCAATAAACTCACCTACAATGAGAGGCAATAAACAGATAGTATTTGCCTTCACGAGCAGAATGATTCACAGACCCAGGAATGTGGAAGCAAATACAAATAGCTTAAAAGTCTGAGGCTGACTGCTGTGGATGATAGTGTGGGGGGGGGCAGAGTTACAGGGAAACACCATTGTGTTTGTTATAGAAGCCTCTGGCATTCCTTGTCTTTTAAACCATGAGCATATATTGCTTTGATAAGTAACAATCAGTCAAAAGCCGCAGTCACATTGACAAGGCGCTGAATTATCCGCCTGGCTGGCTGTCCATGTGCCTCGTCATAGCTCTGCCCTGGGAGGTGAGATCAGAGCCGGGTCAGAGGATGGGCTGGGAAGTGTTTTATGTGCCCAGCCAAAGAGCTTGGGCTTTGTAACGAAAGGAACAAGGGCCTTCAGGGCTGTGTAGCAGTGGAATAATCGGATCAGACATGCTCTTCGAGCATTCCTTCCCTCATCTGTTAATTGCCCTGGCTGGCCACTCAGAAACATTCTGTCACACGTACTCCCTGCCCTCAACATTTTGGTATGAAGACTTTTAAGTACTCCATTAGTCATTAAAGGTAAAACCATGTACTCATTTTACTAGTGTTCAGTGCATATTATCAATTACTATAAATTATTCAACCTATATATATGTAAATTTTTCCCTTTATTTTCATTTAATGTGTATGAGTGTCTTGCCTGCATGTGTGTGCACCACATGCATGTAGTGCCCAAGGAGGCCAGAAGAGGGTGTCAGATCCCCTGGAACTGGAGTGTAGATTCTGGGACTCATATCAAGATCCTCTGTAAGAACAGCCAGTGCTCTCAACAGCCAAACCATCTCTCCGTCCCCTAGTTTATATTTTTTGACCAAATAATTATACAGCTAACATATAAACACCTAGGTACTATAACGTTTCACTGTCTGTGTGTGGGGTGGGGTGGGATGAGTGTGCAGGTACACTTGCCTGCGCATTCTGAGGCCAGAGGTCTAAGCTAGGTGTTCTCCTCTATTGCTTCCCACCTTATTTTTCCAGACAGGGCTCTCTGCTGAACGTTCAGCTCACGTTGTTTTGAGCAGACAGGCTGGCCAGTGAGCCCTCATATTTCCCCTGCCCTCTACCCCACAGCACTGAGAACACAGATGTGTAGTATCACACTCAGCTTTGATATGGGTGTGGCCTTGTTGGAGGAAGTGTGTCACTGGGGGGTGTGGGCTTTGAGGTTTTTGGTGCTCAAGCTAGGCCCAGTGTCACTCTTCCTTGCTGCTCTGCCAATCCAGAGGTAGAACTCTCAGCACCGTGTCTGCCTGTGTGCCACCATGCTTCCTGCTATGATGACAGTGGACTAAACTCTGAACTTCAAGCCAGACCCAATTAAATCAATTAAATGTTTTCCCTTATAAGAGTTTCAGTGGTCCTGGTGTCTCTTCACAGCGATAGAACATTAAGACGCTGGAGAGTCGAACTCGTGCCCTCAGACTTGCACCGCTGACCTTTATCCACTGAGCCGCACTCTGAGCCCGGTGCACATTTTACTAAAGCCAGATGTGTTAGCTCGTCACTGAGCACTTAGCCCTCGGGGCATGGCTATGGCGACAAGCCAGTGTGGGGACAGCCTGAACTACACAGTGAGACCCTGCCTCAAATACAAAACAAAACATTTCACCATCGTTGCCTTCTCGTGTGAGGAGCCGTCTGTTCCTACCTGTCTTCCATTAATCCACGATGTTTCTACTCGTTCGTCGGCACCCATATACTTCATCTTTAAATGTGCCCGTGTACATATCATTTGTGATATGACATCAATTAAAACAGAGTCTACATTTTATTTGGCACAAGTTTTTATTTGACAAGAACTCCTTACGTTTTCGGAGTATCGCTCAGGGATTTTAATAAGTGCATTCTACTGTGCTGCCTATATTCCTATAAATATATAGAACACCACTACTACTCCTGATGCTCTGCTCCTGTTTAGTCACATCCTAACACGAGGGTGGCTCAGTGCCAGCGCTGGAACTGCTGAGGGGGCACGAGAAAGAGGCGTGGCCGCGTGGGAAACCTCCGTGGTGGGGTTCCAGGAAAGCCATGGAGGTTGACAGTGTAACAGGTCGGTTGGTTGCTAGCGACTGCTTTAAAACATGAGGGTTGGTAGGACATGTGGCCATAGTTTTAATCCCAGCACTCAAAAGGCAGAGCAGGGTGCTATCAAACTGCAGGCCAACGTCGTAAGTCAGGTCTGAAAAAGAGACCTAACCCAACCCAACCAAACCAGAACCAACAACAGAAACAAATAAAACAACAACTCCCACAGTCCAATTAACCAACCAACCAAAGAAGAGCCTGCTGGAGAAATAGCTTTACCGCAGATCTTTAAAATCCCTGCCACCTCTGAGGATCCATCTGTGTTTCTAGAGTCTTGGGTTTCTGTTTGCTTGTTTGTTGTTTTTGTTTTGTTTTGTTTTTTGAAACAGGGTTTCTCTGTGTAGCCCTGGCTCTTCTGGAACTCGATCTGTAGACCAGGCTGACCTCGAACTCATAGAGATCTGCCCTTTTTGCCTCCCAAGTGCTGGATTTAAAGATGAGCTCCACCACCACCGGGCCAGAGTCTTGGGTTTTAATTTTTAGACATATGGGTGATTTGTCTGCAGATATGCCCATGAATCAAGTGTGTGCTGGTACCTGAGGAGACCAGAAGGCGTAAAAGCCCAAGGGACTGGAGTTAGATGACAATGAACTCCCATGTGGGAGCTGTAATCAAATCCAGGTCCTCTGGAAGAGTCATGCCTCTAGCTTACTAAATACTGTTTTTTGTTTGTTTGTTGGTTGGTTGGTTTTTTGTTACTGAGTATTCATTCTCTGGTTAAGAAAAATATGAAGGAGAAGTCCTGAGAACACTTACTTCCACACTGAGAGAGCTTTGCAGCCCTGGCGCTAGCCTGCTGCCTCCCACATGTCCGCAGATCACGACAGGGTAGCTGCTCACCTCACCTCATAATTTGTACAGAAGGTAGGTAAGAGGTGCTATCATTAGATGGCAGGGCTAGTATATTACCCTCTCCGTTTACTGATTTACACTTTATACCATCCGACAAATAGAATCAAAGCCCCAAGGCACAGTAAAAACAGGTCAGCTTGGCCTGCTGTTAAAAGAAAAACTTTAGACAAATTAAATTTAGCAGAATTAAAGCAAAGAATGATTTACGGAGCTAGGCGTGATGGCTCATACCTGCAGTTCCAGCCCTTGGGAGGCTGAGGTGGGAAGACTGATGTAAGTTTAAGGACAGCCAGGACCACAGACCCTGTCTTTATGAGGAAAAAATTGCAGATGTGGTTCATTTGTTGGAGGTCTTTCCCAGAATGCTTTAAGCCCTAGGTTTGATTCCCAGCACCAACACATAAATGAGGTTTGGTGATATACTCCTGGGATCCCAACACTTAGGAGATAGAAACAGGAAGATCAGAAGTTCAAGGTCAGCTTTGGCTACACAGGGAGGTAGAAGCCAGAAAAGGAGTGGATCTGGAAAAGAGGTGAGGTGAGGAGGACTGGGAGGAGTAGAGGGGAGGGGGAACCGTAACCAAGATATATTGTATGAGAAAAGAATCTGTTTTTGATAAACAAAAAACATTTTCTTAAATGTTAAAAAAAAAATGTCTCACAGACAAGTCAACCTGAGGGAGGCGATTCCTCAGTTGTTCCTTCCTTCCAGGAATCTCCAGTTTGTGTCAAGTTGACACAAACTAACCAGCACAATATTTATAACCTTGTGCCTGGTGTCTTTCCCTTGAGTCTCCAATCACACGCTACATGTGTCAGAATTCCGTCCCTCCATGTATCCACAGGACATGTTGCTCGTTCACTCATCTCTTGAGGACACTTACACTGCTCCCAATTTTTGACAGCTACCGAAAGCATCGGACAGCAGCACTCAAAGGATAAAATTCTTCCCTAACCTTTACATTCTGTGTTTCGGTTTGGTTTAATAGTAGCTATCCTAACAGTATTGACTTAGAAAATCTACACATACCTGAAACCATTTTCAGGTATGGGCCTCCATCTGTATGTTGGTCCCGGGCTGCTTCCCGAAGCGTCCACTGCACCCGTCTTCAGGATTCCTGGTACCCTGCTGCTTGGCAAAAACACACTTGGGAGCTTTATCTCTGCTTCATTCGCCCATGGGTGTCTCTGGACCTCAGTGAGATGGATAGCTCCCACAGAGGTACCCGTAGGAAAGCGCGCTACCTAGGACAAAAAGCTGCCTGCCTCAGTTACAAGGAAAACACAAAGGAGGCCAATCTAAAGACTCCATGCGGTGTCTGTTGACAACTATGAGTGAAGGGTCGTTCAGCAGGCTCTCCATCCTGTCCTCTGCCATTTCCCCCAGGCGTGAACCCAGCTGTTCATCTGGTTTTAGAGTTTGCTCTGACACTGGACTATTTCCCCCATATTTCAGGCAATCCTAAAAATATCTCGGACAACTTCCTTATGGTGCAAGCCAATGGAAAAGGAACTAAGAATCATCATGCAATGAATTGTTCTGCTTATGGAGACTGCCCACTCCACTGTACCTGTTTTCTCATTTATATAATGGAGTTCTTGGTCTAAAGGTTTTAAAAGCTTCCTTAGGAGCTCCCTTTCAGTTTGAGAAGTGTATATGTGTGCCTTTTTCATCTCCAGATATGTTTGCCCCATGAGGTTTTGTATAGACTAGTGTTTACATAAGTTAGTGTTTCCCAATATAACTTAGACAGAACAGGTCACTTGTGGTTGTGTTGGCTGAATTTCAAGCAAACAGCAATCTGTCAAGTAGTTAATTCACATGTGGTCAAGTATTGGAAGGTTCCAATCAGTCTTAATAGGCTGAGAGTAGAAGCAATTCTGCCTTCTGCTCTGAATGGCGACCTCATTAATAGAAAGTAGATCTTTGGGAATCCAGAGATTTGTAGCCGTTTTTCTGCTGCCAGAAACTGAGAATGAGTGTGTCTGCACTTCCTCCCTGGTCAACTACCCTCTTACCCATTCTGCTGCTCTTTGGGAAGTACATGTGAAAAAGTTACTTGATTCAATGTAATACAGAAAGCTGCCTCCCTGCCACAAATAAACATGCCACCCATGTGCTCAGAGGCTGTAACATGCCATCGCTCTGGCAATCCACATTTCAGGTGATATAAAAAGGCAAAATTCCTCATTTCCCACCGTACAGCTATGGCTGAAAAGCAGGGAACCTATGACTTCACGGGGCAGGAGCTACCTCCCGATTCTCCCTGGTTACTGAGAATCATTTCAGGGTGCTGAGTCCAGGTGAAGGGAATCTGGGGTCACCTAGCAGTCTCTGGCACAATCTTTAATTTACGTCACCTGGCAGTATTTATAGAATAGAGGGAGTCACTCACCTCCCAGCATTTGTTTTCAATCATGTTGTTGTTTGCTTGTTTTGATATAGGTTCTTGTCATGTCCTGATCAGGCTGTACTTGACTTGCAATGAATGATTCTCCTACCTCTGCCTCTTGCTGAGAGAGCAGACCTGTGCCATCATGCCCAGCTTCATTTTTGCCAACTGAAACAACGGAAAATTACGTTTTTGAGAACCTTTCTTTGTCTTTTTTATTTTTTTTATTTTGTTCTTTCTTACTGCGTGCCTGTGTATGTGCACACATGTGTATGATGTATGTGTGTGAGTGTGGCAATGTGACCTGAGAATATGTAATAACACATACTCATTCTTTGTTCTGATTAAGCTTTAAAAAAAAAATTAAAGAACCCTCAAGATGGCTTGGTGGGAAAAGGGTTTGATGGCAAGCCTGACAGCTTGTGTTGGATGGCTGGGACCAGTTGTGTTTTAGTTAAGTATAAAATAATTGTTTTGTGCTCTGTCGTGTGAGGGGCTGCCTATGTGCTGGCATTTTGTATTGTCTTCAGGTGTTGGATTTATGTAAAAGATGTTTGATTGCTAACGATCTGCATGTGCTATCAAGACAACACCTGAAGAGCTTAGGTATCAATAAAAACCTCTGAGATGAGAGGCTCAGAGTTCCACTGTCAAGGATGGCACTGGCCATGACAGTGGTTCCCTCTGCTGAGGTCTGGAAGCATTTGCACCAATGATTATGCCTCCTTGTCCTCCGTGGTGAGCCCACAGAACAGTGTACCGTTTGCTACAGGGGCCCCCATGGTGGAAGGAAAAAATTGACTACCTCAAACTGTTCTCTGATTTCCACATGCAGACTGTAGCAAGTACAAATGTATATACACACACACATGGACACACAATCACACACACACATACACACACAATCACACACACATGCACACAGTGTACACATGTGTACACACATGCACACTCATGCACACAAATGTATATACATGTACACACATGTACACTGCATGTACACACACAACTACACACATACATGTATACACACACACATACATATATACACACACTAAATAAATGTAAAAAAAGTTTGAAATGCATATCCTGGCTTAGAGTGTACCTTTATTGTAAAGCATGTGGCCTTGAACTCATAGTGATCCTTCTGCTTCAGCCTCACCAAGTATTGAGATTACAGATATGAACCACACTGACCTTGAAATCACCATGTAGACCAGGTTAACCTTGAACCCACTATCCTCCTGCTTCCACCTCTCATATGCTTGTTGATATGTCCTTACCTCCTACCTTTTTTTAAAAAAAAATTGACAAAAGGTCTCATATAGAACAGGGTAGGAATCAAACCTGAGTCTTCTGGGAGAGCAGCCAGTGCTCTTGATTGCTGAGCCATCCTCCCAGCCCCCAATTTTACTGTCTTACCTGTGTTAGGCATACAGTGAAGTGCTAAGAGTTACTCAGCCAGCACCACCAACTACCTTCAGAATTCTTTTCATCTGGGAAAACTCTGTTCTTTGAAGTTGAATGGGTTCCCAATCTCCAATCCTTGGCAGAGACTCTAATTGCCGCTTAGGCACTCGGTATAAGTGCAACCATGCGGTATTTGTTACTTTATGATGAGCTTACTTCACTTAGCACAGTGTTCTCAAGGTCCCTCTCTTCTGCAGAATATTTCAGAAATTTTATTTTTTTAAAGGAGTGTGATACTATTATTTTGCATGTTCATGTCACATGTTAAAAAACCCACTAATCCATCAATGGGCGCTACATTCCATGATTTTCCTACTGTGAATGGCACTGACTCCAATGTAAATAGAGATCTCTTTGAAATTTCGCTTTCAGTTCCTAAGGGCAAACACCCCAAGGTAGAGTTGCTAGATCATGCAGTAATTTTATTTTAATCTTTTGAGGGAACCTCCGTATTTTTGCTCACAGCAGAACCATTTTACATTCTCACCAAACATGCAAAAAAGACTCAGATTTTACCGCATTCTTAGCAACACTGGCTCTTTCCCTTTGCTCCTCTTGGATGGCAGCCATTCTAATGAGTGTGAGATGATACAGAGCTTTGCAGTTCTGACTCGGTTCCCTAATGGTTAGTGATGTTGAGCATCATTCATGTGCTTATTGCTCATCACATATCCTTCCCAGAGAGCGAGAGAGAGTCCGAGGACAGTTTTTGGGAGTTGGTTCTGAACTTCTGCCCTGTTCAGGACACAGGGTCTGTGTCACTGTTCCTGCTGTGCCTTCCGCTGGTCTGAAAGCTTCTAGCGACACTACTGTCTGCACATTGCATCTTACCACAGGCGTGCTGGGACTAAAGATATATGCCTCACACTCACCTTTCCACATGGGTTCTAGGGATAGAGTCATCAGAGTTGCATGACTAGTGCTTTGACCTGCTGAGACAACTCCTAGGCCCTTCTTTATTTTTAAATGACTCTTTCAGTCTTTTCGGTCACAATCTGTACTGCAGTAAATGGCTTTTCACTTACATAGCTTCACCAATGGACTGGTATGTCCCCGGAATGGACTGTCTAAAGTTCAGTTGCTCAGCTACAGGGCATGTTGTTTGTCATTGTTGATAGAAAGTATGTGTTAAGCTAGGCATGGTGGTGACATACCTACAGTTCCAGGACTTGAGGGGTAGAGTCAGGAGATCAGGATTTCACGATCATTCTTGGCTACAAACAGAAGTCAAACAGGAACTACTATGAAACTTTTTAAAATGTATTTCTTTTCCTGCTAATACATCTGGGGAGATGGGGTGAGCAAAAACAAGGGGCTGGAGAGATGTCTCAGCGGAGAGCACTTGTTCTTCCAGAGGACCTGGTTCAATTCCCAGCATCACATGACAGCTCACAACTATCTACAGTCCAGTTCAAGGGGATCTGACCCTCTTCTGATGACCACTGTCACCAGGAACACACATGCTCACAGACACATGCTGCCAAAACTCACACACACACAAAATGCAATAAAACAAAAGGGCAGATAGTAGATTCAGGGCAAAGGACAGCTTATTCTTTGGCTAATTCAATCCCTGGTACTTAGAAGTTTTCAGTCTCTTTACAATCTAATCTTAAGTTTAGACCTGGAGGGCTTCAGGCTTCATACAATAACATTTCAACCACCAAGACTTTCTGCTGACTGATTCTGACTAGCTCCTTTTGAACTTAGAGTTGTACTGAACTCACCTGACTCTTCTGGTTGGCTGATTCAACTCACTCTCTATTTTGGATCAAACTCTTCTCCAAGCTGTTAGTTCAAACTGATCTTCTGAGCCAGCTGACTACTCTGACTGAATTCTTCTGACCTTGGCTTACTCTAGCTGATTCCCATACCTTCTCTGACTGAACTACTCTGCTCAGCTTCAAACTGATTCTTTCTCCCAAACTCATTCTTCCTGTCTGATACTGACTCCTGCTTAACTACATCTGTGTCTCTGCCTCAGAATGCCTCTTTAACTGACTGCCTGCTTGACTCTCTAAAAGCTGAGAGCCTGCTTTTATATTATGAATTGGGCATGACCTCACTCTGACTCTACTAACTCTTCCTCTGATTCATCACTTTGACTGCTCTCCACTCTGATTCATCTCAGACGTCGCTTCCTGTCTGACACTGACTCCTGAGCTCTGCTTCCTCCTCTGCTTCTACTTGTCTTAGGGATTAAAGGCATGTGCTTCCACTGCCTTCTGAATACTGCGATTAAAAGGGTGTACTAACATTCTTTCTGTCCTAGAGCAGCCATGCTGATGGATTAAAAGATTAAATATTCCTCTATAGGCATACACACACAAAAACACATATATGTATCAGAAGATGGACTATGAGAAGCCAAATCTGTGAGATTGTGAGATGGACTGGGAAACAGTAAATATAAAAGGCCACTAATAGAGAAATAAGACAAAGAGATTCAGAAACCAGAAATTAGTCACAGTGGAATTTTCTCCATTAAGTACACAGCCGAAGTCCCTAGCCACACCGAGTTATTGCACTGAGCTAGGCACCACTAGGGAAGTATGTTCAAGGATACTGAGCAATGGATGCCTGATGTATTATCTTCCTTTCTCACTGCTGTGGCAAAGTACTAGACAAAAGTAATGTAAGGATGGATTTATTTTGATTCACTGCTTAAGGATACAGCCCATCATGGTAGAGGAGTCATATAGGTAGGCGCACAGGTGACTGGTTACAGCATGCACATAGAAAGAGGCCAATGCTGGTGATTAGCGCATGTTCCTTTTCAGTCCAGGATCTCAGCCCATGGAATGCTGCCACCTACAGGGTGTATCTAGACATCTCATCACAGAGATTAGTCTCCCTGGTGATTCTAGATCATGTCAAATTGACAATAGGTATTACTGATCACACCTAAAGAGCCAAGAAGAGAACCCTGAATGAAAATAAAGACATGGCCTCTCTAAGGTAAGGCTGAGGAGAAGGATTTTATTGTAGATACGAGGGAGAGAACAGCAGCAGACTGAACCGGGCCACAGGGATTGGGGGATGGGGAGTGGCTACTCCCACTCCCAGAGAAAGAGAAGAGGAGGGCAAAGAGATAGAACCAGGAAAGCAGAACCAAGAGAAAGGGAACCAAGAGAGAACCAAAAGAATACATGGCTAAAATGTCAGGATTATATAGGAAAGAGAAGCTAGGGGGTGGGCTGGAGAGGGTTAGGGTAGGGGTAGGGGTGAGAAGAGCTTTGGAATCACAGTACTAAGTGAGCCTTCGGTATGCTAATAGGCACCTCAGTGAACCATTTGTTCCAGGTTTCTATGGGACCCGATGAGCCCATTTTTGCTACTGGGAACCCAAATCAGAGGCAACCTGCCTGGAGAGCAGAATAAAGCACAGAGTGTAGACACAGCATCAGAAGAAAGGCACGGGGATCTGAAATCGAGAGATTGGCAATGTGGCCCTTTCCCTACTGTGGCCACCGCCCAGATGGGCCGGGTGGACTGTGAGAAGAATGAGGTGCAATGTGCTGCAGTATTCTTATGGGAGCCGCAGATCCAAGCAGCACAGACTGTGGCGGTACCAGCAGGGTGTGGTAAGGGATGCTGAAGCTGAGATGCACACACACCACCAGCAGCACCATAGCAGAGAGGTGCTACACAGGGCTGTGAAGAGTTTATGCCAGAACATGTGAGGCACCCTGACAGATGAAACACAAGGGGGTGGACCTTCCACACCCCATCATAGCCTCAGGCACAGAAAGCCCCACACAGACTGACTTGTCCCCAAAGCACCAGAGATCGGGTTATAATATGCAATCAGGACACACGAATTTAACTTGTTCAAATGACTGAGACCAGCAGCGTACCTCACAGCATCTGCTGATTAAAATAAAGGTAAGAGCAAGAAATGCTAAGACAGTACTACCGTCTCTTCCACTTTGTGGCTTGTGTAAAACAGTTTTTAAGTTTTTTCCTAAAATTTCCATTTTTGTCCTTTTAAGAACATTTATTTAGTGTGTGCATGCCTCTGTGTGTGTGTGTGTGTGTGTGTGTGTGTGTGTGTGTGTGTGCATGCACACGTGCACACCTTGGAGCATGTGTGAGGGTTGAGAGGACAACCTGTTATGGAAGTTTATTTGTAGTTGTTTTGTGCACTGATGGGTGAGGGACTGCAGGTCTTGGTGTTTTATATTGTCTGCAGGTGATGGGTTTACGTTGGGGATGTTTGATTGCCTATGATCTGCATGTGGTATCAATAGAACACCTGAGGAGCTCTGCATCAATAAAAAACACCTGAGCTAAGATGCTCGGGGTTCCACTGTCTGGTATGGCTCTGGCCATGACAGTGGTTCCCTCTGCTGAGGTCTGTCAGGGCTTCCACCTATGAGAATGCCTCCTTGCCTCCCTTGCTGAGCCACCACAGCAGCATACTGCTACCACACCCCGTAGGAGTTTGTTCTCCCCTCCTACCATTCAAACTCTAATAGAGAACTTAGGTCATCAGGCTGGGCAGCAAGCACCTTTACCCACTGACCGTCTCCCCAGCGTCTCACCTTAATACTTTAGTTGTTTAGTTGTTGTGTTTAAAATGGTTTTTTTTCTAAAGATTTACTTATTTTTATGTAGGAGTGTTTTGCCCTCATGTGTGTATGTGTACCATGTGCATACTTGCTGCTGAAGAGGGGATTCTAACTGGGTTACAGATGGTTGCAAGTCACCATACAGGGCAGGGAGCCATCAAACCAGGTCCAAATTCTACCGCACTTATAAAGGAGATCAACACTACCAAACTCACTTTACAAAGTTATCCTGCTTCTAGAACTGGGTGCATGACAGCAACAAAAAAACTACAGACAATTCCCCCACAGGAACACAGCTGCAAACATTCCCAACAAAATATTTACAAACCCAAATCAAGAACATATTAGGAAGATTATCCATCACAACCACGTTGCTTTCTCTGCAGGAATGCAAGGTTGGTTCAACATACCCAAATCAGTAAGTGTAATACCGCATAAAACCAGACTGAAGGAGAGGTAACATCTCAGTAGATGCAGAAAGGGGAGTGGAGCAATGCAGATATAGCCCTGGGAGAACGGTGTAGAAATCAGAAGTTGAAGTTCTGGTTTAAAACCCTAATGCTGAGAGATCTGGCACTATTTTGGTTCCTGGTAAGAGCCCAGTTTTTTGGCAGGCTTTTCTCCTGGTGCTCTATGGAAATCAATGATTACATACACCCAGGAGTTAACTGGTATTTGTTATCTTGAACATCAAGTAGGCTCTTGCAGGCTGGAAGTCCTGGGTGAATTCTGTAAAATTATTATTTGCTGCTTTCTTCTCTGCTCTTTAGATGTTGGATTTTCTGACCTAGCTTGACTTGATATTTCTCTTTTACTTTTCTTCATTTAGTCTTTTTGCTTGTTTTCTGGAAATATTTCCAACTTTATCTTCCAAATATTCTGTTGTTTTTTCCTTCTTTGCTATTATGGTGTTCCTAGTTTCATGATTTAAGGTAAGGGACCAGGACAGCTAATAGGCTCACTGAATAATGGCTATTGCTGTTAAGTCCAACATCCTGAGTTCAGTTCCTGGGACTAACAGGAATCAAACAGAAGAGCACCCACTCCTGCAAGCTGTCTTCTGACCTTCACTTGGGTACCACCCCCTCCCATACACAAATAAATAAATGTGATAATTTTTTTTAAGTAGAAATTGATTTTTGGAACGTTAGAAAGTCCCTGTGTCTTGGAAGGGGTGTGAATCATGTAGGTGCCTGCATTTGTCAAAATGGCTCTCGCTGTCACTTAAATCCTGTGTACTGTTTGAATTAGAGCAACATTTTTATTTAATTTTGGGTTGTTGAGCCTAGACTCACAAAAAGTTGTGAATAAAAACACTGGAAGTTCTGGCAAGTGGGTGGGACTTGCCAGAGATGTCTGGGTAGACCATTTGTTGAAATGAAACCAGCCTTCACTTGGGGCCTCTCATTCTCCAGTTCTGACACTTTCTTCTTTCCCCACAATGGGAAAGCCTGCAGGCTCTGCTGGGACAGAGGAAGCAGGTGCCCAGCAGGGAGGACTAGGAAGGAGCCCTGAGTCTCACCATTTCAGAACTCTCCTTTAATGCCCCCTCTCCTAGTGTTGGTGTCACAAAATACTGTTACTTCTTGATATTTTTAAAGGCCCCACAATATCTGTAGATTTCTTTTCTTTTTCTTTCTTCACTGTCACTGTCCTGGTTTTGAAATATTGCTTTCAGTCCTAGAGGGCTTCTTGTTCTGGGTAGCCCACCAGAGATGACCACTCAGACAAAGTTAATAGCCAACTGAAAAGTATTTATTCCATCTGGCTGGGACTATACCCATGGTGACCTATGTATAACCCAGAGTGCAAAGGGCTTTTGGAGACAAAAAGCACATCCTGGCATCTTGCTCAGCAGCTTCGGGGGGCTTCGTAGAAGCAAAGAGTTTAACAGAAGCTAAATTATCTGGGCATCCTGACCCTGGGTTCCTAGAAAGAGTTGGGTAATTTTTCATGGGATTTCCCATCAAGGAGATCAGATTCTAGTTTCACCTGGAAACCTCAGCAAGAATACAAGATGAAGGAAACTTTGCATTGTCTTTGTTTGTTTGCTTGTTTTTGAGACAGGGTTTCTCTGTGTAACAGCCCTGGGTGTTCTTTGTAGATCAGGCTGGCTTCGAACTCACAGAGATGTGCTTGCCTCTGCCTTCCAAGTGTGGGAATTAAAGGCACGCACCACCAGCACCTGGCAACTTTCCGTTGTCTTGCCCTGTCACAACATGCCTTTTGTTCGGTTGTTTGGTTGTTTGTTTTTTGAGTCAGGGTTTCTCTGTTGTAGCTCTGGCTGTCCTGGAAGTCACTCTGTAAACCAAGCTGGCCTCAAACTCACAGAGATCCGCCTGCCTCTGCCTGCTGAGTGCTGGGATTAGAGGTGTGCGCCACCACCTCACAGCTACATCATGTCTTTTTATTTTTAAACTACATTTATTTATTTGTTTATTTACTCTGTGTGTGTGTGTGTGTGTGTGTGTGTGTGTGTGTGTGTGTGTCCCTATGTGTGGAGCTCAGATGACAACTTGTGGGACTTTGTTTTCTCCTGCCCTCTGGGTCCTGAGAATCAAACTCAGGTCACCAAAGTCTAAAGGCAAGAGTCTTTTCCCGCTGAGCCGTCTCAAGGGCTCTTACGTCTTTTTAAAAGAGTAATTCTGCTAGGCACATTAAGGGCACATACCCTTAAATCCAGCACTTGAAACAAGCGGATCTCTGTGAGTCCCAGGCCAGAGAGAGATACATAACAAGACCTTGTTTCAAAAACAAAACAGACAAACAAACAAAAAGTGAATCTTTCTATTTTACCTTGTGTAGGGTGTTAGGAGGAAGCAAAGTCAATTTTAAAAGTCAGCAAAGTTCTTAAACAAGCAGTCAAGAAATCAGAAATGCAGGATTTAACCATCCAGCTTCTGCAGTATGTGAAGGCACACCATAGGTCTCAGATACATCAAAGTCCACTCCTCAGCCACTTCATATTGGCCACACCCTGCTGTTATATTAAATAAAAAAACACACCCACACCCACCTACGAACTCTCTGTGCTACCAAGCAGCTACTTGTTTGTAGCCCAGGAGCCGACAAGAGTGAGACCAGAGATTCCTGGGGGAGAATTATCAGAGAAACATCTTGAGTGTTTAATGCAAGGATCGTTACATTTATAGGGTTGGGAAAAAGGGAGAGTTTTTGGTACCCAGGTATGGAAGCCATTGGTTAAGACAGGGATACAGCAGCTCTGCCAAATTGCAGCCACTGCCACCTCTGGGAGGGGGCGGAGTTTTGCTATGGCTTGTGGTTGTCAGAAGTTGCAAAGGGGAGGGGCCAAGGTCTTGCCAGCTCAAGGGCTGGGGTCTAAGCACCCTCAAACCATAGTTGCTGTGTGACCAGTTCTATGAGGGTACCACACACTCCTTTGATTTCTAAACAATAGTAGCAGTTTACATGCGGTTCTCTGTACAAAGTGTGATGGTACTTTGCAGACATGGTCAGCCTCCTTCCAAAAGAGATTTAAAAAATCCCCTTCTCAAGCCAGCAGTGGTGGTACAAACCTTTAATCCCAGCACTCAGGAGGCAGAGACAGGCAGATCTTTAAATTCAAGGCCAGCCTGACCTACCGAGCAAGTTCCAGGAGAGCCAGGGGTACACAAAGAAGCCCTGTTTCAAGAAATAAAAAAAAAAATCCCCTTCTTTAGACCCTTCTCAGGCTAATAGCCCATTCTATTAATTAGAAGCAATATCTCCTGAGTATCCTGCAGTCTAAAAATTAATCTATAACATTAATCACAGCAGCACACTCTTCTGAACCAGTACGAAGGCAGGAGTACAGTTATTATCTATGACTATACATGTCAGAGAGAAACATGGTGTAAATCCCACTGGTAGAGAGAGACTAAGACCATCACCACAACTGAGTCAAATTTGAAGCAAGCTTCAATTAAATTAATTAAATACTGGCCAGGAAGATGGAGTCTGACCAGCGACATTCCTAGTTTCCCCACTCCTGGGTTACCAAGAAATGGAGCCAAGTCACATGGAACAGATGCTTAAAAAGACAGAAACCCATAAGACTATGTATTTCCCACTAAGGTCCAATCAGGTGCAAGCATCTATCCTGATGTACTTCCTGTCTGGGTTATCTCCCGCCTACATTTGGAGCACATCTGGTGCACCAGGATTAACCAAACGGGATCTAGCAGTCCCCGCCCAACATTCCAGGAGGATATCTGTCCTTGGGCAAGGGAGATTATAGGATCTTGTCTTTTTGTCTCACTTGAACAGCCTCACCCAGCACGCCAGGAAGTTATCGGTCCTTGTTCCTTAGATCTCTTAGGCACAGTACCTAAAATTTAAAACAACTTTTGCTCTTACAATGGGTGGCTCCTACTGTGTCCCTGCTTCTATAATTGGTGAGGAGGCCACTCCTGGTCTTTATAACTTTGTTTCTTTCTGCTAGCAATTCAGTCATTCTGGATTCAACTTAACCTGTTAATTCAATTAGACATTTGTATTGCCAAGAAGAAAACTGAAAATTAAACCTCCACCCCAACCCACCATCACCACCACCATACCCTCCCCTCATCTCCCCCCCCCCTTTTTTTTTTTTTTTGCTATTTTGAAAATACAGCTTTCTGTCATTACAGGTGGTTTAGGCACTAACTGATTCTCGCGAAAAGAGACGGAAAACAGGAGCCAGGCGCTGCACTTGCCCTAGAGATGGGAGTCCTGGGTAAAATTACAAGTAGACGGTTGAGCACTTCGTGGAAGGTAAGTGAATGAAAATGAGGATTGGATCGCTCTGAGGTATAGCTGAGGAGAAGGTTTGTGTTGTAGATACGAGGGAGAGAACCGCCCAGAGGCATCTGAAGGGGTCCAGACTGAACAGGGCCAGGAAGGGAGAGAAAAGGGGGGAGAGCGAGAGAGGAAGAGAAGACTGAGAGGAGAGAGGGAAAAGAGGGGACCAGGAATCAAGAGAGCAGAACCAAGGGAACGGTTGTAGCCAAAATGGCTGAGTGACAGAGGGAGCAGAGGCTGGGGGTAGGGGAGAGGGGGGCCAATCCCTAGGCTGGACAGATTTGGGGTGGGCGGGGCGAGAAGCCCTGGGACACTGGGAGGAGCCACAGGTACCGAGTGAGGCTTGTCCCAGGTTTCTCTGGGACCTGACAGTAAGCAGGTGTGCATTTACTCACTAAGGAAGGGAAACCAACTTCGAATACAAGGCTGCAAGTGCTGAAGTTTGCTGTTACCCCTGAGGTGAAACGTCTCATCTCTTGGTTAGACCTTCTAGAGATGGTCAGGAGGGGTAAATATGAGCAATATTCAGACCATCTTTAATAAGCTGTTTTGCAAGGATAAGAAAATCAGTTTCAGTGGCCCACCCCTCTCCCGATGTTTTTTCTCTCTCTCCAGTCTGTGTTGTATCTGGTCCAGCTGGTCTCTGCTGAAATACAAACTGTAGTATATTAATCAACATATCAGGGGATATTGATAGAATTTTGATAGAAGATTCATCAAAATGTACACGATTTCTAAATTTGAAAAAGTAGGACTTTAGTGACAGTGGTGCCACTCTTTCATGTCCCACCCTGATTTTGAGCAGAAGGTTCTTCTAGTCCACACAATTCAACCGAATAGCTCGATAATAGAGATTATAGCTAGTCATGAGGACCGATCATCTACCAAATTCATAACTAGTCGTGTGGGAACTGGCTTGGGGAACTGTGGTAGTTTCCCCAGGTTTGTTTCAACTGTTGATTTCAAAGCAGTTCCTGGTATCATTTTTACACTGGGAAATTCTTCAGCATAGTTCAGGTCTGAAGAGGTACTAACCATCAGTGATGTTCCAGGGAGAAAAGGCAATCACCGAGGAAAGCCCTAGATAGACTCCAGCGCCCAGAGAAAGAAGTGAAATGGGACAGACAACTTTAGATTTGTGGGAGACGCTGGTGTTCCTTGAGAAAATAGAAACATGCACACCGTCTCTGCTTTGGGAAATCCAGGGAGGTTCCGAGCACAGTGTCCATCTGTGTGCATTCAGCAGTTACAGTCTTCGAATCAACTTCCTTCTTAGTAAAATTTCTAAGTTGGGTGAAGTGCCTTAATTCTAGCACTGAAGAGGCAGAGACAGGGGGATCACTACACCCTTAAGGCTAGCTTGATTATGCACAGTGAGTTCTAGACCAACGAGGGCTATATTATATGGCTCTAAAGAGAGAGAGACAGAGACAGAAACATTAGGTAGGGGAAGGAAGGAAGGAAGGAAGGTAGGAAGGAAGGAAGGAAGGAAGGAAGGAAGGGGAAGGAAGGAAGGAAGGACAACATTCTGAGTTCACTAACAGAGTTTGTGATCTTTAGACTTTGGGTGTCCTTAAGGAGATATGTTAAATAATTGACAAAAGGGGATATTTTCAGAGGGAAACAATTTTAGAGAAGCCTTTTCACAAAAATAAATGACATACTGACTGAAATGAATGAAGTGTTTTACTAAATAAAACATGTCTTCAAGGCCTTTCCTTGGAAATGATTTTTTAGCTTTGAATCTCAGCATTCCAGTTGTTCCCATGTAACTGTCCCATACTACTGCAGCTGAGTTTGACATCTTGTCTGTCTCTGTGCTCCAGCGTGCAGCTCAAAGCACAGGGTTTTAGTGCGGCGCTTACCAGAGACCACACGCCAGGTTCTGCCTCCTTGCTCTCAGAGGTAAACATGGGCTGTCTGAGAGAGAGCTGCTGGTAACAGTAAAATGCTTTTTGTAGGAAGGAAGCAAATGACTTAGGTCAATTATTTGGATAGTCTGTTGAATAACAAGCCAGAGGAAACTGTGGGGTGGGTCAGGAAAAAGGTTAACTGAAAAGACCTTCAAAGTAGAAGTAAACACTCCGATTGGAGGAGCGTGTTTGCGAGTCTGGGCTGCCAAGAGCTGGGGGACTGATGGATGGGAGAAAATGGACAGTGTGAGAATTTAAAGACCCAAGGAAATCCACACTTGTGAAAGCGTTGGATTATCTGTGAGCTTCGAATTATCTGGGAACTCTGAATCTGGCAAGGAAGGTTAGTTCCAGAGACCCCGGAGACAGCTGTCTAGAGCTGGCTGACCCTGAAACCTGAATATACAAGGAAAACACATTAACATTAGCCCAGCACCATGATGGGAGGGCAAACTGGCTTTAGTGCATGGTGAATGAGCAGGCCAGTCAATACCCCATTATCTTCGCCTGACCAAACGGTTTTGTGCTTCAGTTTTAAAGAGCGCTTGCTTTAGTTCAGCCTGAAGTTTTACTTTTTTTTATTTGCTATTTTTTATTCACTATGCCGAGCAGGGTAGCCCTGAACTTGGGATGGTTCTATTGCCTCTGCCTTTCCAGGGCCGGGATTACATGTGTGTATCATCAAGCTTGGGTTTTATTTAAGAATGTGACGTTAAAACCCAAGACTGGAATTGCTGGTCTAGACAGCCAGATGCTTTGCTCACGGTACACAAGCACGGTGGTGCTCAGTGCTGTGCTCCTCCGTTTCTATCACAGAACACTGCAGATGGGGTAGCTCTGCAGAGGAGACATTTATCTGGTTCAGGGTTTGGGAGGCTGGGAAGTGTGAGAGCGATTACACCCACATCTAGTGAGGATGTGTGGGGGTCGGGACCCTCGCCCTGGGCCTAAGACTCAGGTCCCTAGTATAGAAAAAGACCAAAGCAGCCAACTTTAGCCAGGCTTCTAAGAGCACCAAAATTGTATAGGCCCAAGTCAGGGGCAGTGTGACCCAGAACAGTTCCCAGATTTAAAGAAAAACAATTTCTGTAAGAAAAACACTTCCTAAGACAAATAAGACGGCCTTGGGCTAAAAGAGTTTCCCCACGTAGACAGCCCATGGCCTCGGGCTAAGGGTCTTCCCCCCACCCACATAGACTAAGACTCTAAAGTTTACATTTTCTAGGAGCCCACAACCTTGCTATATGCCAGCACCAATCAGTTTGAAAGTTAATTGGCCCTAACCTATCAAAATGGGAAAACAATTTGGGGACCAATCAACTTGTGCTAACTCAGTTTGTGCCCAGCAACTGTCTAAATTGTGCATAAAAAGGCTCACTTTGTGTTCTTCTGGGCCGCCTTTTCCTGTGAACAGGGACGGCCCCCGTGCACTGGAATAAATCCTCTTGCTATTTGCATCGATATCCCGTCTGTGAGACTCTGTGGGGGTGCGGCGTCCCGGTTTGGGCCTTCGGGGTCCAACAGATGCATTGGCAGAGGGGCAGCAGAGCACACTTGACGCAGGACCTAGGGCCACCCTATTTTTTAGGAACTCCATTCCATCATGCCATTCATAAATTTCTTTACATTCCTATCTTTTAATACTGTGCCAAGGGCAATTAAATTTCAACATGAGTTTTGAGGGGACGTTCAAGTCATACCAAGCATGAACTCCCCCAAGGCAGTGTATTTACCTGCTGAGCCATCTCACTTGCCTTTGGCTATGAACTTTTTACCAGCCTTCTTGTTCAGTTTATTCATAAATATCTCTTTTCATGAAATCTGCCTCTTGAGGGCAAATTTCTATCTACCCCAAGCTACTTTGTTCTCTCTCCTTTCTGTGTCCATCAATCACAGGTATTTCTGAACTGCTGGGCTTAAAGGAACTGTGTTGATATCAGAAATCGCTGGAAAGCAGTCAGGGACCAAATAGCAAAAACAAGCTGGTACTTGAAATTGTCACTTGGACATTGTACGAGCTACATTACAACTCTCGAACTATTTGAAAGGGACTATACGGAAACTGCACAAGTAACCCAGTCCTCCAATGAGCAGGCCAAGACACAGATAAAGAGATTGGTTCCTAATACACGCACCGGTATTATTGATCTCTGCTAATAGATGTTGGAGACCTGGAAGTGGCTGCTTTGAGAGCTTGTGTTTTTGGGAAAGTACTCCATTAATATCATGGCCTCTGGAACAACAAGCAAACAAATGTACTTTAAAAACAAGCCGAGAATAAGTACAATTATGTCCTCTTTTAACTAATTGAATAATTTTCAATTTGGACAATAGACTCAATGGGTGTCAACAGGGAAAACTGCTCCGTGTTCTAAAATGGCAAAAGTCAGATCAGGCACAAATGACAAAGGTCTGAATGGCTCCCAGGATCTCTGGCTAAGATCCTGGAGGGAGTCAGAACCCTTTGGAAGTCCCCAAACCATTCTATCAGGTAAACAAAAATGGGTATAATTAAATAGCTGTAAACAGAGCTTCAGGGTACCTGACTCACAGAAGCCATTTGAGATCATCCTTGAACTCTCTCACTGATACCTGGCGGGCCTGCCGGCCTGGTGAGCTGCCTGGGTGGTTCTTCCGTGATAATAGTTTCATTACAACAGCAGCCTTATTTTCTCCCTCTGTAGTTAGAGTGATTGTTTAAGCTGTAACATTTAGAGGAAAGCTGCTGAAGTCAGATCAATAGCTCTTGTTTAATTTCCCTTGGCTATGAAGCTCCCTGCCCCTGAACACCCACCACCGCAAAATGACCAGGAGCCTGCCTCCTGTCTGCCTCCCTTCAGTTTGACATCCCTGATGGACCCACTGAGTGGTCTGGAAGTGCCATTCTTCTCCAACTCCAGGAAACTACAGAGTCCAGTGCCCAGTGCACTGTTCTCTAAGTGTGGCCTTTGAGTCAGCAGTATCAACATTGCCCGAAAAATTCTTAACATGAAAATTACTTGTCTTCACCTCCAAGTGGTGAGCCTAGTGTGTTTGAATAAAACTCCCAAATGATTCTAATTATGGTAAACCAGGCATGGCAGCACAAACGTGCAGTCCCAGCCCTGGGAAGACAGAGACAGGAGGACCAAGATTTCATTGCTATCCTCTGCCAGATAGTGAGTTCAAGGTCATTCTAGGTTTGTGGTGGTTTGAATGAGAATGGCCCCCATAGGCTTATATATCAGTCACCTGGGAGTAAAACTGTTTGAAAGGATTAGAAGGATCAGTAGGTATGGTCTTGGAGGAAGTGTGTCCAGGCTTTAAGGTTTCAAAAGCCCATGCCAGGTCCAGTCTCTCTGCTTGCTTCCTGTGGATCATGATGTAGCTCTCAGCTACTTCTCTAGTGCAGTGCCTGCATGCTGCCCAGGCTCCCTGCCATGACAACAAGGGACTAAACCTCTGAAACTGTAAGCAAGTGCCCGGCTAAATGGTTTCTTTCATAAGAGTTGCCTTGGTCATGGTGTCTCTTGGCAGCAATAGAACAGTGTGGCTATGACAAGGCTATACGTAACCCCAGAACAGTGACTATGACACGGCTCTAAGTGACCCTGTCTCAAGCAGAAGAAAAAGAGAAGAGAAAAGGGTGGGGGGAGGAGAAGGAGGAGAAAACGCAAGTTTCTTACAGAATCTCATTTTTCATCCGTTAGAGCTCTTGTTTATCCTTGGTCGAGCAATTCAGTTTTGTTTAACTAACACCTACTGTGTGCTGGGGATTAGCCTGAATTCTCTGGCTAGCCTGAGCCCTACATTGTCAAACTTTTTGTTAGTGACCACATAAAGAGTAAAGTATCTCATGTGAGTGAAAATCTCCTATGATCAAGAAATTCTTTTATATTCCAAATGATGACGACTGATAAAGATCTTTGAGAGGATTGCTCTTGTGTTAATGAATACTTTCAGGGTAGCAGACTCACCTCTTGCAATTAGCTGCTAGTCTCTGTAGGTCCAGGATTCAGCAACAGCTTAGCTTAGGATCTCTGTGGTAAGCTCTCTTACATGGCCTCAGTCAGGTATGACGGGAGCTGCTGAGTTGCTTCTTCCAAGTCCACGTACAGGTTGTTTGTCGACTCGGATCCTTATGAGTTGTTCAACTGATGGGTTTGCTTTCTCAACAGATATTGGCCAGAGGCTTTCTTCAGCTACTTGCCACATGAGACGTTTGGTTGCAGACTTCCCTCAGTGGAAGCAGCAGAGGTCAAGCAAGCCAGAAGCTGGTGTTTTGTATACTGGTCATGAAGATGATGTCTCATCACCTTTGCTACAATCTTCTGTAAGTCGTGAGTCTGCCTTGCTCCCTACTCAAGCTTCTTACCATCTATGTCAAACATGCTCTCTTTGGAGGAAGCATTTTTGTGTTTTTTAAATCTTCACTGCCCAATTCCTTATTTTAAAACAACCACCCAAAGGAATGGCGATGTGACTGGCCTGTGGCCCGGCAGCTATGGGTCTCAAAACTTCAGGGTCCCTAAGAATTACCTAGGAGCCTATTAACAATGTATACACCCAGCTTGTAGCCCAAGAAAAATCGATCCAGAAGGGGTGGGTGGTAGCTGGGTGGCTTCTTCCGCTCCACTTCACATCTCCCTCTCTTTTGACCACAGCTGCACACACAAGTCCTTTGTGTCCTCAGCTCTGTGCAAGGCCACTGTGCCCATTGCCTGCACCTTGCTCTGCCCAAAGCATGTATGAACACAAGACAAGGTTATGTCTGCGGGCATCTTAGGCATTTACCCAGACATCAAGCCTAACTTGGCACACACTTGCACATTCATTGCAGCTATATGTTATTTAGAGAGTGAATTTCAGTAAACCTTTCAAGCAGACTTTGTACAGGTATTTTGATCACTAGAGATCAGAAGGTCACGGATTCCCACAGCTGTGCTGCCCTCCCACAGTCCTAGGCCCTCTGTGTCTGCATTTTCTTATTCTTCTCTTCCAACATGATCCCTTAGCTACTTCTACCATTGGGTTGTTTGCTTATAAAAATTCCTAGATCTATTTGGAAGAAATAAAATAGAAAAGCATTTAAGGGGGTAGGATGCTCCCTATTTATTCAAAACATGTCTTGAGGTTGATGTGACAGGCCTTGTTGAAAGCAGCAACAAGCAGGGCATAATCAAACAGGTTTAGGGAGATAAAGCTTGGAGAAAAGAGTGGAGAACATTTGTATGGCCAGTGGTATTCGCTACGTAGGGGGATACATGTGAATACTTTGTAGTAATGGTTTCCCACGATAAATATTTGTCTTCTAGATGTTGAGATTATATGTAGTGACATTTAGCCACCCTGTGGCATCCTCTGCTAGCTTGCTAGCCTATGTTCATCCTCAACTCATCTCCTATTAATCCAGTCTTGAATTTGTTTACTGTAGGCATTGCCCAGCTGAAAAAAATGCCAAGGTGGTCTAGTCCCAGCTAACTATATGTAAGTGGAAATTTCTAGACGAGAAATCAGGAAATCTCTATAAAGGAGTCAAACCAAGTTGGCTGCTATATCTTAACCTTTATCTCCAGTCTGTCTAAAACACTGGTGCAAAATCGTGCACATCTACCTGCCACCTGAGGCCATGAAGTGACCAACAAGAAGGAAATCTATGGCAGCCTGCCCTGAAGGAACTGGGTTCCAGCTTCCCAATGTGTGACAAAAGCAAAACCCTTTCTCTTACTCTACTGCAACTGAATATTTCTAATCTACCTGCATCAACTTTAATCACAAAGACTGACAGGAAGATAGCGGAGAGAGGCTTTCTACAGGATTATGTAATGATACAGGATTGAGAGTAAATGAGGAACATTGCAACACAGAACAAGTGGGCCACAGAAACCATGGAAACAGTCAGAGGGGACAGGGTAAAGGGACACTTAAGACAAAGTGAGGATTATTGTGTAAGTTATTATGAAATGATCATCCTTGGCCACAAGAATCAATGAGCAAGATGATGCCAACATGGGCCGAACAAAGACTTATTGGACAGATGTCCTTGTGGAAGCGTTTTTTTTTTTTTTTTTTGTGCAAAGGCGTAGTTCTGGCAATCTTCTGTGATAGTTCTTATTGTCAGCACATGTGCATGAGGGACCCTGCTTCATAACCTCTCAGCTCTATTTTGTGTGTGTGTGTGTGTGTGTGTGTGTGTGTGTGTGTGTGTGTGTGTATGTGTGAGATGTGTAGGTGATACGTATGCACGCTTGTGGACATGCATGTACCACAGCACACAGGACAGTTTTCGGTGTCAGTCCTCAACTTCCACCTTGTGCGAGGCAGTCTTTTTGATGTTTGTCACTGTGCTGTATGCCTCCATCAGGCTGGCTGGCCCATGAGCTTCCAGTTCCTCCTGTCTTTGCCTTGAACCTCACGGTGCGAGCCTTGCGATTATAGATGCTGGCTACTGGGCCTGGCTTTACCTGGGTCCTGGAGACTTGAACTCAGGTCTTCATACCTGTATCAGCAAGCACTGTATCCACTGAGCTGGTTCCCTACCCTTGAAGCCCCATTTTGATTCTGAAAACTTCCACAAATGAAGCAAATATATTTCCTAATACAATTCCTTCAATCCCGTTAAGGTTTTACACGGATTTCCTCTCCGATTCCTATCATTATGGTAAGCCTAAGTTACACATACTGCCTGGAGAGATGGCTCAGTGGATGAGAGAGCTTGCTGGGGAAGCATAAGGGTCTGAGTTTGGATCCTGCCATATACATTAAAAAAAAAAAATCCAGGTATAGGCAAGTACACCTGTAATCCCAACACTGTGGGAAGGAGAGACATCAGGCCGGCTGGGGCTTGCTGGCCCAGTGTTGGTAGCTACTGGATCATGATGGCAGGAGAGAGAGGCACTGTGCTGGGCCAGTACCTCAGCCTGTAGCACATGCATGTGTGGCCTCTAAATGGCAGGTCCTTGGTACACTAGTTGAAAAGCCCAGCAGAACAGTACCCACTTCCTCTGTCTTTACGGAAAACTTGTGCACCCATATTGGCTATTAGGCCTTTACTGACCTTTACCCATCTGTCTCTGATTAACCAGCTTTAAACAGGCTGATTGAAGTGTCGTAGTAAGCATAAACCAATGCTATTGGATCTCCCCTTCTGCACCGCCCTACTTTCTCCATAAAAACCCGCTTCTCTACACAATAAACAGATTCGCACCATGAAACTGCACCGTGGAGGCGTTCCCCAGAGTCTGTTTCTTAGGTTCACGATTCTGCAGCACTCACTCCCTCAGCAACTCTGCACCCACTAAAACCCACAGCCTAGATTCAGTGAGACGCTGGTCTCAAAGAACTAGGCAAAGTGATAGAGCAGGACAATGATTTCTTCTGGCTTCCATGGGTGCACACAGTTGCACACCCACACATGTATACCACGCTCTCACACACAAAAGAAGTTATGCAGGGGTGGGGAGGTGGCTCAGTGGGTAAAAGCACTTACCACCAAGCTTAATGACCTGAGCTTGGTTCCCAGAACATGGTACAAGGAGAGAACAGAGTCCTGCAAGTTGTCCTCTGATCGCCACATGTGATGCATGGCACATACATGCCCACACACATACATGTAATAAAAATAAAGAAGGTACCTTCTACTAATTCAGTTTTTTAAAAAAATCCTTATAATTTATTACAGACACGGCCTGGTGGTTTAAAGTTGTCTAGCTGAAGCAAAAGTGCTGACGGCTCATCAAATGTTTTATCACCTCCTGAAGATCCGTCATCTGTGAGCCTACTTGTGAAGCATGTCTATCCCTTGTTAGATAGCACGCTTTAAAATGGGACATTCTCTATAGGGGTTTCCAGCTAAACTGATGCCTGCCACATAACAGGATATGCTAAATGCTTGATCAGTGAATGAATTGAGATCTTCTCTGAACTCATCTGATGGTCCAGATGACCAAATCCAAGAGATGGTAGCTTATTCAGCACCATTTATTCAGCACTGGTCCATTCAGCCATTTATGACCTGTTGGAAAAATTTTTTTCTTTCTAACAAGATTCTATTCAAATGTGGCAGGACGGTGATGAGTCTTCTGATGATTGACCTGAGGCCTTTTCTTCTTTTCTCTGAAATGCATGGGTGGTTGGTTATATGAGTCAATTGCAAATGAAAGGATTATTCACAAGTGTGTGAGTTACTTTTTTCATTGCTTTGACAATATGCCAGTCAGAAAGCAACTTGGGAGATGAAGGGTTTTCTTCGCCTTACAGTTGGAAGGGTACAGTCTATCGTGGAGGGAGGGTGTGGCAGGAGGATCCGGAGGCAACTAATGTAGCCACATCTGTTGTCAGGAAGCAGAGTAAACAGTAAGGTGGCTGGAACTGACTCTCAAACCTAAAGGCCCACCTGCAGTGACTCACTTCTTCAGCCTGGCCCACTTCCCAAAGGTTCCAGATCTTCCTGAGCAGCACCCCAGCTGCGGACAATGTGCTCAAGCGCATGAGCCTGTGTCTGTGAGAATATTTCACATTCATACCACAGAGATCATATACCATATGTACTTCTTGGTGCTTAAAATAAAACTCAGTGAATAAAAAGATCAACTCACGGACCTGGAGATTGCTCAGCAGTTAGGAGCGCTTGCTACACTTGGGGACGATTAGAGCTCAGTTCCCAGCACCTACAGGGCAGGTTACAACCTGTACTCCCTGCAGTTCAGGGAGATCTAATGACCTTTTCTGGCCTTCTTGGGTACCAGCCACGCAAGTGGTGTACATGCATACATCCAGGCAAAGTATTTATGCATGTAGATTTTTAAAAGTGTATGTCTAAACAAAACAACAACAAACCAGGTCAAACTGGGTAGACTGACACATGACTATAACCCTAGTGCCTGGGAGGTTGAGGCAGAAGGATCGTGAGCTTGAGGCCAGCTACATAGCAAGACTTTGTCTCAAAAAGAACCCGATGGTAGGCAAAGTCATTTATATTCAACAACTCATAAAAGAGAAGGGAAGGAAATGTGATTGTGGTAAGGAAGAGCTAGGCACAGAGTGTTATTACACTCAGTCTTCATAGTAGTTCCATTCTTCCGAAGACAAAGCTGAGCACCAGTGAGTTAGATGGGTTTATCTGAGGCTTCCCACCTACTAGCTTCTGGGGCTGTGTATCTCATTTTAAAGCCTGCGTTCTTCATAGTTTACGCGTTATTAGCAATAAAGCTAATAAAGCAATAAAGTTGATAAATATTAATTATTATGTTGCTAACAAGTTGCTTTTAACTGATACCATCAGACTTAGAAACATATTGATATTTATATCGAATGGAGAATGTTCTTACTGCCCTTAAAATGGATCTGTATTTTCCTTTGCAGCTAGCTCGAAGTTAGGACATGAAGGCAAGACATCTGAAATTTTCTACTGGGGCTACAAGATGGCTTCATGGGTAAAAGTGCCTGCTGCCAAGCCTGAGAAAATTGCCTCCCCCTGACTTCCACATGTGCACCATGGCTCATGCATGCAATACTATTATTATTTTAAAAGAGAATATTTTCTTATTCATACATCAAATCTATAACTACTTGACCACTAAAGACATGTTCTGCACTGTTTGGATGGTGGTTGAGAGACAAAGAGACACATGAACCCAGAAAACCAGGTGCCTATAAGTGGTGTATCACACAGTCCCCAAATAAGCTTGGTCCAAGATTGCTTATTTTCCTGTGTATTGGTTGGTACTTCCTAAAACCTCCTCACTTTGAAACGATTATGTCAAAGCACCTTTGCATTTCTGTATACTGGGCTGACAGTGGTTTGTCTTTTTCAAAGGAGTCTTATGTGGATCATTAATATGTAAAGCAGATAAGAGATAAAAGAGGCTGGGGCTACAGTGGGAGCCAGGAGGCAGTCAGCTCCACTCGAGCCTGGCTCTGAGAGGGGGCTGCATAGGGCCCTCTACAGAATTCATGAGTGAGATGATCTCCAAGGTCCCCTGCAAGTCTAAAACTCTACGAACCAATGGCTCTGTTGGGCATATGCTGGTTATCTCATTGCTTTCGAAGCCATTCATCTCCAACAAGGGGGAAATAGCGCAACTGCCTTTCTCTGGCAACATCTGGTCTGGAAATGAGAACGTTTCAGCTCTGGTCCCTGCTCTGCCACTATTTAAGTCTATTGCCTTAGATGCTGCCTTCCCATCTACGAGACACACATAAAACATTCCCCTACCTGCTTTATTTTTAAACATATTTGTTAGCAAAGTTTTAAATTCCCTTCGACAAAAATAAAACCAGTATATAACCTTAAAGTATCAAGGAAGATGTGTGGTAAGAGGTGTGGAGATTAGTTTTCCACTCCGGTGTTGTTGCTACACAGTTGCCACCTCTGTTCAAACTGGTGGTGAAACCCCAAGTGTGGAACATAGCCCATGAGTGCCTGGGAACGGGCAAGCGTCCATGTGCATTTGTGCATCGCTACAGCTACAATTCTTTTTCAGGAGGAAGTGGGGAGCATTCTTTTCTTAAGACAAACAAAAAATCATGGTTTTGTGTTTCTTGCTTTGTTTTGTTTTTGCAGAGCTGATACCTTTTTTTTTTTGTCAAAATTGTACATGATCTTTATTACCACAAACGAACAAACAAAAAATGAATTTCTTCCACTCAAGCCTGTGACAAATGTCAGTTGCTGAAGATCTAACAAGATACTCTGTATGTCTAAGACTCTGATGGAAAGATGAGCAGGCAGGAAGGTGGTGAGCACAGGGAGGTGAGGAAGAGGTCGACCAGAAGGCAAACATGAGACTCAGCCCATGTGGTGACCTGGGCAAAGATACAAACACATGAGGAGCTTTCACTGGACACGAGCCATGGTACTCGACAAGCCACACTAACCCCGGGGAGAGGCGGTGGAGACCAAGTCTGGAATGGACCAGACAATTTCAGTTTCAGCCACACCAGGTGTACCACCTAGTAAGGATTATGTCCTTTTCCCAGTTTCCAACAAAATAACGATAGGTGTTTAAGAAGTGAAACTGTAAGAATTACTAACTTCAGATAAAGATTTCTTTCCTGTAAAAGTTTTTAATTTCTAATTTTCAGAAAATATTACGAAATACTAGGAATCAAGGTTATGTTTTAAAATTTTAATCCCTGGAGGATTTGACTATATCTGTGGACTGACTGAGAAAATTATCTCATCTCTCTAGTTCACACTTCGCCACCCCGTGCACTCCCCGCCACCCTACCCAGCATGCTTTGTAAATCCAAATCCCATAATTCCCTTGTTCCACTTCCTCTGTGGCTCCCTCCTAACCAAGAGGCCAAGAGATCCCCACAATGCAATACTCAGAGTTCTGCTTTCAACCCTAGCGTCTCTCCACTTGGGTAACAAAATTATTAGAATTAGAAAAGAATCTTAGAGATTACCTGGGGAGTTCCGCCCACCCTGCAAATGAGGGGAATTAGTCCCAAAGTGAAAAAAAAAAGTTTTATCAGTGTTCTGAGAAGGCCAGTTTAGACAATGCTGTGGGTACCGGCGATGTCAGGAGGAAGGCAGCGAGAGGCTCCTGGTCTTGCATCTGGCGTTAAGAATAGTATCACACTCAAGCTGACTATAATCCTATGCTGTTGTGATATATCTGAACATATTGCATTCACTGATTTCTGTGTACACACCAGTATTTTGCGAGACAGTCATTGTACCAGCAGCCTGAGAACTGGCAGGAGGTGTGATTTCTATAGCTGAAAATGTCTGCTTTCTGATGTAACTAACAGCTAGTCTCCCTTAGCTTAATGTAAACAGATGCTGATAAAGAGGTCACTTGGGTACTCCACCAGGCCAGAGGCTGCGTTAGGTGTGACTTGTATTGTCCTGTAGTTACCCCACTATAAAGGTGGGATAGCACAGGTGTGGCCCGGCCCCTTTTGTGTTGGTGGCACCCTACTATAAACATGGTCACACCCTGACAGCCAAAGGTTTGGGAGGTATAAAACCATTCTATCTCTTTGATCACATAAACAGACTTCTGAGAGAGAGCAAGGAAGGGCTTTTAAGATAAGAAGAAACTTCCAGGACCAAGGAGTTGTTGGAGCTGGAAGATGGCTGCTGTGTTGAAATCTTTAAGGCTTAAATGTAAGCATGTCTCATGTTTAATCACCAGATTAAATAAGTGGCTACACTATAGTAATAAAAACTGCATGGTATTGACTTAAAAACAGACATGTTGATTTATGGAACTGAATCCAAGATCTAGATGTGAATCCTTATGATCGCCTGATCTTCGATAAAGAAGGCAGAAATATACAATGGAAAAAAGAAAGTATCTTTAACAAATGGTGCTGGTCTAATTGGATGTCTGCATGTAGCAGAATGCAAATAAATCCATATTTATCAAAACTCAAGCCCAAGTGGATCAAAGACCTCAACATAAAACCAGATGCACTGAATCTGATAGAAGGGAAAGTAGGGAATAGCCTTTAACACATCAGCACAGGAGACAACTTCCTGAACAGAGATCAGTAGCTCAGGCACTAAGATCAACAATAAGTGGGACCTCATGAAACTAACAATCTTCTGTAAGGCAAAGGACACTGTCAATAAGACATAACAGCAGCCTACAGAAATGGGAAAAGATTTTTACCTGTAAATCCCAAATCTGGTGGAGAATAAGATTACTACAACTGAGCCAAATTTGAAGCAAGCAAGGTTTAATTAAAATAACTAAATATTGGCTGGGACAATGGACTCTGACCAGCACCATTCTGAGGTACTCATGGAGTGAACCTGTCACCTCCAGAGCTCCCAAAGAAAGGCCCAGAATCATGTGGCACAGGTGCTTAGAAAGATAGAATCCATAAGGCTACTTCCCACCAGGTCCAATCAGTGGCAAGCATTTACCCTGATGTACTTCCTGTCTGGGTTATCTCCCACCTACAAGTGACCAAGCACATCTGGTACATTTGGAGCTCATCCTGTACAGTAGGATCAACCTGGGATCTAACCACTCCCACAATCCAAGAGGTTGTATCCTTGGGCTAGGGAGAGTCAAGATTATCTCACCTGTATAGCCCCACCTAGCATTCCAGAAGGTTATCTGTTCTTTAAAAGATACCTTAGGCATGGTAACTAAAATGTAAAACATAGCTTTTGCCCTTACACACCAACTCCCTTCTGAAAAAGGGCTAATATCCAAAATATGTAAAGAACTCAAGAAACTAGACATTAGCTGGGCAGTGGTGGCACACACCTTTAATCCTAGCACTCAGGAGGCAGAGGCAGGTGGATTGCTGTGAGTTCAAGGCCAGCTTGGTCTACAAAGTAAGTTCCGAGACAGCCAGAGTTACAACAGAGAAACCCTGTCATGAAAAAAGAAAAGAAACTAGATTTCAACAACACAAAATAATGCAATTTTAAAAAATGGGGTACAGATTTAAACAGAATTCTCAAAAAAGGAATCTCAAGTGGCTGAGAAATACTTAAAGAAATGTTCAACATCTTTAGTCATCCAAGAAGTGCAAATCAAAACTACTCTGAGATTCCATCTTACACCTGTCAGAATGGCTAAGATCAATAGCACAAATGACAGCTCATGCTGGTGAGGATGTGGAGCAAGGGGAACACCTACATCGCTGGTGGGAGTGCAAACTTGTATAGCCGCTATGGAAATCAATATGGCCATTCCTCAGGAAACTGGGAATTGACCTATTTTAAGACCTAACTATATCATTCCTGGGCATGTACCCAAATGACACTCCATCCTACCACAAGGACACTTGCTCAGCTATGTTCATAGCAGCTTTATTCATAATAGCCAGAAATTGGAAACAACCTAGATGCCCCTCAACTGAAGAGTGGATAAAAAAAATTGGGGTATATTTACACAATGGAGTATTTATTACTCAGCTATTCTTTTAATGACTTCGTGAACTTTGAAGGCAAATGGATGGAACTAGAAACAGTTATCCTGAGTGATGTAATCCAGTCCCAGAAAGATAAACATGGGATATACGCATTCATATGTGGATATTGGCTGTTAAGCAAAGGACAAAGGACTGCAATCCACAGACCCAGAGAGACTATGCAACAAGGAGGGCCCCAGTGGGGTCACAGGGATCTCCTTGGTAAAGGGGAAAGAGAACAGATGGTGCAGGTGGGCTGGAGGAGTTGGGAGACCGAGGGCAGTGGAAGCTCTCTGGAATCTATGAGGGAGACCCTGATGAGAACTAGCAAAGGGAGATGGGGAGCCTGAGCAGGCCATCTCTTGTAACCAGGCAAGACTTCCAGGAGTGGGACTGGGACACCATCCCAGCCACAAAACCTTCTACCTATAACCTCCCCTCCCCTCCCTACAGGATTGACTAGAACAATGGAAGGGCAGAACCCCACGCCAAGGGAGGGAACCAATGCCTGATACTACAGGGCGGGCCAGGAAACCAGAGACTGGATAGCCAGATGATTTCTAATGATATCCTGCTCCACTCATAGATGGATGCCTAGGCTCATCAGAGAGGCTTTCTCTGGCAGCTTATGGGAACAGATGCAGAGACCTAGAGCCAAACACCATGCAGAGTTTGGGGGACCCCATGGAAGAGGGGGTGGAGATTGCAGAGATCAGAGGGTTTGAGGACACCAGGAGAAACAAGTCCCACAGAGTCAACTGACCAGCACTATTAGGGGCTCACAGCACCTGAAGCCCCAGACACGGAACCTGCAGGGTACCCTAGATATGACTTGTGGTTGTCTGGCTTCGTGTTTTGGTTGAGCTCCTACAGGTTGGAGTGTGTGTGTGTGTGTGTGTGTGTGTGTGTGTGTGTGTGTGTGTGTGCGCTCGTGGTCACTGGCCCTTTTACCTGCCCTTGGGACCCTTTTCCATCTGCTGGGTTGCCTAGGGGTAGATCTGGGGAAAAAGTCAGAAGGAGGTAGTTGGAAGGAATGAAGGGAGGAAAGGATAGGGTGGGGATGTAGGGAAGAAAAATAAGCCAATATATAGAATAGCAGCACAGAGAAAGAAACCTTAGGTCAGGAGCAGCCTGGGCAGTCACAGGGAGAGGAGCGTTGGAGCATGGGCTATAGGAGAGCCCCAGGAAGAACGGGTTCCTCTGTTGCTCTGCTGAGGGTAACAAGTACATTAAGATATCATTGTTATGTTTTTTGTTTTGTTTTCCACTGTACTAAAATATCATTGTTTTTGTTTGGTTTTTTGTTTATTGTTTTTCAGACTGAGGGAATCCTTGCTCTTGAAGGTAGCCACCAGGCCTGGGAGAATGTGTCTTTGAAAAAAGAAACTATAAAAAGGAGGTAGGCCGTTCTAGTGTGGCTGGAGTCCTGTCCATCCCAGACCCACTCTCCACTCCTGTCCCCCCACCCTTAGCTCATGAAATACTGTGTCTAGCATCCACTGGAAGCTTTCCATATGCTTTCAGCTTTACCTGGGTCACTTCGTTCAATCCTCGCATCAACTTTATAATTATCTTCATTTTACAGATGAGCACTTTGGTGAAAGAATGAATGTAGGACATATGGCCAGTAAATAGGTCTCAGGCTGTAAAACGCCTCTCTCCAACTTGAGACAACTTGGGAATAGGGAAGAAGCTGAAGCATTTAGCCTAAGTCTTGAGCTCTCTCTATCAGGAGCAGATGGCAGGCAGCGCAGGCATCTTGCGGAATAGGATGGTTTGAAAACCTTGAGTCTGAGCTCATGCTAGAAGCAAAGTTTATAAGGAGTCGTCTGTTTAAATGTTTTTTTTTTGTGTGTTTGTTTCTCATTTGGCTTCCCCTGTGACTAGGAAAGCCTGTGTTTTGTGTGAGGCAAGCCAAGAGAGGTCTCCTTTTCCTTTCTTCACCTTGAGGCAGAACATCTAGGGCACAGCAGCCTGCTCAAGAAAGTGCAAGTGTAAGCCCCACAGAGAGCCTTCTCAGAGAGCCTTAGCAGCAAGTCAAGACCTTCCCGACTGCTCCCATAGAGCTTTTCCAGTGCTAAAACTCAGGACCCACACAAGCTCTAGCCAGAAAGAAAAATGGAGATCTTTCAGAACAGAAGGGATTCATTATAAAAAGAAAGCAAGGAAGATCACAGGATGGGATCTTTGAATTGTCAATCTGTCAGAATTAGTAGCAACTGTATGTCTGCGGCATGCTAATTAGTATAGATATGATCCTTGGCCTCAAACATCAAACATGGCAATATAAATATGTGCATGAATGGAAAAGAGAGCATGAGTGTGAGGCATGCCATACGACAGCATGCTAAACGGCAGAAGAGACTGGATAGGTGTGACGGGGGTTGGGGCGGGGGAGAAAATGGGAGAGAGGACAGAGAGGGAGAGAGGGGAGAGAAGAGGGAGCTCTCTGGCTGTGGTTATGAAGGAGACAGGACTGAGCTACATGGCTAAGCAGCTGTAACACTGGGTGAATAGAAGGAAAGGAGAGATGACTCGTCATCAGGAGCACCTGGGATATGTGGTAGACAAACTGAGCAGATCTCTCTAACATCTACTAAGAGCTGCAGCAGGAAATAAGAGCTGGGCTGAGACATAGTTCAGTAGGAAAGTACTGCCTAACACATAGGAGGCTCTAGGTTTGATCTTCAAATCACAGCGTTAGGAAAGGAAGAGAGGGAGGGAGGAGGGAGGGAAGTGGGAGGAGCTTGACATTACCATGTAGGACTCCTCCTCCTCCTCCTCCTTCTCCTCCTCCTCCTCCTTTTTTTTTTTTTTTTTGAGACAGAGTTCTCTGTTGTAGCTCTGGCTGTCCTGGAACTCTCGCAGTAGACCAGGCTGGCCTCGAACTCACAGAGATCTACCCGCCTCTGCCTCAGAGTGCTGGGATTAAAATTGTACGCCACCACCTCCTGGCAAGCTTCTTTTTTTAAAATGAGATTTCTTAATTCTTTTTTCCTATTAAGCATCATTTCACCTGAAGCAGAAGAGGGCTCCCCTGCCAACAGTTGCCACCTTGCTGACATTTGGGGGACAACTACAACAGGGTCCACTTCCTCAGAAATGGTGGGAAATAATTTTCAACACATAGTCTATGGGCAGATTGAAGACTTTCAGAGCCGGTCTTAAAGTCCCTAAAGGGCAGGTGACTTTTGTTCCTCTTTTATAAATAACTCACTACTTAGTTTATTTAAAGAACAGGTTAGAATGTCAAATTATGCTAATATGAACAAGACAAGTCATATCCAGAGAACTGGCCTCTCTTCTGAGAAATTTCTAGGCCAAACTTTGCTAATATCTCTTTGGAAATTAAACACCTCCCATCCTGGAGCTTCGGCTGAACTAGATCATACATTCCTGGGATAGGAGTGCTGCCAAGATTGCTCATCTGGTAACTCCGTAACAATGCTTGGAATGCTCTTCTCCCAAACACACCTAAAGCTTCCAACTCTCTGTTCTGGGCCATCAGAACTGGGTGGAGAAGGCCTTCAGAACAGCTTCCTAGAACCAGAGTTGCTAAAGAGGTCGACCGAGCAAGATTTGAGATTGTAGTAGAGTTTCTTAGAAGATGGGGAGTTTCAGAACCAGTTCTCCGCTCTCCCACACCTAGTGTGTGCTGCACAACTGCTAACGTAGACCCACTCACTGTTCCTTCATTGACTCCTGCTGAGTGAGAAGTTTGGAGCAGAGTCCAGTAACAGACCTACTCTGGCAAAGGGTGGGCTAGAGCAGACCTCACCTACCATCAGATTTGTATCTCATGGGTCTAGAACAACCTCGGCTACTGTCCTTTGACCTACTTGCCTCCCTATTTTTCCTGATACCAGTCACAGAGCATAGACTTGTATCAGGCTAACACTATCCAAGCTGGTGCTTACATGAGACAGCTTCTTTTGAGGTCTTGGGTCAGCTGTGCTCGCAGACCACAGAACTTCAGGTAGAATCTGCCATCTAACTGGAGTTGAGAACTTTGTAAACCAAATCATATTGCAGATTTGATTTCTTCTGGTAGAACACTGCCAGCCTGGGAGCCGGGCTCCAAGAAGCCAAGGGTACCAGTGGAGAGGAGTTCCTGGAGAACAAAGGGGGCTGCATTTTCTAACAACAGCAGCTGCATCCCAGGCATCCCAAGAACATGGTCACACGTTCTGTTGGATGCACTGGTGGATAGAGGGATGTAGTCTGGGGTGTGGCTCTAAAATGTTTCTTGTGTATCTTCCCAAAATATTTTTCATATTTTTGAAATTATTATGTCATACCAGTTATGTTGTCCCTAAAATCCCCCAACAGTAAACAGAACAACAAGGATGAGTTCCTCCCAGAGGAATTATGTCTCAATAAATTCTTGGAATTGTAATGGATGTATTAAATGTTAACCACTTTTATAGATATTTCCTAGTTGTCTTTATGGAAATCCTGTCAGTTTCCACTCTACCACAAGTGCCATTTTCTTGTTGACAGTGTATTATCGGCATTTTGATCTTTAGTATGATAGGCTAAGGATAATTGTCTATTACTGTGTTAATTTACATTTCTTGGGGTTGGTGCGATGGCTCAGCAGATAAGGGTGTGTCTTAGTTTTCTCTTCTGTTGCTGTGATGAAACACTAAGACCAAAAGAAGCTGATCCATAAGTTACAGCTTATGGTCCATCATAAAGAGAAGTCAGGGCAGAAACTCATGGCAGGAGGCTGGAGGGACTGAAGCAGAGGCCATAGAGGAAGGAGTTCTGCTTACTGGTTTGCTTCTCACGGTAGAAGCTGGTACCCGTATGGTGGAAGGTTAGAACCAATTCCTGTGTGTCATCTTCTGTCCTCCACACAGGTGTCATGGCACACACATGTGTGCATATACATGCACAATAATGGATAAATGAATAAAATATTGCTTTTACCATAGAGAAGATGATGAGCAGCAGCTACCGCTCCTCCTCCTCTTCCTCCTCCTCCTCCTCCTCCTCCTCCTTTTCTTTTGGCACAGGTTCTCATGGAGTATGAGCTGGCCTTGACCTTTCTTTGTAACCAAGGATGACCTTGAACTCCTGTTCTCCCAGCATCAGCCTCCAAGGAACAAGGATTACAGCCATGTGCAAGAGTCACCACTTCTGGCTGGAGATGAGCACATTTTAATATATTTCAATCTCTTATATTTTCATTTTGTGAAGTCCGTTCACTTTACATTGCCATTTTTCTACTGACTTAAGATTTACTTTTATTTTATGTATACGAATGCCTTGCCTACATATATGTATGTACATCATGTGTATGCCTGGTATCAGATGCCCAGGAACTGGAGTTACAGATAGTTGTGAACCATAACATGAATGCTGGGAGTCAAAACTGTGTCCTCTACAAGAGTAACAGGTGTCGTTAATTGCTGAGCCATCTCTCTAGCCCCTCTACTGGTTTTTTAAAAATCTTTATTGGCATTAGACATTCTTTATATATTAGGGGAAATTGCTCCTGGTGCTCTCTTGTGAGTTGTTAGTATTTCTCCAGTTTATCTTTGGTTTTCTGTTTGATAGCTTCTGCAAAGTAGCTTTACATAAAAGTTCATTAATATTTTCCTTAGTGATTTCTGGATTTTGTGTTTCATTTTCACTTAGAACTGTCACTTAGAAAAGTCCCATAGATCCTTCTAGTACCTTTGCAGATTTTTTTTATAATTTACTTAATTTTATTTTTATGTACATTGGTGTAAGGGTGTCAGATACCCTGGAACTGGAGTTAAGACAGTGTGAACTGCCATGTGGGTGCTGGGAATTGAACCCTGGTCCTCCAGAAGAGGCGCCAGTGCTCTTAACCACTAAGGCTCTTAACCACTAAGCCATCTCCCCAGCTCCCTTTTACAGATCTTTTAAGTTAGGTTTGACGTATGTAGAAATGGTTCCAATATCAGATGTCAGGGCAGGCAAGTACCCTAAGGCACCGAACTCAAGAAATTATTCCAACTTAAAATATAAAATTTGTTCCCAATTGTTTCTTTTAACTATGTCCATGCTCCAGTGTTCTAAATACCATTTACTGATGATCTATTTCATATGGATTTGGGTTCAACTCCAGAAAGTCTCTGCTGGGACACTAATCTGTGTGACCTTTCATGTGCCTGTGCCACACCATATTAACTATAGTATATTTTAAAAGCAGTTCTGATCTAGGTCATCCATGGGGTGTGTTTTGAGAAACACTGTGCTAGGGACAATTTCAGGACCAGCCCTGTACAGAATAGCACAGCAGGTTCATTTCTACAGTGAGGAGGGCTGCAGGATGTGTCATTTATGCACAGCCTGGTTCCATAGGTGTAAGACATCTTCCCTTCTGCCTCCTTCGCAGTGTCTGTAAGCAAGCGGTCTGCGGAGTTACAAACTCACAGGTATGGACTGAATAAGCAAGTATATAATGTAGTAAAGTGCACCACAGGAATGTATTTCCTACATTAACCTAACAGTTCTCCAACTGGCACTAATTCCAACTCCAAAGTCAAAACCAACTTAATATTTGTTAATAGAAAATTTTGAAGATTTGCAAAAAGGAAGAGTCTGTGGTCTCTTCTATGTTCAGATCATGATTCCAGTTCATATGGAAATCGGTGACATCCTAAAGGGCCATTCAATTCATGTACGGTAATGGATGTTTAAGCTATACACTGGAGAGACCATCTGACAGCAGCAAGAAGCGTTTCGTTCATTCTTCTTCCCAGCTCAATAGTAGTGACTTCCCAGAACCTGCGGTTGAGTGGCTGAGGCAGAGACTGTGACTCACGCTGATACAACTGCACAATTTCAGCAGCCGGGGGAGCCCTCAAGACCCCAGGTCCTGCCCTTTGCAAACCACCATGTTTTGCTGTTAAACACATGTTAACTCTATTTTGACTTCGGGAGTAGGGATTCTTCCCAGTTGTTAGCTTTATTTATTTTATAAATATTTATTTATTTATTATTAATTTGTTAAACTAATGTAGGAAGTACACTTACATGGTAAACATTATCTATTCAGTCCATGCTCACAGGCGCTTGCTGAAATACACCGTGGCAAAAATACCACAAAGTAAAGATACCTATTACGTCTGTGTAAACAGATTTGACACCTACACCAACCACTCTCTCGTTCATTTCCTCTGTGTGCGGAGCTTATGCGATGCTGCCAGGAATTTTGATAAGCACTGAAAACGCGAAGCCAGCAAGACGGATGTGTATAAAAGCACTTGCACTGGCTTTCTAAGAGTCATTTAAAAGGTTGGTTTTAAAAAACAAATTTATACTCACACAGTTCTGGACCTGGAAGTCCAAAATGAAGAGACAGCAGGGCCAAGCACCCCGGAGGGTGGGGGGTGCTCCAGGGTCATCCACTGCTGTCTTCTGCCTGCTTCCTTTTTTTTTTTTTTTAGTTTGCTTGTTTTTATTTGTTAGATGGTCTCATGTATGGGATGACCTTGAACTTCCTATCCTCTCACCTCTGTCTTGAGTAGTAGGATTGCAGGCATCACCCTGTCCAGTTTATGGGGTGCTAGGGATCAAACTCAGAGCCTCCTGTGTACTATGCATCACTCTACCGTCTGAGCTTCACCCCAACCCTCCCCCCATCCCAAGACGGTCTGCAGTGCTCCCCTGCTCCAGCCTCTGTCTACACATGATCTTCTTGCTTGGAGTGACTTTGACTTCAGAGCAGTCACTGAATTTAGAAATCACCCAATTCTAGTATAGTGGCCTCATCGTAACTCAATTACATCTACAAAGCCCCCCTTTCCAATAACATCACAGTCACAGTTTCCAGGCATTGCAAGTTTGGAACATTTTGGAGGAGATGTGATTCTACCCATTAGATAGAGCTTATCAAAATATGAGGTAGAAAAGAACTTGTGTTAACGAGAACCCAGTTAGTCGGTCAAGTTCATTTAGAAACATGATTTTTAAATACTTGCCTGATTCACTGTTGCTTTGTTCAATCAAGAGGCAATGGAAACTACGGGAAAGGAGGTGGGAGTCATCAGTGTTATAGCACCTGCCCAGCCCGGGCCCAGGCCACCACCCTGTGGACGGCTGCTGTATTTCCTGCATTGGAAATACCGGTTTTCATGGGTGTGAGAAGGCTGGGAACAGAGAAAGTCCCTTGGAAGGAGAGCTGGGATAGTGTCAACAAAGCACTCCATTTTCTTCAGTTCCCAGGAGAACCTGTCCTGGTGAGGCTCTTTGGGAGGAGACATCAATCAGCCTGGTGAGGTTCCCCTGGAGAGAGATGGCAAGGACTCAATCAAATGCACCTTCCCCCAGCCCTGTCACTCTGCGCTGCAAGGAAAACAAGCTGCTTGGCTTCTCTCCCTTCCCTGTCCTCAGGAACCCTGTCCCCAGCCGACCTCCCTTACCGTGGGATCCGACTCAGGCCAGGAACATGATTCTCAAAACATATTCCTAGGACTTTGGTTTCCTACCAGGCAATACCTTTTCCAGAGCCAATATTTTTCTACAGATGGCAAAGTGATTGCTTAGGATTTCGTTTGATTATATTTATTGGCATTATTTTTTAAACGCAGTAACAGATTCAGAATCAGGAGCTCAAAGGGGACCGCATACTTCCCTCCAGCTGACATGAAGAGCTGTAAAAGAAGTTCTAGCTGGCAGTAGATTTAAATTTTTGTAGTCACTGCTGAAGAGCTAGCTAATCCCCAGCTGAGCAGTATGGCTGCTTCCTCTGCCTCAGCTGAATGGAGCTGTCCTCCCTGTCCTGGCCACCCCACCCCACCCCACCCCTGTGAGCCATGGGTTCAGTGCCCTGGATGTGAAAACCCAGACTCCAGGAAAGAACCATGTGACGATCTCCCTTGTGCAGATATATCTGCCGCTTATGGACGAGAAAAAGGAGTTCATGGTAGAGTATGTTAGAGAAGGGCCTCTTAAACTCTTTCCACTCATGACCTCTCTCCACCTGAAAGATTTGTGTAAGACCTTGTGTATACAGGTATATAAAAATAGGTATACTGACATGTCATTAAAAATTGTTTTAAAGTGATTATTTGGTATATATGATTTACCATTTATTAAAGGTGACTTGGAGGTGTTCGTTTTTATATAAATAACAAAATCTTGAGGCCAAGCCAGAGGCTCAGTGGGTAAAGGCATTATTTGCCAATCTGGATGACCTGAATTTGATCCTGGGACTCACATGGTAGATGGAAAGGACTCCTGCAAGTTGTCCTCTGACCTTCACACACACACACACACACACCACACATACACACACACACAGACACACACACACCACACATATACTACACCACACACACACACACACACACGCCTACTGCTACACACACACACACACACACACCACACACACACCCCGCACATACACACACACACACATACACACACATACACACCACACATACACACATACACCATACATATACTACACCACACACACACACACACACCACACATACACACACACACACACCACACATACACACACACACCACACATATACTACACCACAGACACACATACACACACACACACACCACACATATATTATACCACACACACACACACACACACATGCCTACTGCTACACACCACACACACACACCCCTCACATACACACACACACATACACCACACACATGCACACACACGCCTACTGCTACACACACACACACACACACGCACCACACATATACTACACCACACACGCACACACACACACACACACACACACGCCTACTGCTACTCATACATACACACAAAAAAAATAAATAAAAATGTAATAATTTAACAGTGTTAGATCTTAGCTGAACAAAGATTTTATTTTCCATAATGAACCCCACATGTTTCTATAAGAGCAGACACTGTATGAACAGTAAAAACACTGCAGTTTGTGGCTGCAGAGATAGGTCAGTGGGTAGAGCTTTTGCTGGAGGTATCCGGATTCCTGAGTACATACACACAGATGAGTATACACACATATAAAAGTAAAATATTTTTTTAAACCCTGCAATTCTTGACTCTGAGCCGAGGTGTTTCCGGCAGCCTGGCTGGTTTGATAGCTTGTGCAGTTCAGAGCAGGTGTGTTGTGTGTTCAGAACCAAGGCTGCCGTGAACTCCAAAGACGCAGGCACACCGGGGGAGCACTGCCAAAACACCTCAGACTCAGCATGCATTTGAATTCATTTTCGTTCATTGTACATTCAGGAGCCTGTCACCAAATCTTTGCAGCCCCTACATTTCGTCACTAGACCCTGTATGGTGGTGTGATCCACAGCTTCGAACGCTGGAGAGTGGAGAAGGGAGCTAAGGCCGTGTTTGTGTGACTCTCCTATAACCTCATGAAGGAGAAGAAACCTGTGCAGGAGTGTGGGCCTGGGTGTGAATCTTGCCTCATCACTGATGATCTGTGTAACCACAGACAATCAGAGGTGCCGGAGCCTCCAAGTTTCCATTTATTTGGGGTGGGTACTGAAAAGTTTACCAGGTTATTTTAAGAATATTTATCACAGTACCTGGCATACAGAAACGTAGTAAAATGACAACTACAGTCATTTGCTAACAGAAGAGCATTGAGGACACCATAGTCTTCAGAGAGAATGCCTTTCCCTTTTTGCCTGGGCAGCTAATGGCTTTTGATTTTGTTTTTAACAGCAAGCATGAGGCAATGTTATGGTTCTGAAAGCCACAACAGCCCTCAGACCCTGAAGTGGCTGCTCTGGGGAGGCAGCGAAGACTGCAGCATGGCAGTCTTCTCATCTCTGGAAACGATGTCAGGCCTCACCAGGAAGCAGGCTGGTCCTCTGACCCACTTCCTCACAGGTGCTTCCCCAGAGTCGCCCATGCATGCATCAAGAGCTTTAGGCATGTTCAACAGGCAGACAGACTCAGAAACAGACAGGAGTGGAGACAATTGCTCCTGGCTGTTCCTATGATGATTTTTCCTGTCATTAGGATCTGTCTATCAGTGAAGAACCAGCCTTTCCAGGGTTAAGTCAGGCTTTGGGCAGGCATATTTCCCCACCTTCCCCATGTGAATGTGGCTTGGTGCCTCCTGTGGATGGTGCCTGGTGCTCCCTGTGGATGGTGCCTGGTGCTCCCTGTGGATGATGTCTGGTGCTCCCTGTGGATGATGCCTGGTGCTCCCTCTGTTTCCAAGGATGTTTGTGTAACACATAGCTACTAAGACATAGGTCATGCTCTCATCTAGAGAAAGAATGAGCTATGTGTCCTGTCCATGAAGATCTCCCTCCAGATCAAAAGGCAGGCATGTTTATAGGCCTACTATAGAGCAGTTGGGTTAAAAATCCCATCAAATAGCACCTAATGCCTATAGCAGGGATTCCTCCACTTTGCTATAGCTGCCCTACCCAATGTTTCCATCAGTGCATTTGGAAAATGCTTTGATTTATAGAAACTTTCTTGTACTGCAACTACAGAAATTTCATCTGATTGGCACCATGTTGGATCATGTTATTTGGGGAAACCCAAATCCATGTTTCCAGGCCATGTCACTCATATTTGGCTCAAGAACAAGCTCTCTCTTTATTTCTTTTGAGGTGAGAGATGTGTTTTGCTTTGACATAGAAGATATGCAAAAATACCATAGTTCTAACAAATCAGGCACAGCAGGCCCAGACTAGGATGATACAGTCTTGCATTAGTATGGAAGGAGCAAAGAATTCCGTTAAGTCAGTTGACCCAACGCCTGTGTGCTTGCTCTGTTTGCTATTGTGTGAGCTGCAGGGGAAAACGATTGTAGAGCATGCTCCTAACCCCCAGGAGCTAAGGATGGTGGTAAATGGGGAGATAAACACACCCACAAGTAGTATTATAGAAACAGGTACACACAATAATTAACACACATGTGAGACATAGTGAAGAGGAGAGTTACTGTCTCAGTGAACATGGGAAGGCATCAGGGAGGTCACCGAGGAGCCCAGCTGTGATCGGTGTGGGTTTTCCCAGGAGAATGGAAGCTGTGACTCAGTTCAAAGTTTGGAGGAACGGGTGGATATGTCAGGAATTAAGAAGGTGTCAGAGGGCTGGAGAGATGGCTCAGTGGTTAAGAGCAGTTGTTGCTCTTGCAAAGGAGCTGGATGTGGCTCCCAGCTCCCAGTTTGTGGCTCATAACCATCTTTAACTCCAGTTCAAAGGCTTCAGTGCCCTCTTCAGGTCTCTGCACATACTGTATGCATGTGACAGACAAGACATGCTGGCAGATCACCAATAGAGATAAAATAAGAATAAACACATATTACTCCTTCAAAATAATTTGTCTTTTAAGAAAAGAAGAAGAAGGTGAGCCCTGGTCAAGCAGAGCAGGACAGAGGACTAGAGCTCAAGGCTCTCAGAGAACTGATCTGCCAAAGGGGAAATGTGGACTTGTGATAGGGAGGAACAGTGGCGAATAGTATCTGGGCTTGGTTTATCACTGGTGTGGGGTGACAGGCCTCTGGTCATGTAGCTAACTTAAGAACTTTCCAGATGGAGAACCTAATTTTGAAAGCATTTTCCAGGCTAACTTGAGGATGGGCTTAGGGACCATGTCTCCTGAGGTACAATCCCTGGAGACTTCTGCTCAGTGAGATTGGCTCAGATCTGCGCTCAGAAATTTTGCCCTTTCGAACTCGGCTTCTTTGGTCTGGCTAAAATAGCTTCCTAGTTGGGTTTCTGCCATCTAACACAAGCTTCTTCGACCTGTCTTCCAGACAGCTGTTGAGTGCGTTGACTCAGAGGCACATCTGAAGATGTCACTGGCCTCCCGATGTCTGCCGGGATGCCCCTGCTTTTCTACAACTCCCACGAGGCAGATGTTTAGGGATAAGCAAAGCTGGAATGCCTGGGCTCCTTACCTTCATATCCTGGGAAGAGTCTTAGAGTGTGTTTTCATGGCCTCTTTGTACTCAGTTCTGTAAAAAAATGTCCCCTAGGCTATCAAAGCTCCAAGAGTCACAGAAACCTGACTCCACTTACAAGCCCTAACCATCTTCCCATGTTCTCATTTTATATCCCCTGCCCCAGGGGACGCCGTCTTCCCCTCTCCAGTCAGGACTTCTCTGAACACACAGTTTAAGAGGTCCCTACCAAAATGTCTGATCTTCAGTACCAGAAGTATCACTTCTGGGAAAGGCAGCCCTCACCCTCTCAGGTGCCCTGCCTTCCCTCTCCAAATTCCCCTGCTCTGAGATATTCTACCCCTGCCAGATTCCCCCCGGATCTCTCCATCCAGCAGCATCTCTCCACATGTCTGCCCCCCTGCCCTCCGATCTGCCTTTTCCAGGTAATTCTAACAGTCAAGAGATGTCTGGAGGAAGAAGTGAGCCTCGGGAGCCTTGTCAGACTAACCTGGAAGGGATGTCATCGCTGCCTCTCAGAGCTGAAGCTTTATTGTTGTAAATGGCAACGAGTGAGTGCTCTGGAAGGAGGCATTTAAAATACGTTTCCTTAGAGACAGTGACATGTTGGTATTAGTAAACTACATGAAACTGCCAATATTTGATCATCTTTGGTATATAAAAAGAGCCACTTCACGTGGTCTCATCTCATTGATTTTAACCAGGTCAATCTGACCTCCGGGTCAGTGTGGTTCCCTACAGAGAGGAGCTTCAGGATCAGAATAGCTGATGGGAAGAAAAGGCAAAAGCCTGGGGAAAGGGGAGGCAGGTGGGCACACACAGTGGCCAGAGGCAGAGACATGCACTCAGAGCCGGATGGCTCACTGCTCACTGTGTGGAGAGAAGGACACAGCTATTTTTTTCTAAGTTTTTCCTATAGGCTTTATCTTAACAAAATATAGGCAAAACCATCCACACATTATATTTTGTTCTTTTCAGTTAAAACTGATCTAAAGGAAAGAACTTAATTTGTTTTTATTTTTGTTTGGTGTTTTGAGATGGCGTTTCACTTGACCTGGCTGAAATGTAACTTGCACTGGAGACCATACTGGCCTTGAACTTGTAGCCTCTGCCTTTCAAGTGCTGAGATTATAGGTGTGCACCACGATGCCGGGACCTTGGTATTTTTTTAGAGATAGGATGGAAGAAAGGGAGGGAGAGAGGGATACAGGGAAAGAAGGAAGGTGGGTAGAATTGGCAGATAGTTTTCTATTAAGAATTTTAATTTTAATTTTAATAACAGACCCCTGTTGATTTCATGAATAGGAGATCACCCTTCATTTATTTTTTACAAGATCATATTTTAAGTAACAGCAGCTTTTATGTGAAACTCCTTGCACAATGATTTGAAAAACAGGAAATTGTTTTTATGTTTTGGAATAGTACTTAATTGCCAGGAACATGAGTTAAAAAACCTGAGGCAGGATTGCTCCTGAAGCCTGAAACGGAAATAGAAAGCTTATAGCCCTATTACTGCAGTGCAAGTCAAAGGCATAATTAATACAATTTACAAAGAAGTCATTATCAAAAAGGGGAAGTGTCACTAAGGCCCACCAGCCCAATTTGTTGATCTAATTTAGCTAATGATCACTTTGCTGTAACCGCTCCCATTCACATGGGCCCCACAAAGCATTCTCCATCAATTCTGCAAAGGCATGCTGCATATTGCCCGAGGAAGGACTCTGAATTGATCATCTAGAGCATGGCAAGAGAAAACACGAATCTAAAGTGGAAATCTATGATCACAGCTCAGAATCTCTTTAGGGAAGCCAAACCATTTCAAAGAACCATTCGATCACACCGCACTGGGGTGACCGGCGATAACCTGTGGTACCCCCCCACTCAACACACACACACAGGACTTTCATTGTCCCTGATCACTTTTTTGACGTCCATTTTGTCATCCTACTGACCATCCAGGCTGGAGACTGTTCATTTTCTCTTCAGATACATACATCCAGAGACCATTCCATCAATAGCATCATCCCAGGTATCTCTCCTACCTGGCCACAAGAATGTCTTTCTGTCACTCTCAGCTCCCAGACATACTTGAGTGTAGTACCAGTCAAGGCTGAACGAGGCAGATCCTGCCTTCACATGGAGCTGGGACTGAGGAACACAGAGCTGAGCCTATTTGGAAGTGTGTTTTCTTTCTCTAACGGGTCAATCTAACCCCATCCGTTCCCTTTTCTCCGCCTCCATTAAAGACTACAATCCCAAGCAAAATTTAGAACAGAAGACAAACTCTAAACTCTGAAGATAGTAAGTAGTGAATTCAAGGAGCTGGCTACGGATGGAGACAGCTAAAAAGATGATTAACTCATGAGCTGCCAGTAAAACCTGCAGTGTGTTTCCAAATGTGCATTCCCGGAGAAGCTGAACACAGAGGCACCGCTGCGATTGACTAAAAGGCAGAGGTTCTCATCACCTTTCGGCTACTAAATAGCCAAGTGGCTGGACAAGCCACTTTCTTCCTTGGACCATCCATCATTTCTTCCTAAGGTGCCCAAATGATAATAGATCAGCGGTTCTCTCTAGTTCTTCCTCCAATGCTGAACAGCACAGTCCCCAGCTGTCCCACAATCATGCCAGAATTTGAGGTGAACTTATGGGGCAAAGCTGGGATTTCCCACTCCCTGTCCTCATCTGAAGGCCAGAGTGTTAAGAAAGCCAATATGGTGCCTTTAAGCTTGAATATTCTCTGATCCTAAACATAAACGGGTAGGGTTTGTAGCTGTGTGTTTCTGCCTGTGAGTGTGCCCCAGCCAGCCTCCCCAAATGTTCAAATATTTGTCAAATAGAATTAAGTCAAGAGGCTTAAATGTCACTCCCTTTATTCCTCTCTCTTTTCTGACCTTTGTGTCCTGTCCCCTCCCACCCCTTTCATAGTCCAAGAGTCTGGGCACAGGGCAGGTGAGTCTGGCATGGACCCGAGACTCATAGCTTTAATCCACCTGTGCTGAAGCCCATCCAGCCCTGGGAGATGTGAGTGGAGCCCAGCGACAGAACCAAAGGGCAGTTTTCCTTCCTCCTTTCAGCAATCCGCAAACAAGAATGTCCCGCAGAGGGCCAAAGACAGATCGGCTTACGCAGAGCACACTGGAGTCTTTTTGTTTCTCTCCTCCCTATATTTTGGAAGCTCCAGCAGGAATGTGGCCTGAATTTAAACACGGGGGGCCATGGCCATCAACAGTGAGCACTTTTGTAGATTCATGCGGCCTCTTCTGCCTTTCCTCTCCCGTGGCCTTGAATGATCTGCTGTTTGCAGACAATCCCCTTGTTGTGCTCCCCAGAGCGGGCAGAGCCTGGCTCTCCCATTGTCTCTTATACAGGCAAACAAAAGCAGTCTTCTTAGTGCAGAGCTCTGTACTGATAAAAGGCTGATTAAAGCTCCTTTTGTGGTAAAATTTAATAGGTCTGGGTTGGGCATTCTATTTGATTAACCCCAGCCAGTTATTACATGGTGTTTGATAGAGATTACAGCTGTGCCCAGTGGCTCTCAGCTGGGTGGAGCCTCTCTTTGAACTCCTAGGGAACCACAGGCTGAGCTGGCTATCAGCAAGTGGAAGTCAATGAATCTCTCTCTGCTCCCTCCACATTCCCTTTTATTGGCTCCCATCTGCATCCTTTGTATTCCTTCTTCCCAGGGAAGCACCCAGTATTTTCCAGTTAGTGAGTTCTCTCTGGCAGGCAGGAAGACATCCATCCAGTGAACTCTGTCCCACAGCACATGTCAGTAGACTGCTCTTTCTTAGAGGAGTGCCATATAAAGAGAAACGTGGAGCAGGCACGGTGGGGCTTGAAGAGGTGGTGCTCTGGTGTCCTCAGCTCAGACTCTTCTTTCCCCAGGATTGGGCCCAAGTGCCTTCTCCCTGTCCCTGTTGAAGAGGTTAAAGAAACCAGATGAACCCCCACCGATCCGCAAGCCTGTCCTGTTACCTGGCCTGCTTCGTTCCTATCTCTGTAGCAACTAATACCGGACTGATGACCATCCTGTCTGCCTTATACTGTGATACCTGGCAGGTGTGGGGTGCCAGCCATCTAAAAGTGAACCCATAGCTAATGCTGCCTCTTCTGTTTCTCTTCTTGATAACCCCTCCCCTTCTCACTAGTGACAAGGACCATGCTCTGCCTATGTGCCTTCCTGGATTTACAGTTATTCCCTATCCCCTGCTGCATCTCCCTCTATCTTTTTCCCCTGTCAGACGTCCCATGAGGCTGATGAGGTGTGGTCTACCGCTGACCACATTGGATGGGTGCATCCAATGAGAGTGATGGTCCCAGATCCAGGTCTACTCTAGTCCCTGTAGTTAACTGTTCCTTGGCCTCAGTGTTACAAGTGTGTAGGATAAATATTCTGTCAAGAATCAGGAAAAGGCCGGACTGTGGCGGCACACACCCTTAATCCCAGCACTCGGGAGGCAGAGGCAGGTGGATCTCTGTGAGTTCGAGGCCAGTCTGGTCTACAGAGTGAATTCCAGGACAGCCAGAGTTACAACAAAGAAACCCTGTCTCAAAGGAAAAGAAAGAAAGAAAGAAAGAAAGAAAGAAAGAAAGAAAGAAAGAAAGAAAGAAAGAAAGAAAGAAAGAAAGAAAGAAAGAAAGGAAAGAAAAGACTTAGGAAGAGAAAGCCAAAGCGGGTATCAGGGAAATCCATCCAATAGGCAATGGGTAACTGAATGGCACACTTCTCAAATCTCCCATAAACTTGCCTGCCCCTCTGTACCTCTCGAAGCTCCAAGCTAGCGCTCCACCCCACTGTACTTTAGTTGTTACATAGCTAGCTGTTCATCTGTGTCTCCTACAAGACTCCAAAAGTTGAGAGCAAGGAGCATGTTTTGACTTAGTGCAGCTCCTTTTATTTGATTTTTTTTTTAGTGATTTGGATGAATTTGAACAAGTGAGTTTTTAAAACAAGCTATTTTAAAAGAACTTAAGCTGGCTATGGTAGTGTACATTTGTGATTCCAGTATTCCTGGGGCAGGAGGATCATGAGTTTGAGGAGAGCTGGGGGGGGAGGCGGGAATAGTGGGGAGATGGGAGTGGGGATGGAGAGAAAAGTAGAAACCAGGCTGCAGTATACAGTATCCCTGTGCTGTGGAAACTCACTCAGGAGCTCTGCCTGTCTTAGTTGTAGTATCATTTTTCAAAATTTTAATGTTTATTAACATATATCAATGATACATTCTACTGAGATTCACCATGACATTTTTGTGCATATGTACACGTATATAAAACGTATTTTGATCATCTTCACTCCGGTTAACGCTCCTGTTCTCTCGCCGTGCTCCCTCTGTCTTTTTTCCCTGCAACACAGTGGCTTTCACTAGGGTTATTTACAGCAGCATGTGCACCTAATCAGTGTCTATACCACCAAAGAAGACATTTCCCCTTTCCCCATGAAATAGCACTTTCATAATAAAAGCACTGGAGAGTAACACTAATACGGATAAAAGTTCACATAGTTAACATTCGCCTGGCTTTGCGATTCATGTCTGTAGTGGTTTGGATGAGAACAACCCCCGTAGGCTCAGATATTTGAGCCTTTGGTCCCCAGTGGAGCGGTTTAGGGAGGCTTAGGAGGTGTGGCCTTGCTGGAGGAAGTAAGTCACTGGGAGTCCGCTTTAGGTGTTTATAGTCTTCCCCCACATCCAGTTCGATTTTGCCGCTTGTTGTTTGCCATTGCAGATATGAGCTCTCAGCTTCCTGCACCAGCCACCCTGTCTGCTTCTTGCTGCTATCCCCCCCAACACCACGACCCACTTATCTCTCTGGAGCCATAAGTCCAAAAATGCCCCCCCCCCTTCTATAAGGTGACTTGGTCACAGTGTTTTATTACAGCAACATAAACTTACCTAATACAATACCCTTTTACTTTCAGATTTCTGGTGTCTATGTGTCAGATGTGTCTCTTGTCAAAATTTATTTTATTTCTTTTTGTCTGAAAAATTTGGCCTTCCAAATTCACGAAAATAGACTAAATTAGATATTAGATCATTCCTTTTACTTGCAATGACCGATATACTTGGGATTTTTTAGAAATTTTAATTGGCATAATTGTGCTTATTTATGTAGTGTAGCAAAATATCTTGATTCAGGTATACAATGAGTAATTATCAAATTGGGGAGGGGCTTTCTCTGTGGGGAGCTCACCAGAGATGATCACTCAGACACTGTACAGCCAATTGAAATTCTTTATTCCAGCCATCTGGGACCACACTCAAGTGTTTGGGGACCTAGGTGTGGCCCTGAGTGTCCGGAACACAGGATTTTCAAGGGCAGAAACCACATCTTAGGATCAAGCTGGGCAGCTGCAGGGAGCTTCACAGACTAAGCAATTTGAAGCAAGCAGTTTTAATAGAAGCTAAGATTAACAGTTAGCTGGAGATGGTTCTGTACAAACAGAACTTAACAAAGACTAAGATAAGCTAACTAGGACATTCCTAGAATAGAGTAGGGTAATTTACCATGGGATTCCCTATTAAGGAGATCAGATTCTAGCTAAACATCGAATAGCCTCAGTAAGAATACAAGATGGAGCTTCTGCACGGTCCTGCCCCGTCACAACTGTACAGACAGGTCCTCCAAATGGAATGCAGTTGTCATGAGCTTCTTGTTGTGGGAGACTTTTCCTGGGGAGACACCACAGACACAGAAACATGCATGCACGCACAGGCACATGCACATGGAGGGAGACAGAGAGATAGAGAGTTCTGTCTGATAGGAAACCCATGAAAGATCAACATAAAGACTCTACTGAAGCCCAACTTGATGAACCAATTCGTTTTTTTGGGGGGTTTTTTACAGAAGTATGGGTAAGGGGTTCCTTACAGCAACTATGACTCAAATGTGGCTACATTAACAAAAGCCGTAACCCTGGAGCTCTCTACATGATTTTCAGGAAGCTTGACATGTTCTCTAAGCAGCTTGGCTGATAAAAAAGCCCCCCACCCCCAAACGCACACACACACAGTGTTACTACTTCTATAAATCCAGGAGGGACACTCCTGATATTCCAAGTCTGAGGGTTTCCTGACTGGTGACGTTTGTTTACTTCCTGAGTCTCACAAGCCCCTCCCTCCTGGAACGAATGTTCCATTCAGAGGAAATGCTCTAGCACACCCTTCCCCGGGCATTCCATCCAGCAGGGAAGATGAACTCATATCACAGGAGAGGAGCCAGAGGTCAGCACCAGGCCCAGACAGACTTTGTCCCAAGTGCCTTTTCTTCTGAGGGTTCATCCATCTTTCCCTAAATCATTTATTCTCTACGATGATTCGTAAGCTTCTGAATCTCTCTGGCTGCCATGGTTAGGGTCTCGAGCGTCCCCCCAGAGGCTCGGCCCTTCACATGTGGGACTTAACTGCAGACTGTCCAGCATAGGGGGTGTGTCCTTGTAGGACTTCCTCTTTCCTCTTCTTCTGTGTTCCACTCACACTCCTTTCTTTGAGATGTGTCACCTCTCCATGGTCACGCGGCCAACTGATCATGAACTAAACTTCCGAAACTGAACTACAATAAACCTTTCTTCTTTTCAAGCTGATTATATCAGGTGGAGTGGTTTATTTAGTTTATGTATATGTGTATATATGTATGTGTGCACATGTGTGCATGTGTGTTTATGTGTGCACAGATGCACATGTATGTATGTGTGTGTGTGCATATTTGTATGTGCACAGATGTACATGTATGTATGAGTGATTGTGGAGACCAAGAAATCAACCTTGAGTGTTGTTCCTTTACCTTGGTGTGTGTGTGTGTGTGTGTGTGTGTGTGTGTGTGTGGTGTGTAGAACACAGGTTGATCATGTCTTCTCCCAATCACTCTGCTCCTCATGTTTTGAGATAGGTCTTTTGCTGAGTTTGAGACTTGTGGATTAGACAGCACCGAGGATTTCCTGTTTCCTCCTCCCTAAAGCCAGGGCCCCAGGCACACGCTACCACACTCAGATTTTTACAAGGGTGCTAGGGGCCCAAATTCAAGACCTCATGCATTTTCCCAACTAAGTCACCTGTCTAGCTTCCTACTTGTTCTTTTTTATTTTAATGATTTTTTTTAAATGCACATTTGTATGTGAAGGCATCAGATCCCCTGGAACTAAAGTTACAGACAGTTGTGAGCTGCCATGTGGGTGCTGGGAATTGAACCTGGGTCCTTTGGCAGAGCAGACAGTGCTCTTAACCACTGAGCCATCTCTCCAGTCCTGCTGCTTGCTTTTTTTGAAGCAGCATTTCTCCCTGAGTCTTGGGGGTCATCAATTAGACTAGGCTGGCCAGCCAGTGAACACCAGGGATCCGCCTGCCTCTGTCTCCCCGACACTGGGATTACAAGCAAACGCCACCAGACCTGTCTTTCCACATGGGTTCTGGGGACCACACTCAATTCCTCACAGTCACATGTCACGCCTAAGCATTTTGACAACTAAACTACCTCCCCAACGTTTTTTTTTGGTGATGGTCTCATTTTGAAGCCCAGGGTGACCTTGAACTCATGTAAATCCTCCTTCTCCAACTCTCCAAATGCTGGGATTACAGGACTGAGTAATCACATCCAGCTATCTCAGATATATGTTACAGCAAAAGAAAGCTGGCTGATCCACTGGTTATTATTTATGTTCATTTGTGCAGTGCCCAAAGTACCAGTATAATTGCTTTATGCTATGGACTCCGTTATGAAGTACTCCAATGGCAGGGTTTTCCCTCCCTCACTACATTATAACAAAAAGTTAGATAAGGGACTAGGGCTATGACAACTGTAGAATATATCTTGGGGCAAAACATGGATCAAGGGAGGAAGTAGGAACTAGAGAACACAGTGTTGAAGGGCTGAGGAGGTTGTTTATTGGGTGAAGTACTCGCTGTGCAAGCAAGAGGACCTGAGTTCAAATCCCCAGCACCCACATGAAAAGCCAGATGCACCCTCGAGGACCTGTAACTACAACACTAGGGGACCTAGAAAGGCAAATTCCTGGGGCTTGCTGGTCAACCAGTCTGTCCAAAGAGTGAGCTCTAGATCATTAAAGAGACCATGTCTCAAACAATAAGGTGGTGAGTGAATGAGGCAGACATTTCAACTTTGATCTCTTCACAGGTTCTTCACAGGTGTACTCTCCTGAATACACATGTACATACACACACACACACACACACACACACACACACACACACACACATCTCAAACAAAGTGCCTCATAAAAAAAGAAAAACAGAAAGGAGTGTTGAGAGATGCCTTTAGGAAAGATCAAGTTAACAGGCAGGAAGCACAGACAGATGTTATACAAATGAGGGTTGACTGAGAACACTCTAATGCTTATTGGGAAACACGACTGTAAACCGGCCAGTAACTGGATCAAAGGCAGGGTTAGAAGTAAAGGCCACAGGTCTGAGGAGGAGAAATTAACTCAGTTTTCACATTATGTGTGGTTAAAATGGGAGATGAACAAACCATGGCTTCCACAGATCATGTGGTATTTGCTTTGGGGAGAGACTTTCTGCTTTTCATTTTTCAAAATGCTTAAAGGGGGGAAATCAAGCTGAGGATGTAGCTCCTGGCAGAGCATTTGCCTCGAATGAGCAAAGCTGTGGGTTCGATCCTCACCCTTGCCAAAATGGTGTGTCTGTGAGGGGAAGGGGTGGAAGTAGGCCTCTGGACATAAAGTCTAAAGGAACTTTGAAGAACCTTTCTGCAAGAGGTACCCCAAAGTAGTGAACATCTTGACCCTACAGTGGAGATCCATGACTACACGGGTGTGTCTTCAGGACATAGGAGTAGTGGCCATGCTGGCAAGGACACTGGAGCAGGAGGTTGGAGCTGGACTACACAGGGGTTCTAGGCTATAAAGGAAAAAATCTCTCTCTCTCTCTCTCTCTCTCTCTCTGTCTCCCCCCTCTTTTTTTCTCTCTCTCTTTTTCCCCATCCCCCCTTCTGTATGTGTCCGTCTTTCTGGCCCCCTTCTTGAATACACATGCACACAGGGACTAGGGCTTCCCACAGGCAACCAATCATCCTTCAGGGACTAAAAAAGAACATATATCAAGAAAATATAAAGTCACTCCCATGTAGTCATAGATTCAGATTCAAAAGGCTTTTTATTCTTGGCTAATTCAATCATCAGTCTTAGTCCTATAGCCCTGGAGCTTTTTGGCTTCTATACAAGCCTTGGAGACTTACTACTGACTGATCCAATCAGACTAGCTCCTTCTGAACTCAGAGCTTTACTGAACAACTCACTAGCTGTTCTGGCTCAAATTCTTCTCCAAGCTCTGGTTGCCTCAGATTAAACTGCTCTGCTTAACTTCAAACTGACCCACTCTTCCTATCTGATACTGACTTCTGCTGAACTGCCTCGGTGTCTCTGCCTCAGACTCCTCAGACTGCTCCAGACTGCTCCATACCTCTGTCTCTTGTCCTCTGTGTCTTACTGCCTAGTTATCTGAGCTGAGAGCATGCTTTTATATCCTCAGAATTGGGTGTGTCCTCACTCTGACTCACTCTGCTAACTCTTCTTCTGATTAGTCATTTTGCCTGTCCTTCACTCATCTCAGATGTCACTTCTTGTGTGACACTGACTCTTTCTGAGCTCTGCTTCCTGTATCTGCTTCCATATTCTGTTTTTGTTTAAGGGATTAAAGGCATGGACCACCACCACTTCTGAATACTGGGATTAAAGATGTTTGCTACCACTAATATCTGAATATTGGGATTAAAGGTGTGTGCCAACATTCTTAACATTCTTTTTATGTTCCATCTAGACCACACAGGCCTCTGAATGTGATTCCTTCATACAGACCCCTGGAATATAGACCCTTCCTAGCTTCCTAGCTTTCACACAGGCCTATTCCTCTACACAAGCAGCAAAATTACGGTAATGAAGTGGCAATAAAAATAATTTTATGGTTGGGGGTAATCACAGCATGAGGAACTATATAAAAGGGTCAGAACATTATGAAGGTTGAGAACTGCTGCTGTAGGTGAAGAAGAAGCCCAACACTAAAGGAAACTCACTGTGGCTGGCAGGCAGGGGACATAGAGCCTGAAGCAATTAGAATCCATGAGCTATCACAGACTGGGGGTTGCCATCCCAAGACAGCTGATGTCCACTAGCCTGGATGCAGTTACATGTGCTGTCCCTCAAACTGTCACTATAGCAGGACCCTAGTTTGAAAAAAGGAAGGAGGTCTTTGACTAGGGACCCTCCCAGTTTTGATTAGTTTACCAAGAAAGCAGTCAAAGTTGGAGAAGCAATCTAGAGGTCCACTTTTTTCAAGATCAGATCATATATTTTTAAAGGCTCTGCACTTTTGGACACATCAAATACATAGATATTATAGAAAAATAGACTTAAATAACTGGCTACAAAAATGTATGTCATGATGTAGCTGAGGTCAACTTGCCCTTCCAGCTGCACAAAACTGACTCATCCCTCAATTTGTTTGAAGTTCAGTGTTTTCTGGTGAAGCCTGAGGGCAAATTCAAAGTCAGTTTTAGTTCTTTTTTCTTGCTTTTGCAGAACTGTTTGGGGATCACATTGCCACTCTGTCTACCCAGTCTCTGAATCAGCCTCCCCCTTAATTCCTACCACCAGCCCACCACCACTGAGTCATTCAAAACTCTTTTGCATATAACTGGCTTTATTGAAGACTGGTGTGTCAGGAGGGTAATATTGCACCAATAAGTGTAAATTATAATTTTTAAAAATTTGCTATTTCTGTCTTTAGACATTCTTTACTGCTCCATATGCATCCATAGACTCCCTCTGTGCAGTCTAGAGCTAGCAAGGGAAGAAATGGTAGTAGGGCTTATGTGTTGTGGAAGTTCACTCTTAGTTATGCTTGAAATTGTTTTATGCACTGTTGGGTGAGGGGCTATCCTAAGTTTTGTATTGTCTGCAGGTGTTGTATGTCTGCGGGGGTTGTTTAATTGCTTATGATCTGTACATGGTATCAGTAGAACACTTAAGAGTTCTGAATCAATAAAACACCTGAGCGCAGATGCTCAGGGTTCCAGTTAGCACCTGATGTGACGGTGGTTCCCTCTGCCGAGGTTTGGCAGAGTTTGCATGTACGAAAAACATCTCCTTGTCTTCTTGGTTGAACCACCACAGCATCATACAGCTACAAATGGCGCCTGCAATGTGGGGCAGGCAGGACATCACTCCAGCTATTCCAATGTGGAGACAAGGAAGAAAAGAAACTCCAGACTTCACAGAGTCTGGTAAAGAACACTCAGGGCAGCTCCTAGAGGACAGAGATTTTATATATATGCAAAAAACGAAGGAAGAGCAGAGAGAAAGAAAAAAGCCTCAGTGAAGAGAAAAGGCTGTGAAATTAATAAATAAATGAGAAAAAAAAAGCTCTTAGGTGAGAGCTACAGAGTGGAAGCCCTTAGAAATAAAGAATTCAGCTGGGAGCAGGAAAAAGCAAGGTTCTTACTGCTTTTCCTGATCATGGAGTCAATGATACCTCCCACCACTGGGGGTAGCATGCTGTTATACAAACCGAGTTTTCTGATAGCTATGTTGTATGTGTGTATTTGAAGTCTATGAAGAAGGGTACATGTTTCCCCATACTGGTGGTGAAAAAAAAACACAAAACTGCAAGAATGTTTCAACTGGAGATTCTTCCTGCTGGCCCAGGATCCCCTGCTGTTGTGGAAGCTGAGGCTTAGAGCCGAAAAAAAGCTGCTTGGTTAAATTGAACTTTTTTTTTCCCCCTGCAAACCTGTCTACAAGCGGTAACTCCACACCAAGAGGGAACTCTTCCTTCTGACAAGGACTAGTTATTTTCCCTGCAAACCAGACTCTATCTTCAAATCTGGAAAGTGTTCCTCAGGGTCAGCACACAGAAGCTGTCTTCCAGAACTGGCCAAGGCTGTATGTATCTTGTGATGGCAGCCCAACTTACTGCTGTCAGAATTAACCCAGGTGGTGCTGGTTTTGAAGGCATGAAGGGGTGATAAAGAGCAACTGAGGCTTGAAACTATGAGAGGCCAGTAGAGGTCATTGGTAAAAATGCAGGCTCAGTAGCAGCTGAAGACCCGGATTGAAGGGGTCATGAAGAGAAGTTGAGGCTTGGCACCATGAAGTGAGCCCAGGAGAGGCTACTGGTGGAAGTGCAGGATAATTGCAGCAAGGGACCCCAGCAGTTTTTGAGATGCAGGTACCATGGAATGACCACCAAGAACAGCAGCAGCAGTGGAGTGGAGCCAGCTGGAGCTTGGAGGACAAGCTGTGTGTGCTGCAGAGGGCAGAGCAGAGAAGTAACCTAAACCCTTTGGAGGAGCCCAGAAGATTGTGAGTGAATTCCAGATAACTGGACATTGATAATGTTTTTCTGCTGTCCAAAGACATTGTGAAAGCTTGATAGATGTTTGGTTTCATTTGGTCCTGTGCATTAGCAACTCTTGGTAAATATTGGTAAATAGTTTGGATGGTATAGAGTTAAAGAGTGTTGTAAAAGTAAAGCAATTTTTTTTATACAGAAAAGAGGAAGTGTTGTGGAAGTTTATTTGTAATTATGCTTGAAATTTTCTTATGCACTATTGGGTAAGGGGATATCCTAGGTCTTGGCGTTTCATATTGTCTGCATGTTGTAGTTCTGTGGGGGTTGTTTAATTGCTTATGATCTGCACGTGGTATCAGTAGAACAGCTAAGGAGTTCTGAATCAATAAAACACCTGAGCACAGATGCTCGGGGTTCCACTGTGATTATGCCACTGGCCGAGTCGGTGGTTCCCTCTGCTGAGGTCTGGCAGGACTTCCAAGTATGAAGATGCCTCCTTGTCTTCCTTGCTAGAGCTCAGACACTTGAGAACTGTGAGGAATCTGTGGAGTCCAAATTCAATCCTGCAGCCAGTTATGGTCATGAACACATGTAATCCCAGTTCTTGGAAGTTGGGGCCCCAAGGATCAGGAGTTCAAGGCCAGCTTGGGCTACATGACACTCTGTATAAAAAATAAATAAAAACAGATATCAAACTTGACCTTCCAGGTCCTGAAAATGTAACACATTTTATTTACCAGTCTGCTGGCTTTATCTTTGTCTTTCCTATTTGGACGTAGAGCATGTAGACTTCTCAGTCAGGTTTTTATCGCTGTGGTGAAGTGTCTGGAGGGCACAGCTGCCTCACAGTTTCAGAACAAAGTTGGCCGGGCTCCGATGATTCAGACAGGCAGAGGAGGCTGCTCACCACAGGGCAACCAGAAAGTCCAGAGAAGAGAGGTGTAGTGTGAGAAGTGCCTTTCAAAGGCAGCCCCCAGGGATCCACTTCTTTTTAGGCTCTGCCTTCTTTCTACGAACTCCCAAGAATGCCATTGCATTATTAATCCATCCATGGACTGCCCCATTAATTAGGTCAGTGTACTCGTGACCCAATAACTGCCCCAAAGGCTGGGAACCCATGCCTTGGGGGTGTGTGAGCCTTGGGGGTGTGTGAGCCTTGGGGGAGGACATTTCATGTCTAGACCGTAACAACCTCCTCTGTGATTTTAGCCCGCCCCTCCTCCCGCCCCCACAAATGTCAAGGTATTATTCGTATTCTCTCTCCTGCTCCCCTCCACGGGGGGCTCAAACCCAGGGCTTTGCTAGTATACACTGTACATCGTACACTCCGCCAGTGATACCCCTGCTCTCAAGCAGTTTTTTCTTTTTACCATCTTTTGTGGTAGAGGGTGTATCGCCACAGCACCTACCGAGGGTGGTCCCCTCCTTCCAATATGTGATTCTGGGGATCATACTCAAAGAGTGAGGCTTGGCAACAAATGCCTTTGCCTGCTGGATCTCACTAGGCCCTCAGCGGGGAAAACTCTTGGACCATCACTAAAAAGAGACTTTCACTATTTTTAACGTTCACTCTGTCATATTTATTTCTCAGCACTCAGGGTCGACATCAGATGAGGGCTGGAATAGTCTGATGTTAAGTCTTAGGATGAAGACGAGCCTCTTGCACCCCTCAAACTTCAGCCTCAGTTCTAGTGTCGACAAGGAAAGGTCTGGCGTCTCGCTCTGCTTGCTGCCTGAGGTTTAGCTGTGTGGAAGATGCTTGGCCCTCTGGACCCCGAGCAGACTGCCTTTGGTTTAGGGACTGAGTTTACCTACAGCAAGGAGTCCTGACTAAGAATGGGATTCTCAGGGCTAATCCTGCTAGAAGACACAATGGAGGCAATGAGCTTCCTGTTGGAGCTGGCTGGAAAAGGGACTCTGCAGCTGGTCGTGAGGGCCATCTGCCTTGCTCCAGAAAGGTCGGAGTTGGGGTGTGGGGAAAGCCTAACATGGGCTCCACCGGCACATTAGATGCAACTGCTCTTGGCCTGGTCACGCCTGAGTTTGCACCCAGGACCATCAAAAGTTCTGTGCATTATGGTAATTAGCCATCTGCTGCAGTCTTTCCAGGCTGCTCATAAAAGGAACACAGGACGCTCCATGTCAGTAGCAGAAATTGGGGTGGCACCACCCCCTCTCCCCTAGTGACAGTCCCTCGTGGTACAGCAACACCTCTGAGTCTAAGGGGACTGTCGCAGCCCTGAGCACACGTCTCTGCTCTCTTCACAACCTCCTAGTTCTCAGCACTCCCTGAGAACGAGCAAAGGCCGCCCCCACAGAGGCTCTCAAGGCTGCAGCGCTGACCACCGACAGAGACTGTGCAGACTGTGAGAGCCCCTTTGGTTTCTTGGCGGAGCCTAAATCACCATTTGTTTGAGAAATGTCTTTGCCTTTGGGGACTAAGTGACTAGACATAGCATAATTGACATTTCCCCCCTTATCAGTTGTTACCAAGACTCTAAGATTGCTCTTATATGTCTCCATACATTAGCATTAAAAGTAACGGATTAGTAGGAAAATTTACATCTTACATTTATTCTCTGGTATAGACAATGAATATACAGTTACATATTTTTTTTTACTATCAAGATCTATAAATATCTATTGGAAGGAATTGTATCATGTATAAAAATTCTAAAGACGGAACCTTCAATTTGTTTGATCAATTCTGTTGTTGTTCTGAGGATTGACCCAAGGCCTCTCACATGCTCAACAAATGCTTGACCACTTAGCTACACCCCAGCCCTGGGACTTTGCCTTTAAATAAGTGGGTGTGTTTCTAGAGAACATCTTGGAGTTGTGAGTATATAATATACTTATCTGTGCAGCATATGCATATATAGTAGGCTTACAGATATTGAGCTCTGTCTGTATAAGAAGGGGTTAAAAAGTATGTAAACTCGGGGCTTGGGGCTGGCTCAAGTCCCAGTTCTCCACATAGCACACACATGTTAACCATGGGAAGACTGTGCTCACTGTGGCAAGAAAGGGCTGACTCAGGCCCTCAAGGGCATTAGCTTAGCTTGGCTGTGAGCTTTGTTAGAGTCCTACGTAAGACAGGGAACGCGTGTGGTGTGGAACACCCAGGTATAGCAAGAGGCCAGATAGCAAAGGAGGGCATCTGGTCGTGGGCATAGGAAGGGCATAATAGCAAGGGCAAAGCCAGGGGATATATGAGGATGCAGAGGGAAAGGAAGACCCTGGGTGGCTAGAGGGTGGGAGGAAGAGCAGAGAGCCATGGAGGAGTTCCTTGGAGTCTTGTGCATAAGTGATCATAGTAGGGCATGGATGTAGCTCAGTGGTACTTTCTGAGCACACATGAGGTCCCAGGTTCAATCCTTAGCATCATATACACACCAAGATATTTAGAAATAGCACCAACCTTCCAAGCCATGAAAATTCGATGTGATTGTCTGGAGCCTAGGGTGATGGAGCTGGGACCAAAGTGGGATTTGGACTGAAAGGGATGCAGGAGCCACCCTTGAGAGTAAGTGGCTTCTGCTGTGGCTAGAGTTTAAGCAGGCGGTTATGGCAGGAAAACTGTGAAATCAGACTCAGGTTGAGAGAGGTCAGTCTGACAGCTAAGAAGAGGGAGGCTAGACGAAGGTTGTGGCACACGAATGACATAAAATGGAGATCAGAAAATGAGTGCATTCTAGGGCCCAGTGGGAGGAGAACTGGAAAGACTTTACAGCATGAAGGAGAAGAAAGTTGCTGCAGTGACTGGTTGCATGGAAATGTCATGGTCTTAGCAGACCCAGGAAATAGGAAGATGAGTAATATGCAAGGACTTGTCACAGTGTGAAAGGCTCATTCTGTCAGCAGCTGTGGATTGTCAGTTGTTACTTCTCCAACAGCGTTTTTGCCTATAGCTCACGTAACTCTTTTCCACTTTCTTATGTGACATGACGTTTTGTATTGTAGCTTCTGTAGGACTTGCTATTCTACTTTCTGATTGATTTCCGTCACATTTGTGCTATGTCTTCATATATACATAATGCATAATACGTGCATACATATATACACACACATCATATATACATACACTTATAGATACATATAGATACATCATATGTACACACATACATATATACATACACATATACATACATATAGATACACATATACATACATATAGACACATCATATGTACACACATATATACATACACATATACATACACATATACATACATATACATACACATATACATACATATACATACACATATACATACATATAGATACACATATACATACATATAGACACATCATATGTACACACATACATATATACATACACATATACATACACATATACATACATATACATACACATATACATACATATACATACACATATACATACATATAGATACATCATATGTACACACATACATATATACATACATATATATGAAAGGAGAGCATTCCATTAAACATTTCTAAAATAAAAGAATTTGGAATAGGAATTACATCACTGATCAATGAAACCAAAAATTTCGTGTGTCTCAACTATGGGATACAGTTAAAAAAAAAGATGTTGTTCTAGAGAGATGGCTCAGAGGTTCAGAGCACTGGCTGATCTTCCAGCAGACCCAGGTTTGATCCCCAGAATCCACATGGAGGTTCACAACTGTCTGGAACGCCAATCCCAGGGGAACCAATGCCTTCTTCTGACTCCATGGGCCCTGTACACATATGGCGCACAGTGCATGACGTGCAAGCTGGCAAACAGCCGTGTATATAAAAACCTGTTTAGAGAGCGTTGAGAGTAGGCATGAGATTATACCCGTAATGTCAACACTTGGGTGAGAGACGCAGGTGAGTTCAAGGGTATTCTCATTTACATATCAAATTGAAGACAGCCTGCATGAGACCTTATCTATAGAGAGAGAGGGGGAAAGAGAGAGAGAGAGAAAAGAAAAAGAAAGAAAGAAAGAAAGAAAGAAAGAAAGAAAGAAAGAAAGAAAGAAAGAAAGAAAGAAAGAAAGAAAGAAAGATTTAAAAACCTCCACCTCTACATAGTGTCTATAGCTGACGCCTATTAATATGTCCAAGTGAGCTGTTAATGCTTTCCCTGTCTCAAAAATTGAAATATTTTGCCTGATTTAACCTAATACAGATAGTAATCCTTAAGATGTAAAATGGAGACCTCAAGGAAAGGTAACTCTTATCCTGTAGGCCAGTTTTGTAAATTGCCTGAATTGAGTACACTCTCCTGATGCATACGTTTCTCCTTGATATTTAAGAGTTAGCCACAGTGCTCTCTCACTCTGTGGTGGTGTAAAGAGAATGACCCCTAGGCTCATACATCTCACAGCATGGTATCTGGTTGGTTGTAACTGTTTGGGAATGGTTAGTAAGTGTGGCCTTGTTGGAGGAAATGTGTCCCTGGCGGCGGGCCTTAAGGTCTCAGAAGCCCATGCCACTCCCAGTTAGCTCCTTCTCAGCCTTATGCTTGTGGATAAGATCAATATCTAAGTTGATTCCATAACTTCACTGCTGTGGACAGTTCTGCAATAGACATTGAGATGTGTGTCTCTGCGGTATATTGATTTGGAGTCCTTGGACAAACATCTACAAGTTGTATAGCCGGTCATATGGAAGACCTGGCTTTAGTTTTTGAGAAATTGTTAAACTGACTCCCATAGTGGTTGGGCTACCTTACATTCCCAGCAACAGAGCTTAAGGGCTCTCCTTTGTCCACATCCTGGGCCAATATTTGTTGCTACTTGATTTTTCCCCTTCCTTCTTTCCTTCCTTCCTTCCTTCCTTCCTTCCTTCCTTCCTTCCTTCCTTCTTCTTTCCTTTCTTCCTTCCTTCCTTCCAGATAGGGTTTCTCTGTGTAACCCTAGCTGCCTGGAACTTGCTCTGTAGACACCAGCCTAGCCTCAAAATCAGAGATCCTCCTGCCTTTGCCTCCTAAGTGCTGGGATTAAAGGTGCGCGCCACCACTGCTGAATGTTACTTGATTTCTTAATGATTGCCATTCTCTGGTGGCTGGGAAAATTTAATGTTTTTCTATATGATTTTTTTTTGTTATTTATTTGTTCTTTGTTATTGCGAAGAGAAGACTGCTCAGACATGGATTTAAACCAATAGAAAGTCTTTATCAGCTGGCTGGCTGAACTACATTGGGTGTTTTGGATACCAGTGTACCTCTAAACCTTTCTCAGGGTGAGCTTTTAAGCATAAAAACCATATTCTGGGTTGACATACTTCAGTTAACAACAACAATTCGCCAGAAGCAGAACTACAGAAGCTAAAAATCAAGGTTAGTACATTTTGAGACTTTCCTAGAGCTATATGGACTTTGATGCATTAGGCCTTTGTTTTAGTTTTGGCAGGTGGTGCTGTCTATGTGCTGAGTCTTACAACCTGAATGGCATTTCCATCATGGAGTCAGTTGTGCTAAGGTCTCAGGGCTTACTAAGGTCTGGGATCCTGTTACAATATGTTCATTGTTGGGGGCTGATTATACTCAGGCTGTGGACGTAACCAGCTTGACAAGGATCCTGGTTTTTCCCTTAGCTAGGAGTCTGAAGCCCACCAACTGCTTTGCCCCTTTCTCATCTTTACTGTATGGTGAAAAAAGCCTCTCATCAATAATATTGTCTATTTTAGCCTATTAATGAAAACTCAAATCAATTCCTGGGCTGGCTGGGAGAGGAGCACTGCCATCTCAACTCCAAGTAATTGTAACAGTCTTACTGTCCTTCAAGTGTTTGGCATGTGTGAATACTATTCATGCTTTCTGTAGATATATAAAAAATTATTCTTGGTAAAACTGACCTTCTCATAGAGACAAAGCCATAGTCAAGAACAGAAACGAAGTCTAGACAGTATGTCAGCAAGCTTGAAAAAGCAAATAGATAATTCACCCCTGAATGCCTGCCCCCCTTTATTGTAGCAAATATACAGACCTAAAATTCAGCTATTCGTTAATAGACTATTGTGTTAAGGCTACCCACTAAAATTAACCTTGAAGATTAGAAGCCTGCAGCTAGGAGGGGATGAACACTCTTGCATTGATGTATGCCCGAACACCTGCATTCTGTCAGATAAGAAGTTAGCAGTTTTGCTATTTCAGTCAGGACAGGTCTATGTCAGGAGGGGAGTCTTGTAATTTTTCCCCAATGTGCACATTGTTAATTTTTCTCTTTTAACTTTTCTAACTTCTAATTTACTTTTTTATTATTAAAGAAACGCTCTTGCGTGTCATAACCATCATAAAGTGTATTCTGTGTGTCTCATTAAGGCGCGTAAGCGTGCCAACTAAAGGGTCCTATTGAAGAGTGAAGTGCTGCATTCACTCGTCATAACTTCGTTGTTTATCCTCCTTTGTGGAGACCGAGGAACCCCGTGTGGACTAGAGCTGGACTCGACTCCCGCAGTTCATTAATTCATTTACTGACTACACTGGTTTCTTGTTTTTTGTTTGTTTTGTTTTGTTTTAGTTCTTTGTATCTATATCTGTCAGATGTATTGCTAGTAAAGGTTTTCTTCCATTCTGTCATCTATCTCTTCGCTTGATCAACTGTTTTCTTTGACGATTTAATTTTTTTTAATTTAATGAGTGTGGGTATTTTGCCTGCATGTGTAAAGTTATGTTTTAAGTTTTCATTACTGCACCTAAAATATCTATAAAACAAAAAGACAAATAATCCTGTACTCACCACTTGCCCAAGGACAGATAACTTCCTGGAATGCTTGGGGTTGTTCATAGGAGAAACAGGCCATGTGTTTCAATTCCCTAAGCATACTTGCTTAATCCTACTGTACCCAGATGTGTTTGATCACATGTAGACAGAACATTTGAAGGCAGAAAATAGGTCAGAATACATGTTTGACCTTAATTGGACGTAGGCAGAAGACATACGAAGGCAGGAATATATGTTTGCTCCTTACTGGACCTGGTGTGAAATATGTAGCCTATAGGTTCTGCCTTTGTAAGCACCTGCAAAATGCAAAATGCAAAATCTCACCATACTCTTGGGAAGTACAGGAAGGACACTGGCCAGTGTCCATGGCCTGGCCAGTAGTTAATAAAGCCTTTTAATTATTAAATCTTATTTATGGTCAAACTGGCGAATCTCTGTAGAGAACCTAGGCCCTTAATACATGTATGTCTGTGCACCACATGGGTGCAGTACCAACAGAGGCCAGGAGAGGACAATGGATCCCCTGGAACTGGAGTTACAGGCAGTTGTCAGCAATTAAGGGGGTCCTCGGAATCCAGCCTCCCTTCAGGACCTATAAGGAAGCTTTTCAATTCCATGAGCTCCTGTTTTGCTGATTGCTGCTTTATCCTGAATGACTCTGCCTCCGCCTACACCCGCAAATGTTCCTTTCTCAAGCTTTTTCAAGAGTTTCTGGTCTCACACTGAATCTTCTGATCCATTTAGAGGTGGATTTTGTATAGAATGAGAGATATGGATGTAGTGTCAGTCTTCTACTTGTGAGTATCTGCTTTCCCCAGCAGCATCTGCTAAAGAAATTCACCATTTGTGTAATACTATGACATAATATACAATAAAAATGTGTCAGTATCCTGTGCTTTTAGTTTGGGTTTTGTTTTTCTCTTCCTTCCTTCCTTCCTTCCTTCCTTTCTTCCTTTCTTTCTTTCTTTTGTTTCTTTCTTTCTTTCTTTCTTTCTTTCCCCCCCTTTTTTTAAAGAGAAGAGTGGAGAGCTGGCTGATCCTAATCCTCTTGCCTCTCCTTACAAGAGGTACCAGTGGTCAGGGTCTGGACTGAGTGTTTCCAAATTCTTATCCTCTTGTCCAAATAATTGAAAATAAGGCTCCATGGGGCTGGAGAGATGGCTCAGCGCTTTAGAGCACTGGCTCCTCTCCCAAAATACCCCAGCTCAATTCCTAGTACCCACGTGGCAGCTCATAACTGTAACTCCAGCTTCAGGGGATCTGACACCCTCACAGAGACACATGCACACAATGCACCAACACACATAAAATAAAAATAAATAAAGTTTTTAAATAAAAAAAAAGAAAAGAAAAGAAGGTTCCACACAGATTTACAAAAGAACAAGGCAACTTGATTTGGAGCAAAGGGATAGGCAGACTACAGAGAAGGGTGCCGTCAAGACTAGCAGGGCCCACACGTAGTCCCGCTCCAGCCTGGGCTTTCTTTCTGTGGAGTCTAAGGGAAGACAAGACGGGTTACTGTCACTGAGTGTGGGTGGTTCTCTATTTTGTTTGATGGAGCAGGTTATATACTCATCTCTCTATTGCGCCTGTCCCTACCCAAAAATGCATCTGATTTTAGTCATGTGCCCACCCAGTTGTGCGCAGGCCTAGAATGGCAAATAGGGCGTTCTCACTAAACGATTACCAGAGGACATGGTTTTATCTTACTGGATATATACCCAAAACTAGTTCAGATCGGATTAGCCCTTCTGTTTTTCATAACCAGATGTGCTGGAAATATTCTTGAGCAGAAACTGTCCAAATTTGACCGTTACCAGGGGTGTGGAAACTTACAGAAATAGAAATGTATGTGGCCTGATGGAGGTGGGGGTTTGGGGTCCCGTCATGTCCAGCTTTGGAAACGTCCTTTACAGCTGCCCCCCCCTCCATAACCTGACCCCTCGCCACGACCCCCACCCGAAATCCAGCCCACTATCACAAGTTCCATTTACTTGTCATGTTCAGCAAAATTGAAGGAAAAAAAATCCAGTCCGTGTATAGTCCCACAGCATTTGGACTCCTCCCTTCCCTCCGGTGTCCCCCGGAATGTCCTCTGAAGCGATCAGAGTGACCTTTGGAAGTTGTGATCATCAATCACACTTTCAGATGAAGGTAAACTCACACAGACATCATTCTGATTTCTAAATACGATACAGCTCCATCAGATGGGGAAGCCAGGAAAGGAATTCATATGGTCCAAAGAGTCTTTAGAATTACCATTGAGGACATTTGAATATCTGGAGAAACGAAGAAATGTAAAAACCACAGACTTCCCAGGTGTGTTAGAGTCAACTAACAAGTAGTTTGTCTGCACCCTTCAGAATCTCTAGACAATTCCAACACAGTCCCAAATAGTAGATGGAACCAGATAAAAACCTTCCCGGGGTGCAAGAGCTAAAGCCTTCAAATCCCTAAAAATAGCCCTAGTTCATGAACAACTCTGTCAAAATACACAGGGAAAGGAAGGCTAACATTCTTCAGAATAAAGTATTTGTTCCCTTAGTGAGAGAGGGATGGTTACTGATAATTGTGCATGGATTAAAAAAATCAAATGAAAATATTAGAAATAGTCTATACATTTGGTAGTTGAGTTCTATACATTTGGGTCTTTTGGAGTATTTCACATATTAATCACACAGAGCTAATAAAGATATGTAATAGAAATTGTTTGGATCTGTGGACTTCAGATTGACGTTTTACTGTTTGTTCACAATACTGGAACAGTAAAAGGAAGATAAAATTCTTCATGATTAGAGAAGTTTAACTTTGGTTAGATTTAAAAGACTTAAGATTTTGTGGTACTCCTTATTAGAGAATATCTCTTGAGATAAAATCCATTAAAAATATAAATGCATTTGAAATATTTAAGTGAGTTTAATTTATGAAGCCTGTAAGTAATATAAAATATATTCAAGGGACATTTCACAGAGATTATTCAAGTTTTGCTGGAGTGTTGCATATGCTATTATAATCTGTAAACTGAATTTAAAAGTTTAATGACCAGTTTTTTTTATTTTGTTAGTTTACCAACTTGAATATTAATTTATGAAATAAGATTCTAATGTTCTCAGTGTTCAAAAGCAGTCCTCGAAGGCACTGATACTAACCAGCTGGTGTTCTGTATGCAGCAGCTTCAGACGGTGGCTCCTGGTCTTAGCTTGGGCATTGTTCTGCTCAGCTATGACAGGAACTTCCCTCCTTGCTCAGAAGAACCAAACTGTTGAGAATCTTGTCAATGCCAAAAACAAGGCTCTTGCCACAAAGAGAATATGACACAGCTTACTATGGAGCCAAATATGAGTGACCGTGGCCCAGGAACATGAAATCAGTGTGCCCCAAATACCATGTTCCAATATGGTAACCGTTTCATGAAGCTTTTCAGTTATAAAACAAAGGAAAGTCACAAACCTTTCTCAAATACAGGTATGATTACCAGGTATCTGGGCTTCAGTGTGTGAGGAAGCCTCTGCTGTAGGCCTGCCCCTGCTACAGGCCTCACATGCTTTCTGATGACAGTCTGAGCCTTCATGTTGGCAGAAGTTTGTGGTCTGTAAATTCCAAAAGAATATTAGAATATAGAAGTAGACAATTAATGCCCGTAAAGGGAGCTAAGAGAGAGCCGAGGATAATTTGACTCTGGATCTACAGTATTCTAAATCTCCATAATCAAGGATGCTCTGATCATGCTTGTAGAGTCTCCAATATGTGAGTGGCTTTTTCTCTAGGAGCTTCATAACCGGTAGGCTTTCCCACTGGTCTAAATGGGAAACCCATTTCTCAATGGTCTAAAGCCTTTGGATATTGTTTTACCTCTACTGTCCTCTGTCTTTTAGCTTGCCAAGTGAGCCATGTTTTATTTTTATTATTTCTGATTGAGAAAAGATTGCATTTGACTTTGCCTGGCCTTCTAGTATCTTTTCCTTTCGGGTGTAGCTTTATTAATAGCAGCTACATGCTTCTACTGCCTCTATTTCACCTCTGTAAAATGATGCATGTCTACTACTGCCTTCCCTCGGGAAAACTCTTACCCGTTATATTCATGTTCCCCTTGGTAAAGAGCTAGGACTTCTCTTGATACAATCCTGTCTCACGCTGATGCATGTGTCTCTCACAAGCTGTGACAAGAACTGTCTGTTGCAGGTGACACAGCCAGGGCATGAATCAGGATCTTAGCACTAGAGCCTGGTATTTAGACTTCTCCGTAAGATGGATCTTGGGGTGCTCCTCCACATCTCCTGAGATCCCCCTCTACCTCCTGTCTGTTTCCCAGTGTGCAGGAGCAGAATAACCTTCTACATTTTAAACCCATGTTCCGATCTTAACATCCCCATTTTAGCCAACGTCATCGGTGAGTGTGGTCCTGCTTTTCTGTGGCTTCAGGAGGGGAGGATGCCCCTTAGGTACCACTGAGACAGCAAAGTCAAGGGAAATCCTCAGCCACTGGTAGATTCACCTAGGAAACAACCACTTTAATTCTTCTTTTTCTTTTAAAAGTGGAAAGGTTGAGCTGGAGATGGTTCAGCAGTTAAGAGCACGTGCTGCTCTTGCAGATGGCCAGAGTTTGCTTCCCAGCACCAATACTGGATGGCTCACAGCAGCCCGTAACTCTAGCTCCAGCAGGAACCGAACGCTTCTGCCTTACATGGGTACTTGCACACATGTGCACAGATACACACTCAGACATATAATTAAAGAACATATTAAAAATAAATTTTTAAAGTGAGAGGAAGTATTAAACTCAAGGAGAATGGACAAGTCGACGATCCTTGTCTTGTGGTGGAGATCAGGTCAAAGGGCAGGCCGTAGTTTGGAATGCTAGTTCACCACTGGTTAGCTATTAAACCAGGAGAAAGTAAGGATTGGTTCGTCCAAGCCTCAGTTCCTCATTAGTAAAATGAGATTTTTGCTCATTCATTTTACAGGTTTTGCCTTCTGGGTTCTTTTTCTTTTTCTTTTTTTTAATCGTGTGTGTGTGTGTGTGTGTGTGTGTGTGTGTGTGTGTTGTAACTTTTCTGTTGTGGTGATTAACACCATAACTAAGGCAATGATGTGTAAAAGAAAGAGTTTATTTGGACTTAATTTCCAGAGGATTAGATCAGAGGCATGACAGCTGGCACGGCAGCTGGAGTAGAAGCTGAGGGCTCAGAGGAAATGGCCCAAGATTTTGAAACCTCAAAGCCCACCCCTAGTGACATACTTCCTCCACCAAGGCTTCCTCCTAAGCTTCCTCAAACAGCATCACCACCTGGGGACCAAGCATTTACTCATCTGAGCCTATGCGGGGCAGTCTCATTCAAACCATCACAGTTTGTGTAATTCAGAAGACAAACTGCAAGGGTCAGTTCTCTCCTGCTACACTGTGGGTCTGAGGGATTGAACTCAAGTTTCCAGGCTTGGTGTCAAGAGCCTTTACCTACTGAGCCATCTTGCTGGTCCCCTTCTGTAGTTCTTGGGGAGAATGACCTACAAAGACAAACTGCTTATAAAGTGGTTAGAATACCTGGCATGATGTGACTCTTCAGTAAGCCTTTGCTGTTATCATTTTATGAGAATCCTAATTGATAGCACTACATTGCTCTAATGATAAGCGAAGAAAATAGCAGCAGTTGGTCCTGAAAAGAGGGTGACCCACAATTCCCTTCAGTGAGCTTTATTAGAATGAGAAGATATCAGGACCATAATTGGTCCTCCAGATGGGAGGGAGAGCATCACCAGAAACAATTCAATATATGGAGTTTAAACATGGTAGAATGTAAAGGAAAAAGGATGCTTCCATTTAAAACCTGAAAACGGGGGGGGGGGGGGGAGGGAGAGAGAGAGAGAGAGAGAGAGAGGCACCATGAGAGATGATGGTGCTGGTGAGAGGAAGAAAGGAGAGAGGAGATCTCAGGGCACCTCCAGAGCACCCCATCCCAGAATCTCTAGTCCTATCCCCCAAACAAAGGAGAAGTTTTGACTTTTTATAACTTTATAGGGGTGGCAGAGGGCTTACGTCGCATGATTTAGTTCTGCACAACCCGGGTTACAGAGACCATCGAGGAGACAGGCATCAAAATCGTAAAGCTGTCAAGTCATAGCACAAATACTTTTTAACTCTTTGTCCCAGAAAGAGCATCATGTAGGTGTGGCCTGATTCAGACTCTAGGATCTAACCTGAAGATGCACACATACCCTTTTTCTAACACACTTGAGCCAAGCCAGGTAGGCCAGGGAAGACGTGCTAGCATGATGGAAGAGAATTTAAGACACCTGCAAGCCAAATTACCCAACAGTATAGTCACAAACTGAGGCACAAATACCGTCTGGGGAATTTCGAGAGCTGTGCCCCATGGGTCTAAAAATCTAAGGGCATACGTCTGAGTCTACTTTGTATTTTCTTCCCAGTTTTGTTTTGTTTTGTTTTGTTTTTAACAAATCATAAAGTGAAAGTCAAGAGGCATCTTACTCCACATAGTGAAATTTTTAAACTCTAAAACCCAGATCTACAATGGACATCTGATAATCGGCTTCAGCTTTGAGAACCTCAAATTCAGCCCCTTAGTTTACAGAAATGCTCCCATCTCATAAACATCTGGCAGCGAATCCTTTCACCAAGTGAGATTCCGGAGCTGGTCTTCATGGCCACAGTTTCCTCCCTAGAAGTCAGAGCTTCCTGTCCACAGGTGGGTATTAGCTCTTCCGGCTCCTCTCGACG